>OU342741.1:326636621-327236621 GCA_910589775.1 Avena eriantha | reverse complement strand
GCCTCCGGAATGGAAATGGGAGAAAGTAGAGATGGACTTCATCACTGGTTTTCCAAGGTCGCAAAAGGGCAACAATGCAATCTTTGTTGTCATGGACAGGCTTTCCAAAGGAGCCCACTTCTTTCCAGTCAAGGAAACAATTTCTGCAATTCAGTTGGCCGAGCTCTATATCAAGAGAATTGTCTCTCTGTATGGGGTTCCTCTTGAGATCAGCTCAGACCGTGGAAGCATCTTCACTTCCAAGTTCTGGGGAAGTTTCCAAAATGCTTTGGGAACAAAATTGAACTTCAGCACAACTTACCACCCTTAGTCGCAAGGACAAGTTGAAAGGATCAATCAGATTCTGGAAGATATGCTCCGTGCTTGCGTTATCTCTTTCGGCATGAAGTGGGAAGAATTGCTTTCTTATGCGGAATTCTCTTACAACAACAGCTTCCAGAAAAGTCTAAAGATGGCACCATTTGAGGCTCTCTATGGTCGCAGATTCAGAACTCCGATTGGTTGGTTGGGCGCAGGTGAAAGAATATTGTTTGGCCCTGACATTGTAACTCAAGCGGAGGAGAAAGTTCACATCATTCTTGAAAACCTGAAGATTGCTAAAAGTCGCCAGAAGAGCAATTATGACAGAAAGCACACGGATATGGAGTATGTCCCTGGGGATCTCGTTTACCTTCGTGTCACTCCCATGAGAGGCACGCACCGCTTTGGTATCAAAGGAAAGCTGGCTCCTAGATACATCGGTCCTTTCAAAATTCGTGGAAGAAGAGGAGAAGTTGCTTATGCTCTTGAACTCCCTGAAAAATTCAAGGTCCATGATGTTTTCCACATCTCTCAACTCAAGAAGTGCTTCAAGGATCCCGGCAGGACCGTGGACCATGAACTCATCAATCTCGAAGAAGATCTGTCTTATCTAGAACACCCCATAAAAATCCTTGAAGTCGCAGAAAGAAGGACTCGCAACAAGTCCATCAAGTTCTGCAAGGTGCAGTGGTCGCACCATTCCGTTGATGAAGCCACTTGGGAACGTGAAGATGAGCTTCGTGCCAAGTATCCTACCCTCTTCGAGTCTTCTTCTTCTTCCTAGAATTTCGGGGCGAGATTCCTGTTTAGTGGGGGAGAGTTGTAGCATCCCAATTGTCTAACAATTGTAATGCTACTTGGTCTAGTAATATAATGGCTACTTTCTACATATAAGTGTTGCATCATAATTATATCATGCTCATGCCATCATTCCACCTTGCATTTGAGCATCATATAAAACCCTTTCTTTTGGTTCTTCTCTCATATGCATTATTAATTGTATTTGGCTCTTGATATATTGTATTTGAATCTTGATAATGCTTGATGCCCAAGTTAAGTTGGGGGCATATCTTTAATTCCACTCCACCACCTTTCTTTGTCACCACCTTATAATTCCACCATTCTAAATTCCCATGGGCTTTTATTTTATTTTGGCATTTAATCTAGCTCATATGGCCTGGGATGGATCCAATTCTATTTTTCTTTTGCTTGGCATTCACTTCACATTTTGGTAATGCATGGGAATCATGCCATGTTATATTATTATTGTTTTCACAAGAATAAAACATGGCAATTAATGCCTTTGCATGGGCCATGCAACCTTCACCACTATTTGATCTCCCTTCGTTTCCTTGGAATTTTTGAGTGTTTCTCCTTTTTGTTGAGCTCCAACCTTTCTCTTTCAATCCTCACCTTGTTCCTTCTCTCCTTGCCATGTGCATCACATGCCTCACCTCACCACCATCTCCTCCATCTTTTGCAAGAGCTAGATGGTTCATCACAAAACTCTCACCACCTTTCTTCTCACTTCCCTCTCCACCTCACCATCCCCTTTCACTTGGGCTTGATCCTGGTGGATCATTCCCCAAACCCTAACCCATCTCCGTCTCCTCTCTCCAACTCCACCATGTCACCTTGCCATCCTCATGCTCAAGCTCATGTGGATTAACCTAAACCCTAATCCCATGATCACCATGCCGAAGCACTCCCTCTCTCTCTCGGACAGTAAGGCCCCACCTAGCCACCCTACCCTCCCTGGCCGAGCTACCCTCCTACCCCAACCCTAGCACCAGCCCTAACCCGAGCCACTACTCCCTCCTAACCTAGCTCCACCGACCCTCTTCCTCTCTCTCTACCTTGCTCCCTGCCATGCTGGCCCCACAGCCCGAGCCTGGCCTTCCCCTCTCTGCTGGCCCAGCTGCAGCTGCCTGCCTGGCCTCCCACGACGAGCACGTGAGGGCGGGGCAAAAAGGTGGCCGAAGCCACCTTTTCCCTTCACGTCGCCCCCACGGCATCGCCTCCCTCTGGCCTTGCTTTATCCACCTCCCCACGCCTCTGCCTCGCCAGATCTACCCCAGGCCGTGCCCTTCCTCCCCAGCTACACCCTTGCTTCCCTTTCTTCTCCCACTCCGGCGTACACCATCGGCCACCACCTCCCCTTCTCGTACAAGCCGGTGCCGTGGCGATCGCGGGTGTCGAGGAGGACCAGCGTGCACCCCTGCGTCGCCCCGTGCCCGCCAGTGAGGAGGAGAAGCCGGACCCTGCGCTGCATCGCCGACGCCCTCGCCTCTGAAACCCTAGATCCGGGTGCGTCTGCTTCCTCGTCGCCCCGCTGCACTCCGTCCCGATCCGCCACCACCGACCTCTCCACGGTGAGCTGGACCACCTCCTTGATGCCCTGTGCCTTGCCGTAGACCCCTAGCCGCGTTAGGCGTTTCACCGAACACTCTCAGTGCGTCGTGGCCGCGAGCGCCTGCACGTCGCCGCATCGCGTAGCGACCTATCTAGCGCTCGTCCGTCCTCCTGTCACCATCCTATTCCCAGCCGCACTGGTTACCACCCTCAGCGCGGGCGCCCCGCGACGCGGGTTCGATCCCCCGTGCCGTGTCGTGCAGTCGAGCACGGACCTGTCGCTCGGTTCAGAGAAAGAAGAGCAACAGTACGGGCATGTGGACGTTTTACAAATAGCCCCCGCTTTTTATCTCTCGCTCAACCCGCGGTACTCGTGAGCCCACCTGCCAGCCGCTGTGGACATTTTACAAAAAGGGACTCCGGGTTTCGTAAACATCAACCCGCGCTCCAGCCGTACCCACCTGTCAGCCTCTACGGGCTCAGCCACTGGCATGTGGGCCCCTAACCACCGGTCCCACCTGTCATTCGCAAAGGATAGGTAAACCGCGGTGTAAAAAGCTTCCTGCGTGCTGCGTTGCCCAATCAGGCCGGTCCCACCCGTCAGCGACTGGGTAGAAAAAGTTTTCTCTTTATCTGTTTTATTTAAATCTTTTCATTAAATGTTTTAATATGAATTCAAATCTGTTTTAAAATAACGTTTAAATTATAAATCCAAATAGTACAAATGATATGCGTTTTTTAATCAGAAAAATGTGAGGATTTCAAATATGCCTTTCAAAATATTGTTTGAGCACTTTAAAATTTCGACATGATTAAAATTACAATAAAATTCCCTTTTCTTAATAAATTAATAACTTTAATTATATAACTTCAAATTTGACAAATAATATGTCCGAATCGATCAGCGCGACGAGCCCGTTCTATCTATGCACTCCTTGTTCTGAATTGAAGCATGCATCATGCCATATTTAAAAATAAGAATTGTTTATGGCAAGAAAATTTGACTAAATAAATAATAAAATGCTTTATTATTGTACCCCACACCTTACCATGCCATGCTACTTTAATGCCATGTAAATTGTGCATCATTCACGAAGGCATGCTTGTTTGCTTGTCGCATTTTAATTCATATGCTTGTGCACTTTATTTATGTTGGCCCTTGTTTGTTTGGTTCTTCTTCGAATAGACGCCCAGCAGGAGAATTACCAGGAATCACAGGAGTTCTACCCAGATCCGTCTGTCGCTTCAACTGAGCTGCCAGGCAAGCACTACCACATGCTTGCATACATATAGTACCTATTGCCTCTATCTTATTCTTGCATCATTGAGTCGTGATTGCATTAAATTGAATCCCAAGTACCGCATAGCCTTTACTTTTAAGCCCCACCGAAGCTTGTTCCTCCATCCCATGAGCCATTATTGCAGGAGTTGTTTGAGGCATGCGAGTCGGAGAAAAGCATGTGTAGGGTATGTGAGTGTCTGATGGATAACGAGGTACCTAAACAACTTAACCTGAGTAGTAATGGGATAACTAATGAAAGAGGCACCGGTGAGCAATATCTGTTATTTGGTTTTTCATGCTCACTTGTGTCCCATATGACCCCGAGTACTTGATTCCTGTTCCTTGACTACTCGCACTAGCCAAATTCAGGAGGCCTTATGGACCCCCTGAGCCAGAGCTTGATTCATTTTTATTTCTGGGGGCCACAATTAGTTTGGGGTTTTATTACTATCCTGTACTTATGCCATGTTTACTGTTTATTTACGATTGTGCGAGGAGCACCTGTACTGTTTTGGATCGTGACACGTTTTCACTGTATCGACAAGCCCAGTCACACTTTCGGGTTCCTAGACGTTTACCGCTGTCCACCCAAACCTTGAGTCCGTCTCGGAGTCAGCTAGCTTCGTTGCGGGTAGCTTAATGGGGTGGCCCCCTGAAATATTTCTGAATCCTGTGATCGCTTTGTCGTGAATGCCTCGTTGGGTTTTGAGTTGGTTTTTCCGAGGTTGATCGAGTGTGTGTTGCTATTCGTGCACCCCTGCAGGGTAAATCTTGGACGACTTGGAGCACAGTTTCTCGATCATAGACAAGTCTAACTAAAGTACCGCTTTTAAATTGACTAAGTACCTGACTAGTAAATAGTGCAATGCTCATGGAATGGTTAATAAAACTGCCAACGGATGGGGGTTGTTCGTCCGCTTCCTCGTTGGTAAGCGAGGAGGAGGATGGACCTGTTAATTATACTGTTATAACTGTTGTTCTTAATTAACGGACATCTGTCTATCATTGGTTAGGCGGATGGTTAGCGAGTAACTATAGACTAGTTAGATATTATCTTTTGCTGCAATTGCGTCACCCCAGGTTGTGTCCCCTTTAGAGGCATAAAGACTTGTTGAGTACCCCTAGGGTCTCACACGATAAATTGTTTGATTCAGATGAACAGGTGTACTCGCAAGAAGGATACTGGGTGGAAGAGACGGATGATGTTGGAAACGATCGCTCGGTGTAGAGATTCCGGGAACGGGGATCCGTGAGATCTGTGGGCGGGATGTGTTTATTTATATGGCATCTTATGCCGATTTGCTTCTTATCCGTACTCGGATCTTGTTTTCCGCTTCCCCCTGATACTCTGATGTTTGATGTATGAGGAGCTATCCTAAAATATTATTTCTATCTAGGATATTTGAATCTTGCCGTATGGTGTCGCAGTATTTCTATTTCTTTTAGATGGAATGGCTCTGAGGACTGTTGTATGTGGCTTGCATACATACTCATTTGTGTATGTAGTTGATCCCTTCGCCTGCCGATTACGCCGCTCGTTCTTGTCCCGATGCTCTGAAAGTTGTTAGGACGGCCGAAAGGTCTACCGTGAGTGGCCCCGGGTCCCACCGTACTATTTTAACCACTTTCGCTCATCCAGGCATGTAACTAAGAGCGTAATTCACCGAGGTAGTTACATGTGAGATCCAGGCACATGGCTTAATAGAATTGATAGGATACCCATATCAACAAGTTGCAACTTCTTTTCCGGAAGCTCATTCTAGGATGGGTGACCGACCGGGAAGTGGGTAACCGGGTGCGCATGAGTGAGGACAAAGTGCGCAGAAAAGACTAGTGTTGGTCTGTGGGGCCAGTCTAGATATCCTATTAAGCTGACAGGAGTGACACCCCCCGGGCCCAGGAGTGGATGGGGTGTTACAAAGTGGTATCAGAGCCGACCCTTGCGATTACACGGGTGTGTGCGGGTCAGTGGCGGGACATGTGGAGCATGGCACATGTGGCCCAGAGTGGACACGACATGGCACATGTGCCGGCACTGGACACACAGATGCGTGCCAAGAGGGAACGTTCCTAGGGTGTGCTTGATCGATGAGGGCACCGATCTTCTAAAGGGTGGGTGTATGTGAGATCTAGGCACATGGCTTAATAGGATTGATAGGATACCCATATCAACAAGTTGCAACTTCTTTTCCGGAAGCTCATTCGAAAAGAACTCTAAGGTTAAGCGTGCTTGGCCTAGAGCAATTCTAGGATGGGTGACCGATCGGTAAGTGGGTAACCTGGTGCACACGAGTGAGGACAAAGTGCGCAGAAAAGACTAGTGTTGGTCTGTGGGGCCAGTCTAGATATCCTATTAACCTGCCAGAAGTGACACCCCATGGGCCTAGGAGTGGACGGGGTGTTACAACTATCAACTTGATTGTCAACTGCAATGCTAAATTTTCTTTCCCTTGTGTTGATAATATGTAATATTTTTAAGAAGTTTGCAGCTGATGTAATATCTAGATAACTCACATAGGCCATGTAGGCATTTAGTTGATGTCGTCCACGCATGGAGGTAGGTGGTACCATAACCACACCAGCCAGGTCGATCAGGGAACAGTATAGGGATTTGTTATTGGCCCGTCTTATACTGGGCCTACCATGAACAGTAAAATATACTCGCTAATTATACACCTTTTATGATATTTGCATGGGCTTCAGAGAGGCCAAAACTGTAGGTGGTCGTTAACGTAATGGGCCTACCCATAGGTGGCAATAGTAATAGTAACAAGCTAGAACAGTAACAAGCCATAACATTAACATGCCAGGACATTAGCAGGCCAGAACACTAGCATGGCAGAACAGCGGCAGGCCAGCACAATAACGGGCGAGAACAGTAACGGGCCAAAGCAGTAACAGGTCCGAACAATAATAGACTACCATAGTAATATGACATAATAGTAGTAGACTAGAATAGTGACGAGCTAAAACAGTAAAATGCCAGAACGGTGAAGAGCTAAAACAGTAGTAGGCCGAGAATGTTTACCAGACAAGAACAATAATAGGCAACAATATTGTCAGGCCAGAATAGTACCAGACCAGAATAGTAGCAGGACGCCTGTGGGCCTGAATAGTTGACAGTGGTATAGTAAAAGGCCAGAACAGTAACGAACCTTCTCAATGATGGGTCGTTAGTAGGCGACCCAGGATAAGCTGTGAGAACAATGACAGGTTGATCGTAGGCCTTAACAGTATCAGACTAGCTTGACGCAGGCTGCTAATGGGTCACAAAGTATTCGACCAATGTGGTCCTTCTATAGGCCAAAACAGTATCGGGTTCGGAAGTTTGCGGGCCGCAGCGTGCTGCATTAATGGGCCCAATTTGAACACAAGGAAAAATAGTAAAGAGCCATAATCTTATTAGGCTCTCCTCATGGGTCGGCCCACTTAATAATTAGCAGGCCTTGACTGGGCTAGTCTTCTACCACGGTTTATGTGACTGTTAACGGTGGTAACTGAGTGTTAACAGTGTTCGGCACGTGGAGGTTTGCATGATGATAAGAAGTCAACGTGGCTAGCGAACAGATCTACAATGGAACTAGTTTTAGTGGCTGAAGGGTGCGATTCGCTACGGTCGAAAAAAACCCGTGGTAGATTCTTTTGTGATAGGGCTTTTGACATGAAGGCAATTCGCCGTAGAAGACTTTTTAACCATGAAAAAGGGCCTTCAACCACGAAAATCGTCCGTTGTAAAAGACAAAATTTTCTTGTAGTGATATATGTTGTTTTGTCTACCCAGATAATTCATTCTATTGTTTTATCCATATAGATTATTCATTATTCTGCTTAATCAATCTAATTAGGTATTCCTTCTAGTTGTTTAATCAATCTAATTTTGAGGACCCATCGGGTTAGGTGATTCTAATGATGCATTGTGTTGTTTAGTCAATTTAATTTACCTGATACCTTGTGCTGTTTAGGTAGTTTTGATGGTGCAATGACGCATTGTGATCTTTAGTCAATTTATACAATGCATTGTGGTGTTTTGGTAATTCAAAAGGTCTGATGCAATGGTAATTTTTATGTAGGATGGCCTAGCTGTAATGCCGAAATTAGACTACATTCTTGACCGGACTGCTCCTGCTCCAGGTGACTATGAAGATGCTCTCCCCATCATACCAGGGGAGTTGAAGATGTCGAACAGGAGAGTGGAGGGCTTGGCAAGGGCCAGTGCTGCAAGGTCGGTCACTACTTTTGCCAAACCAAGAGGACGTCCTAGGTTGGTCGGACACCATGCCACCGCACATCGTCCTAGGCGCATCTACATCCAGTTAGTCCATCATGACTTGTATATGCTTATCATCCCGACTTACTTCAAGCCTTACGTGAAGTGACACCCCTACCCGCAGCTCGTAGTGGTCCAAGCATGCAAAGAATGCGAGTGGCTTGTCCATGACAACCGCAACAAAGACCAGATCTTCCTAGACAAAGAGTGGGCTACCTTTGATGATTTCCATGAGTTGAAGGAGGGTGAATGCCTTATGTTCAAGGTCACTACAGACGTGTTCAAGATGAAAATCTATGACGACATCACCTCCTGCTGGAAGGTGTTTGTCTATCGTGAGCATGCTCATCTTAATTAAGGGCCTCTTTGGATCGAAGGAATTTTGGAGGAATTCAACCCATAGGATTTTTTCATTAGGAAGCCTTTGGATGAAAGAAATCATAACTCCAAAATTCCTATGGATTGCATTCCTACACCCCCAATCCCATAGGAATTTCAACATCCACTTTTTACACTCATTTGCATAGGATTGAGGTGCTTTTCCGATGTGTTTCGTGTGTTTCAAGCCTGCAGATTTCCTCTGTTTTGCAATCCTTTGTTTTGTACATGCGACCCTGTTAAAATCCCATGTTTTGAAATCCTATGATCTAAAGAATCCCTAAGTTCTCTTTAAATTTGTCATTCGATCTTTTGGTGACTGTTTGTGATGATTAGGCATCGAGCCCTAAGTATAGTTAATGTGACTGCTGCTGCTGCTACTACTGCTGCTCCTGCTGCTCCTTCTGCTCCTACTACTACTACTGCTCCTGCTGCTGCTACTACTACTATTACTACTACCACTGCCACCGCCACTGCCACTGCCACTGTTACTGCTGCTACTACTACTACTACTACTACTACTACTACTACTACTACTACCACCACTACTACTACCACTACCACTACCACTACTACCTACTACTACTACTACTACTACCACTAACCAAACAGTCACCAAAATATCGAAACTTCTACTACTACTACTACTACTACTACTACTACCACTAACCACACAGTCACCAAAATATCGAAACTTTGGATAGTTCTTTGGAGTACTACTACTACTAGTATCTTTTGCATGTGGCGGTACGAGAGATTATAGAAGCCTGATCGCAAAAAAAGATTGTAGAAGCCTCCTGGTTACGTAATTCCACTCTAGTTTTTCGTGACTTATACTCCACCGCGCGGATGGAATCTTGTCCACTGCTTTGATAAGAAATTAGTATAGACCTTTTGTGGGTCGTAAATATTTACACCTACTTGCTCGATCGCTAGCATGATGGCCTACCCATAGTCTACTCTAGGAGACCTACGTTTTCCTTCCTACTACGGCAGAGCCTTCATCCTGCCCGCTGGGTCTTTGGATGGACCAACGAGATTGCTCAAAGGGCGACAATGAGACCTAGAGCTTGACATCTTGCTTCCACTATTCACTCTCTTCCTACTAGTACTACCTCGCTCCGCCCTCGTAGAAACCATTTTCTTCCACTACTCCTCCCTTGCTTCTTTACTTCTTCATCCAACGATGTCACAAAATAACCTGTCTCGTTGGAAGAATAGAAAGATGGCGGTGGAGAAACCCCGTCGGTAGGGGGACCTGCAGGATCTGACCGAGAAAGGAGATCATCAATGGGGCAAGGGCTCCTCCTCGCGCATGTATTTGAAGAGCGGCTATCATCAGGACCAAGAGTTTGAGTAGGTGTTTGTCCTCCCATTGATTCCTGGGTTGTCTGCTCCTACTATTGAACCGTCTTTCTACATCTTCTAGGGAAGGCGGCTCGAGCATCGAATTTTCCACCCCATGGGTCGATAGCACGACGAATATCTTTGACTTATATGATGATATCGTGCCCGCTCTCCGTCAAAAAAAGAGGTAGGCACTATACATGTACTGAATTTTATGTTCTTCTCTGCATGCACTCCATGCTCTATTACTGATGATGAATTTTCCATGTAGGAAGTCACGGCGATAATCTCGGCCAAATTAGATGAAATCAATAGCCATAACATCAAAATTCTGCAGAAAAACTTCGAGCTCAACCTGGAGTGTGATTGCCTTCGAGCCGATTTGGCTTTTCAAAAGAAGCTCGCACGATCTTATGAGCATATGACTCCTCAACCCTTTGCGTTGAGTGCAATAATTTGAAGAAGGAAGTCACCGAGCTCTGCAGCTAGCTTCTACCATTGCAGAGCCGTCGAGGTCACGCCTCGCTAAGTAGGAAGGGAGATGCCGTCTCATGTTGGTCGTTGATGTCTCCGATTTTTCCATCTTCCACCGCATTTAAACTTGTTTTTGGTCAAGCAATTGCCAAATAAACTCTCAACCTTGCCACTAATGACTAATAATTGCAAAGATGTGTAAAATCCGTTTTTTGATTTATGTTGTGCGGGATATCACTACTTTTAAGGTGAAATAAGGAGTCATAATGAAGGATTTTTGAGGAAGTACATATGGCCAAGTAATTGGAGATGCCAACCAAGGCATCAGTGCGCTTAACAACCACTGGTATGGGCGGGGTCCGCCCATACCGCCCGCCCGTACCAGGTGGCGATGGATCCGTCTCGTTAAACCCTACAACTTTCATGAAGACGACTATATATTTTGAGGATCCGTCCGTCGGCCAGAGAGCCGCCATTCTTAGATTGCATCACAACACCACCAAAGGAGATCCACACCATTGTTCATCCATTGTTCATCACTTCCACCATCCATCCCTCCACTAGCCATAGCCATTTCTTTGTACTTTTAGATCTCCTTGTGATTTGGTGAGCATTGTAAGAATATTTGATTTCAATCTAAGTATTTGCATGATGTTTTCTATCTCCGATCTATTTGTTGTGAGTGAGTAGTCCTCATGGGCTATGGGTTGGAGAGAAACCTCGCAGCAATTATGTGCATCTAGATCATGGGAGAATTGTGTTTTGTTTGGATTCTTGATTTGTATATTTTGTTTCTTCGTCTCTCGCCTCGATCTGTGGACTTGTAGGTACCCAAGATCCCATAGATTGATAAAGTCTTGAGGTGATATACTTGGCTAGCGCGGCGATCTCATAGAAAACTCAGTGATAGAAAGGGAAGTACAGTCTTCGCTTAGCGCCCCATTCGGGATCAACAACCACATCACCACTTAAATCTTTGATCTATGTTTACACTTAATAACCGTTTGCAACCCGTGGCTTCGGTGTGTTCTCGGTTGGATTAAAAGTCTATTGCTATGCCCGCTGCATCACGGGGGCTCTACAATATTAGGATGTGTTATCCACAAAATATTATCTCAATACAAACATAATACATGACTATGCTTATTATTATCTTTCATCCCATTTGATGTGCAACTGCAGGTGGATCTTCAACCCTGACTTGTCTCCATCCATTGATTCAAACCCATTATAAAGTAAACTAGATTGGTCTAGTCAACTAAGGTAAAACAAAAAAACAAAGTCTTGTAGATGTGTCCTTTCTTATTTCTTGTTAGCAGTGCTTTCCAAGGTTCGATTAAACCTAGGTCTTCTAGGTAAAAACCTATTATACTACATCCATGAATCCAGATCGAATGTATCAACCCTTTTTTTGGCACCGTTGCCGGGGAAGCAATTTCGCTATCCTTGTGAGGTCATTAGAGACCTTGTTTTTAGTTTTATTATTAGATGTAGTTTAAATCTTGTTATTATTTTACTTTCTTGTTATCTATTTAAAACCCCAAAAAATAGTTACTTGTTATTTTTTCATTACTTAAAAATTACCAAAAAGATAAGAGCCATGGCTCAAAAGAGACTTGGGGAGTATGCTACTCCCACCGCTGATTTTATTCGTGCACCCATCACTCAACCCGTAGTTGATGCGAATACTTATGAGATAAAACCTAACCTTTTAAGTTTGGTTCAACAAAAACAATTTGGGGATTCATCTTGTGAGGATTCGGGACTACACTTAAATACTTTTACTGAAATTTGTGACATGATGCGTATTGAATACATAGATCCAAATGCTGTTAAGCTAAGATTATTCCCTTTCTCTCTTAGAGGAAAGGCTAATGATTGGTTGCTAGCTCTACCAAAGGGCACTATTAAATCTTGGGAGGAATGCACTAATTTGTTTATGACTAAATTTCCCCCCTAGGTAAGACTATGCAGCTAAGATCCAACATCACAAGCTTTAGACAACAAGACCATGCGCCACTAGAGCTTGTGTGGGAGAGTATGAAAGAAGCCGTAATGAACTGTCCTAATCATGGGATGGAAGAATGGATTATACTACATTCATTTTATAATGGTCTTAACCCAATGTCTAAGTCTATGCTAGATACTGCGGCAGGAGGAACAATCATGGGAAAACATGTAAGTGTTGCAAATAAGTTACTTGATGATATGCAAAATAACCATGCCCAATGGCATCTAGAAAGAACCTCGAAGAGAGTAAGTTCAAGTACCACGGTAAACAATGAGGATCTTACATCTAAGGTAGATGAGTTGCTTAGCCAAGTAAAGGGTAAGGAAGATACCTTAATGTTATCATTACCGATGTTAATGATGTCAATTTTATAGCTTGCACTCCTTTTAATCCTGCATGGAAAAATAATTATGCTTCTAATGTTAAAAAATATCATACTAATCATGCAGGAGCTTCTCATAATAATTATGATAATACTAATGGAGCAAATCATGGCAATCTCCCATTTGAGCAAACTGTTAGAACATTTATGCAAGATCAAACCAAACAAAACAATATGCTTATTAAGATTACGGAGAACCATGAATGTAGTTTAAGAAGATTATCTAATCAGGTTGTTGCAATTAGAAATGATGTGCAGGCTCTACAGGAAAGAACAAAGACCGTGGAGGCTCAGCTGGGTAAAGTGGCCGAGAGCCAAACTCTCATACTAGCAAAGTTGGCCGGCAAACCCGAGTCAAATTTGATAGAGGACCTAAAAATGATGAGGGTGGTAACAAACGATGAAAAGCCTAAAGAGCTGGATTATAACAACGCGCCAACACCGGAATATACCGTGGATGATTTATTGAAGATGATCACGATTAAGAATCCAGATATAGAACAATGTAATGATACTATGTAGCAACAATTCATACAACAAGTAGCATCTAAAGTTCGTGATTTAGAGATGGAGTATAAAAGACTAGCTGGTAAGCTTCCATCTAAACTAGATGATATATTTGAGCCCACTATTAAAATTAAGTTGGGATTTAATGATTTATCCGCACTTTGCGATCTTGGTGCAGGTGTCTCAACAATTTCCAAAAGCCTATTTGATAAATTAAACTTGGGGCCATTTGTTACAACCAAACTAAGACTCCATCTAGCTGATTCAACTTATAAACAAGCTGTTGGGATCAAAGAAAATATAGTTGTTGAAATTAAAGGATGTACCGCTCTTATTGATCTAGTTATTGTGGACATGCTTGAAGATCCCATAGCACCTATAATTCTAGGTAGGACATTTCTAAGAGCTATTAAAGCATTGATTAATTTACATTAAGGGAATGTAATGATAGGGCTACCATCTAGAGATCGTTTGTAGTCCACTTCTCTAGGAAAAAGAAGGACAACCCTAATGATGATGATGGTGTGATTACTTTAAAAGAAAACTATTTTGGAGTAGGCATTCCACTCCGCAAACCTAAGTGATCGCCATCAAGGTCAAGCTAATTGACCTTAACTAGAAGCGCTTCATGGGAGGCAACCCATGTGAAATAAATCTTCTCTAAGTTTTTATTATGTTTTATTTTCGTGTTAGTTTTTGTTTTGTTTTTGTTTTTAATAAAGATTGTTTAACAAGACCTATGGAAACAGGAGAAGAAATAAGGTAATCCTCTATTTTAACAACACATGGCCTAAGTAGTATTGCTGGATCATTACTTTGTATTTTTTTGCTGCTATCTAACCCCTTGATAAGATGTGCACAGACGCACGGAGCTACTAAACAAATTTTCAGTTTATTGTAGTTCACAGAGTCGATAACGACCACTGGTATGGCTGGAGTGGCCCGTACCGTGCACCCGTACCACCTCAAGGCAAAGGGGGATAGAAATTTTGATGATTTCCAAAGAAGTCAGTGGCGATAACAACCACTGGTACAGCCGGATGCGCCCGTACCACGCACCTGTACCATACCCCCGAGCAAACATCAAATTTCAAGCAAAGTCTCTGAATAGATAACGACCAGCAGTACGGGCGCGCGCGACCGTACCGCGCACCCGTACGGAGTGCACTGCCTGGGAGCTATCGTCGCCCCCAAGGTAAGACACCCGGTACGGGTGGGCTCCGGCCATACCGCCTGCCTGTACCACGTACACAGACGCCATAATCCGCTCGAGGAGGTAACCTAAAAATCCCAATTCATCTATTTTCTCTTTTTCTTTCTCCAAACTTTAAACCACCTCCATTGGATGTTCAAATTTACTCAATCTCTCTTTGATTCTTCACACTCACTCGATCTAAGGTATGATTCTCTTCTGATCGCCAACTTATTTATGCAAAAGCTTGGCTTAGTCATTCATCATTGTTAATCTAGACATAGGTCTTGTTCTTGATTCAATCTTGGTACTAACTATGCTTAGTATTGTTTTTATAGGAAATTTCTTTTGTAGTTAGTGTAGAGAATCACTTATGCTATGTTTCAATTGGACCAAAAAAAATTATTAGCAATTTTATTTACTTTGTCTTGTTTTTATTTATTAGATGAACACGAGGAGTCGTACACGTGAGATGGCTGCGGAATCTTCTGCATCACCCGTTGATACGTTAACCCCCGAGTCACTTGGCATCGAGTTCACCGAGGAATTCCATCTTACCCATTTCGATCGTCTCAAGATTCGAGATATCAAGTCCACCAAGTGGGCATGTCCTTATATCCTGAACCAACTTGGCATTCATGCTGATTTCGATTTACTTTGCAATAATGTTGGTTTGTACAATTTTGTCTTTCCGGATGTCGCAACATAATGCCGCTTGACACTTGAGTTCTTCAGCACCTAGACACACACGGTGTATCCTTATGGTTGTTCCGAGGAACAAAGGCCTGGAGTTGATCGAATCAAATTCCTCCTTAGGAACTGTGAGTATACTTTGATACTCAGCCAATGGGATCAATGCTTTGGGTTTACCAACAACACCATCGATGTACGCACAACTACCTTTGTTTTAGATCCTCCCCCTTCACAATACTTTAACTTGATGAGAATTCGTGGACACACCCCCAAGGGGAACCAAATTCATCATCCTTCCATTCGATATTTGTTCTATGTTATTACTAACACATTACAGACACGTGGTGAGTTTACTAGAGTTAATGAGGAGGACATGTTGATCCTTGCAAAAGCTGCACTTGTCAATTGTAATTCAACACCAAATTTGGGCGCTTTACTTGTGTTTTATCTTAAGCATCAAGCTCTTCAATATCGAGGTCCCATATGCAGAGGAGGAGTTGTGACCGTTCTTCAACGCGCACTTCACATCAACCTAGGTAACATCCAACCGTTGACTGGAGGTAACCGTCTCGGTCTACATACTCTTAGAGCATGTGGTATGATTTCTAAAAATCATGGTAGATATTTCTTCGATATACCTGGAGCGGATCACTTGAGCCCTGCTCCGTTGCCTAACGGTCTATTCTCTATCGAGAATGGACGTTTGCATTTTGACACGCATGTCAAAGCTAACATACCCCAACAAGAAATACTCGTGGGAGGAGGAGAAAATGAAGAAGTAGAACAAGAAGGACCCAAACATGATGTGCAGCCACCAAACTACTACACCACCTATGAAGATATCCATGCACTCGAAGGGAATATTCACACCATGAACAACCTCTCCACCAACCTTCGAGACGCCGTTATGAGCCTCGCCACCCAGTTCCATGATTGGAGCAGCCAATGGAACATGGGAGACTATCCACCGCCACCACAATGAACAACAAAGGGGCTTGCAAAAGTCTAAGCTTGGGGATGTGTTCCCCTAGCAAATTTATTTGTGCAATAACGAGGTTGTACTCCAGCTCCTTGTGAGCTTTGAAACACTCGTGTTGGCTTCTTCCAACACTTTGCCTTTTTCCTTTGCTTTTTAAATTTGCATTCGTTTTAGTTTTCTTTAGTTTTTCTTTAGTCCTTGCTTGGTCGCAAGTTCATTTATATTCTTTAATCCTTATCCTCAAAAACAGAAAAAGATTTTTCTGTTTATCTTTTTTTTAAACATGGATTCATACTTTGCTTCTTTGCTTTGATATCATTTTTGAGAGTAATTATTTGAGTTTTGAAGGAACACATCCCTATAAGGAAGAGGATCAAGAAGTTACTTATGAGAGGTATGTCCTATGTCTCTCACTTATGAAGTTTGAATTGTTTATCTTAGTTGGTTGATTTTCTAAGATGCATGCTAGTAGCAAGTAATTTAATATGGTTAGAGTAAGGCTTTTTATTAGTATGATGATTAGTTGTTGAAGCTCTTGCTCTAGTTCTTTTAGTTAACCGAGTCTTGCCTTGGTTATAATAATGCCAAACAAGTACGATAAGAAAAAGTCCGAAATTTACGACTTGTTTAATGAATGATTGTCTTGACAGTATACCCTTGATTATACTTAACCCCATAGATATTTTGACAGTCTTGACAACACTCATGAAAGGAATTGTTTGATTGAAATAAAGTCTAGTGGTAATTGTGATACATGCCAAAGCTAACCTTGTGGATCAAACCATGGTTCTAGCTCAAAAAAGAGAAAAAGCTACAAGACAACTATGTTCCATGTCTCTGACACACACTTTTGGCACTACAAGAATCTGCGGTTCATGACGATTTGATATCGTCGTGAATGAGGGCCAAAACATCATAGATGGCCATCCGCGATGAATTCTGCGATGAAAAAAATAGGCCACGGACCTCACGTCATAATTCAATCCTTGAAGTTTTCTCTATCTGAAAATGTCACGGCTCGTCCGTGACGTTCCTCCAATTTCGTCGCGACAAACTGGACCGGCCCGGCCCAGGCCCGGTCTATCATGATGTTTTTATTTCTTCATGAACAATGCCATGTGGCGGACGGCACCACGAACTGTCGTCAGCGACGTTTGCTGACATCATTGTTCGCCGTCTACAACGTCATCTACTTCTTGACGTTTTTCTCCGTCACGGCCTGATTTTGCTAGAGCCATTTGCTGACGTCATCCTTTCATTTGCTTATGTCATCCTTCCCATTTTGTCGCGCTGGCGGAGACGAATTTCATTTTTGTCACGGCAATAAGCTGGCCCGCTTACGCGTGGCCGATTTTGTCAGGGCGACACATGGACAAATAGGAAGGAAACATGTGGTCCATTTGTAGCGTGAATCATGTACCAATAAGAGTTGGACGCGTATCTCCAATGCATGATGAACTAAATTCATTAGGGCATAAGAGATGACGTTCCTATTTCGTCGAGGATGTTGACGAGTGAAAGTGCGCCACGTAGGCGTCTATCGCTGACGGAAATATTTTCATCAACTAAACAAGCATGACGTTTTCATTTACGTCGGAGAACAGTGCTAGCAATTTTGCTAGATTGCACCGTCCAGATTAAAATGACAGAAATTGCAGGGCATATGTTTCAGGGGACATAAATTGGTTCGCACATAAGTTTCCAACAAAATAAAGAAAAGAGCCTAACAAGCTTCGAGTCACACCACCAGTTCACTTACGCAATATAGCTACGGATTGCTGAAGTGATGCATTTATAAGGTCTACGAAGTTCACAAGTGCTTTTTGCGCTTCCTTCTTTGCTTCTATCTCCTTCAGCAATGCTGCAATGCATCTGCTCCGAGCCTCATTTGGTGCTCTCTCAGCCAAAAGTTGTGCTTCAAGGAGAGAACTGGTTGGTCTTGAAGCATGGATGCTTTCATCAGCAGAAGCAAGGGGTTGATCCTCAATGCCATCTTCTGCAGCAAATGGCGCCACTGTGCTTCCAATGGGTGCCTGGCAGTTATAGAAGCAAACGTTAGAAAACTAGCAAGCAAATTCCAAGAAAATCTTCATGGACAAACAGGGTATTGAATTATATGAAGATGACAAAGATGGACTTGGTATAGCTTCTTCCACACTTCCTGCGCTTCCTTCAGGGCATCTGCCTTGCCATCTGGTATCTACGTCTGCAACCCCATAGTGGCACTATGCAGTATCACATTCCCTACTCTCTGAGCCCTGAGTTGCGCTTCAAGGAGAGTCTTGGCTGGTCTTGAAGAATGGATGCTGATGTCCTACGACAACGCATAGTGCACTGTGTTGGTGGAAGGAGGTTGTTCAGCCTCAGTGATATCTTCTGTACCATTAGGTGCCATATTGCCTTCGTTGGTTGCCTATTTAGTTTTAGGAATAGAATCGAACATTAGAAAAATAGCCACCAAATTACAAATGATCATACTCATTTCAGAGACAAATATGGCATTAAAATTTTGGAAGATGAGAAAGATGAAAAGTATTATGGAGGGATTACTGTTGCTTTTTCGCACTTTTACTGGAGAAGCCCCAACTGTCACAGAAAAACAAGTCACTGCGATACGGTTGTCTATTTCTTGTTTGCATGTTTATTAGACAACGGGCCTACACAAAGAGAGAGCATAGAGTATAAGAGGCAGTCCTAGTTAAACACAAACAGGGGGAAGTTGAGTAGACAAGACTTGACCTGGTTCCTAGGGTTAGTCCAAGAATCAACAATCTTGCACCACTCTGCATCGTTCATGTGTTCAACAGGAGAAATCCTTGTTACTTCATTCAGTGGGAGGGGGTCAAAAAACTGCTTCTTCAGGAGATGCCTTTGAATTCTTGCGTGCCTCATTAACTACTGGTTGCAAGCAACCTGCACATCTAGGTGTGATGCATCCATGACAAACTTTTGATGAAATAAAACATCGTGCATTAGCCTCTGCTTGAACTGTAATGAGAAGAAAAGGGAAGTTGAGTCAAAGAACATACGGAAACTCTGTCGTAGAACTCTGCTCTAACATCCGACCTCTACTTGTACTCTTTTAAGCGATTGAAGATAGGCATACCAGTCCTGACTGTTTTTGCACACTCAGTGGAAAACTTGGAAGCAATAGTTCTTCCTAGAGGAATGGAAAATGGAAGCTTTCCTCCTTTGGACACGTTCTCACGCTACGTCCCCATGTTTTTTCCCTCAAGACAATTTGAGGATCATCATGTTTAATAATATCTTCAGAAGGATGATGGCCAAAATCATCTACAAACATATAATGTGGAGTTAGTGTTCTACCATATAATAAGTGCCATTCAAACAATATAATGTGCTTTCCTTGGGGAGTTGGTTGCTTTCATAGGGCAGCTGCCTGCTCGTCTTGGACTGCTGTCTTCCTACCATGGAGTGTTGCCATCTCGATTTGGGCTGCTACCTTCTCTCCTCGAGCACCATGATCTGCAGGACCTAGAGTTTCTTGCAAAGAGCTCGTAGCACTTGGCGGTCTTGGTGGGCGTCGTGGAGAACTTGGAGGTGGAAGTACTTCTGATAAATTTCCCTTGGACCTGGTATGTCTCGTACTTTCTGCCGAGGCAGCCATGCTAAACGAGACGCGCTTCCGAGAAGCTGATCCACCAGCAGCAGCCATACTTGTCACGATGACAGGTTTCTTCTTATATTTCCTCTTCTCAGTCTACACAATTCAAAGGTAGTCAATTCGGGATAATAAAAAAGCACAACATATATGGAAAATTAAGTAACCAAATAATCACACGGAATATGAGAAGGCAAGTAAGGGGACAACCTCCAGCTCATCCCCCTCCTCTTCAGGATAATAGTCAGATCCAGAGCCTTCATCCTTGCTCTTTTTAGGGGAGAATTCCGTGGGGGATGGATAAACAAGGGGCCTAAGACCCATTTTTTCAATCTGCGCATTGTTTCTCGTGATGTTTTCCAGCCATCTTTCTTCCAGGGGATGGAATTGTGGTCTATCATGAATAAACAACTCTTTAGTAAGCTACAAAAATATAACCTATGTCCTATGGTATTGATTGTTCTATACTACTCATAATGTCCAACAGTCTACTATGAGGAACTTCTACTCTGAATCTCATATCACAAGACTAACGATGAAGCAGCCAAAGCAAACAAAGAGACAACACGATGAACAAGCGGGACAATTCACCAATTGGTTGTAGTAATAAGCAGAGTGGGATAATAAACATAAGCAGGATAAGAAGCAATAGTGCAATTAAACAGGAAACATAACCTACTCTACTGACTATTCTATAGAACTCATCATGTGACAGCTCACTATGATCAATTTCTACTATGATCATAAGGCATATGATGAAGCAGCCACCTAATGAAAAAGGCAAGGTGATGCAACCTTGATCACAAGCAAAAATATCATAAGCCAAAATAGTATACACTTAGTTAAAGAGGATAATCACAATAAAACATAAGCAGGATAAGCAACTATCCTACAAATAAACAAACTATAACATATGGTGCTGATTGTTCTATAGTAATCATCATGTAATAGAGTCCACTATGAGCAATTTATACTCTAATCAAAAGACATAGGATGAAGAAGCCAACCCAATGGAACAACCAAGATAATGCGAACTTTATCTGTATGTAAACTAATCATAAGTCGAATACTCTAAATCTCACTTGTCAATTGGCTGGCTGGTTGCACTAATAAGTAGGACAGGACAATTAAACATCAGAAGGATAAGCATCTTTCATGCAATTAAAATAGGCAATTAAATATGTCATGACATATGATGTTGATTGTTCAATAGTAATCATCATGTAAAATAGACTACTACGAACAATTTATACTCTGCTCATGAGACATGTCATGAAGCAGTCAAACTCATGCAACAGACAGGATAATGCAACCCTGATCATAAGACTTGTAAAATCACAAGCAATTTCACAGGCAGAACAAATAAGAGAGAATAACTACAACAAAAAGGTAAATTGGTGGCATGAACATGATAATGAACAACATTTCTCAGGCAAAGTAAAAAAACATGAGAATCGAGGATGAGCGTGTTTCCTTTCCTGTAGGCTATAGGACCTTTTTGATACCGCATTTCTTGAAGTGACCCGGGGCACGTGGCATCGATCTAGACGACGAGGTAGCAGACCTCACCGACGAGGTGGGCGACGAGGTGGACGGGCATTGTCAGTGTGGTGATGGGCCTTGTCAGCGAGGTGGACGGTGAGCTGGACGATGAGGAGGACGACGAGCTAGATGGGGAGATGGACGGCGTGCTAGCCGACTTTGCGGGTGAAGTGTACAATGAGGTGGTATAAAAGGTCAGCCGAGTGTCAGTGAGGTGGATGACTGGCGAGGTCGACGGACATGCTGGAAAACCGGGACAGTGAGGAGGGGCTAGGGTTTGTGTGCTAGGGTGACGAAGAGGTTACTACTGGAAGGACGGACGGAGACGAGGGGATGAAAGGCAGATGGCGGAGGGACGGGCATCAGCGAGGGGAAAAGGGGGAGGACGGCGGTGCCGAGGGCGGTGGGGAAATTTGGATCTGTCTCATTTCAGTGAGGGGATAAAAAGGGTGGGAATAGATTAGGTAAATGACCTTTGCGTGAATGCTTAGGTGGCGCTATGCGGGTGGGCTCAAACGTAATTGCAGCTCGAGAATTTTTTGTTTCCGTAGAAACTCTCCCGCGCTGGTGCCAAATTTCGCGTGGGCGGGAGGATCTTACCTAGAAATTTGGGGTTGGTGTCCTGGCTATTGGATGCATGATGGAGGATTCAAAAAAATTAACCATATTTTAGGAAGTCTTCACTAAAAAGAGCCGTGGTGAAGAAAATTATAAATTATTGATGAATATATCTTGAAAAAAATACAATAATGTGGACTACTAGTTTATATTCTGGTTTGTATAATGATCTCAGGAGACATAAGTATTTTGGATAATATATTCAAATTTATTTATAAATAAGATTCAAAATGTGGTTTATTTTGAACAATGGATTTCTCTAGATTAGGGTTGAACGATGATGGACTTTTATCCTTATTTTTTTTAGTTTTAGGTCATAGCAACACATATGGTATATATATCAAATTAGTTTGAGCCCAAAGAAGAGGCATCACTACACAGACCAAAATACATATATAGGAAAATTAAAGCAGCTTCCACATATATCCATGTGAATGACTAGATTATAGTGGATATAACAATGTGGTTAGAACACATGCATGACTCTAGGGGCTAGGGTCCATGTGTTTCAAGACTAAATTAAATTAAACATCATCATATAGGAAATAATAAATAACCAGCTTTCAATTCCATGTTGCACATGTTGCACAAGTGTGGCAGAAGCGTTAAGTTGCATCACACAATCCACTTGAGTTAGATATCAATGTGTGGTATATATTATTGGAAAAGAACAAATGCAATTAAGTATGGTCATCATCATGTGTGGTCTATCAACAATGACTCTAGCGGCCATATCAATAATGTGGGTTAGGAAAAGAACACACACATCGATGATGCAATGTCTCTAGGGGATATATCCACGTGTCAAATTAAACCATGCATGGTCATACAGACCAAAACACATAGGAATTAAAGCAACATATTGCATGTTGCACCAGTGTGAAATAATGAAGAAGTTGCATCACAGAATCCACTAGTGTGTGGTACATATAATTGTTGGGTCCGCAACATAGAAAACAAAAAATTTCCTACGATGCGAACTATACGCCAAGATCTATCTATTAGATACAGAGCAACGGGTGGACATACATCCATGGAGAACTTAACCTCGAAGACAACGAGTTTTGTTAACGAGTAGGAACTCGTGGTTGATGTAGTCGTACACTTGCCGATCTCAAGATCGTGTGGAAGTCCGAGCGCCGCAAATCAGCAGCGCATCTGTCCTCGCACACACGTTCAAGCCACCGGACAACCTCCACCTTCTCGCTCTAGCGATGCAGCGGATGCAGTAACTCCTTCCAGACGAAATTCCACCGGGAACATGTATCTCGCTAATCCGAGACCATGAGGGAATAATTCTAGAGGGGGAGAGAGATCCTTCATGAGGAGGTGTAAGGAAGAAGGAGGAAGAGGGGGGCCTTTTATAGGAGGAGGGGGTGCCCCTCCCCATGGCCGGCGCCTCATGGGGGGTGACCCCTCACCTCCCCCATTCATGTGGTGGTAACCCCTCCACATTAAAATGCCCCTTCACATTCTCTTTTAAAGTCTCCACTTTAAATGCATTTAAATTCTCTAAGTTTAATGCTCTCTCATTTAATAAAACTCTTTTATTTAATTTATTCAGAATTTTTTTAATTATTTTAATTAACAAACATTCACATAAAACCCCTTGCAACATTTCAATATCACATGCAGAACCACTTTCTGCAATTTCACCTGAAACAATTTCGGTTTCTATCGAAACAATTCCTGCGCTTTGTAATCCTTTTGTCCGAAACATATGTGCTCCAAAATGGTGTCCAGTAACCCTTAAGTGTGTCACCCTACGGTTCGCGAATATGCATTCATGATTGAGACTCCTCTCAGATCAATAATTAGAAGCGGGACCTGGAGATCCATACTGACTCCTGCACATTCAACGATGACTTCTATGATCATGAGAACCTTTAACGCTAGTAACTTAATCCCTTTGTCTCATGATATAATACATGTCCGAGATTCGATCATCGGTATCCAAATACCTAGTTTGATCTCGTTACCGACATGCACTCTTTTCTCGTTTCCGTGATATAACATTCTAGTGATCACATCACTTGCTTGCAAGCTATCTTAATGTGATATCACCGAGAGGGCCCAGAGTATATATATCTGTCATCGGGATTGACAAATTCCACTCTGGATCCATGAGCCTCAACATAACACCTTCGTAGCACTGAACCCATCTTAATAGTCACCCTGATACGGTGTGACGTTTGATGTTATCAAGACACTCTTCTAGTGTTAGCAATTAACATGATCTCATGGTCTAAGGATAAAGATTACTTCGTATGATGTTATAGTAATATAAACATAATGACTTGATCGTAATGCTATACTTCGGATGGATGTTCATCACATCATTTCACAAATGCTGCGACCTTGTTATTAACAACATCCAATGTCCATGATCAGGAAACCTTGATCATCTTGTTAATCAACAAGCTAGTCTATAAGAGAGGCATAACTAGGAACCCTTTTTGTTTATTAAACACACATGTATTGACGTTTCTGATCAATACAATTATAACATGCAAAATAAACATCTATCATATACGAAGAATACATAATAACAACTTTATTATTGCCTCTCAGGGCATATTTCCTTCAGTCTCCCACTTGCACTAGAGACAATAATCTAGTTCACATAGTGATAAATCTAGCACCCATGGAGTTCTGGTGTTGATCATGTTTTGCCATAGGGAGAACTTTAGTCAATGAATCTGCTACATTTAGGTCCGTGTGTACTTTACAAATCTTTATATCTCCATCCTTGACATGCTCGCGGATGGAGTGAAACCGGCGCTAAATATGCTTGGAATTCTTGTGAGACCTCGGTTCCTTGGCATTGGCTATGGCTCCATTGTTGTCACAATAGATCACCATTGGGTCCAATGCACTAGGAACCATACCTAGTTCCGTTATGAACTCTTTCATCCAAACCGCTTCCTGCGCCGCTTCTGAAGCAGCAACATATTTCGCCTCCGTCGTTGATCCAGCCACCACAGGTTGTTTGGAACTCCTCCAACTAACCGCTGCTCCATTCAAGAGAAATACGTATCCGGATTGAGACTTAGAGTCATCCAGATCGGTGTCAAAGCTAGCATCGACATAACACTTAGCGACTAGCTCGTCTTCACCTCCGTATACAAGAAACATATCGCTAGTTCTTCTCAAGTACTTAAGGATATTCTTGACCGCTATCCAGTGTTCCGAACCTGGATCAGATTGGTACCTACTAGTCAAACTAATAGCATGTGCCACATCTGGTCTTGTACATAGCATGGCATACATTATAGAGCCTATGGCCGAGGCATAGCGGATCTTATCCATTATCTCTCTTTCTTCCGCCATAGCCGGACTTTGACTCTTGCTCAATGTCTTGCCTTGCAACATAGGTAAGAACCCCTTCTTACTTCCTTCCATATTAAACTTCTTTAATATCTTATCAAGGTATGTGCTCTGCGATAACCCAATTAGGCGCCTTGATCTATCTCTATAGATTTTAATGCCTAATATGTATGACGCTTCACCAAGGTCTTTCATCAAAAATTTGTTGTTTAGATAACTTTTAACACTATCTAAAAGATCTATATCATTTCCAATCAACTATATGTCATCCACATATAATATCAGAAATGCCACATTGCTCCCACCCACTTTCTTGTAAATACATGCCTCTCCATAAGTTTGGACAAATCCAAACTCTTTGATCACCTCATCAAAGCGGAGATTCCAACTCTCGGATGCTTGCTTCAGTCCATAGATGGATTGCTGAAGTTTGCATACCTTATCAGCATCCTTAGGATTGACAAAACCCTTAGGTTGTATCATATACAACTCTTCTTCGATATGACCATTGAGGACACAGTTTTGACATCCATCTGCCATATTTCATAATCGAAATATGCAGCAATTGCTAACATAATCCTAACCGACTTAAGCATCGCTACGGGAGAGAATGTCTCATCGTAGTCAACTCCTTGAATTTGTCGAAACCCCTTTGTGACAAGTCGAGCCTTATAGATGGTCACATTACCATCAGCATCAGTTTTTTCTTTTGAAAATCCATTTATTCTCAACGGCCTTTCAATCGTGAGGTAAGTCCACCAAGGTCTGAACCTAGTTTTCGTACATGGATTCCATCTCGGATTTCATGGCTTCTAGCCATTTGTTGGAATCCGGGCTCATCATCGCTTCTTCATACGTCACAGGGTCATCCATTTCATCAACCATGAAATTCCATCTCGGAGTTCAGGAGCTGCACGAGTCCTACTTGACCTGCGAGGTTCGGTAGTGTCCTCTTTCGGAGTTTCATGATCAATATCATTAGCTCTCTCTTCATTAGGTGAAGTCAACTCCGAAACAATTTCCGGTGCTGCGCTACTCCCCATTTGATGAAGAGAAGGTTCAATAACCTCTTCGAGTTCTACCTTTTGACTACTCACACCTTTCGCGAGAAACTCCTTCTCAAGAAAGGATCCATTCTTGGGAACAAAAACCTTGCCCTCGGATCTGTGATAGAAGGTATACCCAATCATTTCCTTAGGGTATCCTATGAAGACGCATTTTTCCACTTTGGGTTCGAGTTTATCCGGCTAAAGTTTCTTCACATAAACATTGCATCCACAAACTTTAAAAAATGAAAACTTAGGTTTGTTTCCAAACCATAACTCATACGGTGTTGTTTCAACGGATTTAGATGGTGCCCGATTTAAAGTGAATGCAGCGGTTTCCAGTGCATAACCCCAAAATGACAGTGGCAAGTCAGTCAGAGACATCATAGATCGAACCATATCCAATAAAGTATGATTACGATGTTCCAACACACCATTACGTTGTGGTGTTCCAGCAGGCGTGAGTTGTGAAACTTTTCCACACTCTTTCATGTGTGTGCTAAACTCGTAACTTAGATACTCATTTCCACAGTCGGACCGCAGAAATTTGATCTTTCTGTTACGATGATTTTCCACTTCATTCTGAAATTCTTTGAACTCTTCAAAGGTTTCAAACTTGTGTTTCATCAAATAGATATACCCGTATCTACTCAAATCATCCGTGAAAGTAACAAAATAACGATATCCACCTCACGCCAACACACTCATTGGTCCACACACATCAGTATGTATGATTTCCAATAAATCTATCGCCCGTTCCATTGAACCGGAAAACAACGTTCTAGTCATCTTGCCCATAAGGCATGGCTCACATGTATCAAATGATTAAAAATCAAGTGATTCCAAAACTCCATGAGAATGGAGTTTCTTCATGCGTTTAACGCCAATATGACCTAGACGGCAGTGCCACATATATGCAGATATATCATTATCAAGTTTAATCCTTTTAGCATCAACATTATGAATATGCGTAATACTACTATTGAGATCCAATAGAAATAAACCATTCAACACAGGTGCATGACCATAAAAAATATCATTCTTATAAATCGAACAACCATTGTTTTCAGATTTAAAGGAATAACCACTTTGCATCAAACACGATCCGGATACAATGTTCATGCTCAGTGCAGGCACCAAATAACAATTATTCAGATTTATAACTAATTTCGATGGCATATGGAGAGGTAGCGTCCTGACGGCGATCACATCAACTCTTGATCCATTGCCGACCCGCATCATGACCTCATCCCTTGCTAGTTGTCGCTTGTTCCGTAGCCCCTTAACCAAGTTACATATATTAGCAACCGATCCCGTATCAAATACCCAGGTGCTAGTGCGAGTACTAGTCATGTACACATCAATAACATGTATATCACATATACCTTTGTTTGCCTTGCTGGCCTTCTTGTCCGCCAAATACTTTGGGCAATTGCACTTCCAATGGCCAGTCCCCTTGCAATAGTAACACTCGGTATCAGACTTAGGGCCAGCTCGGGGTTTCTTTTCAGGTGTGGCACCCGATTTGCCACCCTTCTTTCCCTTGTGCTTGCCTTTCTTGTCCTTCTTGAAATCGGTGGTCTTATTGATCATCAACACTTGATGTTCTTTCCTAATATCCACTTCTACAGTCTTAAGAATTGAAAGAAGCTCGGGAAGAGACTTCTTCATGCCCTGCATATTATAGTTCATCACGAAGATCTTGTAGCTAGGTGGCACAGTTTGGAGAACACGATGTATGCCTAAGTCAATGGGAGTCGTTATTTCCAAGGACACAAGCTTATCGGCGTACACAGACATTTTTAGTACGTGTTCACTAACGGAGCTGTTCTCATCCATCATGCAGCTAAAGAACTTTTCAGAAGCATTATAACTCTCTACAGCAGCATGGGTATCGCAAATCATTTTCAATTCTCCCATGGTATCAAAGGCATTGCCATTTTCGAAACGCTTTTGAAGTTCTGGCTCTAGCCCATATAGTATGCCGCACTAAACTAAGTTGTGGTCCTCCTGATGAGTTATATAGACATTCTTTTCCTCGTCAGGGGCATCAGGAGCTGGTGGGGGACCTAGCGGCGCCTCTAGCACATACTGCTTTTGTGCATCAGTGAGGAGAATCCTCAAATTCATAGCCCAGTTGGTGAACTTGCTACCATTCGCAGCAAGTTTCTCTTTCTCCATGAACACTTTGAAATTAAAAGCAGGTGGTGCCATCTACAACAAAATTTGTAAAATTTATTTAGACTAAATTTATGATAGAGTGAGTTCAACTAATCCAAATTACTAATGAACTCCCACTAAAAAATAACATCCCTCGTGTCTTTTTGGTGATTACATGAACGAAATCCACTACACCAAGTCCGATCATCACGTGAGTCGGTGTAGCTTCAAAGGCGAGCATCTATATGGGCATCATATCAATTATATGACTCATGCTTAACCTTTAAGTCCGTGTTCTGAGGCCATGTCTGTACATGCTAGGCTCGCCAAGTAAGAACCTTAGTATTCGCGTGTGTAAAACTGTCTTACACTCGTTTATATGAAAGCGTAGAGTCGACTACACCCGATCATCACGTGATGTCTCGAAACACGATCCAAAGAACGGTGCATACATAAGGAAGAACACAATTTATCTTGATATCTAAATGAGGTATCATATTACAATGCTACAAAAAGCGCCAAACTAGCAGTATAAGATGCTAACATCTAATGTGTAAAGTGAGATGATATGGTCTGTGCATTTGATCTCAATCATTTGCATCGTGGTATGATCTCTATCATTCCTTTGTGTGTAAGGCTGAGGTCTATGGAACTTACGCGTTAAGTGTGTTGTAAGAGTATCTATCATACATCTACTTACAACAATACCATATCAAGACACTAGCCCAACAACGATCTAAACTAGACGCCTCTAATTTATCAATTGCAAATTTTGCGTGGCTTAGGGCTTTCGGAGATAGAACCGGTCTTACCTACAAACATGAACCACAAGGAGGATAATCAAGTTATTATCAACTCGTTGTAAATCAGATATTGACTATAGTAGGAGAGACAGACACCCGCCAGCCACTTATGCAAAACAAGTTGCATGTCAGTCGTGGAACCGGTCTCATGTACGATGACATGTAAGGTTGGTCCAGGCCGCTTCATCCCACTATGCCACCAATATCCAAAATACATAGAAGATGCAATAACATGATCATCATCGCCCACATATAAACATATGTGTACTACCCGTCCGTGGCACCTACGCATAGTTCAGGCTCTGATACCACTGTTGGGTCCGCAGCATAGAAAACAAAAAAATTCCTACGATGAGAACTATACGCCAAGATCTATCTATTAGATGCAGAGCAATGGGTGGACATACATCCATGGAGAACTTACCCTCGAAGACAACAAGATTTGTTAACGAGTAGGAACTTGTGGTGGATGTAGTCGTACACTTGCTGATCTCAAGATCGTGTGGAAGTCCGAGCGCCACAAATCAGCAGCGAATCCATCCTCGCACACACGTTCAAGCCACCGGACAACCTCCACCTCCTCGCTCCAGCGATGCAGCCGAAGCAGCAACCCCTTCCAGACGAAATTCCACCGGGAACATGTATCTCGCTAATCTGAGACCATAGGGGAATAATTCTAGAGGGGCAGAGAGATCCTTCACGAGGAGGTGTGGGGAAGAAGCAGGAAGAGGGGCGACTTTTATAGGAGGAGGGGGGTGCCCCTCCCCATGGCCGGAGCCTCATGGGGGTGACCCCTCACCTCCCCCATTCATGTGGTGGTAACCCCTCCACATTGAAATGCCCCTTCACATTCTCTTTTAAAGTCTCCACTTTAAATGCATTAAAATTCTCTAAGTTTAATGCTCTCTCATTTAATAATACTCTTTTATTTAATTTATTCACAATTTTTTTAATTACTTTAATTAACAAACATTCACATAAAACCCCTTGCAACATTTCAATATCACATGCAGAACCACTTTCTGCAATTTCACCCGAAACAATTCCGGTTTCTATCGAAACAATTCCTGCGCTTTGCAATCCTTTCATCTGAACATATGTGCTCCAAAATGGTGTCCGGTAACCCTTAAGTGTGTCACCCTACGGTTCGCGAATAATGCAGACATGATAGAGACTCCTCTCAGATCAATAATCAGAAGCGGGACATGGAGATCCATACTGACTCCTGCACATTCAACGATGACTTCTGTGATCATGAGAACCTTTAACACTAGTAACTTAATCCCTTTGTCTCATGATATAATACATGTCCGAGAGTCAATCATCGGTATCCAAATACCTAGTTTGATCTCATTACCGACATGCACTCTTTTCTCGTTCCCGTGATATAACATTCTAGTTATCATATCACTTGCTTGCAAGCTATCTTAATGTGATATCACCGAGAGGGCCCAGAGTATATGTATCCGTCATCGGGATTGACAAATTCCACTCTGGATCCATGATCCTCAACATAACACCTTCGTAGCACTGAACCCATCTTTATAGTCACCCTGTTACAGTCTGACATTTGATGTTATCAAGATACTCTTCTAGTGTTAGCAATTGACATGATCTCATGGTTTAAAGATAAAGATTACTTCATATGATGTTATAGCAATATAAACATAATTACTTGATCATAATGCTATACTTCGGATGAATGTTCATCACATCATTTCAGAAATGCTGTGACCTTGTTATTAACAACATCCAATGTCCATGATTAGGAAACCTTGATCATCTTGTTAATCAACAAGCTAGTCTATAAGAGAGGCATAACTAGGAACCCTTTTTGTTTATTAAACACACATGTATTGACGTTTCCGATCAATACAATTATAGCATGCAAAATAAACATCTATCATATACGAGGAATACATAATAACAACTTTATTATTGCCTCTCAGGGCATATTTCCTTCAATACCAATTAACAATGAGGTTTTGGAAAAGAGAACACATGCAATGTGGTCATGTATGTGGATCAATGACATCTAGTTGTGTGGATATCAATGTGATCTTTAGCAAAAAAGAGATCACATATGCAATAAAGACTCTAGGGGTTCCGTATATATGTGTACAACCACATGCATGGTCACAGCGACCAATATAGGAAAAGCACAGCTTCCACACACATTGCATGCATGTTGCACCATTGTGACATAATAAGTTGCATCATACATATCTAGTTATATATGTGTGGTCTCATCATGTAGATATATGTCAAAATGTGGTATATTGTTGGAAAACAACACACGTGCATGCAATGTGGTCCTCGAGGCGAGTGGAAGAGAGGGGTGTGAGACGTATGGTGTTCCGGGATGGTGAGCACACAAGTTTACCCAGGTTCGAATCCGCCGGCTTTGGACGGACCCTACTCCTGCTAGCAATCCAGTAATACGGCAGAGCCGGAATATGGGTTACAAGGGTTTCGCCTGTGCGAGTTGAGATTGTAGACTATTGAGATGTTTAGAGTGTTGCCCTAAAGGCTTTCCCTAGGACGGCTTATATAGATATTCGGCCTAGGGTTTACAGGAGAGATCTATCCAGCTACGACTAAGGGTCAGTTATAGAGTACATCTTGAACTACAAGTAACATTATGGGCCTAAGTCGATAAGTCCTCTAGGCCTTCCCGTAGCCAGATTGGACTCCGTCTTTCTCCCTGACTAGGTCGCCCATGAAGCAAAGCTCTAACCCGAAGTGGGCCACCCTGGTCAGTGAGGAACTGTGAGGATACCCGGAAAGTATATCCCCAACAGCAGCCCCCGGAGGCCTCCAAGATCCAAAGTCGGATTTATCACCATCTAGCTTGATCTTCGGCTTGCAGAATCTTGAAGGGTTCCTGAAACTTCACAACAAAAAATACGATCTGGGTCTTAAAAATAAGTCGGACCTATCAATAGTTTACTCGGATTTTCCAGCTTGATTTCAAACTAAGGCGGAATTTGGTCTATGACGCCACCTGACACAAGTCATGGTCAAGTCACGTGATCTGACAGACATCCTGTCAGCACGACCATTGGTGGGTCTGCGGTTCGCGGAACCGAGGCACCGTTTCAATGCGTGCACGGAGATTGAGGCGACGTAATCATCGCGTGGGTCCTTCCCAGTTCCTTCCACGACGCGTGGCGGTTGCACTGTAGCATTTGCACGAATCTTGGCGCGGTTAGGTGGATATAAGGGGTTAGGATTTTCTCCTTCTCTCTTCACCTGTTCCCTTGCCTTTTCTTCTCCTCCAAATCTCCCCCCGCGCGCACAGAGCTCCTCCGTTTTCCCCCAAAAAACTCCCAGCGCCGCCCATCCTAGGTCATCTGCCCGCCGGAGAAACGGCTTCTTCTTCCTCTTCCGGCTTGGCGGCAGCAGCGGCGACAGCGGCGACGGAAACGGCGGCGGAGAAGGAAAGCTTCCGCGGGGTCTGGATCCCCTACGTGCTCGATGACGAGAAGCTCTAGAACATGGAGAAAGAAGGGCTCCTCCGCGCCGGCGACTGGCGAAGCAGCTTTGAGGAAACCGTCCCCAACCCGCGCGCCGGCGAGCAGGTCCACTTCGGCACCCACCTCGACAGAGGTTTGTCGTTTCCTCCCTCGGAGTTCTTCTCCGAGGTGATTGACCATTACGGAGTTCAACTCCACCATCTTCCTCCCAACACTCTCTTAGAGATGAGCACTTACGCTTCTTTGTGTGAGGGCTTTCTCGGCATTAGGCCAAGTTTGACCTTATTCCGGTACAAGTTTCATGTCCGGAGAAACTCTATCACTACCGGTGTTCCTTACATCATTGGTACTATTAGTTTTTCACTTAGACGCGAGCGCGCATATCCCAAAATCCTAGCTAGTGACTCGGTCAAACAATGGCCAGCCACGTTCTTTTATCATAGGGATATTCCGGCTCCCGACAAAGCTACTGCTTTGCCGGATTTTGTTGACGAAGCTGCCACGGCCCAACCGTATTGGGACGAGGCCGTTCCGGCTCTCAGTGACGATCTGATCCTCGCTAAGAGGCGGGTTAAATATCTGATCAAACACAAGGGACTAAAGGGGTCCGACTTGGTCCAATGCTGGGTCTCATGCCGGATCCAACCCCTTCAGTACCACGGAGACCGACTGATGCACTCCATCACGTCGTCCAAGAAAGACTCCCACTGCATCAGCCCCAAATCCTACACCACGCAGGGCTATATAAGCCAGATCAAGTGGCTGATAAGGGAGCGGATCGAGAGGAGGATCCCAGAGGTTTCTCTGGATATGCATACGGCGGAAAACCCCATAGTGCCGATAAGCTTCTATTAGTACACCTTGTTATGTGTTTCAATCTTTGAGTTATACTGCAATACTGATATGATTTCTTGTTTTTAGCTTGCTGACCTCCCCAAGTCGGAATTTGCTCCACTCGAAGGATATCCTCCAGAGTTTTCTCAGGAGATAGAAGTGGTACCATTGCCGGATGCTGCGCACAAGAAGCACAAAGCTCCAACAGTGGCTGTTGGCACAAAGGAGGTACCCGTCATGAAGAGGTAACTTTCAATCACAACTTTCGTCTTTGTGCTTTACTCGAATTTCCTTCCAAGATGTAATGTTTCTGACTCTATTACATTCTCAGAGCTAAACCGCTCATCAAGGGCAAGGGGAAGGGAACTTCTTCGAAGCCCCTACGACAGACGAAGCTTACCATAGCTTCTCCTGTCGTGGCTCCTCCGACTCCTGCCCCTCAACCTTCCGCAACACCGGTGATCATCCCTTCTCCGGTTGTCGCAGAAGATCTGGCTCCTTCAACGGAGCATGCGATCCTTGAATCGCAAACTGACGTCACCATGGGTGAGTCAGGTTTAGATAAGGGTGAACCCTCTTTGGGTAATGATCCCTCGGCAGAAACCTTTGCCGAAAACCTTCTCAGCAATCCGGGACTTGCCAAGTTTGGCCTGTCCTGTAAATCTGCTGAAGAGATCCAGCGGCTATCCAGGCAATGCCTGGATAAAAGTACCTTACTGCCGAAGAAGAAGCGCAAGAAGCATAGGACGTCAAGCACTCTAATCTTCTTGAACAAGTGCTTCTTCGCAACGAGAGGATCAGGTCCGGGGAGCATCCAACTGATCCTGTGACCCCTTTGACTCTCGCTGAGAAGGTTGCAGTTGAAGTGAACGCGAGTTTGGATAAACTCACTCGTGAACAATATGTAAGTCGGAATTCCAACTCCTGTTTTTCCTTTATTTCATATCATATCCTATATCCTCCAAGCATGAAGTAGGATAAATAATCGGGGTTTATGCTTCCTTAGGATGCCAAAGAACGAACTAGTGTATTGTAACTACATCGGTGAACTACGCTCTAAGTTGCATGCCTGGATGAGCGAAAGTGGTTAAAATAGTACGGTGGGGCCTAGGGGCCACTCACAGGTAGACCTGTCGGCCGTCCTAACCACTTCCAGAACATCGGGACAAGAACGAGCGGCGTAGTCGGCAGGCGAAGGGATCAACTACATACACAAGTGAGTATGTATGCAAGCCACCATACAACAGATTTCAGAGCCATTCCATCTAAAAGAAATAGAAATATTGCAACACCATACGTCAAGATCCAAATATCCTAGATAGAGGTAATAGTTTAGGATAGCTCCTCATACATCAAACATCAGAGTATCAGGCGGAAGCGGAAACAAGGTCCGAGTACAGATAAGAATCAAATCGGCATAAGATGCCACATAAATAAACACATCCCGCCCACAGATCTCGCGGATCCCCATCCCCGGAATCTCTACACCGAGTGATCGTTGCCAACATCATCTGTCTCCTCCACCCAGTATCCATCTTGCGAATACACATGTTCATCTGAATCAAACAATTTATCGTGTGAGACCCTAGGGGTACTCAGCAAGTCTTTATGCCTCTAAAGGGGACATATACCTGGGTGATGCAATTGCAGCAAAAGATAATAACTAACAAGCCTATAGATACTCGCTAACCATCCGCCTAACCAATGATAGACAGATGTACGTAAATTAGTAACAATAGTTATAACAGTATAATTAACAGATCCATCCTCCTTCTCGCTTACCAATGAGAAAGCGGACGAACAACCCATCTGTTGGCAGTGTTATTAACCATTCCATGAGTGTTGCACTATTTACTAGTCAGGTATTTAGTCAGATTAAAAGCGGTACTTTAGTTATTATTGTCTATGATCGAGAAACTATGCTCCAAGTCGTCCATAACCGCGGACACGGCTTTCAGAAAGATTTACCCTGCAGGGGTGCACAAATAGCAACACACACTCGAGCAACCTCGGAAAAACCAAATCAAAACCCAACGAGCCATTCACGACAAAGCGATCACAAGATTCAGAAATATTTCAGGGGGCCACCCCATTAAGCTACCCGCAACGAAGTTGGCCAGCTCCGAGATGGACCCAAGGTTTGCGTCAATGGCTGTAAACGACTAGGAACCCGAAAGTGTGACTGGGCTTGTCGATACCGCGAAAACACTCCGCATCCAAAACATTACATGTGCTCCCCGCACAATCTTAAATAAAACAGTAAAGCATGGCATAAGTACAGTATAGTATCAAAGCCCCAAACTACTTTGTGGCCCCAAGAAATAGAAATGAATCAAGCTCTGGCTCAGGGGGGGTCCATAAGGCCTCCCGGATGTGGATAGTGCAAATAACAAGGAATAGGAATCAAGTACTCGGGGTCCTACGGGACACAAGTGAGCATGAAAAACCAAATAGCAGATATTGCTTAGCGGTGCCTCTTTCATTAGTTATCCCATTACTACTCAGGTTAAGTTGTTTAGGTACCTCGTTATCCATCAGACACTCACATACCCTACACATGCTGTTCTACGACTCGCATGGCTCAAACAACTCCTGTAGTAATGGCTCATGGGATGGAGGAACAAGCTTCGGTGGGGTTTTAAAAGTAAAGGCTATGCAGTACTTGGGATTCAATTTAATGCAATCGCGACTCAATGATGCAAGAATAAGATGGAGGCAATAGGTACTATATGTATGCAAGCATGTGGTAGTGCTTGCCTGGTAGCTCAGTTGAAGCGAGAGATGGATCTGGGTAGAACTCCTGTGATTCCTGATAATTCTCCTGCTGGGCGTCTATTCGAAGAAGAACCAAACAAACAAGGGCCAACATAAATAAAGTGCACAATCATACGAATTAAAATGTGACAAGCAAACAAGCATGCCATGATGAATGATGCACAATTTACATGGCAATACTGTAGCATGGCATGGTGAGGTGTTGGGTACAAGAATAAAGCATTTTATTATTTATGTGGTCAAGTTTTATTGCCATAAATAGTTCTGATTTTTAATAACGACATGATGCATGCTTCAATTCAGAACATGGAATGCATAGTTAGAACAGGCTCGTCGCGCTGATCGATTTAGACATATTATTTGTCAAATTTGGAGTTGTAGATTTAAAGTTATTAATTAATTAAGAAAAGGCATTTTTATTGCAATTTTAATTAGCTCGAAAAATTAAAGTGCTCAAATGATATTTTGAATGGCATATTACATTTTTCTGATTCAAAAACATATATTATTTGTATTATTTGGAATTACAAATTAAAAGTTGTTGAAAACATAATTAAATTCATATTTAAACATCTGCTGAGAATGTTTCTATAAAACAGAAAAACACCCAGACTTTTTATACTCAGCATTGCCTAGCCACAGCCGCAGACAGGTGGGACCGCGCTGAGATGGCGACACTGCGCGTGACAGAGGGTTTTCTTACCGCGCACTCAGCCAACCTCAGCAACTGACGAGTGAGACCGGCGTTCGTGCTGACCCACACGCGGGTGCACCAGTGGGGGCCTGCCACGTGGGGGATCCGGGGAAGCGCGGGCGTAAAACAACATAAACCGAGGTGCCTTTTCATAAAATGGCATCAGCCGATGACAGGTGGGACCTAGGGGAGCGCGGGTTGTGGGACAAAAAGGTTGGGGGGTTATTTGCAAAGTGCCAACGAATACTATTTTTCTTCCCCGATTTACTGACGAAACTGTTGGACGCGTAACTGGGCGCGGCGGGGGCTCGATCTGGCGACCTCGTGCGCGCGCGCGGCGGCGGCTACCGCTGCGGTGGCTTGGGGTTGCTGTTAGGGACAGGGGAGCGCGGCTAGAAGTGCTCTCGCGAGGCGACGGTGTGGAAAACGACCGCGAACGACGGCGCGCAGAGGGCGTTCCACGGAACAATCGACATGACCAGGGAACAACGGCGACTGTGAGGATGTCTGGGAGAATCGGGAGCTCACCACGAGGTTGTTGGTGGGGATGGTTCGGCCGGAAACACAGGGGATCGGTGGCGATGCAGGCGGCCGGCGATTAGGGTTTCCTTGTCGGCCTCGTCGGCGTACATCGGTCCTGGGTCTCCTCCTCCTCGCTGGTGTGTACGGGGCGATGCAGGGGTCCGCGCTGAGCTTCCCCGACAACTACACGCCACGCCCGCCGCCTGTTTCGAGGAGGTGGTGGTCGACACCGACGGTGGGGTTGGTGATCGGTGCTGGAGAGGTGGTTGCAGGGGGAGATGGGGAAAAAGGAGTAGAAGGGCTAGGCCTTGGTGGATCTGGCGTCGACAGGCAAAGAGGGGGAGTAGATAGGAATGGGGAGAGGGGGTGCCGTGGAAGGCGCGGTGGAGGAAAAAGGTGGTCTCCACGCCACCTTTCTTTCCTCCTCCTTCACGTGCTCGACCTGGGGGGCATGGCCGGCTGCAGCTGGGGCCCAGGCGAGGACAGGGAGGTGGGACTGGCTCGGGTGTCCCTTGTGGCAGAGCGAGAGAGAGAATTGGAGAGGGAGGCTCGGGTAGGGTTAGGTTAGAGGGGGTGGTTCGGTTTAGAGAGAAGGGAGAGGGGAGGCTCGGGTAGATGGAGCTAGGGTTGAGGTAGCTCGGGTTAGGGTAGGGGTGGTGGCTCGGCTAGCTAGAGAGAAAGGAGAGGGGTAGATGGTTAAGGTGGGGTAGGGTGGTTAGGGTTAGGGTTGTGATATGATCTAACATGATCATAAGCATGGGTGGGGTGAGATGGATTCTGGTGGACACATGATGATGGTATAAGAGAGAGAGAGAGAGATGTCTAGGGTTTCAGCATGATCATAAGCAAGATCAAGCAACAAGGAGAAAGGAGAAGGGGTAAGGGTGATGATCTAGATCTACATGGCAAGGAAAACAAAGACCAAGAGGAGGAGGGTTATCAAGAGCAAAGGAGAAAGAGCTTACTTGACATGGTCCCAAAAGACCATGATCCCCTCAAAACAAATAAAAATCAATAGAGAAAATATGGTGGTGTTCTTGCGTGGCCCATGCATGAATAGTAATGCCATGTTTATTATTGTGAAAACAATGGTAAAAGCATGGCATTTATTCACATGCAATCAAAAATATGGATGTAAGGCCAAGTTAAAAGAATTGGAAAAGGATGTTCCATGTGGAGTAGATGGAGATGGTCATATTTGAATACAATTAGGACTTGCTAGTGTGTATGTTCCACTAGATGCATAATAGCCTCAAAAATATTCCAACATGAGCATACATTCAAAATAATCCATATGGAAGCTAGAAAAAGGGGTTACACTCACAAAGCATGCAAAGGTGGCTTCACATATCAATAATGTGAAAACAACATGATGCTAGTGTGGGAGCATGTGGATTTTAGAAGTGGATCCATTCCAACCCATATGAGCTAGAGGTAAACTCAAATAAGATGCAAATCTCACATATAGTTGGATGGTGGAATTGTGGAGTGGTGACAAGAAAGGTGGTGGAGTTAATAAAAGATATGCCCCCAACTCAACTTGGGCATCCAGCATTTATCAAGAACCAAATACAATATATCAAGAGCCAAATAAAATTACTAGTGCATATGAGAGAAGAACCAAATGAAAAGGGTTTTATATGATGCGCAAATGCAAGGTGGCATGATGACATGAGCATGATATAATTATGATGCAACAATTATAAGTAGGAAGTAGCAATTATATTACTAGACCATGTAGCATTACATATGACAGATGGGATGCTACAACTCTCCCCCACTAAACAGGAATATCGCCCCGAGATTCTAGGAAGAAGAAGAAGACACGAAGAGGGTAGGATACTTGGCACGGAGCTCATCCTCGCGTTCCCAAGTGGCTTCAACAACGGAATGGTGCGACCACTGCACCTTGCAGAACTTGATGGACTTGTTGTGAGTCCTTCTTTCTGCGACTTCTAGGATTTTTGTGGGGTGTTCTTGATAAGACAGATCTTCTTGGAGATTGATGAGTTCATGGTCCACGGTCCTGCCGGGATCCTTGAAGCACTTCTTGAGTTGAGAGATATGGAAAACATCATGGACATTGAGTTTTTCAGGGAGCACAAGAGCATAAGCGACTTCTCCTCTTCTTCCACGAACTTTGAAAGGACCGATGTATCTAGGAGCCAGCTTTCCTTTGATACCAAACCGGTGCATGCCTCTCATGGGAGTGACACGAAGGTACACGAGATCACCAGGGACATACTCCATGCCCGTGTGCTTTCTGTCATAGTTGCTCTTCTGGCGACTTTGAGCAACCTTCAGGTTTTCGAGAATGATGTGAACCTTCTCCTCCGCTTGATTTACAATGTTGGGGCCAAACAATGTTCTTTCACCTGCGCCCGACCAACCAATCGGAGTTCTGCATTTGCGACCATAGAGAACCTCAAATGGTGCCATTTTTAGACTTTTTTGGAAGCTGTTGTTGTAAGAGAATTCAGCATAAGGAAGGCATTCTTCCCACTTCAGCCGAAAGAGATAACGAAAGCATGGGGCATATCTTCCAGAATCTGATTGATCCTTTCAACTTGTCCTTGCGACTGAGGGTGGTAAGCTGTGCTCAAGTTCAATTTTGTTCCCAAAGCATTTTGGAAACTTCCCCAGAACTTGGAAGTGAAGATGCTTCCACGGTCTGAGCTGATCTCAAGAGGAACCCCATACAGAGAGACAATTCTATTGATATAGAGCTCAGCCAACTAAATTGCAGAAATTGTTTCCTTGACGGGAAAGAAGTGAGCCACTTTAGAAAGCCTGTCGATGACAACAAAGATTGCATTGTTGCCCTTCTGCGACCTTGGAAAACCAGTTATGAAGTCCATCTCTACTTTATCCCATTTCCATTCCGGAGGATTCAATGGTTGTAGAAGACTGGAAGGTTTCTGATGGACAGCTTTAACTCTACGGCAGACATCACACTCCGAGACATACTTGGCACAATATCGTTTCAACCCAGGCCACCAATATTGTGTTTTCAAGTCCATGTACATCTTAGTGCTGCCAGGGTGGATAGAAAGAATAGAATCATGGCTCTCCTTGAGAACTTGCTCTCTTAAATCCGGGTAGTTTGGAACAAACATCCGGTGTTCAAAGAAAAGAGCGCTTTGGTCGTCGACGTGGAAGGACTCATACTTCGGAAGATAAATGTTGGAGATGATGTTTTTAGTGTAAGGATCTCCAAGTTGAGTGGAGCGAACTTTTTCTTCCAAGAGAGGGGTTGCCAGAAGGTTCAGAAGATACCCTTGATCCACAATTTCAAGGTTGAGCTTGTGGAATTCCTCGCACAAAAGAGGCTGTTGTTCTTCCACCATGAGGTTGTTGACATAAGCTTTTCGGCTGAGAGCATCGGCCACGACATTACCTTTGCCCGGAGTGTAGTTAATGGTCAAATCAAAATCATTAATTGCTTCAATCCACCTCCTCTGACGAAGGTTGAGATCAGGTTGTGTGAAGATATACTTCAGACTCTTGTGATCAGAAAAGATCTCACAATGGTTGCCAAGCAAGTAGTGCCTCCATACTTTCAAAGCAAAGACAACTGCTGCGAGTTCGAGGTCATGTGTAGGATAGTTGATCTCATGCGTCTTCAACTGTCGAGAGGCATAAGCAACAACTTGTTTTTCTTGCATAAGGACCGCACCCAATCCTTGCAATGAGGGGTCACAGAATATCTGGAAGGGCTTTGATGTATCTGGAGGAATCAAGACTGGTGTGGAAGTGAGCTTCTCTTTGAGTGTTTCAAAGCTTGCTTGACATGCAGGAGACCAAAGGTATTTCTTGCCTTTCTTGAGGAGATCGGTAAGAGGCTTCACAATCTTCGAGAAGTTCTGAACGAAGCGACGACAGTAACTAGCCAAACCAAGGAAACTCCGGACTTCTTTGACATTTTTGGGTGCAAGCCAGTCAACAATTGTTTTAACAGTTTCTAGGTTGACAGCAATGCCCTTGGCAGAGATGACGTGACCAAGGTAGGTGACTTCAGGCAGCCAGAACTCACACTTGGAGAACTTTGCATACAGGAGGTTCTCACGAAGCTTGTTTAAGACACACCGAAGGTGTTCTTCATGTTCTTCCTTTGACTTAGAATAGACTAGGATGTCATCCAGATAGACCACAACGAACTTATCAAGATACTCCATAAAAACCGAGTTCATAAGCCTCGAGAAAGTGGCAGGTGCGTTGGTGAGACCGAAAGACATGACCGTGTACTCATACAGGCCATAGCGGGTGGTGAAAGCTGTTTTGGGAACATCTTCCTTGCGAATCTTGATTTGATGATATCCACTTCTCAAATAAAGCTTAGAGAATACCACAGCTCCAGCTAGCTGATCGAAGAGATCATTAATCCGCGGAAGGGGATATTTATTCTTGATGGTTTTAGCATTGAGAGCCCGATAGTCAACACAATGTCTATCAGTCTTGTCTCGCTTCTTCACAAAGATGGTTGGGCTACCCCAAGAAGAAGTATTGTGCTGAATGAAACCCAACTTCTCTTGTTCATCAAGCTGACGTTTTAGTTCAACCAACTCAGCAGGACCCATTTTATAAGGCCGCTTGGAGATAGGAGCGGTACCAGGTTCAAGCTCAATCACAAAGTCGACATCTCGATCAGGAGGCATACCTGGCAACTCTTCAGGAAAAACATATGGGAACTCACAGACCACCGGAACACTCTGAATAGCTTCCATAGCATCATCATTCAGAGCCGCCAAAGAGAAAATGCTGAATTGCAGGAGTCAGACTTGGAGAATAGACTATATGGCCTTCAGGAATTTTCAGAGAAACCGAGCGTTCAGCACAATCAATCACAGCTGCATTTGCTGTTAACCAATCCATGCCCAAGATAACATCAATGTCAGAATTGCCCATAATGATTAAGGAAGCCAGGAACAAATAACCACCAATCTCAATTTGATTGCTATGGCTGATTTTAGAAGATGCCATTATTTCTCCAGGAGAAAGGACCATTAAACGCTTGGGGAGAGGATCCATTGCTAACTCATTCTCATTTGCAAACTTGTGAGAAACAAAAGAATGCGATGCGCTAGAATCAAACAAAACTTGAGCAGGAACTGAGTTAACAGGAAGCGTACCCATCACTACTCCAGGTGCATGCTCAGCTTGAGCGACGTTGACACAGTTGGCACGAGCAACCGTAGACCCGGGCTTGGTGTTGATGTTGAGAGCCCGAGGTGGAGGTGCACGAACCATAGAAGAACTTGCCGCAGGTCTTGGAGGTGGTGGAGGAAGAGCTTTGTTGTTCATTGGACAATTGCAGCGTTGATGCCCAGTGTTTCCACAAGTGTAGCAAGCACCAGGTGGACGTGGAGCACCATAGCCAGGGACTCTGCCAGGCGCTCCAGGGTAGTTGTGGTTGTAGCCCCTAGGAGCCGCGGTGAAGGAGTTTGGTGGCCTTGCCACGTAGCTTGACGGTCTTGGTGGAGCCGAGAGCGACGGTGGGGTGTTAGGAACCCACACGCGGCGCCTAGAAGGAGCTGTCATAGCTGAAGAGCTTGCTGCATCGCGGCTGTGTTTCTTGGACTCCTCAAAAACTTGCCTACTTGCTTCTTCCTGCAGAGCTGTATGTTGGAGTTCTAGAAAAGACCCCGGCCTTGCATGAGTGATTGCATATTTGATTGATGCATTGAGCCCTTGCCTGAACCTCTTTTGTTTCTTCTTGTCATCAGAGATCTCATCGCCACCATACGAGAAAGGTTCATGAAGTTTCTGATATAGGTATTGACATTGTCATTGCCCTGCTTAAGGTTGAGAAACACTTCCTTCATCCTTTCCATGACAATTTCTGACAGATATTGCTCTTTGAAAGCCGCAGTGAATTGCTCCCAAGTAGGATGAAAACCAGAGTGGTCTGCCTTGAGGTAATTTTCCCACCACAAATCTGCATCTCCCTTCAGAAGGTGCGTGGCACATTTTACCCATTCTTGCTCAGGAACATCCACAGTCATCAGCAACCTTGACATTTCACGCAGCCAATCATCAGCATCAAGTGGCTGATCAGACACCTCAAATTGGCGTGGGTTGAACTTCAAAAAACTCTTGATGTCTCCTTGCTCGGGAGGTGGAGGTAGCGGAACAAACTCGTTCCTCCTGACACTTTCTTCGAATTGCTGCTGGTTCTGCTGCATTGCTCCCAAGGCATTAGCAATAATTGCCAACGCCGCCCCCAGTTCAGGTGGTATGTCCTCCTCTGAACGGCGTGGTGGTGCCATCCTGTGATTGATATAAAACACAAGTTAGTACTATAATGGAGAATAATAATAATCCAAAATAGTACAAAAATGGAATTAACCAAGATTAAAGGATACAATTCACTAAGATGATATTAAAATATCTACAAAGTTCAAAGCACCTAGAAGATATTAAGCATAACGCACACGACTGAACATGGAGTGTGGTACACAATATAACAAGGAATTTTTTTTCGCAAATTTCGGCATTAAAATACCACTATATGCGCAAAACCACTTAATGAATCTTAGTACTCTACCAATTCAATATACAAGAGCGAATGATAAAAGTAGTGTTATGGTCGTGACTACATCCCGCACTGAAATCATTACTCCGCACCTGAATAAGTAAAAACACATATCCCAACACCTTCTTCTTAAGATGAACCTAAAGATTAGCAACTATGGAAACGAACACCCCAAACAAGATAACATCGGATAACAAAGACTAGGATAGATCGCACCGGTATACAACGAATCAGATAGATCGCGTCGGTTTACAAAGGCCTATCGGTATGGAATGTACCAACAGTTGATAACCAAAAGGCAGATAGAGATAACATTTGGATGCAATAGATAGACAAAGAATTCACACACACACACAACCTATGGTACTACGAAACCCAGAACACGTGAATCCTAGTTTGAATTTTAGAAGAGGATTGAAACGTTACACTTCCTTACCAGAAAAGGGTGGGTGGGTGGGTAAGAAGAAAAGTGGAAGCAGTCCTACTCTCACGTTTTGTTTTTCCCTAGTATACATAGCAACCAAAAATATTTGCTAGACTGACAACGACCATTTGGCTGAGACCCTGAAGGGCGGGATGGCTCTGATATCAATTTTAACTACCTCGGTGAACTACGCTCTAAGTTTCATGCTTGGATGAGCGAAAGTGGTTAAAATAGTATGGTGGGGCCCAGGGGCCACTCACAGGTAGACCTGTCGGTCCTCCTAACCAGTTCCAGAACATCGGGACAAGAACGAGCGGCGTAGTCGGCAGGCGAAGGGATCAACTACATACACAAGTGAGTATGTATGCAAGCCACCATACAACAATTTTCAGAGCCATTCCATCTAAAAGAAATAGAAATATTGCAAAGCCATACGGCAAGATCCAAATATCCTAGATAGAGGTAATAGTTTAGGATAGCTCCTCATACATCAAACATCAGAGTATCAGGCGGAAGCGGAAACAAGGTCCGAGTACGGATAAGAATCAAATCGGCATAAGATGCCACATAAATAAACACATCCCGCCCACAGATCTCGTGGATCCCCATCCCGGAATCTCTACACCGAGTGATCGTTGCCAACATCATCTGTCTCCTCCACCCAGTATCCATCTTGCGAATACACCTGTTCATCTGAATCAAACAATTTATCGTGTGAGACCCTAGGGGTACTCAGCAAGTCTTTATGCCTCTAAAGGGGACATATACCTGGGTGACGCAATTGCAGCAAAAGATAATAACTAACAAGCCTATAGATACTCGCTAACCATCTGCGTAACCAATGATAGACGGATGTCCGTTAACTAGTAACAACAGTTATAACAGTATAATTAACAGATCCATCCTCCTGCTCGCTTACCAACGAGAAAGCGGACGAACAACCCATCCGTTGGCAGTTTTATTAACCATTCCATGAGTGTTGCACTATATACTAGTCAGGTATTTAGTCAGATTAAAAGCGGTACTTTAGTTATTCTTGTCTATGATCGAGAAACTGTGCTCCAAGTCGTCCATAACCGCGGACACGGCTTTCAGAAAGATTTACCCTGCAGGGTTGCACAAATAGCAACACACACTCGATCAACCTCGGAAAAACCAAATCAAAACCCAACGAGGCATTCACGACAAAGCGATCACAAAATTCAGAAATATTTCAGGGGGCCACCCCATTAAGCTACCCGCAACGAAGTTGGCTGGCTCCGAGACGGACCCAAGGTTTGCGTCAATGGCTGTAAACGACTGGGAACCCGAAAGTGTGACTGGGCTTGTCGATACCGCGAAAACACTCCGCATCCAAGACATTACATGTGCTCCCCGCACAATCTTAAATAAAACAGTAAAGCATGGCATAAGTACGGGATAGTAACAAAGCCCCAAACTACTTTGTGGCCCCAAGAAATAGAAATGAATCAAGCTCTGGCTCAGGGGGGTCCATAAGGCCTCCCGGATGTGGATAGTGCGAATAACAAAGAACAGGAATCAAGTACTCGGTGTCCTACGGGACACAAGTGAGCATCAAAAACCAAATAGCAGATATTGCTCAGCGGTGCCTCTTTCATTAGTTATCCCATTACTACTCAGGTTAAGTTGTTTAGGTACCTCGTTATCCATCAGACACTCACATACCCTACACATGCTGTTCTACGACTTGCATGGCTCAAACAACTCCTGTAGTAATGGCTCATGGGATGGAGGAACAAGCTTTGGTGGGGTTTTAAAAGTAAAGGCTATGCAGTACTTGGGATTCAATTTAATGCAATCGCGACTCAATGATGCAAGAATAAGATGGAGGCAATAGGTACTATATGTATGCAAGCATGTGCTAGTGCTTGCATGGTAGCTCAGTTGAAGCGAGAGATGGATCTGGGTAGAACTCCTGTGATTCCTGATAATTCTCCTGTTGGGCGTCTATTTGAAGAAGAACCAAACAAACAAGGGCCAACATAAATAAAGTGCACAATCGTACGAATTAAAATGTGACAAGCAAACAAGCATGCCATGATGAATGATGCACAATTTACATGGCAATACTGTGGCATGGCATGGTGAGTTGTGGGTACAAGAATAAAGCATTTTATTATTTATGTGGTCAAGTTTTATTGCCATAAATAGTTCTGAATTTTAATAACGACATGATGCATGCTTCAATTCAGAACATGGAATGCATAGTTAGAACGGGCTCGTCGCGCTGATCGATTGAGACATATTATTTGTCGAATTTGGAGTTGTAGATTTAAAGTTATTAATTAATTAAGAAAAGGCATTTTTATTGCAATTTTAATTAGCTCGAAAAATTAAAGTGCTCAAATGATATTTTGTATGGCATATTACATTTTTCTGATTCAAAAACATATATTATTTGTATTATTTGGAATTACAAATTAAAAGTTGTTGAAAACATAATTAAATTCATATTTAAACATCTACTGAAAATGTTTTTATAAAACAGAAAAACATCTAGACTTTTTATACTCAGCATCGCCTAGCCACAGCCGCAGACAGGTGGGACCACGCTGAGCTGGCGACACTGCGCGTGACAGACGGTTTTCTTACCGCGCACTCAGCCAACCTCAGCAACTGACGAGCGGGACCGGCATTCGTGGGGACCTAGACATGGGTGCCTGCCACCTGGGGGATCCGGGGAAGCGCGGGCGTGAAACAACATAAACCGAGGTGCCTTTTCGTAAAACGGCACCAGCCGATGACAGGTGGGACCTAGGGGAGCGCGGGTTGTGGGACAAAAAGGTTGGGGGGTTATATGCAAAGTGCCAACGAATACTGTTTTTCTTCCCCGATTTACTGATGAAACTGACGGACGCGTAACTGGGCGTGGCGGGGGCTCGATCTGGCGACCTCATGCGCGCGCGCGGCGGCGGCTACCGCTGCGGTGGCTTGGGGTTGCTGTTAGGGATAGGGGAGCGCGGCTAGAAGTGCTCTCGCGAGGCGACGGTGTGGAAAACGACCGCGAACGACGGCGCGCAGAGGGCGTTCCACGGAACGATCGACATGACCAGGGAACAACGGCGACTGTGAGGATGTCTGGGAGAATCGGGAGCTCACCGCGAGGTTGTTGGTGGGGATGGTTCGGCCGGAAACACAGGGGATCGGTGGCGATGCAGGCGGCCGGCGATTAGGGTTTCCTTGTCGGCCTCGTCGGCGTACATCGGTCCTGGGTCTCCTCCTCCTCGCTGGTGTGTACGGGGCGATGCAGGGGTCTGCGCTGAGCTTCCCCGACAACTACACGCCACGCCCGCCGCCTGTTTCGAGGAGGTGGTTGTCGACACCGACGGTGGGGTTGGTGATCGGTGGTGGAGAGGTGGTTGCAGGGGGAGATGGGGAAAAAGGAGTAGAAGGGCTAGGCCTTGGTGGATCTGGCATCGACAGGCAAAGAGGGGGAGTAGATAGGAATGGGGAGAGGGGGTGCCGTGGAAGGCGCGGTGGAGGAAAAAGGTGGTCTCCACGCCACCTTTCTTTCCTCCTCCTTCACGTGCTCGACCTGGGGGCATGGCCGGCTGCAGCTGGGGCCCAGGCGAGGACAGGGAGGTGGGACTGGCTTGGGTGTCCCTTGTGGCAGAGCGAGAGAGAGAATTGGAGAGGGAGGCTCGGGTAGGGTTAGGTTAGAGGGGGTGGTTCGGTTTAGAGAGAAGGGAGAGGGGAGGCTCGGGTAGATGGAGCTAGGGTTGAGGTAGCTTGGGTTAGGGTAGGGGTGGTGGCTCGGCTAGCTAGAGAGAAAGGAGAGGGGTAAATGGTTAAGGTGGGGTAGGGTGGTTACGGTTAGGGTTTTATGTTAGGGTTGTGATATGATCTAACATGATCATAAGCATGGGTGGGGTGAGATGGATTTTGGTGGACACATGATGATGGTATAAGAGAGAGAGAGATGTCTAGGGTTTCAGCATGATCATAAGCAAGATCAAGCAACAAGGAGAAAGGAGAAGGGGTAAGGGTGATGATCTAGATCTACATGGCAAGGAAAACAAAGACCAAGAGGAGGAGGGTTATCAAGAGCAAAGGAGAAAGAGCTTACTTGACATGGTCCCAAAAGACCATGATCCCCTCAAAACAAATAAAAATCAATGGAGAAAAGATGGTGGTGTTCTTGCATGGCCCATGCATGAATAGTAATGCCATGTTTATTATTGTGAAAACAATGGTAAAACCATGGCATTTATTCACATGCAATCAAAAATATGGATCTCAGGCCAAACTAAAAGAATTGGAAAAAGATGTTCCATGTGGAGTAGATGGAGATGGTCATATTTGAATAAAATTAGGACTTGCTAGTGTGTATGTTCCACTAGATGCATAATAGCCTAAAAAATATTCCAACATGAGCATACATTCAAAATAATCCATATGGAAGCTAGAAAAAGGGGTTACACTCACAAATCATGCAAAGGTGCCTTCACATATCAATAATGTGAAAACAACACGATGCTAGTGTGGGAGCATGTGGATTTTAGAAGTGGATCCATTCCAATCCATATGAGCTAGAGGTAAACTCGAATAAGATGCAAAGCTCACATATAGTTGGATGGTGGAATTATGGAGTGGTGACAAGAAATGTGGTGGAGTTAATAAAAGATATGCCTCCAACTCAACTTGGGCGTCAAGCATTTATCATGAACCAAATACAATATATCAAGAGCCAAATACAATTACTAGTGTATATGAGAGAAGAACCAAATGAAACGGGTTTTATATGATGCTCAAATGCAAGGTGGCATGATGACATGAGCATGATATAATTATGATGCAACAATTATAAGTAGGAAGTAGCAATTATATTACTAGACCATGTAGCATTACATATGTTAGACATATGGGATGCTACATGTAGCCCCCAAGGCTCGTGCTGATATTAGAAAAAATATTAGCCCGAGTCTTTAGTAGCTTTCTGACTTTGGGTATTAAGTATATTCCTATAACCAGGATTTGTTGAAGAATGTCTGTGACAAGCGGAGAGAGATCAGAGCTCTCCGACTTAAAATGCTGAACTCAAACCTTGTCTTTTTGTTTTCAATGTCGAATTTTTTCGTTGAACTATTGTTCTTTTTGACTTACAACACGGGTGAAACAATCCTGTGCCATGATTGAAGAGGCCGAGAACCTCAAGACTTTGGTGGTGGAGAACAAGGAACTTCGCCAAGAGCTGGACAAGCTCAAAGCAGATCATGAGAAGAGCATAGCTCAAGTTCTTGAGTCCTCCTCCATGGCTACTGATGAGCGTGATCGCAAGATCGCTGCTCAAGATCAAAAAATCTCGGACCTCAATAATGAGATTAGCAGAGAGAGGGACCTTTCCGAGGCGCTCCGGGCTGAACTCCAGAATCTTCGGGAAGAGAAGACCTAAATTGACGACGTCATTTTCGGTACGTTCCATCTGTTTGACTTGTCTTTTTTCTTCAAATTCTTTCAATGTTGGATTTCTTTTAATTTATTTTGTCTATAGGTCCTCTAAACTTGACGGACTCCACCTCTGCTGAGCCTCGCACCCACTGGCTTACCCAAGTCGGCGACCTGCTTCATGACGTCCGTCAATCCCTTGAAGACATTGGCGAAGCTCTCAAGATTCCGGACATGCATAGCATGTCAGATTTTTAGGTGCGGGACAAGGCCAAAGAGATGCCGCAACTTGTCCAGGATTGGAACATGTCTTACGCGCAGACTGCGGCGCAAAACGCTCTTACCATGGTCATGATCCACCATGGAAACATGGAAATATGGCAAGTGACCAAAGGGTACTGCAAAGTAGATGAAGACGGCCAGGAGCAGGACATTCAAGCCATCATGGACTCCTGCGCCGGATATGGGTGTCACGTGACTGATTTGACCAACTAAGAGACTCCTTTCTTCACCCGCGTGGAAACGACACCTCCGCCTCCAGAAAATTCAGCATAATTTTCCGACGATGAATGCACCACCTCGGATGTGGACATCTCGGATCGATATCAAGGCGGTGTATCCAGCGAGCCGGCAACTCCTTCCTCTCCTGCATCATAGATTAATTGAAATATTTGTGTTATTCTGAAAAACATGATGGGCCTGTATATATGCAGTACTATAATTTTGCTAGTGCTAAGCTTTTGATCTATTCAGCACTTTTAGCTTTAAATTTTTCTGTGCCTGAAATGTTTACACAAGCATTTGTATTTTTTCGTCTATACTTATCATTTATCTAGCTTTCTGGCTCGTCCCTTTTGTGAGCCGGCTAAACCTTATGCCGGAAACTTTGCCGAGCAACGGAGCTCAATTGCTAAACCAGTTTAAACTCGAAAACAAAGCCGGGTTCTAGTACCAACAATTCACTACTCGGAAAATGCCCACATCCAGCAATCAGACAAATAACCAAAGTAAAGACTAGAAATTTTAGAGTTATACCCGAGGGTAGCAATTTTAGAATCGAAAATCTAAACTAGAACGAACATGAGCATAAAGTACTTTCACGCATTCTAGGATTTTCGACTATGACATGATCATTCGGAAATAAGATGGTAAAAAACTTCTCAGAAAAACTTGAGGCAACCAAAACTTTTATTTCTCACAGAGCATGTACATATATATGATTACAAAGAAGGATAAACTAAGAATAAAAGGGACGTAGCTGAGAAATATTCCATGGTCTGTCTAACTCATCCGGATTTGTACTGCCTCCAGATCTCTTTCTCTTCTTAGTAGCAGGTCTTTCTTTGACTGGCCTCAGGTCAGTTAAGTAATACGAACCATTGTGCAGTACTCGACTAACTGAAAAGGGCCCTTCCCATACTGGGGAAAGTTCGTGCTTTCTTTGTTGCACAAGCCGGAGAACCAAATCACCTTTATTGAAAGATCTATTTCAGACTCTTTGGTTATGATACTTGCGTAATTTCTGCTGATAGGCTGTAGATCTCATTTCAGCAACGACGTGAATTTCTTCGACTAAGTCGAGATCGTTTTGCTGATAGGCCATGCTATAGGTATTGTTCGCAACTGATCAGCCGGAACATGAGCTTGTTTGGCGTACTTTTGGTAGCCTATGCACGTCTTGACTAATTGTTCGGCATCTGCCTGAGCTGTAAGCCAGCAAAATCCGTGTCTAAAAGCTTTTGCCACTAAAGATTTGGCTGCAGTGTGGTGACCACACTCGCCTTCGTGGATTTCTCTTAATATTTTCACTCCTTCTTCCGGAGATACGCATCGCTTAAAAACCCCAGAAACACCCCGCTTATAGAGCTCACCTTTAACTATAGTATAGGCTTTTGCTCGTCGGATGATCTGCCGGCTCAGCACCTCGTCTTCGGGTGATTTGCCATCTACCAGATAATCTAGGTAGGGTTGAGTCCAGCTGGGAATTACAGCCAGAACTGCTATTAGAGGTGAGTCGGATTTGGTCGGATATTCCTCATCTACTCCCTTTCTTGAGGGAACTTTGAGGTGCTCTAAAAAAGTGCCATCCGGGACCTCTTTCCGTGTAGAGCCAATCAGAGATAGTGCATCTGCTTCCTCGTTTTCTTCTCGAGGGATGTGTTGAACCTCAAACCCTTCGAACGATTTAGATAGTTCATCCATGACAACTTTATATGCTGCCATGTGTTTATTTGCATTACAAATATCCGACACTTGTTGGGCAACAAGATCCGAATCTCCGTAACACATCAAACGTCGGATGCCAATATCCTTAGCATTCCGGATTCCCTGCAGCAGAGCTTCATACTCGGCAATATTGTTTGTCCCTATGAAGTGAATCTGCAACACGTATAGAAGTTTATCTCCTTGGGGTGATTTGAGCACCACGCCAGCCCCCGAGCCCCCTCGAGCCTTTGACCCATCAAAGTAGAGGGTCCAGTATTCTGACTCAGGGAGGGTCATTTTCTCCTTCGTCTCTGTCCAATCAGCGACAAAGTCAGCAAGGATTTTTGATTTGATTGTTGTCCGGGGTTTATACTCAATATCAAAAGCTGAAAGCTCTATGCCCCATTTGGCGACACGTCCTGTGGCGTCACTGTTGTTGATTATATCTCTCATGGGAGCTGTGCTCACCACGGTAATTGGATGGTCCTGAAAATAGTGTCGTAACTTACGAGATGCTAGAAAAACACCGTAAGCCAACTTTTGATAGTGCGGATATCGTTGTTTTGACTCTTTCAGGACCTCGCTGACAAAGTAAGTCGAACGCTGCACTAGGTGCTCCTGATTTTCCTCTGGTCTCTCCACCACCATGACGATACTAATGACCTTATTTGTCGCAGCAAGATAGAGCAACATCGGTTCCTGAGGTTCCGGCGCTGCAAGGATAGGAGCAGATGAGAGTACTTTCCTCAGGTCTTGTAGTGCAGCTTCAGCTTCGTCAGTCCAAACAAAATCCTTGGTATTTTTCAGGAGTTTGTATAGTGTTGCGGATCTTTCACCTAGCCAGCTTACAAATCGACTGACTGCAGCGATGCAGCCAGCTTTGTACATCCTTCAGGCGAGTTGGCCTGGAAATATTGAGTATAGCCTTGATTTTATCACGGTTCACCTCTATGCCTCTCTGAGACATGATGAAACCTAACAATTTTTCGGCTGGTATTCCAAAGAAGCATTTCTTCGGGTTAAGCATGATGTTGTATTTTCATAGATTGGCGAAAGTTTCCTCCAAGTCGGAAATTAGCGTTTGCTTCTTTTTGGACATCACCGCAATATCATCCACGTATGCATGTACATTGCGTCCGAGTTGGTCATGGAGGCAACGCTGCATCGTGCGCTGGTACGTAGCTCCTGCGTTCTTCAGCCCAAAGGGCATCGTAACAAAACAGAAGGTTCCGAAAGGGGTTATGAATGAAGTTTTGACTTTGTTAGATTCCTTCATCCGGATTTGGTGATAACCGGAATATGCGTCGAGAAAACAGAGGAGTTCCGAGCCTGCCGTAGAATCGATAACTTGATCAATTCTAGGCAGAGTGAATGGATCTTTTGGACAAGCCTTGTTCAAGGTAGTATAATCAACACACATCCTTAAATCAGTGGTGTCCTTTTTAGGGACCATTACAGGATTGGTCGACCACTCAGTGTGGATGACCTCTTCTATGTATCCGGCTAACTCGAGCCGTGCTAGTTCCTTGGCTATTGCCTTACGCTTTTCATTGCCGAAACGTCGTAGGGACTGTTTGACGGATTTAGCATTCGGGTTTACATTTAGAGAGTGCTCAGCAAGTTCCCTAGGTACTCCGGTCATGTCAGATGGCTGCCATGCGAAGATATCTTGATTTTCTTGGAGGAACTTGACGAGCGCGCTTTCCTATGCGCTACCTAGGCCTACGCCTATCTAGGTCACCTTGGAGGGGTCATCATCCTTCAATGGTGTCTTCTTCGTCTCTTCTGATGCCTTGAACTCTAGATTTGGCTTTGTCACCTCCTTCTTCGTTGCGGGCATCTCGGACGGATCTATGCTCTTCTTGATCTCATGGTACTCCTGGGCGTGCAGCACGGCTTCAGCAAAGGCGGCATTTCCATCCTCGCACTCTCGCGCTTTCTTCGGGTCTCCCCTGATGGTGATCATGCCGTTCGGACCTGAAATTTTCATCATATTGTAAATGTAACACGGATGAGCCATAAAAGTCCAGTAAGATGGACGTCCGAATATAGCGTGGTACGCGCTCTTGAACGGGACCACTTCGAAGGAAAGTGCCTCCGTCCGATAGTTCTTTGGAGTTCCAAAGGTGACATCCAAAATAATCTCCCCCAGGGAATTAGCTTGTCTTCCTGGGACAACTCTGTGAAAGATCACATAGCTATGGTTCAGCTGGGTTTCCAAGATCTTCATCCGGCGTAGCGTTTCGACATAGAGAATATTGATACTGCTACCACCGTCCATGAGGGTCTTGGAGAAACCATAACCGTCAATAAGTGGATTGACGATTAAGGCGTATTTTCCTTGCCTGTGCAACTTAGGCGGATGATTGGCGTGGTCAAATGTGATTGCCACTTCCGACCAGTCCAGGTATTGGGGGACAGCCGGAATTGTTGGATTGAGCTCGTGTAGAACTGCTTTCTTGACCTTTGCTGGTTCAGATCCGAGGAAAGTGACATAAGTGTCTTTCTTGGTGGGAAAAGTTTTATTCCCTTCCGGCTTGGGATTTGAAGCATCAGCTTCCTCCATGTCGGAATCTTCCTTGGTCTCTTTTTCTTTTTCGGGATTCTTCTTTCCCTTCTTCCGCTTAGCTTTGTAGCCCGCGGTCTCATCTCTTTTTATGTCGTGATTGAAACGACATTCGGCGTTGGTGTGGGATGAGCCCCCATTGGCGTCTAGGTGATGCACACATGGGTTATTGGCAATGTGGGCCCAAGATTAGGTTTTGCCTAGTTGTTGTTCTCCTCTACCTTGGACCCTTCAAGTCGCACGGCCACGCCCGCGGCCTCCACCGCGTCCTCCTCGTCCTCTAGACCCGAAAGTAGCAGGGACGACTGCCGTTTCCGCGTTGGGTTTCTCTTCTGAGGTATTTTTGCGCTTCTGAGCTTGTTGCTTTGGTTGTTTTTCCAACTGTGGCACAACTAGGGCATTGAGTAAACCCTCTGCATCATCGTCAGCATCTGCATACTGGCTCGCTGTTTCTATCATTTCTCCCAAATCAGTGACCTTGTCACACTTCAAGCGATGGTGCAGTAGACCAATTGGGAGTCCTGCGATGAAAGCTTCAATCACAGTTTGATCGTTTACTCCTTCACAAGAGTTCTTGGTGTCGATCCATCGTCCAAGGTAATCCCGGCAAGTTTCTCCGGCCTTCTTGGTGCAACGCTGTAGGTCTCCGACCGTATAGGGTCTCCGATATGTGCCTTCGAAATTCCGAAAGAACGCACTTTGCATGTCATACCAGTTATGGATGGTGTTCTTTGGAAGTTCATTGAGCCATGATCGTGCCGTCTTCCGCAACATAAGTGGGAGATATCGGGTTGCGACCAGGTTGTTTCCGCCTTTAGCGATGCAGCAAGCTTGGAAAAAATCCTGTAGCCAGGTATCTGGCCGAGCAATGCCGTCGTAGGCGTGGATATGCCTTGAAATAGCAAATCCTTCCGGGAATCTTGTAGCTTTGATGCGTGGTCCGAAGCACTTTGGGCCCACGTAGATGTCATCGTTTTCGTAACGCCACGCCTCTATATTGGAGTTGATCTTGTGCCTTGCGTTGTTCGGGGATAGAGATCGTCCCGAATGTCGGTTGTGGCTGTGGTGCCTTGGAGCCGAACTTCGGCTTCTGCCACCACCTCCTCCGCCACGTCGTCCTCCCTGTCCCCCTTGAGAGCCGTTGTGATGAATGCTTGGTGGAGAGGGTGGGGCAGCTGGATGGTTTCTGGCTGATCGCTGGCCACCGTCCGGAGCATCATTATTCCGGTTCCGGGAAGGGTCTTCACTATGACGAGCCCCCTGCCGGCTTGTCCCGGCATCGTTTCCGTATTTTCTTTGTCCGTCGTTCCCACCGTGGTGAGGCTCAGCCGGACGGCTTGCATGTCTAGGAGGTGGCATTTTTTGACGATATTCCCCCGACGTTTCTCTTTATCTTCTCCCCTTCGATCATTCGACTCTCGTCGGGGAGGGTTCCTCGGATACAGTGCAGCAATGGCCTCTTGCTCGGCCGCTGGAGCGACGTTGCTGTAGTCACGTGCGGTTCTGTGATGTTGTCCTGACGATGCGGTTCTAGAGTAGTTATCTTCCCGTCGGTCGTAATGGTGACGCTGTTCCGGAACACGCTGGGGCCTTATATCATTCCAGGCTAAGTCTGTGTGACATTGGTCGGATTTCGAGACCAGTTTTCCACTTCCGGATTTCGCAACCATCTGTTGCTCTAGACCCTTGGTGAGTAGCTTGATGCCCAATCGAACCTGTTCTGGGCCTGGGTTATTTGACAGGATATCTCGTGCTGTGACAGTGTTCTGTACCGGCGTTGGGTACACCAGATCTCCTTTGCTGTCGAGACGAGGCATCCCTGGATCTCCTTCAAAGAGGACCCTGTTCACTTCCAGAAACTTACCGTCACGTGTGTAATGTTTCCGGGTCTTCTGATGCAACTGAGACATGTAATGCTTAGTTGCCATGCGTTTCTTTTCCCCCTCGATGTTTTTGGCTTCATCTAGGAGTTGTTGACGACGTGCTTCTAGGGCTTGGGCCCTTTTGTCCAGCTCTTCAGCAGTAAGTTCTACAGCTGTAGGGATAGGTGTGGTTAATGCAGAATCAATTAGTTTACGTGCAACTTCAGTGATCATGTGTCCATCCACCGATTCTTCTTTTTCGGCTCTTCTGGGATAAGTGCTCCATCTGAGTCTTGCTCATATTCCTCGGCAATTACCTCCTCTATCAAAGGATCTATTGCTGGGGTCTTGTTCTTCTTATTCTTGCTCTTTGCCTTCTTGGCGGCGCCGGTAGCAAAGACGGCTTTGGGTCCGTTTCCGGAGTCAAGCTCTGATCGGTACTTTCGGACATCTTGACTTCGGGATTATCTCTAACTTCCATGTCATCCTGCGCTTTGGGAGAGTGTTCGCCGGATCCTTCATCCATGGCTTCTCCTTCTTCTGCAGCTTTGGAGTTATACTCCTCTTCATATTCCACGAAGAACTTTCAGAAATCTGCTGACTTTATCGATTCATTCGAGGATGAGGGTACGTCGGCGTTTGTTCCAATTGCCTCCAGCACAGAGTCGGTGTTTTCTCCGGCATCGGCGGAGCTGGATCCGGATCCCACATATCCGACAAAGTGCGACGCGTGCTTCCTAAGGTATCTGCGGCTCTCACGATCAGCCATGTCGAAAGTTTTGATGGTCTCGAGAATTGCATCTGCGCTTGCATCTTCCATTATCATACATTGCAGTGTGTACCTTAGGAAAGGCATGTCTATCCATGCGTCATCAGAGCCGGAATCAGTGTCGTTGACTTGCTCCTCCTAACTTTCAACTTCCACGGGTAGGTCGATCTGGGATCCGGCTTCTCCGAGGAGATCCACTCTAGATTCGACTTGGGCCGCTAGGTCTTCTTTAGGCTCGTATTGCTCCACTATCTCTGCAACTGGTGCGGGCAGGGTGGGATTAGGGTTTTCTGAGATCCGGAACTCCGCCGCCTCCACGGACAAAGGGGACCCAGAAGATTCTTCTGCCTCTATCATCACCGCTGGAGTGGGTGGGGCAGGTTCAGCGAAACCGATGTACACATCGATCTCACCAAAAGACATGATTGTGTAGGCAGTCACGGCCTCCCTAGCTAGAATCCAAGTCTCGTCGAGAACGATGAGAGGGAGGTCGCTGGCATAGAGGATGCGACCGATGGCGATAGTCTCGCCGATTCCGATTCTTGCAGATTCCGCTGGGAACGCAGATCCGAAGCTCACTTGCCCCACGGTGGGCGCCAACTGTCGTCGGATTGAGGACAAGTATGCCATGAGGGGGTCCTCGAGGCATGCGGAAGAGAGGGGTGTGAGACGTACGGTCTTCCGGGACGGTGAGCACACAAGTTTACCCAGGTTCGAATGCGCTGGCTTTGGACGGACCCTACTCCTGCTAGCAATCCAGTAATACGGTAGAGACGGAATATGGGTTGCAAGGGTTTCGCCTGTGCGAGTTGAGATTGTAGACTATTGAGGTGTTTAGAGTGTTTCCCTAAAGGCTTTCCCTAGGACGGCTTATATAGATATCCGGCCTAGGGTTTACACGAGAGATCTATCCGGCTATGACTAAGAGTCGGTTATAGAGTACATCTTGAACTACAAGTAACATTATGGGCCTAAGTTGGTAAGTCTTCTGGGCCTTCCCGTAGCCGGATTGGACTCCGTCTTTCTCCCTGACTGGGCCGCCCGTGAAGCAAAGCTCTAACCTGAAGTGAGCCACCCTAGTCAGTGAGGAACTGTGAGGATACCCGAAAAGTATATCCCCAACACACATGCATGCAATCTACGGAGATCAGATCCATATATATATGGTCATAGACCAAAAGCACATAGGTTAAGTAAAGTAGAGCTTCCACACATTATTGCATGCATTCAGTGTGACAGAATTATTATTAGTTGTCCATACTCAGCGGATAATTAATCCACTTGAGTAGTATATGCACTGTGTGGTCATGCATGTGTAGATATAGATATCATTGTTAGGTTTTGGAAGAACAATGTACATACATGCAAATGTGGCCACACATATCATCATGGATGTGGATCTCTCAATGACTCTGGTGACATTATCAATGTGGGTTAGGAAAAAGAACACATGCATGCAATATGACCCCCTATAGGAGATAAATATATATATATTCCATATTGGTCTTAGAGACGAAACAACACGTAGGAATTAAATAAAGGAGCTCCAGATTGCATGCATGCATGGACCAGTGTGACATAATTTGTGCACATCATCACATAATCCTTGAGTATATGCATGTGTGTCTGGTCATGCATATATATGTAGATATATACATATCATCTTTGTGTTGTTTTGGAAAAGAGAATAGTGTACATATATATGCAATGTGTGGTCATGTGATGGGATCAGTGGTTCTAGTGGATATATATATATATACATATATATATATAAGTGTGTAACACACATCATGCAATGTCTCTAGGGGAGGATCCATGTGTATTAAACAATGCATGGTCACATGCATATATAGACCAAAACACAGGAAAGCAACATATTGCATGTTGCACCGGTGTGACAGAAGTTATTGCATCACATAATCCACTAATGTGTGTGGTAGATATACCAATTAACAATGTGGTTTTGGAAAAGAGAACACATGCAATGTGGTCATGTATGTGGATCAATGAAATCTAGATACTAGTAGCTAGTGTGGATATCAATAATGACTCTAGGGGTTCCATATGTGTACAACCACATGCATGGTCACAGAGACGAGGAAAAGCACAGCTTGGACACACATTTCATGCATGTTGCACCAGTGTGACATAAGTTGCATCATCCAGCGAGTTATACATGTGTGGTCTCATCATGTAGATATATGTCAAAATGTGGTATATTGTTGGAAAAGAACACACATGCATGCAATATGACTCTAGGAGACCAAAACCACATAGGTTAAATAAAGGAGAGCTTCCACACATTGCATGCATGCAGCGTGACAGAATTATTATTAGTTGTGCATCATCATATAATCCACTTGAGTACTATATGCATTGTGTGGTCATGCATATGTGTAGAGATAGATATCATTCTTAGGTTTTCGAAGAACAATGTACATACATGCAAATGTGGATCATCATGGATGTGGATCTATCAATGACTCTGGTGACCATATCAATTTGTGTTAGGAAAAAGAACACATGCATGCAATTTGACCCCCTATAGGAGATAGATAGATATATATATTCCATATTGGTCATAGATACCAAACAACACATGGGAATTAATAAATAAAGGAGCTCCACACTGCATCCATGCATGCATGGACCAGTGTGACAGAATTTGTGCACATCATCACATAATCCTTGAAGATATGCATGTGTGTGTTCGGTCCTGCATATATATGTAGAGACATATATATATATATATCATCTTGTGTCGTTTTGGAAAAGAGAACAATGTACATATATATGCAATGATGTGTGTGGTCATGTGATGGGATCAGTGGCTCCAGTGGATATATATATATATATATATATATATATATATATATATATATTAGTGTGTAATGCATGCAATGTCTCTAGGGGAGGATCCATGTGTATTAAACCATGCATGGTCACATGCATATATAGACCAAAACACAGGAAAGCAACATATTGCATGTTGCACCAGTGTGACAGAAGTTGTTGCATCACATAATCCACTAGTCTGTGTGGTAGATATACCAATTAACAATGTGGTTTTGGAAAAGAGGACACATGCAATGTGGTCATGTATGTGGATCAATGACATCTAGGTACTAGTAGCTAGTGTGGATATCAATGTGGTTTAGGAAAAAGATCACATATCAATAATGACTCTAGGGGTTCCATATGTGTACAACCACATGCATGGTCACAGAGACCAATATAGGAAAAGCACAGCTTGCACACACATTGCATGCATGTTGCACCAGTGTGACATAAGGTGCATCATCCAGAGAGTTATACATGCATGGTCTCATCATGTAGATATATGTCAAAATGTGGTATATTGTAGGAAAAGAACACACATGCATGCAATGTGGTCATCTCATGTGGATCTATCAACAATAATGCAATATATGCATGGAAAAGAACACACATGCATGCAATATGACTCTAGGAGATCAAATCCATATATATATGGTCATAGAGAACAAAAACACATAGGTTAAATAAAGGAGAGCTTCCACATTGCATGCATGTAGTGTGACATAATTATTCTTAGTTGTGCATCATCAGATAATCCACTTGAGTAGTGTATGCATTGTGTGGTCATGCATATGTGTAGAGATAGATATCAGTGTTAGGTTTTGGAAGAACAATGTACATACATGCAAATGTGTATCATCATGTATGTGTGGATCTATCAATGACTCTGGTGACCATATCAATGTGGGTTAGGAAAAAGAACACATGCATGCAATATGACCCCCTATACATGTATGCAGACTAGTGTGACATAATTTGTGCATCATCACATAATCCTTGAGTATAGGCATGTGTGTCTGGTCATGCATATATATGTAGAAAAATATATATCATCATCTTGTGACCATGGATGGTTTAATACACATGTGTGTCTGGTCATGCATACATATGTGTGGATATATATCAGTGTGTACTGGTGTAAGAAAAGAACCCACACACATCATGCAATGGAGAATGCGTGTGTGGTCATGCATCACACAAAGGAGGAAAAGGTGCATCACAAAATCCACTGAAGTTGCCTAGATGATAATACCTATCTCAAAGTTTGAGCCCAAGAAGATGTTAGATCATGCGCATGCATGATCGATATATGTGAGAGACCACATGCTCACCAGGGGCCTAAATATAATGCCTATCTCAATGCAACAACCCATCACATACTTTTGTACATATATATCATATAGGTAAACACATACATATGCATGCAAGTTCTTCCAACGCTTAGATCCAAAACTAATCTCTACATCCCAAAATACATACTACGTACACAAAATAAACTAGAAACTAAAATCTATTTCAAACACATAATGTATCACCACCACTTGTTGTCTTCCTTGACTTGCTTCCCCTTCAAACGCTTGTTGTCGCCACCACCCCAAGATCCCTGCTCGTCCTCAAACCGCTTTCTGTCCTCCTCGGGCTTCTTCTCCTGGGCTAGCTCGCAACCAGGGCATAGCTCTCTCGCAAAAAAAACCTTGCCTTAACCATCCCATCTTTCATGGTAATGAGATTACTATACGCCATGTAGGCGTCTCTAGTTGCATACTCGAGGCGCACTTGGCTCATCGGCTTCCACTCCCAGTGGTCGTGATCGAGTCGCTTCAATTTCTTTAGTTTTTCATAGGATTTATCGTTGATTTCCGCTGCCAGATCACCCATGCCATCCTTCACAGGGTATGGTTTGATCTTGTACAGATTTTGGATCTCGATGTGGTGCCCATCTAGGATTTTTAACAACGCATGAGAATGCATAATTGTGTCATTTGTGATATCCACGCTAGTGAAAGTTATCCCTTTCCTACACAAGAACTCAACCAGAGTCAGACAATGCTTCTCAGTTGGTTTACTCCTGTAGTTAGATGGTTTTAGGGATGTAAGGGAACAAGGGATGCAGAAGTGGTGATCTCAAATTTAAATTTCACATACCTGCAGAAGTGGTAAACTAGGACCTCCTCATGGATGGTGATTTGCACAACAACGATCTCTTGTGGAGGATTTTTTCACTTATTTGCATGGGTGTACTCCAAGTCTAGCCCCACAAACTTGTAGTTCTCTTTCTCAAGCAATTTCTCAAACCTGGCAAGAGTTATCTCCACAGTCGCTTCATCATTTGTGTACACCACTGTCAAAGTCGTGGTGCCATGGGCAGGGACCATGTGGGTCTCTGTTGTGCGTTTCCCATCGTCCATGCCTGCAAGGAACTGCCTGCGAGAGGAAGAAGAAGATTAACCGACGATTCTAGAACAGAGGAAGAAGAAGCATCCAGGAAAAACTACAGAGGAATGACTGAGGAAGAGGAAGAAGAAGCGCCCAGGAAAAACTGAAGAGGAAGAAGAAATGTGGTAACTACAACTTCGGTTTGAGAACTCACCGTGGTTACGTGGAGATCATGGCAGTGCCGCCAGTTCAACAAGTGGGGCTAGTTCCCGCGAGAATATGGAATTAGTTGTGCATTTTTCTATGCGAGAAATTGAGAGAAATCATTTATATTTTGTCTTTCATAATTAAAGAAAATGAAGTTGGTACAACCAAAGATATTTGAACAAAAGAGATTTGCTAGTTCAACATACAACAGCACAAAAGTTTCTGAGCATGCATTGTTGAAATTTAAATTCTAATGATTATTCAGAAGTTCTGAGCTACAACTGACATTAGAGAGCCAACGCTCTCGTCTTCGTCCTCCTCTTGCTGCTCGTAGCTGTCATCTTCCGCATCCTCTTGTTCCTCTGCCGGACCGGTGACCACCTCAATAATTAGTTTGATATAGTGCTGCATCACCTTGACCTGGACGATGAGCAGATCATCAAGGCAAATTCTGCTTTTAGCACATAATTCAGCCAGGGGTCGGTGAACTCAATGCAATCGTCATCTACTTCTGATATGCGATATCGCCCCAAGATTTTCAGGCCTTCGTTACAATTATTCTTCATGCATACACAATAGAACCCTTTCTTTGGGATTTGGTGTTCCCTTGTGCATCTCAAAGGAATTTCTTGAGTAACAAAAATATATAACAGATCTTAGTTAACAGGCCACCCTGATAAATTTACAAAATAAGAAGGAAAAGCATAGGAAAAAGTGATTAAACTAGCCATCTGATGAAGATCATCTTCATCCTGCACCCGGTGCACCAAGAACTGAGGGATCTCAAAGACCTCATCTTCATCAAGTGTCACCTTGCAACAACCTTCGGTCTTATAACACCCTGATCCTGCATATGAAATTGAAGAAGGTTTGTGTGTAAGGAACATACATAATTAAGAAACTAGTCATGTGTGTAAGGAAAAACCATTTCAATGCAAATAAGTCAATACATACACTGGTCTTGATCAACCCAAGGTTTAACAACATTATCAGCATTTGACACCAACAATAAAACACTAGTCTAGTCTATTTTATGCAAATGTCAGAACATCATTCTGTTCAATGTTATAAGATGCACATAACCCCATCCAATATGGCCCACATAATGCTACAGACCTCCCAAAATTCCCACCATACATCACACAGAAGTAGTATTCATCAATTGTTCTGTTTTGATCATCATGGCGGTCACTCCGAGCAAGGATCCAGGTCAGATGTGGACCAAGAGAGAATTGTCGCATATGCTCTGTGAAACCAAAAGCAATACCCTGAATAAATTTGTGAAATAGAAAAAACCAATAAGATCATGAACATAAAGCAATTTATATGGAAATATAAAATAAGACATGTATATGAAAATCGAGAATACTTACAAATCCCTCGGCAAAAAAGGGTGATGCCACCCTCATTCTAAAATACATCACATTGTCTGTGTTTCCACTCCCACACCAGGAAGGTTGCTGCTGACATGTCACAAATTCGTTTTGAGCCATATTCCTTTTTTCTAAACAAAAAATTACAAAAGATCAGGAAAATAAATGATATGATGTTACTAATAATATCACTGATTACATTGTACTTTATAACAACAACTAGTACTATATATGTGCAGAAAGAGAACTAGTCTACAGTTCTATATAGATAATCCTGCAAAAATACAACTAATGATGTGTCTGCAGTTCTGCATACACATATTGAAGATTGTTATTAACAAAATATCAACACAAATTGTACCAACAAAACAAATATGCAGAAATTCAACCCAACAAAATCTGCACATCCAAGATTTAATCTAGATATTTGATGAAGTAATCTTAGAGAAAACTCTACGGATTCGATGAAACAATCGCAGAGAAAACGCTACAGATTCGATGAAGAAAAATTACTATTTACGCAGCTCTGAAAACCCTATAGATTCATCAAGCTGCTACTGCTGAAGATCTCTGCCGCAGGTTTTACTCCAATGAAGGAGATTCTTACCGCTGTTGTAGAGCCTCGCCGCCGGTTATTCCATAGCAGATTGCGTCCTTCACTCCGCCGTCATCGCGCCCGTGGATGCTGCAGCTCCCCTACATTCGCCCAGAAAACGTGTGAGATCGGGCGGCACGCCACACACCTATATATACGCGAAGGAAGCTCGCCAGAGATTGGAGAATATATAAGTCGTGCACCTGCTTCCGGTGAAAGCACGTCGGACAGCAGCTCGCTGGAGGCAGCGAGGGGGCACGCTCTGTCTCTCTCTCTCTCTAGATGCTCCTGTCTTGTCCACTCTCTCTCTATGTGCCACTTCGGTTCTAACTAAATGGAGCAAAAATAAAGTTAGAAGAAATTCAATAAAATGGAAACCCCTGGGTATCGAACACGCAACCAAGAGGACCCTGACCAGTGGACCCACCTATGATGAACCCCACGTGTTAGCTGGACAAGTAAAAATTCAATCGCTGACTTGTGGGGCCCACCACTTTGCCGCCCACACACTCATCTGAACTCCACCCGGGAGGTTTCAAAATCAGATCTGAAATCCGGTCCACCACACGCGACGGCGGCTAGGGCCCCGCTGCCTTTGCCGGTCTACGACACACGGCGGCGGTGTCTCCCCGTCCATTTCGGCATCCGCACTCCAAGGTTGTCCCCTTTCGGCCGACGTCTCCGCGCACCTCGGTAGCTCCCATTTCGGGCGCCATCTCCGTGCTCAACTCGCTCGTGTCCGTGTCTGCCAAGGTAAAAAAATAATTTGTTTAATTGTTCAACACATGGATATCACTTGGATTGTTCATCTACATAAAAATCTTCTTAAAAAGGATTATTCTTCTTAGAAAATGTGATTAGTTTGTTTAATTGTCCAACAGATTGATAGGAGTTGGATTTGTTGCATAGTAAAGTAAATAGTTCTGATAAATGACTAGCCTGTTCTAAAAATGAGATTTGTTTTTTAATTATTCAACACATGGATATGAGTTGGCTTGTTCATTGTAAAGAAAACTGTTCTAAAAAATCACTAGCCTGTTCTGAAAGTTTGATTTGTTTATTTAATTCTTAACAGATGGATAGGAGTTGGATTGTTCATGGCAGACAGTTTACTGAACCCTACAAAGTTGGCCTGAAACATTTTGTCAGATTTGTCAAGGAGGGATATGGCGAGAATGCTGAGGATCCATGCCCCTGTCGTAAGTGCCTCAACCGGAGAACGGTACATGTAGGCCTTCTTTATCACCACTTACTCATCAGTGGCATGTTGCACACGTATACTCGGTGGATACAACATGGAGAGCCAATGGGTCTTGCTATTATTGAAGATCCACCCAATGGTGGTAACAATTGTGGTCATGTCGGTGATGACAATGACAATATGTATACGGATGATGAAGGCGATGATGATGGAGGTCATAGTGTTCCAGATATGTTGCAAGACCTTAAGCACGCAGGCTATGCATTAACCACAAACCAGATTGCTGCTAATGTCCCAACTGACGGTAAACATGAGAAATTGTTTGCAAAGTTGATGGAAGAGGCAAAGCGCAAGCTTTACACGAGAAGTAAACACTCCAGGCTTGCATTTGTTGTGAAGCTCCTTCATCACAAGTCATATCATCGGATCACCAACACTTCTTTTGATGATTGGATGAAGCTATTTGCTGATGCACTACCGGATCCCAATACCTTGCCGAGATCATACCGTGAAGCAAAAACTTATCTGAAGGATCTTGGACTTTCGTATGACAGCATACACGTGTGCATTACGTGTGGCGCCTCAAAGTGGAAATATCTGGAAAGAAGGTCGTCGGTTGTCAAAGTGCTGCATCATTTTCCTTTGGCACCACGGCTGCAGAGATTGTTCTCTTCAAGGAAAACAGCGGAGAACATGAAGTGGCACAAGTTAAGGAGAATGCCTAGAGATGGTATACTCAGGTATCCGGCTGATGGTGAAGCATGGAAGGATTTTGACAGAACATGGGAGGACTTTTCAGCTGACGCTAGAAACGTAAGGCTCGGCCTTGCCACCGATGGCTTCAATCCTTATGGAACCATGAGCACGAGATACATTATGTGGCCTGTATTTGCCCTTCCGTAAACCTTCCACCATGGGATTGTATGGATGCATCAAACTACATGCTTTGCCTTCTACTCCCTAGCAAATCAAGTCCTCGAAAGGACTTTGATCTCTTTATTGAGCCTCTGCTGGACGATCTGCAACAACTTTGGAAGGGTGTGCGCTATTACGATGCATTCCAAAAAATGAAACGTTTGATCTTCGAGCAGCGGTTCTTTGGTGTACCCATGACTACCCAGCTTGCAGCACTATGTCTGGACGTACAACAAAAGGATATTATGCATGCCTGCATTGTGACAAAATCCTCTGTCCAAATCCATAAAGAGCAAAATATGCTACATTAGGCACCATCGTTTCCTCCCGAAGCGCCACCGCTTGCAGCGAGACACGAAGCTTGCCGGCATTCATGATGACCACTCAAAGCATGGCAAATTTAATGCAGTTGAGTTACAAGCTGAGATGGAGAAGGTTAGGCATCTTAAAACAGGAGCTAGTTGTGATCCTAGGAGCAAAAAGAGGAAGCGAATGGAGCCTTCACCGATCTGGAACTGGCGGCATGGTTTCTGGGACTTGCCTTACTAGGCATCGTTGAAACTTTGGCACAATCTCGACGTGATGCACATTGAGAAAAACATCTGCGACAACTTGATTGGCACACTACTTGAACTTGACATGAAGAAAGGACACCTTGAAGGCTAGGTATGACTGTGAAGCCCTAGGCATTAGGCGAGATCTACATGTGCAACCCACAGACATAGAGAAGGACCTTCTCTATCCATATGCACCGTATTACCTAAATAAGGATTAGAAGATGGGTTTCTGTCAATATCTATGGGACTGCACTTTTCCTGATGGGTTTTGGTCAAACATAGCCAAATGTGTTAGCGTTCCTACACGCAAGATCACAGGACTTAAAACACATGACTGCCATATCTTGTTGCAGAGAATATTGGCTGCTGGCATGCGAGGGTATTTGCATCCCGATATCTACACAGCACTTGGAGAGCTAGGAAGATTTTTCAGGCAATTGTGCAGTAAAAACTTGAAACTGCCGGTGTTGGAAAGTCTCAAACATGATATCCTAGTAATTCTATGCAAACTTGAACACATCTTTCCGCCAGCATTTTTTGATGTTATGATCCACCTGGCTGTGCATTTATCTGATGAGGCATTGCTTTGAGGCCCTGTGAACTATGGGTGGATGTATCCAATAGAGAGGTTGTTGTGTAATCTGAAGAGATATGTCAGGAACATGTCACGTCCAGAAGGTTTAGTGGCAGAGGCCTACATGGCCGCCGAGTGCGTGACTTTTTTCGCTAGATACCTTGATGATATTGTGACAAGATTCAATCGACCAGCGAGAAATGTAGGTGACCAACATGAATCAGCTTGTAATGTGTTTGGCCATGGTGTGAACTTGATTGGAGGAAGCCATGTCAGCTGCTATGGAGGAAGCGATGATACTGATTTGACCCTCCAAAGGGAGCTACACAAGATGACTTGGTGTGTCCTAAACAACTTTGAGGAGGTTAAGCCATATATCATGTATGTTCTGATCTCCCATACTTATGAATCCAATATTGCCATACACCTAAAGATTTTAATTCCGAGTTACTCTCTGGATTGCAGTCTTCGCCGAGAACAACTGGTGATCGATGGGATGCAAAATGTGGAAAGAAGGCTTGAGAAGGGATTTCTCAAGGACCATGTTAGTTTCCTTTTGCATTTATCTCTGTCCTTTATATATAACATTTCAATTCATGATTTGACCATATTGTATTTCTGCTGTGGTACATACAGATCATGAAAAATCAACAGGAGAATCCAGAAGGTGTGGATGAAGAGATTTTTTCATTGGCGTGTGGCCCAGACTTCTGAATAAGAACATATTCAGCTTGTATTGTGGATGGTGTTCGGTTGCTCACCGTTGATCGTAAGAAGGGAAAGAAAACACAAAAAAGTGGAGTAATGACTGACGGTTGTCACTTGGAGAAGGATATCCATTTTTATGGTGTCCTCAAGGATATCAAGGTGTTATATTTTAACCCTGATTTGGAACACCAACGATCAGTTGTGTTAGTCCACAACAATTGGTATCAGCTTGAGGGCCACAAGGATACTAAGATGGTGTATGATAAACTCTTCCGGAGTGTCAACATTACCAATTTTTGGTACAAAGATGACAGTTACATCTTGGCAACCCAAGCTACAAAACTGTTCTACGTACCAGACACAGCCATGGGCAAAAACTGGTGGGTGGTTGAACAAATAGTTCAAAGACATAAGTTTGATGTTGCCGAAGGAGAGGAGGAGGAGGTGGTGCATACTGATGTAGCATACCAACAGTTTGTCGGCTCTGACAATGAGACTTTATCTGAGGCTCTGCCTTTCAGGAAACGTCGACCCTCTGTCACGAAGGCCGCATCATAGAATGCTTCAGTGTTCGATCGTATCAGAGGCAAAAGGAAAGCAGTTGAAGAGGAGGAAGTTGATAGGGAGCCCGAAGTAGACGATGCCATTGAGGAGTACTAAAGTGACAAAGAAGATGAAGTACAAGATGATACAGACGAAGAGTAGTTCCAGCTTATGGTGGTGGAGTGTTGGATGATTTGTGTTGCATGCTTGAACTGATGGATGTGTGCATGCATGTGTTGAACTAATGATCGTGTGTGCATGCTTGAACTAATGGTTGTGTGCATGCCTGTGTTGCATGTTTTGTGTTGAACTAATGGTTGTGTGCATGCCTTTGAACTGATCAATATGATTGTCCTTTAGTTCATGGAATCAATATTTATTCATTTGGAATATTAGCCACAACATTGTGTTGTTATTCTGTCTATAAAACTTGGCTTAACAAAAGCTCTTTTTCTGGTAGAAAAACTATGCTGTTATTCAGTCCGCGTGGGACCCATTCGTCAGCCTACCAGACGATGTCACTGTGAACCAAAACCGCTCACGCATGGGACACACCTGTCATAGCAGGTAGAAAAAACCCTCTCCCCTCCATGCCACTCCCAAATCCCACACCACTTCCCCCAAATCAACGCTAGAGAAAACCCTATCCCCTCCCCGCGGGCGACGAAATCTTGGCGACAACGGTGGTAGTGGAGGCTGCAAACTGATGTGTAAGTGCTCCTCAACCTAGCGCCCTTTCACCGCGTCAACTCTTTTGTTAACCGGCCGGCAATGTGGTCGCCTCCTCATTCTAGTTCGACGCATCGCCTCCTCATTCTAGTTCGACACATCGCCTCCTTGTTCTATAGGCACCGTGTCGATGTTGTTGTTTAATTAGTTGTAGTTCGATGCATCGCCTCCTTGTTCTATGCAATACGTATGTACTCAAAAATCTAGTGTTCCACGCATCGAGGTTGCTGCTTACGGCAAGGCTCAATCTAGTTCACTAGAAGAACCCTTTAGTTTACTCACTGAATTTGATTCTCGTAATAATTAACTAATTAGAATTTTATTCTAACTTAATTCTTGTATTTACTCTTTGGGGCAGGTACGATGAAGGCCAGGGAGATACATGAGCAGGTTCTAAAATTGATGCTACTAGCACTACTACTGTATATGGCATAAAAACTAAACATTCTAATTAGTGCAATATCTAATTTAGGCTACGAAGGATGTTGTCATCATCGATGTCTCATCTGATGATGATGTGAAGAAACCTGCTGTTGTAGTTTTTCGCAAGATGAAAGCTAAGATAGCAAGGCAAAGAGCTAAAGCTTATATGAAAAGATTTAGAGCAGTCGAGAAACCGAGGATCCTTATTCCTAGAGGTGTGGCATTATATACATGTTTTGCTACATTTATATATATGTAGATACATATTATTACTTTCTAATATTTTCTTTCTAGGTCCAAGTATTGTAACATCCCAAAACTTAATCCAAAGTTAATCAAGATCAAAGCTACCCAATTTAGGGTTAACAAAAACTTTTCCATTTAAAATATTTAAGCATTCATATGTGTGTGCATTCAAATTAGGAGTTGATTTGAATTGCCATGTTTGAGTGATCCTTTGGTTGTAAAATGATTCTAAGGTGAATTGCACATCATCTAGATCATTCCAAAACAAATCCCCAAAGAAAAAGAAATAAAAAATAATAAAATAAGGAAATGTTCATTTGTGCCATTTTAACTAACTAGGACACTCTGAGTGTTCCTAGGACTCAAAGGCCAACAGAGACAATTGTAGTTCTTTGCACCCCTTGCTAGTACAAGTAGTGATGTGCCAAGGCCCACTTTGTGATCTCCCAAAAACATTCAAACTCTAATTTTAAATGACATTTGAAAATTGAATCTAGTGTATGTATCAAGATCACACTAATTCAAAAACCACTCAAATGAACTCCATTTCAAAATCCCAAGCACACCTAGATGATCAAGCATAAGTTACACAACTCCACCAATTTTTTTTGAAAAATTCAAAACTTTTATTCATGTGGCCATTTGATCGAACAGTTGGCAGGTGTCAACACCCGGATTTTTAATCCCAGATGCCTATTATGTCATTCATCGCAATCCCAGGATTACCATTTTTGCGAGACATAACAGATTGGATATCACAGTACATCATCCATTACAACACATACATAAGGTGTTACACAAATAAGGATCTCATGATCCAGTCTTAATACAACAAGCAACGGAAATAAAAGATAAGCATAGCGGTGGGGTCCATCATCAGGGGCACAGGCAATGCTGACGAAGGCAGATGGTCCTAGTTAGCATAGCCGTCCTGCTGGCCATCATCTTGGTAGTCTCCTTCATAGTCTGGCCATGAGAATAGCAAGGGACAAAAGCCATGAGTACTCTTTAAGTACTTGCAAACTACCACTAACAAGTAGTATAGTTCTAAGTTAAAGTGCTAACTCTATGTTTAACTATAAAGTTAAGTTTGAAACCTAAGCTGCTTCAGAAGCAAAGAAAGATAAAATAAAGTTCTAGAATCACTTAAGTTAGGAAGCTAGTGTCATAGTCACAACTCTGTCGTGGTCAAGTCAAGATTCATCATTCATTTCATAAGTGATTTTGAAAACATCTAACAACGAAACAGTATGGCCATTCCAACTGTCCATAACCACGGACGCGGCTATTCGAATAGTTTGACACTCTACAGAGGTGGTACACTTTCACCACAAGATTCGATACATCTGTCAGGGATAACCCTGAATCATCATACTTAGTATGCAGATAATCAAACATAACCTTTCCTTTACAAACCCTAGTATAAGCACCATTCCTATGAGCATGGCCTCCCAACAATGACCATCTGTCATCTTGGGCACTGCATAGGTGGACAACATTGAGAGGTAGCCTCCGCTCAAACCTCTCCCGCGAGGGAACTAATACTAATGCATATAAACTGCCGGCTAAGCCTTACCCAATTCAGGTAATGTTGTTTTACGATAAATTTGGAATGGTATCGCATCCGAATCCAACCATTAGTTTTATAAAAGGGTTAAAGCTCATGCCTCAATATTTTCATCATCATAAACCATTTGTGTTTCTCAACACATGTCAAAACATCTCAATAGAATGACTCATCATTCCAAGGTTTTCACAATTCATTTTCACCAAGTGTTCCCATCCAGAGTGACTAAGGTTTTTATCTACTCTAAACTACTAAGTTAAGAGTTTTCACTAAGGTGGAAAAGATGGGATCAATCTCATGCCATAGAATGACATCTAAAGGGTTCTATATTGTCCAAGTTTTATACTCTTTATGCTACCTTCTAAACAAGTAAAGAACTTTGTGTAAAGTAAATAAAGTAAAGCTTGAAATTAATACTTGGGGTAAATAATAGTCAAAGTGGTATAACCAAAGCATGCCTAAAGCATCTTTGCTAAACCTTCTAGTTAAGTCCTAGCTTGCTAAGCATTATACTTGCAAGGGTTAGATTGCATTATTAATGGTGGCTTTCCTTGGTTGGTTCAATGGTTGAAGTTTTCTTCTTCTTCTTCTTCTTGGTAGAACTCCTCCTCCTCGTAGACTTGGTCGCTACTACCGTCTATACATACATACGGAGTACACAATCACCAAGCAATACTTAACTAGTCTAATTAGAACTCTAAGGCATATAGTTGATGATCTATTATCATCACAAGCATCACAAGTTTTATTCAATAGTTTCCTTCTTTTTATTTTAGAAGAGTAATTTCTACTCATTGAAAAATTAACTAAGATTTAATATTCACCACTTAAAATATGGGATCATGTGGACACATGTCATCACCACATATTCTAACACGTGGGAATGTGATTTAAGGGTTAGATCATAATTACTTTGGTTTAAGTTCATTATTTAATGATTTAAAGTGACTAGAAATGCATATATATCATTCTTTTGGTACTAGTCCAAAGTCACTGCATGTAAACCTTAATATTATTACATATTTAGATAGATATAGTGAAATGTGATTTTTGAGAGTTGGAATCAACTCAAAAGCTATCTTGGTTGATTTTATAAAAATGTTGCAAGGTGCAATTGCTTCTGTTTTGTTATTTTTACTAGGAGAGATCTCTAACTCTAATTGAATTAAATCCAACGGGCATGGGTATATCTTTTCAGTGGCTTTCTAAAAAAATTGGAATCACTCCATTTGGATTTATAAATCTCCCTGAATTGAATTTCAAACTAGGGGACAAAACTAGGTTTAACTAAAATAGGAAGATTCTAATTCAAACTAACTAGGTTGCACGGGAACACTAACGGGCCAGCCCAGTGACACTCTGCGGCGCGGGGCTCAGCTGATAGAGGGGTCCACCGGTCAGAGGCTCATAACACGCGAAGCAGTACGGGGCGATGTGGGTCGTTGGATTAGAACGGGGATCAACTGTAACTACCTCGGTGAATTACGCTCTTAGTTAATGCCTGGATGAACGAAAGTGGTTAAAATAGTACGGTGGGGCCCAGGGCCACTCACGGTAGACCTTTCGGCCGTCCTAACCACTTTCAGACAACGGGACAAGAACGAGCGGCGTAATCGGCAGGCGAAGGGATCAACTACATACACAAATGAGTATGTATGCAAGCCACATACAATAGTCCTCAGAGCCATTCCATCTAAAGGAAATAGAAATATAGCAATGCCATACGGCAAGATCCAAATGTCCTAGATAGATATAATAATTTTAGGATAGCGCCTCATACATCACACATCAGAGTATCAGGCGGAAGCGGAAAACAAGATCCGAGTACGGATAAGAAGCAAATTGGCATAAGTTGCCCCATAAATAATCACATCCCGCCCACAGATCCCACGGATCCCCGTTCCCGGAATCTCTACACCGAATGATCGTTGCCAACATCATCTGTCTCTTCCACCCAGTATCCATCTTGCGGGTAGACCTGTTCATCTAAATCAAACAATTTATCGTGTGAGACCCTAGGGGTACTCAGCAAGTCTTTATGCCACTAAAGGGGACACAACCTGGGGTGACGCAATTGCAGCAAAAGATAATACCTAACAATTCTATAGAGACTCGCTAACCTTCCGCCTAACCACGGATAGACGGAAGTCCGTGAATTAAGAACAACAGTTATAACAGTATAATTAACAGATCCATCCTCCTCCTCGCTTACCAACGAGGAAGCGGACGAACAACCCTCATCATCCGTTGGCAGTTTTATTAACCATTCCATGAGTGTTGCACTATTTACTAGTCAAGTACTTAGTCAATTTAAAAGCGGTACTTTAGTTATACTTGTCTATGATCGAGAAACTGTGCTCCAAGTTGTCCATAACCGCGGACACGGCTTTCAAAAAGATTTACCCTGCAGGGGTGCACGAATAGCAACACACACTCGATCAACCTAGGAAAACCAAATCAAAACCCAACAAGGCATTCACGACAAAGCAATCACAGGATTCAGAAACATTTCAGGGGGCCACCCCATTAAGCTACCCGCAACGAAGTTGGCCGGCTCCGAGACGGACCCAAGGTTTGTGTGGACGGCGGTAAACGACTGGGAACCCGAAAATATGACTGGGCTTGTCGATACAGGGAAAACGTGTCACGATCCAAAACAGTACAGGTGCTCCTCGCACAATCTTTAATAAAGCAGTAACATGGCATAAGTACAGAATAGTAATAAAGCCCCAAACTAATTGTGGCCCCAAGAAATAAGAATGAATCAAGCTCTAGCTCAGGGGGTCCATAAGGCCTCCCGGATGTGGATAGTGCGAATAGTCAAGGAACAGGAATCAAGTACTCGGGGTCCTACGGGACATAAGTGAGCATGAAAAACCAAATAGCAGATATTGCGCACCGGTGCCTCTTTCATTAGTTATCCCATTACTACTCAAGTTATGTTGTTTAGGTACCTCATTATTCATCAGACACTCACATACCCTACTCATGCTTTTCTACGACTCGCATGGCTCAAACAACTCCTGTAGTAATGGCTCATGGGACCGGAACAGGCTTGATGTGGTTTAAAAGTAAAGGCTATGCAGTACTTGGGATTCAATTTAATGCATTCGCGACTCAATGATGCAAGAATAAGATAGAGGCAATAGGTATTGTATGTATGCAAGCATGTGGTAGTGCTTGCCTGGCAGCTCAGTTGAAGCGAGAGATGGATCTGGGTAGTACTCCTGTGATTCCTGGTAATTCTCCTGCTGGGCGTCTATTCGAAGAAGAACCAAACAAACAAGGGCCAACATAAATAAAGTGCGCAAGCATATGAATTGAAATGCAACAAGCAACCAAGCATGCCATGATGAATGATGCTCAATTACATGGCCTTAAAGTAGCATGGCAAAGGTGAGGTGTGGATACAAGAAATAAAACATTTTATTATTCATTTGACCAAGTTTTATTGCCATAAACAGTTCAGATTTTAAATGACAACATGATGAATGCTTCAATTCAGAACAAGGACTACATAAATAGAACGGGCTCGTCGCGCTGATCGATTTAGATATATTATTTGTCAGATTTGGAGTTATAAAACAAAAGTTATTAAATAGTTAAGGGAAAGGGCATTTTCTTGTAATTTTAATCATCTCGAAATTTAAATTGTTCAAAATATATTTTGAAGGGCATATTTGAATTCCTCACATTTTTCTGATTCCAAAACATATATTACATGTATTATTTGGATTTGTATTTTAAAAATTATTTGAATCTGAAAAGAATTTGAATTTAAATTAATTTGAAAAAGATTTGAATAAAAACACACACAGGGAAAAACTTTTCTCACTCCGGTGAAACTAACCCCAGACACTGACAGGTGGGCCTTTGTGCTGACTGGACCACGCGCGGGAAAAACTTTTGTCACCGCGGGCTCGCCTAGCCACAGTGACTGCGGGGTGGGCCAACTGGAGCAGGCCCACGTGTCAGCGGTGGGCGAGACAGAGGCTGACAGGTGGGGCTAGGCTAGAGCGCGGGTCATAGGAATCAAAAAGGTGAGGGGTTTTTTGCAAATCGACCACGACCCGGTACTGTTTTTCTTCCTCTCGCGTCTGGCGGCAGGTGCGTGCGCGGCGCGGAGCGGGGATTCGATCCCGGGCCGCGGGAGTGCGCGCTGAGGGTGCTAGCCGGTGCGGTAGGGCTAGGGGAGCTGTCAGGGAGGTGGACGCGAGCTAGACAAGGGCTGTGCGGCGCGGGATTCCTGCAGATGCCGACGAGCTCTGGCGCACGGCGGCGTTAGGGCGGTACGGCGAGGCGGAACATGTCAGGGAGGAGGGGAGGCTCACCGCGGGCTCGACGGTGGGCTCGGATCGGACGGGGACGCGGTAGATCGTCGGGGATGCAGGCGCTCCGGCGGCTAGGGTTTGGCGTCGGCGGCAATGTACAAGCGGTGCTGGGGAGCGCTTCGTCCACGTCGGCGGTTGCGGGGCGTCGTAGTGGAGCGTCCTCGGCCTCCCAGGCCACCTCCAGGTCAAGCTCGCCGGCTGGAGCGTCGGGGCGGGGTAGTTGCTAGCGGCGACCGGCGGCAGGTGGTTGTCGTCGGGGAGGAAGAAGGAGGAGAGGAGGGGCGACTCGGCCAGATCTGGGGAGGCCAGAGAGGCGTGGGGAGGAAGGGAAAAGAAGGGAGAGAGGAAGGAGGGCAGCTGGGGCACGACAGGGATAAGGTGGTCTCGGGCCACCTTTTTCCTTCTCCTCCTCGAGCACGTGCTCCGCCGGCTGGAGGGGGACCTGAGGCTGCAGGTGGGGCTGGAGGAGAGAGGCCAGGGAGAAGGCTGGAGGGGAGGGGCCCTCGGGTCAGGAAGAGAGAAGAGAGGGAGGGGTAGCTCGGCTAGTGTTAGTTGGGGCATGGCTCGGGTTAGGGTTTAGCTAGGGTTAGGGAGGGGTTAGATGGCTGGGTGTGGGCCAGGGAGAGGTGGCCAGGTGGTGCCCATGGTAGAGAGAGAGGGGAGTGAGAGAGAGAGGTAAGGGGAGTAGGTTAGGGTTTAGTAGGATTTAGAGAGAGAGAGAGAGATAATAGCTAGGTTAGTTGGTTTTAGATATTTTGAATTTAATTTGGTTTAAGAGATCATATCAAGAAGAACCCTAGTGCATGAACTTGCATAAGCTAATGTGGAAGAGAAACTAGAAAGAAAGGGGAAGAAAGAAAATGGTGGCATGAGTCCCATGTGACCATGCATGGAGGATTAGAAATAAGAGGAAAAATGAGATGGATGAGTTTATGGGGATGGTGTAGTGGTGGTAGATGTTTTCCCAAGATAGGATCCACTAATTCCAAGAAAAACCAATGGATGAAAAAGGTGGTGGATGAGCTTACATGGCCCATGCAAGAATAATAATACCATTATTTATTTTGTGACAACACTAATAATATTATGGCATTGTTCTCATGCATTTCCAAGAAGTGGAATAGAGCCAAGCAAAGCAAAATTTAGTACTAGATCCACCCTATTGCCCATGAGTTAATAAAACCCCAAATAAAACAAACAAGCTCATGATCTAGTAGGATGGTGGAATTATAAAGTGGTGGAAAAGAAATGTGGTGGAATGGAAATAAAAGATATGCCCCCAATTCAACTTGGGCATTGAACAATATATCAAAAGCCAAATACAATATCAAGAGGCAAATACAATTAATAATGCATGTGAGAGAAGAACCACAAGAAAAGGAGTTTTATATGATGCCCAAATGCAAGGTGGCATGATGACATGAGCACGATATAATTATGATGCAACAATAATATATATAAAGTAGCCAATATCTTACTAGGACAAGTAGCATTACAATTGTTAGACAATTGGGGTGCTACAACTCTCCCCCACTAAACAGGAATCTCGCCCCGAGATTCTAGGAAGAAGAAGACTCGAAGAGGGAAGAATACTTGGCACGGAGCTCATCTTCACGTTCCCAGGTGGCTTCATCAACGGCATGGTGCGACCACTGCACCTTACAGAACATGATGGACTTGTTGCGAGTCCTTCTTTCTGCGACTTCGAGAATTTTTGTAGGGTGTTCTTGATAAGACAGATCTTCTTGGAGATTGATGAGTTCATGGTCCACGGTCCTGCCGGGATCCTTGAAGCACTTCTTGGGTTGAGAGATGTGAAAAACATCGTGGAATTTGAGTTGTTGAGGGAGCTTAAGAGCATAAGCAACTTCTCCTCTTCTTCCACGAATTTTGAAAGGGCCGATGTATCTAGGATCCAGCTTTCCTTTGATACCAAAACGGTGCGTGCCTCTCATGGGAGTGACACGAAGGTAAACAAGATCACCCGGGACATACTCCATGTCCGTGTGCTTCCTGTCATAATTGCTCTTCTGGCGACTTTGAGCAATCTTCAGATTTTCAAGAATGATGTGAACTTTCTCCTCCGCTTGAGTTACAATGTCGGGGCCAAACAATATTCTTTCACCTGCGCCTGACCAACCAATCAGAGTTCTGCATTTGCGACCATAGAGAGCCTCAAATGGTGCCATCTTTAGACTTTTCTGGAAGCTGTTGTTGTAAGAGAATTCAGCATAAGGAAGACATTCTTCCCACTTCATGCCGAAAGAGATAACTCAAGCACGGAGCATATCTTCTAGAATCTGATTGATCCTTTCAACTTGTCCTTGCGACTGAGGGTGGTAAGCTGTGCTGAAGTTTAGTTTTGTTCCCAAAGCATTTTGGAAACTTCCCCAGAACTTGGAAGTGAAGATGCTTCCACCGTCCAAACTGATTTCAAGAGGAATTCCATACAAAGAGACAATTCTGTTGATATAGAGTTCAGCCAACTGAATTGCAGAAATTGTTTCCTTGACTGGAAAGAAGTGAGCTACTTTGGAAAGCCTGTCAATGACAACAAAGATTGCATTGTTGCCTTTCTGCGACCTTGGAAAACCAGTGATGAAGTCCATCTCTACTTTCTCCCGTTTCCATTCCGGAGGCTTCAATGGCTGTAAAAGACCGGAAGGTTTCTGATGGACAGCTTTAACTCTGCGACAGACATCACACTCTGAGACATACTTGGCACAATATCGTTTCAAACCAGGCTACCAATATTGTGTTTTCAAGTCCATGTACATCTTAGTGCTGCCAGGGTGGATAGAAAGAACATAATCATGTGCCTCCTTGAGAACTTGCTCTCTTAAACCCGGGTAGTTCGGAACAAACATCCGGTGTTCAAAGAAAAGAGTGCCTTGGTCATCTACGTGAAAAGACTCATACTTCGGAAGTTGAATGTTGGAGATGATCTTTTTAGTGTAAGGATCCCCAAGCTGAATGGAACGGACCTTTTCTTCCAAGAGAGGTGTTGCTAGAAGGTTCAGAAGATAACCTTGATCCACAATTTCAAGGTTGAGCTTGCGGAATTCCTCGCACAAGAGAGGCTGTTGTTCTTCCACCATGAGATTGTTGACATAAGCTTTTCGGCTGAGAGCATCTGCCATGACATTGGCTTTGCCCGGGGTGTAGTTGATGGTCAAATCGAAATCATTGATTGTTTCAATCCACCTCCTCTGACGAAGGTTGAGATCAGGCTGTGTGAAGATATACTTCAGACTCTTGTGATCAGAAAAGATCTCACAACGGTTGCCAAGCAAGTAAAGCCTCCATACTTTCAAAGCAAAGACAACTGCTGCGAGTTCGAGGTCATGTGTAGGATAATTGATCTCATGCGTCTTCAACTGACGAGATGCGTAAGCAACAACTTGCTTTTCTTGCATAAGGACCGCACCCAATCCTTGCAATGAGGCGTCACAGAAAATCTGGAAAGGCTTTGATGTATCTGGAGGAACCAAGACTGGTGTGGAAGTGAGCTTCTCTTTGAGTGTTTCAAAGCTTGCTTGACATGTAGGAGTCCAAAGGTATTTCTTGCCTTTCTTGAGGAGATCGGTAAGAGGCTTCGCAATCTTTGAGAAATTTTGAACGAATCGCTGATAGTAAGTGGCCAAGCCAAGGAAACTCCGGACTTCTTTGACATTTATGGGTGGAAGCCAGTCCATAATTGTCTTAATAGTTTCTGGGTTGATGGCAATGCCCTTGGCAGCGATGACGTGACCAAGGTAGGTGACTTGAGGCAGCCAAAACTCACACTTGGAGAACTTTGCATACAGGCGGTTCTCACGAAGCTTGTTTAGGACACAACGAAGGTGTTCTTCATGTTCTTCTTTTGACTTAGAATAGACTAGAATGTCATCCACGTAGACCACAACGAACTTATCAAGATACTCCATGAAAACTGAGTTCATAAGCCTCGAGAAGGTGGCAGGTGCATTGGTGAGACCGAAAGACATGACCGTGTACTCATAGAGGCCATAGCGGGTGGTGAAAGCTGTTTTGGGAACATCTTCCTTGCGGATCTTGATTTGATAATAACCACTTCTCAAATCAAGCTTAGAGAATACCACAGCTCCAGCTAGTTGATCAAAGACATCATTAATCCGCGGAAGGGGATATTTATTCTTGATGGTTTTAGCATTGAGTGCCCGATAGTGAACACAAAGTCTATCAGTCTTGTCTCGCTTCTTCACAAAGATGGTTGGACTACCCCAAGAAGAAGTACTGTGCTGAATGAAACCCAACTTCTCTTGTTCATCCAACTGACGCTTAAGTTCAGCCAACTCAGCAGGACCCATTTTATAAGGCCGCTTGGAGATAGGAGCGGTGCCAGGTTCAAGTTCAATGACAAACTCAACCTCACGATTCGGAGGCATACCTGGCAACTCTTCAGGAAAGACATCTGGAAACTCACAAACTACAGGAACACTCTGAATACCTTCCATAGCATCATCATTCAGAGCCACCAAAGAATAAAGCTGAATTGCAGGAGTCAGACTTGGAGAATAGACTATATGGCCTTTAGGAATTTTCAGAGAAACCGAACGTTCAGCACAATCAATCACAGCTGCATTTGCTGTCAACAAATCCATGCCCAAGATAACATCAATATCAGAATTGCCCAGAATAATTAAGGAAGCCGGAAACAAAGAGCCACCAATCTCAATTTGATTGCCATGGCTGATATGAGCAGCCCTCATGTTTGACCCAGGAGATTGTACCACAAGACGGTGTAATAAAGGAACCATAGCTAGATCTTGCTCATGAGCAAACTTGTGGGAAACAAAAGAATGTGAAGCACCAGAATCAAACAAAACTCGTGCAGGAACTGAGTTAACAGAAAGCATACCCATCACAACTCCAGGAGCATGCTCAGCTTGAGCGGCGTTGACACAGTTGCCACGAGCAACCGTAGACCCCGTCTTAGTGTTGATATTGAGAGCCCTAGGTGGAGGTGCACGAATCATAGGAGCACTTGCCGCAGGTCTTGGAGGTGGTGGTGGAAGAGCTTTGTTGTTCATTGGACAATTCCAGTGCTGATGCCCAGTGTTTCCACAAGTATAGCAAGCACCAGGTGGACGTGGAGCAACGTAGCCAGGGACTCCGCCAGGCGCTCCAGGGTAGTTGTGGTTGTATCCCCTGGGAGCCGCAGTGAAGGAGTTTGGTGGCCTTGGTGCGTAGCTTGAAGGTCTTGGTGGAGCAGGGAGCGACGGTGGGGTGTTAGGAACCCAGACACGGCGCTTAGAAGGAGCTGTCATAGCAGAAGAGCTTGTTGTATCACGGCTGTGTTTCTTTGACTCCTCAAACACTTGCCTACTTGCTTCTTCCTGCAGAGCTGTGTGTTGAAGTTCCAGGAAAGATGCTGGCCTTGCATGAGTGATTGCATATTTGATGGAAGCATTGAGGCCTTGCCAAAACCTCTTTTGCTTCTTCTTGTCATCAGAGATCTCATCGCCACCATAACGAGAAAGGTTCGTGAAGTTTCTGATGTAGGTGTTGACATTGTCAGAGCCCTGCTTGAGGTTGAGAAACACTTCCTTCATCCTTTCCATGAAAAATTCTGATAGATATTGCTCTTTGAAAGAAGCAGTGAACCGCTCCCAAGTAGGCTGAAAACCAGAAAGATCTGCCTTGAGGTAATTTTCCCACCAGAGAGCTGCATCTCCCTTCAGAAGGTGAGTAGCACACTTGACCCATTCTTGCTCGGGAACATCTGCAGTCATCAGAAACCTTGACACTTCACGAAGCCAATCATCCGCATCAAGTGGCTGATCAAACACCTCAAATTGGCGTGGGTTGAACTTGAGAAAACTCTTGATGTCTCCTCGCTTGGGAGGTGGAGGTAGCGGAGCAAACTCATTCCTCCTCACAGTTTTCTCGAAGCGCTGCTGGTTCTGCTGCATAGTGCCCAAAGCATTTGAAATACTTGCCAAAGCAGCCCCGAGTTCAGGTGGTATATCCTCCTCAGAACGGCGCGGTGGTGCCATCCTGTGATTGATATAAAACACAAGTCAGTACTATAATGGAGAATGATAATAATCCAAAATAGTACCAAAATGGAATTAATCAAGATTAAAGAATGCAATTCACTGAGATGATATTAAAATATCAACAAAGTTCAAGGCAACTAGAAGATATTAAGCATAACACACACGACTGAACAAGGAGTGTGGTACACAACTAACAAAGAAAAAAATTCCGCAAATTTCGGCATTAAAATACCACTATATGCGCAAAACCACTTAACGAATCAAGATTAGTAACTCTACTAGTTCAATATACAAAAGAAAATGACAAAAGTAGTGGTATGGTCGCGACTCCATCCCGCACTCAAATCATTACTCCGCACATGAGTCAGTAAAACACATATCTTAACACCTTCTTCTTAAGATGAACCTAAAGATTGTTAACTACAGAAAAGAACACCCCAACAAGATAACATCGGATAACAAAGAGTAAGATAGATCGCATCGGTATACAACGAATCAGAATAGATCGCGTCGGTTTACAAAGGCCTGTCGGTATGGAATGTACCAACAGTTGATAACCAAAGGCAGATGGTGATAACATTTGGATGCAACAGATAGCGAAGGAATTCACACACACACACAAACACAGACACAACCTATGGTACTACGGAACCCAGAACACGTGAATCCTAGTTTGAATTTTAGAAGAGGATTGAAAACATTACACTTCCTTACCAGAAAAAGGGTGGGTGGGTGGGTAAGAAGAAAAATGGAAGCAGTCCTACTCTCACGTTTGTTTTTCCCTAGTATACATAACTACCAAAATATTTGCTAGACTGACAACGACCATTTTGGCTGAGACCCTGAAGGGCGGGATGGCTCTGATACCAATTCTAACTACCTCGATGAATTATGCTCTTAGTTAATGCCTGGATGAACAAAAGTGGTTAAAATAGTACGGTGGGGCCCAGGGCCACTCACGGTAGACCTTTCGGCCGTCCTAACCACTTTCAGACAACGGGACAAGAACGAGCGGCGTAATCGGCAGGCGAAGGGATCAACTACATACACAAATGAGTATGTATGCAAGCCACATACAACAGTCCTCAGAGCCATTCCATCTAAAGGAAATAGAAATATAGCAACGCCATATGGCAAGATCCAAATGTCCTAGATAGATATAATAATTTTAGGATAGCTCCTCATACATCACGCATCAGAGTATCAGGCGGAAGCGGAAAACAAGATCCGAGTACGGATAAGAAGCAAATTGGCATAAGTTGCCCCATAAATAATCACATCCCGCCCACAGATCCCACGGATCCCCGTTCCCAGAATCTCTACACCGATTGATCGTTGCCAACATCATCTGTCTCTTCCACCCAGTATCCATCTTGCGGGTACACCTGTTCATCTGAATCAAACAATTTATCGTGTGAGACCCTAGGGGTACTCAGCAAGTCTTTATGCCACTAAAGGGGACACAACCTGGGGTGACGCAATTGCAGCAAAAGATAATACCTAACAATTCTATAGAGACTCGCTAACCTTCTGCCTAACCACGGATAGACGGAAGTCCGTGAATTAAGAACAGCAGTTATAACAGTATAATTAACAGATCCATCCTCCTCCTCGCTTACCAACGAGGAAGCGGACGAACAACCCCCATCATCCGTTGGCAGTTTTATTAACCTTTCCATGAGTGTTGCACTATTTACTAGTCAAGTACTTAGTCAATTTAAAAGCGGTACTTTAGTTATACTTGTCTATGATCGAGAAACTGTGCTCCAAGTCGTCCATAACCGCGGACACGGCTTTCAGAAAGATTTACCCTGCAGGGGTGCACGAATAGCAACACACACTCGATCAACCTCGGAAAACCAAATCAAAACCCAACGAGGCATTCACGACAAAGCAATCACAGGATTCAGAAACATTTCAGGGGGCCACCCCATTAAGCTACCGCAACGAAGTTGGCCGGCTCCGAGACGGACCCAAGGTTTGTGTGGACGGCGGTAAACGACTGGGAACCCGAAAATATCACTGGGCTTGTCGATACAGCGAAAACGTGTCACGATCCAAAACAGTACAGGTGCTCCTCGCACAATCTTAAATAAAGCAGTAACATGGCATAAGTACAGAATAGTAATAAAGCCCCAAACTAATTGTGGCCCCAAGAAATAAGAATGAATCAAGCTCTGGCTCAGGGGGGTCCATAAGGCCTCCCGGATGTGGATAGTGCGAATAGTCAAGGAACAGGAATCAAGTACTCGGGGTCCTACGGGACACAAGTGAGCATGAAAAACCAAATAGCAGATATTGCGCACCGGTGCCTCTTTCATTAGTTATCCCATTACTACTCAAGTTATGTTGTTTAGGTACCTCATTATTCATTAGACACTCACATACCCTACTCATGCTTTTCTACGACTCGCATGGCTCAAACAACTCCTGTAGTAATGGCTCATGGGACCGGAACAGGCTTGATGTGGTTTAAAAGTAAAGGCTATGCAGTACTTGGGATTCAATTTAATGCATTCGCGACTCAATGATGCAAGAATAAGATAGAGGCAATAGGTACTATATGTATGCAAGCATGTGGTAGTGCTTTCCTGGCAGCTCAGTTGAAGCGAGAGATGGATCTGGGTAGTACTCCTGTGATTCCTGGTATTTCTCCTGCTGGGCGTCTATTCGAAGAAGAACCAAACAAACAAGGGCAAACATAAATAAAGTGCGCAAGCATATGAATTGAAATGCAACAAGCAACCAAGCATGCCATGATGAATGATGCTCAATTACATGGCCTTAAAGTAGCATGGCAAAGGTGAGGTGTGGATACAAGAAATAAAACATATTTTTATTCATTTGACCAAGTTTTATTGCCATAAACAGTTCAGATTTTAAATGACAACATGATGCATGCTTCAATTCAGAACAAGGACTGCATAAATAGAACGGGCTCGTCGCGCTGATCGATTTAGATATATTATTTGTCAGATTTGGAGTTATAAAACAAAAGTTATTAAATAGTTAAGGGAAAGGGCATTTTCTTGTAATTTTAATCATCTCGAAATTTAAAGTGTTCAAAATATATTTTGAAGGGCATATTTGAATTCCTCACATTTTTCTGATTCCAAAACATATATTACATGTATTATTTGGATTTGTATTTTAAAAATTATTTGAATATGAAAAGAATTTGAATTTAAATTAATTTGAAAAAGATTTGAATAAAAACAGACACAGGGAAAAACTTTTCTCACTCCGGCGAAACTAACCCCAGACACTGACAGGTGGGCCTTTGTGCTGACTGGACCACACGCGGGAAAAACTTTTGTCACCGCGGGCTCGCCTAGCCACAGTGACTGCGGGGTGGGCCAACTGGCGTAGGCCCGCGTGTCCGCGGTGGGCGAGACAGAGGCTGACAGCTGGGGCTGGGCTGGAGCGCGGGTCGTAGGAATCAAAAAGGTGAGGGGTTTTTTGCAAATCGACCATGACCTGGTACTGTTTTTCTTCCTCTCGCGTCTGGTGGCAGGTGCGTGCGCGGCGCGGAGCGGGGATTCGATCCCGGGCCGCGGGAGTGCGCGTTGAGGGTGCTAGCCGGTGCGGTAGGGCTAGGGGAGCTGTCAGGGAGGTGGACGCGAGCTAGATAAGGGCTGTGCGGCGTGGGATTCCTGCATATGCCAGCGAGCTCTGGCGCGCGGTGGGTGTTCGACGAAACGCACGGCGGCGTTAGGGCGGTACGGCGAGGCGAAACATGTCAGGGAGGAGGGGAGGCTCACCGTGGGCTCGACGGCGGGCTCGGATTGGACGGGTACGCGGCGGATCGTCGGGGATGCAGGCGCTCCGGCGGCTAGGGTTTGGCGTCGGCGGCGATGTACAGGCGGTGTTGGGGAGTGCTTCGTCCACGTCGGCGGTTGCGGGGCGTCGTAGTGGAGCGTCCTCGGCCTCCCAGGCCACCTCCAGGTCAAGCTCGCCGGCTGGAGCGTCGGGGCGGGGTAGTTGCTAGCGGCGACCGGCGGCAGGTGGTTGTCGTCGGGGAGGAAGAAGGAGGAGAGGAGGGGCGACTCGGCCAGATCTGGGGAGGCCAGAGAGGCGTGGGGAGGAAGGGAAAAGAAGGGAGAGAGGAAGGAGGGCAGCTGGGGCACGACAGGGATAAGGTGGTCTCGGGCCACCTTTTTCCTTCTCCTCCTCGAGCACGTGCTCCGCCGGCTGGAGGGGGACCTGAGGCTGCAGGTGGGGCTGGAGGAGAGAGGCCAGGGAGAAGGCTGGAGGGGAGGGGCCCTCGGGTCAGGAAGAGAGAAGAGAGGGAGGGGTAGCTCGGCTAGTGTTAGTTGGGGCATGGCTCGGGTTAGGGTTTAGCTAGGGTTAGGGAGGGGTTAGATGGCTGGGTGTGGGCCAGGGAGAGGTGGCCAGGTGGTGCCCATGGTAGAGAGAGAGGGGAGTGAGAGAGAGAGGTAAGGGGAGTAGGTTAGGGTTTAGTAGGATTTAGAGAGAGAGAGAGAGATAATAGCTAGGTTAGTTGGTTTTAGATATTTTGAATTTAATTTGGTTTAAGAGATCATATCAAGAAGAACCCTAGTGCATGAACTTGCATAAGCTAATGTGGAAGAGAAACTAGAAAGAAAGGGGAAGAAAGAAAATGGTGGCATGAGTCCCATGTGACCATGCATGGAGGATTAGAAATAAGAGGAAAAATGAGATGGATGAGTTTATGGGGATGGTGTAGTGGTGGTAGATGTTTTCCCAAGATAGGATCCACTAATTCCAAGAAAAACCAATGGATGAAAAAGGTGGTGGATGAGCTTACATGGCCCATGCAAGAATAATAATACCATTATTTATTTTGTGACAATACTAATAATATTATGGCATTGTTCTCATGCATTTCCAAGAAGTGGAATAGAGCCAAGCAAAGGAAAATTAAGGACTAGATCCACCCTATTGCCCATGAGTTAATAAAACCCCAAATAAAACAAACAAGCTCATGATCTAGTAGGATGGTGGAATTATAAAGTGGTGGAAAAGAAATGTGGTGGAATGGAAATAAAAGATATGCCCCCAATTCAACTTGGGCATTGAACAATATATCAAAAGCCAAATACAATATCAAGAGGCAAATACAATTAATAATGCATGTGAGAGAAGAACCACAAGAAAAGGAGTTTTATATGATGCCCAAATGCAAGGTGGCATGATGACATGAGCATGATATAATTATGATGCAACAATAATATATATAAAAGTAGCCAATATCTTACTACGACAAGTAGCATTACAATTGTTAGACAATTGGGGTGCTACATCAACGGCTGGGGATCGTCATCGACGACGAATAGGTCGCCCGCGAGCTCTAACCCTAGCAGCTCGGTGGGGGTTCTCAGGGGGCGTACCAGGGCTCCAGCAACGACGACGAGGCAGGCAAACGGACTGGTAGATGACGGCAAGGTCAGGGACGGTCGAGGCAGCTCCGGGGGTGGTCGCAATCAGTGGCGCCCTTCTCCTCTAGAGGCGACCTACTTCGGTGCAATTCCGGTGAACTGCTGCTCGCCTTGCTCCGGCTAGAGGTGTGGGTCGGTCAGTGAGGTGAGGGGAGGTGAGTGGTATGCCGAATGGGGCTAGGGGTGCCCTTCTTTTATAGGCTCGACGACAGGACAACACGGCATGGCCAGGCGACGGTGGCGACATGGCTACGGGCTGCTAGCGGCATGGCTGCGAGCAGGGGTCAACGCGCGGCCTCCTGGCGGTGCTCTAGGGCTTTAATGCGGCCTTAGGGGCGGTGGTATGCGGTCGGGCGGTGCTGGCGCTCTGAGCGGCAGAGGCGGCGGTGTCCACGGCGAGCGGTGGCTGTGGTGCGTTGGGCGGCGAACGGGCATGTCCGGCGTGCTCCCTGGGTCGTGGTGAAGCGGTGGGCGTGGGCTGCGGTCGAGCGGCGGCTTGTGCACGTGTGTCGGGCGTGGCACTCTGGCGCGTGCTCGGCATGGCGCAGACAGGCAGTACGCGGCGCTTCTCGGTGGTCCACGCTCTGGCTTGGCTCGGGGAGGGGACAATGCGTGGCGGTGAGGTCTTGGCTAGCTTGTAGACAAGGTGAGAGAGAGGGGGACGGTCTACTGTGGCAGTGACCAAGTTGGCCGGCAAGTTGGTGCTCGACATGGCTTGGCCATGCTGCTAGGGGGTAGGGGATGGGTTGGTTAGGGTCTGGTTTGATCAAGATGGGACAAAGAGATTAACTGGAGATCAAATGGGGGCAAAACCCTGTTCAAAACAGTGAGCTAGTTTTAGAGTTTAAACTATGCGAGCCAAGTGTTTGATGAAATGGCCGCAAGAACTTTCTTTTTGAATTTTGAAAAGATTTTTGGTGGGTGTGCTAGTACTAAGCTTGAGACTCTGTGGGTGCTTGGGTTTTGAAAATTGAGCTTGTTTGAGTGGTTTTTGAAATAGTGGGATCTTCCCATATGAAATAGATTCAATTTTTAACTGCCATTTAAAATTAGTGTTTGAATGTTTTTAGCAAATCACAAAGTGGGCCTTGGTACCTCATTATGTGTAATAGCAAGGGGTGCAAAGATCCACAATTGTTTCTGTTAGGTTTTGAGTTCTAGGAATAGCCAAAGTAGGCATGTTAGTTAATTTGGCAAAAATGACCATTCACTTCATTTATTCATTTTGATTTTTTTTTCTTTGGGAAATGTTTGGGAATGATTTAGATGATGTTTATTTCACCTAAGAATCATTTTACAAGCAATGGATCATAGAACCATGGAAATTCAAATCAACTCCTATTTAAATGCACATACACATGAATGCTTTAATCATTTTAATTGGAAAAGTTTTTGTTAACCCCAATTTTGGTGATTTGGATCTTAATAACCTTGGATTAAAGTTTTGGGATGTTACAGCAGGCAGACAAAAAGTGGCCTAACTTATACTGTTGCACATTGATCCCTTGTCCCCCAATTGACCCTCTCAGCTCTCCTCTGTCTCCCCTTGTTCCAACCAAGCCATCAACAAACCCCCCTTCACCGCTAGCAGAAGTGGCACGCCGCCCAAATGAGGTCAGCATCGGCTGAGCATGCGCAGCTCGCAGCAGACTGCGCCGCGCCATTCCAGCGTGCCCGCTAGCACCGCCTAACCCTACCGCCATGCACGGTCCAACCCACGGTCGCAGATAGCCCCTGGACCACCCAACAGCCCCGCCGCCCTTTCTCTCTGCGCCATGCGCAGCACACGCCATAGCGCAATCACCACCAGCCCGCCCTAGACCGCGCCTTGACACCAAATCACGCACGCCGCTCCACCTTGAGCCCAGCAACCCGCTAGATATGGCCGTGCACCGCCACGCGACCCACAGTCGCCATGATCACTGTCGAGCACTGCCTTTGTCTCCCAGAGCGCGTGAAGCCCCCGACCACATGCCACCTCCCCTAGAGTCGCCCTGACGCCATAGAGGACCGCCAGCAGACCGCCCACTGTCCGCCTACCTCGCCCACACCAGTAGCCCTCTATACCGCCCTCGCCGGAGATGCCAGCCCACACCCGTCGGTCCCCTCATCGAGCCTATATAAGGAGGCCTCCCCCGCACCATCTCTTCACACAATTTCACTCCCCTCTCTCCACTGACCATTTCCCCTCTCTCACCGGAGCCGCTCGAGCAGCACATCGCCAGAATTCCGCCGGAGGTAGCCGCTGCAGAGGAGGAGACGTGGTCGTCGATTTCGTCCACCTCAGGCCCTGCCGCGACTTCGCCTGAGCTTGCCGTCGCCGTCTAGTTCGTTTGCCCGCCTCGCCGCACTAGCTGGAGCCCTGGTACGTCCCCAGCAGACCCCCACCAACTGTTTAGGGTTCGGTCTCGCCGGTGACGAGTCCGTTGTCGATGACGATCGTGGACCGTTGATCTGTGTTATAATCGTAGCGCCCAGATTGCCCTGTATCGCTACAGGTTTTATGTGCCGCTGACATGCAGGACCAGCCTGTCAGTGACCCTCTGCGCCCCTGAGTGTCACTGGGCCGGCCCATTTACTTTCCCGCGCTGACGCAGTAATTCAAATTAGGATTTTTCTATTTAGAATTAAAATCAATTATGTCCTCTAGTTTAAAAAATCAATTTAGAGAGTTTTACAAATCCAAATTGAGTGATTCTAATTTTGTTGGAAAGATAATTTAAATATCTATCGAAGCCCGTTGGATTTAAATCATTTAGAGTTAGATATCTCTCCTAGTAAAAATAACAAGACATAAGAATTTACACATTCAAACATTTTTATAAAATCAACCATAATAGCTTTTGAGTTGATTCCAACTTTCACAAGTCACATTTAACCATACATATCTGAATATGTAATAATATTAAGGTTTACATGTAGTGACTTTGGACTAGTACCAAAATAATGCTATATAGGCATTTCTAGTCACTTTAAATAATTAAATATTAAACTTAAACTTATTAAAATGTGATCCAACATTTAAATCACATTCTCTTATGTTAGAATATGTGGTGATGACATGTGTCCACATGATCCCATATTTTAATTCTAGAATATTAAATCTTAGTTAATTTCAATGAGTAGAAATTACTTTTCTCAAATAAAAAGAAGGAAGCTAGTTAATTAAACCTTGTGATGCTTGTGATGATAATAGATCATAGAATGTGTGCTTTAGTGTGCTAAGTAGCCTAGTTAAGCTTTGTTTGGTGATTGTTTATCCCGTATGTATTTATAGATGATAGTACCAACCAAGCTTTCGAGGAGGAGGAGTTCTACCAAGAGGAGGAGGAAGAAAACTTGAACCACTGCACTACACAAGGCAAGCCTAGCACTTCAAGTAAACTGAGAAAGCTATTGTTAGCAAGCTGGAATTAAGCTAGATAACCTAAGCAATATGCATTAGGCATGCTTTGGTTATACCCTTTGACTTATACCTACTCCAAATGTTATTTACAAGCTTTACTTTCTTTACTTTACCATAATTCTTTACTTGTTTGAAGGTAGCATAAAAAGTATAAAACTTGACCTATCTAGGTAAACTTAGATGTCATTCTATGGCATGAGATTGATATTAGCATTCCACATTAGTGAACACTCTTAACTTAGTAGCTTAGAGCTAAATCAAAACTTGAGTCACTTTAGATGGGAGTACTTGGTAAAAATGACTTGTGAAAACCTTGGAATGATGAGTTATTCTATTGAGATGTTTTGGCATGTGTTGAGAAACAGAAATGGTTTATGATGATGAAAATGTTGAGGCATGAGCCTTAGCCCTTTTACAAAACTGATGGTTGGGTTCGGATGCGATACCATTCCAGTTTTACCGTATAATCACAATACCTGAATTGGGTAAGGCTTAGCCAGAAGTTTATATGCAATAGTATTAGTTACCTCGTGGGAGAGGTTTGAGCTGAGGCTACCTCTCATTGTTTTGCACCTATGCCATGCCCAAGATGACAGATGGTCATGGTTGGGAGGCCATGCTCATAGGAGAGGTGCTTATACTAGGGTGTGTAAAGGAAAGGTCATGTTTGATTATCTGCATACTAAGTATGATGATTCAGGGTTATCCATGACAGATGTATCGAATCTTGTGGTGAAAGTGTACCACCTCTACAGAGTGTCAAACTATTCGAATAGCCACGTCCATAGTTATGGACAGTTGGAGTGGCCATACTGTTCCGTTGTTATATGTTTTCAAAACAACTTATGAAATGAATTGTGACATGACTTGACCACAACAGAGTTGTGACTATGACAATTAAGTTCCCACTTAGGTGATTTCAAACCTTATTTTATCTTTCTTTGTTTTTAAACTCAGCTTAGGTTTCAAACTTAACTTTACAAATAAACTTAGTGTTAGCATTTCCCACTAGAACTACCTTACGTGTTAGTGATAGTTTGCGAGTACTTAAAGAGTACTCATGGCTTTTGTCCCTGGCTATTCTCGTGGTAACACTATGAAGGAGACTACCAAGAGGAAGGACAACAGGACGACTATGATAACTAGGACTATCTTCCATCGTCAGCATTGCCTGTGACTCTGAAGATGGACCCCACCGCTACGCTTGTTAATTATTCCGTTGCTTGTTGTATTAAGACTGGATCATGAGATCCTTTATTCGTGTAAGACCTTATTATGGTTTGTAATGGATGATGTACTGTGATATCCAATCTATTATGTCTCGCAAAAATGGTAATCCTGGGATTGCGATGTATGGCATAACAGGCATCTAAGATTAAATATCTGGGTGTTGACAAGTTGGTATCAGAGCCATCCTGACCATAGGAGACCCTAGTTAGAATGGACGTCTAAACAAAAACCTAGGTTCGAAACCAAAGTGAGTATTTATGAAAACTATTTCCTCTCTTACCCTTGGGAATTCTTTGTCTCACAAAAAATTCATGTTCCTCCAATTCTTACATTACTACATAAAATTTGACACACTTGATCACTTCACTAACTTCCTCATCCTTAATTCTTATAGATGGAGACTCAGTTCAGCAAGTTCTACCAGTTGGGCAATGGAGGCCAGCTGATCTTCGAGAGGGATCTGGACGCACTATCGGAGTACTTGGGACGCCCACTTCTGGAATTCCTTGTAGCTCAACTTCATGGACCCCCAAGCGGAGACTTACAACTTCAAGGCAAGATAGAAGCACCAATGTCCGGGAGGATCCAGTTCTCCGTAATAGAGAACAGCTGGCCAGATGGGTTAGCCAGAACAATGCATGAAGCTCTCGCACGTCTGTGTGCCCTGAGTGTCAACCAAATCCAAGGAACCCGCTTTGCTCACTATGCAAGGCGTGACTTCATGGGAATGCCAATGGAAATGCCAAGTCACCTGGAGTTGAAGTGTCAAGTGGAGAACCTTGTCTTCCTGCTGTACGACCGACAGAAGGAATTGGACAATGATAGGGAGTTCGCCAACCACAACCTTGCCATTGCCTCCTAGAAGGCCTAGACTTTCTCACTGCTTGTCAAGGATCGTCAGTCTCTTCGCCACTAGTGCACAAAGAAGGATTGCACCATCGACCATATTCACAAGAAGGTGGCCGACCTCGAGAAGACCATCAAGGAGCAAGAAGCTCAACTTGCAGCAAAGGAAGAAGAAGAGGAAGGTGAAGACATCCAGGGAGATATGGACTCTTACCTCAGCAATGATGATGACTTTCTGGAGGAGGATGCCGTGGATTTCTACACCGACGATGATGACTCCGAATTCATCGATGATGAGTAGATGCACTAGAGCACTATCGTAGCATGAGGAGTATCGGTCCCATTGTATCGTAGCTTGCAGAATGGTTCTTAAAACCATCTGTTTTCCTTTGTTGTTGTGGTGTGTGTGTGTTTGTATCGTGTGCTTGTTTGAATGAATGAAAAGAAGTTAGTTGCAAAAACCTGAGTCAAACTCAAAGTTTTAGCTGTGAAACCAGAACCATGAACCATAGAACTTTCCCTCTTACCCCTTTATCTACCTTAATCTTCAGATGACTCGTGGAAACCCCGGAGGGAGCAGCTCATCGCAGGACCCGATGCTGCAGATTATGCAGATGCTAGTTGCAGACCGTGAAGCAAGCAGGGCAAAGCGCCAAGCCAACCTGGCAACTCTGCAGCGGATAGCTCAAATGGCCCAAAACAACCAAGGGCATAGAAATCAGGATCATCAAGGATCTAAGCTGAAAAACTTCCAGAATACCAATCCCCCAATCTTTAGCACTTCGGAGAACCCACTAGATGCTGATGACTGGTTGCAGACAATGGAGAACAATTTAGAACTAGCCAGAGTTGATGACAACGAGAAAGTTCTCTTTGCCACCCACTATTTGGCAGGAGATGCAAGAGCCTGGTGGAACAGCATCCGCATGATGAACCATGGTCAGGTGATGACATAGGAAGCCTTCAAAATCAAGTTCAGTCGCACCCACGTGCCATAGGGTCTAGTCACCAGAATGAGGGATGAATTCAGAGAATTGAAACAAGGCAGAATGACTGTAGTGGATTACTGTGACAGATTCTTGTCCCTAGCCAGGTATGCACCTGATGAGATCAACACGGAGGCCAAGAAGGAGAGATTCCTTAACGGACTACTTGATGAGATGTAGACTGTCCTCATCAACATCCGCTTCGAGGATCTCGAAGAGCTAGTCGACTCTGCCATTCAGATGGAAGGGAAGATTAACCAAGCCAGCGACAACCACAAACATCGTATGATGCACCAAGCTGGATCCAACAGTCACCAGAAGTACCGTCCCAACCCGTCTGCAGGATATGCACCAAGGAACAACCGACCCCCAATGTCTCTCCCAAGCTACCCCAACCTTAGCGGAGGCAATGTGAAGTCAGGAGGAAACAACAATCACCCCGGCAACACCAGTAATTTCAACAGTGCACCTCCCAAGAGCAATAACAACAACAACAACACTGCACCCAGAACAGGAAGCAACGATGTGCCTGTGGCAGCAAAAGAAAAGGCCCAGATTACTTGTTTCGAGTTTGGAGTGAAGGGTCACTATTCCAATGAGTGCCCCAAGAAGACTGCCGCCACTACCAATGTGAATACCCAAGATCAACAGCAGTGTCGTGTTCGACCAGGACGAAGATTTGCGCCAAGGAACCCTCACAACCGTAATGGCCGTCTCTTCCACATGAACGGCGAAGAAGCCCAAGAAGCGCCAGATGTAGTGCTGGGGTATGTTTTATGTCAATTCAGTTTTAGCAAGAGTCTTGTTTGATTCTGGAGAATCACACTCATTTTTCACCGAAGAATTTGCATGCACTAGTAAGATTCATCCCACCAACTTGAAGCATGTCATGATAGTTCAAATTCCCGATTCAACTACAAAAGCTAGAAAAATTTGCAAAGTTGTGCCTATCAGATTACATGGGATAGATTTTTATGCTAATCTAATAGTACTGGGAACCAAAGGATTGGAAGTAGTACTAGAAATGGATTGGATGTCAAAGAATAAAGGACTGATAGATTGTGCTACGAAAGCCAGCACCATGACTAGTAGCTCGGGAGTAACAGTAGAGCATGTATCTGAAACCTTACCTCGTCAATTGAAGTGCAACAAGAGTCTAGCCCTACCGACCATTGACCAAGTCAGAGTAGTCTATGAATACCCCGGCGTATTCCCAGATGAATTGCTCAGTATGTCCTCGGATAGGGATATTGAGTTCATTATTGAACTAATCCCCGGAACCGGACCAATAGCCTAGAGACCCTATAGCATCAACCCCTCAGAGTTAGTAGAACTGAAGAACCAATTGGATGCTATGTTAGCCATAGGCTTGATTCAACCAAGCGCATCGCCATGGAGATCACAAGTGTTATTCGTCGACAAGAAAGATGGAGGCAACCGTTTGTGCACCGATTACAGAAAGCTGAATGATGTCACCATCAAAAACAAGTACCCACAGCCAAATATAGAGGATCTATTTGATCAGTTGACTGGTGCCCAAGTGTTCTCAAAGATTGATCTTAGGACTGGTTATCACCAATTTAAGATTCGTGCAACGGATATTCCGAAGACCGCCTTTACTACTCGTTACGGATTATACGAGGATACGGTCATGTCTTTTGGATTAACCAATGCCCCTGCTTATTTCATGAATCTCATGAATAAGATCTTTATGAATTTCCAAGATAAGTTTGTCGTCGTGTTTATCAACGTACGATATCCTTATCTACTCCAAGTCAGAAGAAGAGCATGAGCAACATCTGAGAATCATCCTGGAAACCCTGAGAGAGCATCGGTTGTATGCCAAGTTCAACAAATGTGAGTTTTGGCTGAAAGAAGTAGGATTCCTAGGACATATTGTGTCTGCCGGAGGAGTCTCTGTTGATCCCTCCAAAATTAAAGATGTCGAAGAATGGGAAGCCCCAACCACTCAAACCCAAGTCCGTGCATTTCTCGGATTAGCGAGATATTACCGCAAGTTCGTAGAAGGATTTTCAAGCATCGCCAGACCCATGACCCAATTGTTGAAGAAGGACAAGAAGTTTGAATGCACCAACAAATGTGAAGCCAATTTCCAAGAACTAAAGAAGAGATTGATTTCAGCCCCAATATTGATCATGCCAGATATCAAGAAGCCGTTTGATGTATATTGTGATACATCCAAGATTGGCCTCCGATGTGTATTGATGCAAGAAGGAAAAGTCATCGCTTATCTGTCTCGACAACTAAAGAAGCACGAGTAGAATTATCTGACCCATGACCTTGAATTAGTAGCCGTAGTTTTGGCATTAAAGACATGGCATTATTATCTTATGGAAAATCGCTGTGAGATTTACTCAGATCACAAGAGCTTGAAGTATATTTTCACTCAGAAGGAGCTGAATATGAGGCAAAGGAGATGGATAGAGTTAATCAAAGATTATGAACTTGACATTCACTATCACCCCGACAGAGCCAATGTGGTAGTAGATGCTCTTAGCAGATTGCCGCGTAGGCTAAACACCATGATCAAGGAGAAGCAACCAAGTTTGCATGAGGAGTTGGAGTAGTTTAGAACCAAGCTTGTTAGCAAAGGATTTTTAGCTAGCATTGAACTTCAACCCACTTTGATTAGCCAAATCAAGGAAGCCCAGAAGGGAAATGAAAGTATCGATGGAATCAAACATCGTATTGGTACAGGAAAGGTACCTGGATTCATCAAAGATGAAGAGGGAGTTTTGTGGTACAAAGGGCGTATCTACGTGCCAGCATATTCAGAGCTGAAGCAAGTTATCATGCAGGAAGCTCATGATACTCTTTATTCTATCCACCCCGGAGGAACGAAGATGTATCAAGATTTGAAAGAGCAATTCTGGTGGCACAAGATGAAGAGAGAAATCGGAAGCTACATCGCCAAGTGTGACATCTATCAAAGAGTCAAAGCAGAGCATCAGAGACCTGCAGGACTGTTGCGACCATTGCAGATTCCAGAATGGAAATGGGATTCTGTCGGAATGGACTTTATCACAGGTTTGCCTACTTCTAGTAGGGGAAATGACTCAATCTGGGTCATTGTTGATAGCCTGTCTAAGGTAGCTCATTTTATACCTGTCAAGAAAACCTACCAGAGTTCGAAGCTAGCAGAGTTGTACATTGTTAGAATTGTAAGTCTGCATGGAACCCCCAAGACCATAGTATCTGATCGAGGAATCCAATTTACCTCGAGATTTTGGTAGAAAGTCCAAGAAGGACTGGGAACCAAATTGAACTTCGGCACAGCTTATCACCCACAAACTGATGGACAAACTGAAAGAGTCAACCAAATCCTAGAGTATATGTTGAGTGCTTGTGTGTTAGAGTATGGATCAAAATGGGAAGACTGCCTGCCTTTCGCAGAATTCTCATACAACAACAGTTATCAAGCCCGTTTGCAAATGGCCCCATTTGAGTTCCTATACGGAAGAAAGTGTCGTACCCCTTTGAATTAGTCACAAGTAGTAGAGAGTCAGGTTTTTGGACCTGACATTCTCCGAGAAGCCGAAGAGAAGGTTCACAAAGTCCGTGAGCACCTCAAGACCGCCCAATCTAGACAGAAGAGTTATGTTGACAAGAGAAGGAGAGACCTGACTTTGAATGTCGGAGATTTCGTGTATCTCAAGGTTTCACCATTGAAATGAACCCAACATTTTAGTCTGAAAGGAAAGTTAGCCCCCAGATATATTGGACCCTTTTCTCTACTTACAGATTAATTGAACCTAGATAGATTTTGGGCAATATTTTACCTAAATCTCCGACAAATAACTTCGGTTGGAGATAGTAATAAATTCTGAGTTCTAAATACATCTAAATTTTTGCACTGTTATCTATCCCTTATGTTAGTTGACCATTAGTTGACTATCAAGGCTGTTGAACTTACGATTTTGCCCTTAGTCATATACCATGTGGTGATTTTCAACATCATTAAATAAATAAATTTTATTATATATTTTAGCATGAAGTTAAGGTTGTTATCACAATCCTAGGTCCATTATATATGCCCATGTACAGTGTCCTTGCCTTGCTACCAAGTACGACACGAGGAAATTCCACTATACACCATCTTCACTACATGTTTCTGTAAGAATCACCACTTCTATAATATTTTTGCAGTTTTCAGCACATCTACATCTAATATATTGCACATCCCACCAGTTCTTTGTTAATCCACCACTTAGCTTAGTTAATCTATCTACTTTTGTATATATATCAATGTCTACTTGAACATGCTACATTATATCAGGTCTAATTCTTGTACATATTATATTTACACGTCATCAAGTATGTTTTCATTACCACATTCTATAAATGTTGAATCAAAATTAAGTCCACTACAACTTGTAAAGCATACACAATCATAATTTTTGGCACACAATTATGTTTTTATGATTTATTTAGTTGGCACGATTATTTGCTTTGCAGAAATAAGCATACAGAATATTCATGAGTAAACACCAATATTACACATAAAACTGATCTATTACAGCATAGAGTACATACACTCACAAAAAATATATATTTTGTGGATATAACTTTTTTATACATTTTAAGGTTTTATTTTTTTTGCATGATTCTAGAGAACTGATATGCAGATCTAATAATTAGTTATGCTGTCAACTGAGCTAAGTAAGATATTAGTGAATAACTAGTGAAATATGCAACTGATTAGACGTAGAGGTGGTGAAAACCGCAAAAAAGCTCTAGAAGTGGTGATCTTGCAAAAGCATGTAGAGAAGGTGGTGGAATCTGCAATTTCCTCGTCGTAGGCCGGAGAGGCTGGTCCTGCCTCGCACCTGGGTCATTCTCCTCGCAAGGAATTGCCTCCCCGTCGAAACCCTACTCCCCACACCCACAGTTCAATCCCCTTTCTCCATAGTTAATGCTATTGAGTGAACCATTGAATTATCATTAATGTTCAGATTGTTACATATCATTATATCATCTCTGATCATGATCCATATGATGTCTTGTGAGTAGTTCGTTTTGTTCTTGAGGACATGGGAGAAGTCATGTTGTTAGTAGTGGAATTGTGTTGAGAAAGATTCAATGGGTTGATATTTAAGTTGTGGTGTACTTCTTCTAGTGGTGACATGTGAACATCGACTACATGACACTTCACCTATATGGGCCTAGGGGAATTCATTGTGAATTTGGCTAATAATCGTAGGGGTTGCGGAGTGACAGAAACCTGAACCCCCGTTAGGAAACCTTTGCACAAGGGACATCAGGGTCTTAGAGTTTAAAACTGTGGTTAGGTTTCTACCTTAATTACTTTCTTGTACCTGCGGATGCTTGCAAGGGGTATAATCACAAGTATGTATTAGTCCTAGGAAGGTCGGTACATTAGCACAGGTTCACCCACACAGCACTTAGCAAACTAAAGAAGATTAATCAACTATATGAAGCGAAAGCACTTGACGATATTCCCATGTGTCCTCGAGAACGTTTGGTCATCTTAAGTAATACAACCGGCTTGTCCTTTGCTAAAGAAAGGATTGGGCCACTTGCTGCATTTATTCTTATTGTCTTTTATTTACTCGTACTTTATTTACCTGCATTATCAAAAACCCCTAAAAATCCGTTTGCTAAGTATTTACAGAGAATTTCTACTCCTAGCCACTCGCCAGCACCTTCTGCTCCTCGTTGGGTTCGACACTCTTACTTATAGAAAATACTGCGATACACCCCATATACTTGTGGGTCATCAAGACTATTTTCTGGCGCCGTTGCCTGGGAGTGAAGCGCTATTGGAGAGTGGAACTGGTAAAGGAAACTACTATTGTGAGTATTGTTTACTTCTGTTAGTTGCTTTATTTTCAATATGGATAATTCGCTGAGTTTCTTATTTTGTAATGCTACTACCACTACCAAGGTAGTAGATGAACCACCACCTGCTGAGAATGATACTTTTAAAATACCTACAAGAATTATTGATCGTGTTATGGATAACTATTATGTTGGAGATGGAACTGTCCATCCTGGTGATCATTTGCTCTTTATACACGAATTATGCGGGTTGTTCAAGTGTTAAGAAGAAGTTATTCTAATTATTACAAAAAGGAAGAGCTGAGGACTAGTATAAGCTGCTGAAGAATGGTCAAGCTCTTGAATGGGAGGAAATAGTACCTCTCTTTTATTCAAAGTTTTATCCTCCTAGTGAGATTCATAAAGATCGGAATCAAATATACAACTTTTGGCCTCTTGATGGAGAGAGTACAACTCAAGCTTGGGGGAGATTGAAGTTACTAATTGTTAAATGTCCCACTCATGAGCTCCCCAACAATATTATTATCAATAAATTTTATGCCAGGCTCCCTCTACATGATAAGGATTTATTGGATGCCTCTTGTTCTGGATCATTCATTCACACGGAAGAAGAAGCTAAATGGGATCTTCTGGACCGTATTCAAGACAATGCTGAAGCATGGGAGAATGACAAAGGAAGAAAGTCAGGTATAAATTATGATTATGAATGCATTGAATCTTTTATGGGAACTGATGACTTTCAAAATATTAAAAATGCTTATGGTCTAGACTCTCAAGCTATTGCAACTTATTTTAAGGCTTTTGCTTGCTACATTGAAGTTCCTAAAAAGAAGTGGAATTAGTATCATGAATCTTATAAAGATATTGCTAATAGTGTTCCTGCAAGAAATACTGAAGTTTATACTACTAATCATGTTTTACCCGAACCTTACATTGAGAAAATGCCTTTCCTAGTTAAGATAAAGGAACATTCTATGATAGCTAGTATGGGTAATGAAAGTACAAATAAAGCTGTTGAACCTAATAAACAAATGGATGATGAACCTATAATAGCAAATGTGAAAGACTTTGTCACTAATTATGTAGAAGAGGGACACACTATCCTTTGTAAGGATATCCCTAATATTGTTCCACAAAGTAGTGTTATGAAAGTTAGTGTCCCTGTATTTTCTGTTAGGATAAGCGATCATTGCTACAATGGTTCTTGTGATAGCTATATCATTAAATTTATGCATGATACTGAAAGTTATTATGAGAGAGGGAAGACTGTTCTTATGCACCTCAATAATATCACGTTTCCTTGTTTTATGCTTAAAGTCTTTATGTTACACTTGTTTTGCCTTCCTATGCTTATAGCCTCTGATTTCAACAACTTGTTTGTTTACAAAATTCCCTTGCATAGGAAGTGGGTTAGACTTAAACATGTATATTTTTGCTTCTTAATGCTCTCTTTCACTTCAATTCATATTCTTATGTGAGCATCATTGAAATTATCATGCCCATCTGAATGGCTACAAAGAAAGAGCTTTTTGGGAGACAACCCAATATATTCTTGCTCTCAGTTTGTTTTTGTTTCTTTGAGTCTTGGAAGTTATTACTTCGGTAATAACCTCTTCTTATCCTTTTTGTTTGGTTTTTGCATCAAGATCAACCTCTAATGAGAGAGAAGTAAGATTTGGAGAAGTTGCTGTCCCGAAACAGATTTTTGTGCGTCACCGTAAAAATTTGTGAGAGATCTATGTATGTCGGATTGAGCTATAATGTTTTGTGCTTCTGCCCCAGGTTATTATTTAACTTACTTTAGTTTTGCAATTTTTGATTTGAGCAACAGAAGATTTTTGAAAAAATTGATATTTACATGCTGGTCTGTTTTGACAGATTTTGCCACTCTTGCATTTGCTTCTTTAATCGATTTCCTTTTTGAATTATTTTTGAGTTTTCGGAAGGAGTTGCTATAGTAGCTTATGATTTGATGGATTTCAGTTGAAATTGGACTTAAAAGGTTTATTACCTCGCTTACACTAATGTTGCTAATGAGAATTGTGTGAAATTTTGTGTGAAAGAAATTTCCAGGTTATTGGAGAAAATGGTATAATAAGAAAGTGAAGGGTTTCATGACTCGAGCAATATGTGTATGAAGATGAAGATATTGATGCTATTCAAGTGGTAACTCCAGAAAAATTTATCAAAGACCAAATTCAGAGACCTGCTGAGTCCGTTTTTGAATAGGTAACAGATCTAGTAAGAAAAGTTCCATGAAAATTCTATCCAGCAGTATTTTTGGAGTTTTTATCCAACAAGGAAAGCTATGAAGTGAAAGAGGGACGAGTGGCTCACACCAGAGTTTTTATCCAACAAGGAAATTTTTCGAGTTGCATGAAACAGGGCCAGAGTGGCTCACACCACCCCTTGGCGTGGGCCCCCCTGGCCGCGCCAGCAGGTGGTGTGGCCGCCCCGAACTCCGTATCCGGCCTGTTTTCTCCCAGTACCTTCCTTTTGTTATAAAACCTCATAATATATAATCCCCCGGATCCCCCGAGGTTCTTCTATCATGTTCTCGTCGTGTTTTCATTTCGATCTATTTCTGCCAGGAACTATTCTTGAAAGTTTAGAAGCATAATGGTGTCCGCCAAGGATAAGGGAAAGGAGCCTATGGAGGAAGATCTCCAAGACCCCGGGCAGGAGAAGGAGATGAAGAGTGAAGATGAAGAGGAGGCAAAGCAAAGCCAACATCCGCACACCGGCACTACCATTGCAAGCATTGGAGTGTTGGCAAACCCTGCCAAGATCAAAAGGACTGCACGGATGTCAACTGGAGGGAAACCTCCGTGTCACTATTTAGCTCCACGGTCACTTCCTCCACACACCAAGAATCCTTTCCATACCCTTATCCATGAACATCAATACCAGAATATGCCCAAGGAGAAACTACCCTCCAATTGGGATTTGCCTCGTTCTAGCCATGCAGGAAAAGAAGACTTCAAGGAGGAAGAGTGGGGAAAGAATCGCAAGAGCTGGAATTCGCAACCCAGCATGATCATGAGCCACATTGAGAAAAACTCGGAGTTGATTCGTACTCTCACCTTCGAGATTGAGGATTTGGGGAAACTAATCAAAAATCTCATCGAGAGAATACCACCACCACCGAAGAAGTAATTTGTCATCAGGTTTTGGCATTCCCTTGGTTTGTTCCAAGCTTGGGGGAGTGCCGCGGTATCACATCACTATCTTCTATCTTTTTACCTTTTTAGTAGAGTCATATCATGAGTAGAGAAGTTATCATGTAAAATGGTTTGCATTATGGAAGTGTCCCCCCTCTCGTTAGATATCTATGTATCCCTTGGTGTGAGTTGCCGTTATGGAATATTAATGAGAAGTTCTATCAGTTACTCTTTTGCATATCTTATATTAGCTTTTAATTCATGGTTATATGATTGATCTTGTTGTTAGTATTGGTATCACTTTGGGATCATTGAGTTAATTTAGTTGGTTTTGGCAAACCTGGCTCGGTCAATAGCAACACTATTTTGAGAATTGAAAGAAAAAGATAAAAGTACTCTTAAGGAATTATAATTTCATCATCTTTCTTGATTTGCTCATAAATTTAGTATTCTCTAGTTAAGATCTTTTGTGCTTCCAAGGAAGATTGCATGTTTGTTTTTATCACTTTTATGTTTGTTTATTTCCTTCAACTCTTATGCTTGCTACCCAGCCTTGCTAGCCAAAAACATGTACTGAGAGGGAATGCTTCTCGTGCATCCAATCCTTAAACCAAAACCTATGCCATTTGTGTCCACCATTGATGAACATCAATACCAGAATATGCCCAAGGAGAAACTACCCTCCAATTGGGATTTGCCTCGTTCTAGCCATGCAGGAAAAGAAGACTTCAAGGAGGAAGAGTGGGGAAAGAATCGCAAGAGCGGGAATTCGCAACCCAACATGATCATGAGCCGCATTGAGAAAAACTCGGAGTTGATTCGTACTCTCCCCTTCGAGATTGAGGATTTGGGGAAACTAATCAAAAATCTCATCGAGAGAATACCACCACCACCGAAGAAGTAATTCGCCATCAGGTTTTGGCATTCCCTTGGTTTGTTCCAAGCTTGGGGGAGTGTCGCGGTATCACATCACTATCTTCTATCTTTTTACCTTTTTAGTAGAGTCATATCATGAGTAGAGAAGTTATCATGTAAAATGGTTTGCATTATGGAAGTGTCCCCCCTCTCGTTAGATATCTATGTATCCCTTGGTGTGAGTTGCCGTTATGGAATATTAACGAGAAGTTATATCATTTACTCTTTTGCATATCTTATATTAGCTTTCAATTCATGGTTATATGATTGATCTTGTTGTTAGTATTGGTATCACTTTGGGATCATTGAGTTAATTTAGTTGGTTTTGGCAAACCTGGCTCGGTCAATAGCAACACTATTTTGAGAATTGAAAGAAAAAGATAAAAGTACTCTTAAGGAATTATAATTTTATCATCTTTCTTTCTTGATTTTCTCATAAATTTAGTATTCTCTAGTTAAGATCTTGTGTGCTTCCAAGGAAGATTGCATGTTTGTTTTTATCACTTTTATGTTTGTTTATTTCCTTCAACTCTTATGCTTGCTACCCAGCCTTGCTAGCCAAAAACATGTACTGAGAGGGAATGCTTCTCGTGCATCCAATCCTTAAACCAAAACATATGCCATTTGTGTCCACCATTGATACATTGCAAATGTATCTATAATTTTTGATGCTCCATGCTTGTTTTTATCCACTTTCTTGTGTTTTGTCCACACTGTGGAGTACTTTTCATATGATTTCTTGGACTAACCTATTAACAAGAGCCACAATGCCAGCTGCCTGTTTTCTGCTGTTTTTGGTTCCAGGAAAGTCAGAAAATGAATATTCTCGGAATTGGACGGGACAAAAGCCAAAGTGCTTATTTTTCCAGAAGACTCACGGAGCCAGAATACGAGATGGAGGAGGGCCAGGGGCTGGCCACACCCCCCCCCCCCAGGCGCGGGCTAGGCCTGGCCACGCCAGGGCCTGGTGTGGTGGACCCAGGCACCCCCTCGACCTCTCTCTTCACCTATAAGAAGCCTTCTGACCTAAAAACTTCGGGGGGTTCGACGTTTTTCCACGAAAAGTTCCGTTGCGCCGCCGCCACCGAAGGGGAGATTCGGGCGACAGAAAGTCTCTGTTCCGGCACCCTGCCGGGACGGGGAAGTGCCCCCGGAGCCATCTCCATCGATCCCCACCATCATATTCATCGACCATCCATGTTTCTTCCATCTATGAGTGAGTAATCCCCCACTGTAGGCTATGGGGATGGTAGGGATTGGATGAGATCGTTCATGTAATGGCATCAGATTGTTAGGGCATAGTGCCTACTATCTCTATTAGTGCTTTATGACTTTGTTGCAACTTTTTTATGCTTAATGCTTGTCACTAGGGCCCGAGTTCCATGATTTCAGATCTGAACTTATTATTGATTCATCATGATAGTATTGTTTCTGGTCTTATCTACAAGTTGTATACACACGTCGTTGTCCGGAACCTATGGTCCCGAAGTGACAGAAATCGGGGTAGCCGGAAGGGAAAGGCTTTGATGTGAGGATCACATGTGTTCACGGAGTGTTAATGCTTTGCTCCGGTGCTCTATTAAAAGGAGCACCTTAATTGCCAGTAGTTCCCTAGAGGCCCCGCTGCAAACGGGCTGGTAGGACAAAAGATGTTGTGCAAGTTCTCATTGCGAGCACGTATGACTATATATGGAACACATGCCTAGGATTGTCTAGTACTTGGGTGCTTTATCTTATTTATCTGCAATTGCCCTATGTTCTGATTGCTATGTGAATTGTCTTGTCCATGCAATGCCCGTCCATCCATCCACCGCACTCGAATCCCACTTTTTACTGCTTTTGTTACTACTGTCTTTGCTTTGCTACTACTGTTACTTTACTATTCCTGCTACAAAACTGTTGCTACTGATAAACTGCTGTGAGCAAGATTGTTTCCAGGTGCAGCTGAATTGACAACTCAGTTGTTAAGGTTGATAAGTATTCTTTGGCTCCCCTTGTGTCGAATCAATAAATTGGGTTTCACTTCCCTCGAAAATACTGCGATACACCCCCTATACTTGTGGGTCATCAACCATACCTAAATATTAGCAGTATTGCTATTCCAAGTAAATTCATGTTTTTATCTACCTTCCAAATTAAACTTGTTATGTGAAGATTAGTGATTAAAGCTCTCACAAACTGGATGGCACACTTTACTTTCTTGCACTTAATAAACTTGAACCATTGTGCACATCTATGTTGCGTATATGCTTGCGCTTTGTAAGTTGTGAATTAGCAGAACCATGCTGTCATGGGGAACGCTTTCAACATTGCACAGGTACTTTGTACCTAGTTGATATCATGTTCTTTTGTCTATGGATGTCGTCGGTGTGAAATGAAAGGGGAGCTTGTAAGTCCATGGAGTTATGTATGTGTGTTAGAGAAATGCCTGGGCCGCCGGTCTAATCCATGCTGTCATGGTGGAAACCTGCAGCGTAACCATAACGAGCATCTATGAAGCATTCTTCTTATAAAAAAAGAGATAGAGATTGAGAAAAAGAGAAACAAAAGAGATGAGAAAATAGGAAATAGAGAAAAAGGCACCATATTCCCATGATAAATAAGAAGATTGCTGAGATGCTTGTTGTCTGCTTGCCTTGTCATTTTGATATGGGGATTCTTCCGTATCATCGGGCAAGGGGTACCCCGTTGGCGGTTCTCCATGATACACATGTACTTATTATGATAAGAACTTACCGGTGACTAAACTTGAGTAGCATGAGGAGCGGCCCTCGTATTCAAGGTACATGAGATTTTCAAGTTACAACTTGTCAAGCATATCCTCATATTTGATCACTTTAACCTTAACCACCTAAAGATGCCTATGATAGGGGCAATGAGAGCTGAAAGCTAATAAGTACCATAATTTTTGGAAGCTCTTTATGAAACTTGAAATCCTTGCTTCCCTCTGCGAAGGGCCTTTCTTTTACTTTTGAGTTGAGTCAGTAAACCTATCCTCTTCTACCTCAGCAAGTATTTTGAGTTCTTGTGTTTCATTCATCCATACGATGATTTATCCAATCATGTTTCTTATGTTCCCTGTTTTGCACTTTGCTCTTATCTTAGTCTCTACTACTTTGAAAGCTATCATTGAAAACCAGTTATTTGTGAACTCCTACAAATTGTCAAACTATTCTTTGACCAAGAGCTAAGTTTGCCATTACTAATTATGATTTACTTTATGCATCTTTATTGTGTTTCCTTTACTTATTGCAAGTTAAGTTATATAATAGTGAGTTGTCTTCTATTATGACTTATGTATTGATGAATTTGATGCTTCTTGTCCGTATTCTTTTATCGACTCTTCACTCCATAAACCTGAGGTCATATTTATTGAGTTCAGTTTCGCTTGGGGACAAGCGAAGTCTAAGCTTGGGCGGAGTTGATACGTCCATTTTGCATCACTATTCTATATCATAATTTACTGTTATTGATTGATATATTTCATATTAAGAGATGATACTTATGTTATTTCATCTATTTTTGCATGGTTGATAACTTTTGGAGCATGGACCGCTGCAGTCAGGATTCTGATGGAAAAGGTGCTGTTTGGCGACAAAATTCACGAAGATCAGAAAATACGGGAAAATACATGGAAAATCCTATTTTTCCAGAAGATGAAGAATGCCAGAAGGGGAAGTGGAGATGGGCCAGAGGGGTCCCACACCACCCCCTGACGTGGGCCACCCCAGGCCGCGCCACAAGGTGGTGAGGTCGCCCTGGTCCACTCCGGGCTCTCCCCTCTGGCGTATAGTATCCTCCCGAAACTCTAAGACTCGAGGAGCAACCACAGAAAGATTCCGCTGCCTCTGCGGGGCGGAAAACACCGAGAGAGAAAGATCTCTCCAGTAGACAGAATTCTGTCGGGGGAATTCCTTTCTGGAGAGGGGAGATCGTCGCCATCAACACCACCATCAAGTTGGACTTCATCAGGATCATCATCATCATCACCACCACCACCACCATCATCTCCACCAGTACCATCATCACCACCTCATACCGCTGTAACAATTGGGTTGAATCTTGCATAGTTCTTAAGGGAACTTTCCTAGTGTTGATTACTCCTTATAGTTGATGCTATTGAGTGAACCATTGAATTATCGTTAATGTTCAGATTGTTACATATCATTATATCATCTCTGATCATGATACATATGATGTCTTGTGAGTAGTTCGTTTTATTCTTGAGGACATGGGAGAATTCATGTTGTTAGTAGTGGAATTGTGTTGAGAAAGATTCAATGGTTTGATATTTAAGTTGTGGTGTACTTCTTCTAGTGGTTACATTTGACACTTCACCTATATGGGCCTAGGGGAATGCATTGTGTATTTGACTACTAATCGTAGGGGTTGCCAGAGTGACAGAAACCTGAACCCCCGTTAGAAAACCTTTGCACAAGGGACATCATGGTCTTAGAGTTTAAAACTCTGGTTAGGTTTCTACCTTAATTACTTTCTTGTACTTGAGGAAGCTTGCAAGGGGTATAATCACAAGTATGTATTAGTCCTAAGAAGGTCGGTACATTAGCACAGGTTCACCACACAACACTTAGCAAACTAAAGAAGATTAATCAACTATATGAAACGAAAGCACTTGGCAATATTCCCATGTGTCTGCAAGAACGTTTGGTCATCTTAAGTAATACAACCGGCTTGTCCTTTGCTAAAGAAAGGATTGGGCCACTTGCTGCATTTATTCTTACTATCTTTTATTTACTCGTACTTTATTTACATGCATTATCAAAAAAGCCTAAAAATCCGTTTGCTAAGTATTTACAGAGAATTCCTGCTCCTAGCCACTCGCCAGCACCTTCTGCTCCTCGTTGGGTTGGACACTCTTACTTATCGAAAATACCGCGATACACCCCATATACTTGTGGGTAATCACACTCCCCGTCTCCCCCACCCTCACCATCGATCTACCAACCGAGTGCGACATGGAGGAGGCCGACACAGCAGGCAGCGACTGGCGTGCGTGGGGCGTGGGCCAAGCATAGGCGCACCAGCGGCGCGACGAGTAGGCAGAGCGATGGTGGCGATACGGAGGTGTTGGTGTTGGGGCAGCCACCGGCGTCGTGCTTTCGTAACCGTAGAGGGTTTGCGGCTTGCGTATTCTGTCGATAATTACGAGAGGAGACGGTCAGTGTTAGACGGTGCAGCGGCGGCGCAGTCTTGCTCCGCGCCGTGGGACAAGGCTCATCCTTCTCTGCAATGTCTACGAGGCGGTGTCGCGGTCAACCCTCCAGCAACCAGCCTTCATCCCCACATTCAGCCATGATGATGGTCGTGCGACTGTACCCGCCACTAGACTCTCGTGCCTTTCCCTCTTCCCCACTGGCCCGAATCCTCATCTCAAGTGGATAACAGCAACATTCGTAGTTGATACCAACAGGAATTTTATTTAGCTTATTGCCGATGCTATGTTTTGATCCAAGTCTGTTCTTGCTTCTAGATCGATCCTGGATAGCCGGACACGAGGATGCAAGAGCTGACGGGATGCGAGGATAAGATCTTTTCTGTTCTAGAGTTAAATTATGTTCTTACCAACAGACAAGTGGGGGGAAGGAATTTTATTTGGTTTATTTCCAATGTTATGTTTTAGTCCAAATATGTTCCTCCTAGGTCAAACTTGGATAGATGGACACGAGGATGCAAGAACCAGCAAAACGTGAGGATAAGATATACTTTCTGTTCTAGAGTTTATTATGTTCATCATCAGTGAATCTCTAATTGTTCTGTGATGGTCATTCATCTGAATCACTAAGGAGCAGCTGGAACAGGAAGCTCAGCGCCATTATCCCGTGCATCCTTTCAAACTGAGAACAGAGGTGAATACCAAATTTATAGCTATGATTCATTTTGTCTCCTGGCAGCTGTAGTAGATTTAGTAGTCAAAATTCCCTATAAATTTACTGCAGTTACCCCTTTGGTTTGATCATAACAAGTACGCTAAATTGGGTGACTCAACATGTATTATGAAGTAATAATATTGCTTCTCCTCTAAAAATTATTTTATCATTTTCTCTTCAGTAGTCACCCGTTGTACCGTTGTACGCCACATGTGAGTTTCCCGTATTCTTTATTTAAAGAGTAAATTATATTTTTTACCCCTTAGTTTGATGTTTGTGACATGAATTATCCCATTTAACAAGAATTTCTTCTACGTGCCCCATTTTAGCGCAACGTGTGCTAGATTTTACCTCATTTAGGATTTGGAGGCGTTTGTAAGGTGAGTCTCGGTTGTCAGTCTATGCAGCTCACAACGACGGAAGGGTATTAGAGAGATACAATTTGAAAGAGTGCTTCAGCCGATCATCTCTGCTTACCAGCTATGACGCTGATAATTGTCATTTGTGAGGAAAACCAGCAGACGTTGATAAGTTATCTCAAAGCTGCATGTCTTGACCTCCGAAGCAACCACAAATTTCCTCCACTCCTCTTTTTTGTTTTCAATTTTTTTATGGGATCAAGAATACTTCTTCCTACTCCTAAATCACGGAAACTCTGCACGTGGTAGCCTCGCCACGGCGTGGTGCATGCATATTTAGTATTCAAATGATCAAGGAGTATGAGCACGGTCGTGCCTAGCATCCGTTCGTGGCTCGGCTCTTCCTTTAGACTGAAGTAGAGCACGTACAGGCCAACAGTGGCATACTTCCGGCACACCATCGTGGTTGCACGGCTGATCATTAGAATGCCACCATTGCTTGCCGCTGGAGGTTCATGTCGCCAAGGCTGTGGCTAGAGCACAAGCCTTCTAGGCTTTGATGGCAGTTGTAGGCATCATCCCAGCAACGCAACTCGCCAGCTAGAACACTTTCATATCTTAGGAAGGGTAAAATTTGGCATAAATTTCAATATATGGGGTAAATAGGAGGAATTTCTGTTAAATGGGGTAACTAATGTCACAAATAACAAACTAGGGGGTATAAAATGGAACTCACTCCTATTTAAACTTGAGAGATAAATAATGCCTTCCTTCTATATAAAGGAAACTTGGAGCTACTCCAGATTACATAGCAAAAGTTGTGCCTTGATAAATGTGAGGTGTAACGGACTAAACATTAGTTTCTTTACAGAATTGATATTTACCGTTTCATTGTTTAATACTATTTACATTGCATAGCAAAACTTCTCTTATCATAAATGTGTCTATGAGTCGTCCGGAAGTACTTTATGGTGTAAATTAATTGAAAGCAATTCATTATAGTGATCGCACCACTTAGTTTTTTGGCACCAAATACAAGGGCGGTTTTCTAGAGATCTTGCATAACTGGCGTTCATGTTTTGCTTGCTTTAGAAGAATAATAAGAGATGGTATGGTTGATGTGTACCCTCACCTCAGGTTGATAGAAGTTGTGTCCAGGCCAAGGTCCTAACTAAAGACATTGTTTGTCTGACTATTTTTGTGTTGGTCTCTATATTGTTACTTAAGCTTTCAATGATGAACATTGATTCTCCAAGTTATCTAAAAGCACGATATCCAATGCCTGAATTATGTGATCTGTGTGAAGCATAGAGCTGATGATGCGTTCTATGTTTAGACATTCCTAGGCAGAGAAGGGCACTCTCAAAAGTTGTAGTATCTCCCACCTAGAATTATCCCCAATGATAAGACAAGCTATATTGCTCATGATTTCGCACCCTGCCTTCTGGCTTTCTTATAATTTATCTTCTCCCTACTGTTTACTGATAAAGCAAGCTGGGTTATCCAGTTAAGAGTACCATGTATCTTTATGTAGGGTGTTTAATATTCTGCAGCGCAAACTGGTTGTATATCCTGGAATGTCAGTATTGTGGTGAAATGGTTAAAAGCTCAAGCCTTCCGCTTAGTTTAGTGATGAGGGCCATGTAGATATCTGCATTACCTTAGATAGTGATGCTTTCTTCTTCGGAGCTATGATTGTCGGATCAAATTGTTATGTTGGCAGTTTATTATCATTCTGATACAACAGTTGATGATTTCCTTCACTTCCTCTGTAGCATGGTGTGGTTATCAAAAAAATCACGAACCATTTGAGTGCTAAAACACATCAGATATTGAGTCAACCAACGGATTGAAGAGAATCAAATGGTAGTCATGATGATCTTCATGCCTGTATCTGGTATTGTGACTACACTTTGGTTTGTGCAGCTTACTTTGATCATGGTAAGTATTTTATTATGAGATGTTTTCATGTTTTCTAGCAGAAAGTAGTTCTCAAAACTGCATATCTAAACAAAAAAATTAGGTACTTATGGAGTAAAATTCATATGCACTGCTGAGTTTCCTTTTCTCTATAGCTATTGAAGGACGGACATAAATTATTGATGTATGATCCAACTACTTTGCAACTTATACAAAAAAGGCTGCAGCATTCCACTCTCAACAAATGTTGTTTGTATGTTTAGGCGACACAAAAACTGAATATCTGAGACCTTACTTTCTAGATAATGGTGATGATATATTTGTAACTTTTATCAAATTAGCGTTCATACACAATGTTCAATTAGTGCTAGCATGCTATTTTATGGTGGGGGGACAAGTCTTATGCATATTTACATCTTAAGATTGCTCATATTTTCTTACGCCCTCCGATCCAAATTAATATTCTCACATTTGTCTAAATTTGGATGTATCTAGCACTAAAACATGACTAGTTACATCCGAACCTAGACAAATGTGAGAACATTCATTTGGATCAGAGGGGGTGCTAGATTTTACTGTTTTCCCGATGGACGAGCGCGGCAACACTGTAAGATCTCACCATAATAAGGTAAGATCCCTATGATTGCAGTGCTAGTCCCTGGATCGAAATACTAGCACCCACAGTTTAAGATGAAGTACACAGAAACAAAGGTCATTATTACATCGCATATCCAGGAATATAATGGTTCTTACAACTCACTTAGCCTAAGGCTAACATTATACAAGGTTCACAAGACATAGTATAATAATAGAGTCTTTTGTCTTCATGTGCCACAGGCAAACATGTCGAGTGTAGACCCGCAACCCTACTCATCATCAGAGTATCCTGCAACATAATAAGTTACAGCCACAAAGGGTTAATACATTTGGAATTGTATTGGCAAGTGATACCATACATACTTAATATAATCCAACAACTACATGAATATATGGCTAAGTGTGGTTTTAGTTGACTTTGCTAAAAGCAGGGTTTTATCTTATAGTTTTTGAAGAGTAGGTTTTCTCTTTCAAACACTAAGGTACCATTGATAGACATCAATGAACCTCTACCCTTGTTCACCCATAAGTTTTAACTTAGATAAATTTGGATGAGGAGATTATTGAACTGCTCCATTGTCTTGACGCTCAGAAATTGTCCATAACCGGGGACACGGCTAAGTACTTAGTTTTACCCTCTCGAGAGGTGGTGCACTTTCCCCACAAGACTCGACATGCATCGAGACGAGACTTTTCAGAAGCAATCCCTCGGACCTCCACGGACGCGTTCCATCCTATCATCACTACCACCCTCTATCCGTCTGGCTGAGTTCTAGCAATTTAGTCGGTCAAGGCAGAGCCCATATGCCATGTGGCTGCACTGGAAGCTTCGCGACAAGAACGTCTCCAATCTTTTTGTTCCTGGGTGGCCGTCCACAAGTGCGATACACCAACCGACCATAGACATGGCCCCTGAGTAACCACTCAACATAATCCAAGCAAGTCCCATTCCACCTAGGTGTTTCATTAACATTAGTTGTTTTCTTAGTCAAACAAAAAAATATCTCCATACTATCTTGATATGAATTTCCACCCACGAATTCTAATAGCATGGCTAAGCACTCTAGCATACGATGTATTTCAACTAGGGAATACAACTAAGATATAATCTATAGGATAGCATAGCATAGTAACATATAAATAATCCTACCATGTTAAGATCTACACAAAATAGCACTAGTGCAATAGTGAAAATAATAGGACATAAGATGAAATATCACTTGCCTTGGTAGCTAGGGGAATAGGTACAATCCTCACAACAACAAACTTCACAATCCACACAATCTACACAAACAACAATACAACAACAATAATTCAATCAATATAGCATCACAAAAATATGAATGCATGCAAAATGCAATGATATGAACAAAACTCTAAAACTTACAGAGTCTACAGTACAGAGCTTAAAATACTCTATCTAAATGCATAAGGAATACCTAAAAACAATTTATGAAGTAATTTTTATGGACAAAATACTCCTAAAAAGGTTCTGCCTATAACTCTAATGTATCAGAAACAAAAGTGTGAAATAAGGAGTCAAAAATAAAGGTCTCATTTTTCTGAATCCATAGACACCAAATTTGCATTTTTCTGATTTGTGGATCAAAAGTTATTGAATTTCTAAGTTTAATATAAATTATGTCTATTTTTCTAATTAAACAGATGCTCTGGCCGACGTGACACTTTCCTATTGCCCCATACCGATTCGGTCAGATCGATCGCTGAGGGCCGTTAGATTTTAAGTGGCCACGGACGAACCAAATTAGCCTGTACCGCTTTGGTTAGTGATCTAATCCTAGTCGCTGGGACTAGATCGGACGGCGCTCAGCACGTGGCCAAGAGCTGGCGGCGCTGGCTATCTGTGCGCGGCGGCAGCGCGCCGGACGGTGGTGTGCTAGCGATTTTAAAGGGGAAGGGGATCCGTGGACTGTTACCATAGGTCGTGGCGGTCGAGGTGGTCTCATTGATGGTCGAAGTGGAGAGAGGGGTGCTCGGCTGTGTCCTGTATTCCTTGCCGGAGTTCTTGCCGACGGCGGAGCTCGCGTCTCCGAGACGGTGACGTTGATCTGGGGCTCGAGCATACAATAAATAGGGTCAGTAAAAGGCGCCTGGTCCAGTATTGTCTAGTAGTGGCCAAAAAGGGGCGGCGGGAGCCTGAGTCTCATCGGAAAAGTTGACGGACGGCGGCAGGGGCAAAGCCAGCCTACAACGGTATTGGGGTCATCTCCATTTCGATGGGGTCATTTTCTAATAATGAACAATATTTAACACTGATTTAGTAAGGATTTTCATTTGATCATTGGTGTCAATTGACCCCACTAATTGTACCTAGCTCCGCCCCTGGACGGCGGTGGCAGAGGGAAAACGCCGGCGGTGATCGTGTCGACAACCTGGGGCAAGAAAAAGTGTATGGCCAGGGTTAAACAGTGTGCCAGGACATGGTAAAGGGGATAGGGTAGAGAGGAGGGCGCGTCGCGGTTGGAGCTCACCGGAATCATTGCCGGAGTACTATCGGTGTGCGGTGGTTTGAGCTTTCAATTGGAGAGCCTAGGGGGCTCTCTGGGGGTGGCGTCTGTGAGGAAAATGAAGAGGAGGGAAAGGGGATTAAGAAGGAGTGGTCGTAGTGGCGAATTAATCGCGGAAACTCCCGAATTTGACCGGGTTTAGAAATGGCAGAGGAGAGAGGGGGTCAGTTCGTCGCCTGGGTTGAAGACGACGAGGTGGCGATGACGTGGGAGTGGGGCCAGGGTGTAAGTGAGAGGGGGTGTGAAGGGGGCGGTGCGAAAAAGGAGAGAGGGGAAGGGGTGGCCTGGGTGGGCTGCTTGCTGGGCTGGGTTGGGCCAAATAGGCCAGATGCTGCTGCTGCATATTTTTTTCCTCCCTTTTCTTTTCCTTCTAGTTTTTCTTTTCCTAGGTTTTGAATTTAGCAAAAGGGTTCCAAATTTCCTCAAAATTTCACCAAATTTTTGGGGGACAATCTAAATGCAATGCAACACATGCCATGATGATATGAGTGCAATGATGATGGTTTTCAGATGAAAATTTTGCGATGTTACAAATCTAACCCCCTTAAGACGAATCTCGCCCTCGAGATTCGGGTTGGCTAGCAAATAGGTGAGGGTGATCTCTCCGAAGTTCATCTTCTCGTTCCCATGTTGCTTCTGATTCAGTGTGATGGTTCCACTGCACTTTGCAGAATTTGATTGTCTTGGTACGGGTAATTCTTTCTGCTGTCTCTAGAATCTTAATAGGTTTCTCTTCATAAGTGAGATCATTCTCTAGCTGAACTTCTTCTAACGGTATAGTGTCTTTCAATGAAGTTTCTTCCATCTCTAGGCGAAACTTTTTCAGCTGACTGACATGAAATACATTATGAACTGCTGATAGAGATTCTGGTAATTCTATCTCATATGCCACTTCTCCTTTGCGGCTCAAAATCTTGAAGGGTCCTACATAGCGTGGTGCTAATTTTCCTTTGATTCCAAATCTCTTCACACCACGAAGTGGTGATACCCTAAGATAAGCTCTATCACCAACCTCATAGGTGACCTCTCTATGTTTTGGATCTGCATAGCTCTTTTGTCGAGATTGGGCTACCTTTAGTCTATCCCTCACCATCTTGACTTTCTCTTCGGCCTCCTTGATTAGGTCTGCTCCGAACAAATTTATTTCTCCTTCTCCATTCCACAACAATGGTGTAGTACACTTCCTTCCACAAAGGAATTCAAACGGAGCCATTTCTATGCTTGATTGATAGCTATTATTGTAGGAAAACTCCGCGTATGGTAGACTTTCATCCCAACTAGATCCATAGTCTAACGCACAAGCTCTTAACATATCTTCCAATATCTGATTGGCCCTTTCTGTTTGCCCATCAGTCTGCGGATGAAACGCGGTGCTGAATTCTAGTCGAGTTCCTAATGACTCGTGAAGTTGTCGCCAAAAGTGCAAAGTGAATTGAGTTCCTCTATCTGACACGATACTCTTAGGCACCCCATGTAAACATACAATTCTATTCATGTATATCTTGGCTAGCTTCGCACTTGTGTAAGTGGTCTTCACCGGTATGAAATGAGCCACTTTTGTCAAGCGATCAACAATAACCCATATAGAATCATATCCAGATTTAGTCCTTGGCAGTCCGGTGATAAAATCATACCGATTTTATCCCATTTCCAATCAGGTATTGGCAGTGGTTGTAATAATCCCACTGGTTTCTGATGTTCTGCCTTTACACGACTACACACGTCGCACAAGGCAATGTGCTCTGCTATATCCTTCTTTAAATTATTCCAGCAGAATCTTTCCTTAACATCCATATACATCTCGGTGTTGCCAGGATGAATTGAATACGGTGAATTGTGAGCTTCTTGTAAGATCAATTTCTTAAGTTCAAGATCCTGTGGAATACAGATACGTTTTTCGTACCATAAGGTTCCTTGTCCGTCTACATGAAATTCTTTTGCCTTGCCTTCACTAATTTTACTTTTGATTTCTCCTATTTCCTTGTCCATCTTTTGAGCTTCTTGGATTCTGTTCATCAGTGTGGGCTGCACTTCCAAGGGTGCAAGGTATCCTTCAGGCACTATCTCTAATCTCAACTCCCTAAATTGGGCACATAACTCTTCCGGCAATTCTCCTTTATTGAGGCCATTTACATAAACCTTGCGGCTTAATGCATCGGCTACGACATTTGCCTTTCCAGGATGGTATTGCAAACTTAAGTCGTAGTCCTTGATAAGTTCTAGCAATCTTCTTTGTCTCATGTTGAGTTCCTTCTGTGTTGAAATGTATTTTAGACTCTTGTGACCAGTGAACATTTCGCAACGCTTTCCCATAAGATAATGCCTCCATGTTTTTAATGCATGCACAACTGATGCGAACTCTAGGTCATGAGTAGGATAGTTCACTTCATGATTTTTGAGTTGTCTTGATGCATAAGCTACAACTCTACCTTCATGCATTAGTACGCCTCCCAGTCCTTGGTGAGATGCATCACAGTAGACTAGAAAGTCTTTCTCAAGATCTGGCAAACATAACACTGGTGTTGACACTAATATCTTCTTCAACTCCTGAAAACTGGATTCACATGCTTCTGTCCAGTTAAACTTCTTCTCTTTCTTTAGCAGATCAGTCATAGGCTTTGCTATCTTTGAGAAATTTTCGATGAACCTCCAATAGTATCCTGCTAGGCCTAGGAAACTACGGATTTCTTTAACTGTTTTAGGAGGTTCCCATTCTGTCACAGCTGCCACTTTTGCTGGGTCAACAACTATACCACTTCCAGATACTATATGCCCAAGAAAACCCACTTCATTCAGCCAAAATTCACATTTACTGAATTTGGCATATAGTTTGTGCTCCCTGAGTTTCTCTAGAATTAGGCGCATATGTTCTTCATGTTCTTCATTGCTCTTGGAATATACCAATATGTCATCGATGAATACCACTACAAACTTGTCAAGAAATTCCATGAATACCTTATTCATCATGTTCATGAAATAGGCCGGTGCATTAGTCAACCCAAACGACATCACTGTATATTCATACAACCCATATCTAGTGGTGAATGCAGTCTTTGGTATATCATGTTCTCTAATCTTTAGTTGGAAGTATCCTGATCGAAGATCAATTTTTGAGAACACACATGCTCCCTCCAGCTGATCAAAAATATCATTAATTCTAGGTAGGGGATATTTATTCTTTATGGTCACTTCATTAAGTGATCGATAGTCTATGCACAGTCTTTGACTTCGGTCCTTCTTCTCAACAAACAAAACTGGTGCTCCCCAAGACGAAGAACTTGGTTGGATAAATCCCTTTTTCAACTGTTCTCCCGGCTGTTTCTTGAGTTCTTTTAACTCGTCCACTGACATTTTGTAAGGTCTCTTTGTTATAGGTCCAGTTCCTGGTAGTAAGTCTATCAGAAACTCCACATCCCTATCTGGTGCCATGCCAGGTAATTCTTCTGGGAACACATCCGGGTACTCCTTCACTATTGGTACTATGTCTAGGCTAACCCCCTTAAGAGAATTAACCTTGCTCCCCTTGGGTTCAAAGTTGGATTTGAACCTGATCCTTTTCTTTTCTAGGGTGGTGAGCATAACAATTTGTTTGGCACAATCAATCACTCCCTCATAACGTGTCAACCAGTCCATCCCTAATATTACATCTAATCCTTGGGACTCTAGGATTATTAAATTAACTGGAAACTTGTTCTTTCCAATCTCTAGGATTATCTGTCGCCACCTAGAATTTACTATTATTTCCCCACCTGGGGAGCTTACCTTAATGGGACATCCAATAGTTTTAGTGGAGAGTTTGTTTTTGACTACAAATGCTCTTGAAATGAATGAATGCGATGCGCCGGTATCGAATAGGATATGTGCAGGAAAGGAATTAATCTTGAACTTACCGATCACGGCATCAGATCCTTCTTGAATTTCCTCCACATTGATGTGATTCACATGACCCATTTGAAATGGGTTCAGCTTAGCCCCATCAGTCTTCTTCTCTGGGCATTCATTAGCATAGTGCCATGTCTTCTTGCCCTTGAAACATTCCACCTGACTGATGTCTTTCTTTGCTGGCTGATTGTGATGATTCTGACCATTTTGATTCCCATGGCCATGACCATTGTGGTTATTCCTGTACCCACCTTTGGTGTGTCCATGATGATTGTTTCCATCATGGTGATGGTTATTGTACGATGGTTGTTATCATTCCCATTCTTGTGGAATCTAGAACTCCCGCTACCATCACCATGAGAATGCTTTTGAGGTGATCCTGATCCAAACTTAACAAAATGGTGCTTCCTCTTTCTACCTTCCACTTGCTTCATCTTGTTTTCTAGGATGGTAGCTTTATCACACAGAGATTGATAGGTTGGAACATAAGCAACAGATAGTTGCATAGATATCTCATCATTCAACCCATCAAGGAACTTCTCATTTCTCTTTGCATCAGTGTCAACATCACCTGGTGCATAACGTGACAAATTGTTGAATTCTTCGATGTACTCAGAAATACTGCGATGGCGTTGTTTGAGGTTGTGAAACTCCTTTTTCTTCAACCCCATTATTCTAGAAGAGATGTGAGTGGTACGAAATCCATCCTCAAACATTGCCCAAGTTACTTCTTCAATAGGGTGAGTAACTTGGAAATTGTCCCACCAAGTAGCTGCATGACCTTCCAATAAGTGTGCTGCAAATCTGATTTTTTCTGCATCAGTGCATCCATCTGTGACTAAGTGCTTATTCACAGAGCGTAGCAAGTCATTTGCTACCATGGGATCAGTAGTACCAGAGAACTTAGCGGGTTTCAGCCTTAGAAATCTTGTGAGCATATCAAGAGGTGGTGGATTGTTCTGGTTGTTGTTATTGTTATTGTTGTTCTGATTCTGGTTTGTCATGAACTGAGTTATCATTTGCATCAACTATGTCTGGGCAGCCATCATTTGCTGCATTCCATTGCCATTGTCGTTGTTGTCCTCGTTGTTATGACGGGGAGGCATCTGTGGGTTTAATAAGGGTAAGTAATGATAGATAACCCAAGTAAAATAACAACTCAAACAAACAAGCACATGCAGGTTCAACATCACGATAATAACCGAGTTTGCGGAGATAAACATACTAGCATAGTCACCCACAAGTCGGTATGATCTATGCGACTCGATAATAAAACAATAGATAGATGGATATCACTACTCCTCCATGTCGACTTCCTCCTCCACTAGTGCAAGTCCTGTTGTGGCGAATCTTGCCTTGTATTCCTCCAAGCTTGTAGACAAAGCATCGATCTTCGCCTGTAAATCTATCTTCTGTGTGCGCAGCCTCTCTATCACCTCGTGATCCGCCTCCAGCTCAACGTCCTCAAGCTCTAACTCAGCCTCCAAGTCTCTAATCTTCTTATTCTTCTCTTGAACCCTCTTCTCTTGGTTCTTGAATTTCTTATCCTGGTCTTCAAACTGAAGGAAATATGCCCTGAGAGGCAATAATAAAGTTGTTATTATATATTCCTTGTATATGATAGATGTTTATTTTGCATGCTATAATTGTATTGAGAGGAAACATCAATACATGTGTGTTTAATAAACAAAAAGGGTTCCTAGTTATGCCTCTCTTATAAACTAGCTTGTTGATTAACAAGATGATCAAGGTTTCCTAATCATGGACATTGGATGTTGTTAATAACAAGGTCACAGCATTTGTGAAATGATGTGATGAACATTCATCCGAAGTATAGCATTACGATCAAGTCATTATGTTTATATTGCTATAACATCATACAAAGTAGTCTTAGTCCTTAGACCATGAGATCATATTAATTGCTAACACCGGAAGAGTATCTTGATAACATCAAACGTCACACCGTAACAGGGTGACTATAAAGGTGGGTTCAGTGCTATGAAGGTGTTATGTTGAGGCTCATGGATCAAGAGTGGGATTTTTCCATCCCGATGACGGATAGATATACTCTGGGCCCTCTCGGTGATATCACATTAAGATAGCTTGCAAGCAAGTGATGTGATCAATAGAATGTTATAACACGGGAACAAGAAAAGAGTGCATGTCGGTAACGAGATCAAACTAGGTATTTGGATACCGATGCTTGAATCTCGAACATGTATTATATCATGAGACAAAGGGATTAAATTGCTGACGTTAAAGGTTCTCACGATCACAAAAGTCATCGTTGAATATGTAGGAGTCGGTATGGATCTCCAGGTCCCGCTTCTGATTATTGATCTGAGAGGAGTCTCAATCATGTCTGCATTATTCGCGAACCGTAGGGTGACACACTTAAGGGTTGCCGGACACCATTTAGGAGCACATATGTTCCAGACAAAATTTTTGCAAAGCGCAGGAAATGTTTCGATAGAAACAGGAAATGTTTCGACAGAAACCGGAATTGTTTCGGGTGAAATTGCAGAAAGTGGTTCTGCATGTGATATTGAAATGTTGCAAGGGGTTTTATGTGAATGTTTGTTAATTAAAGTAATTAACAAAATTCTGAATAAAATAAATAAAAGAGTTTTATTAATTGAGAGTTGCATTTAATTTGGTGGAAATTAAATACATGTGAGTGGAATTTTGGGTGGAGGCCATGTTTATGTGAGTGGAGGTTCACCACATGAATTAAGGAGGGGAGGAGTCCCCCCCCCCCTCATGCACCGGCTATGGGAGGGGAGGGGTCTCCCTCCCTCCTATATAAAGCCCCCTTCTCCCCTCTCACAAATCACACCTCCTCGTGAAGGATCTCTCTCCCCCTCTAGATATTCCCCCATGGTCTCGGATTAGCGAGATACATGTTCCCGGTGGCCTTGCGTCTAGAAGGAGTTGCTGCTTCCGCTGATTCTGTAGAGCGAGGAGGTGGAGGTTGTCCGGTAGCTTGAACGTGTGTGCGAGGACGGATGCGCTGCTGATTTGCGGCGCTCGGACTTCCACACGATCTTGAGATCGGCAAGCGTATGACTACATCAACCACGAGTTCCTACTCGTTAACAAAACTCGTTGTATTCGAGGGTATGTTCTCCATGGATGTATGTCCACCCGTTGCTCTATATCTAGTAGATAGATCTTGGTGTATAGTTCTCATCGTAGGAAATTTTTTGTTTTCTATGCTGCGGACCCAATAGTGGTATCAGAGCCTGATCTATGCGTAGGTGCTTTGCACGGTTAGTACACATATGTTGATATGTGGGCGATGATGATCATGTTATTGCATCTTCTATGTATTTTGGATATTGGTGGCATAGTGGGATGAAGCGGCCCGGACCAACCTTACATGTCATCGTACATGAGACCGGTTCCACGACTGACATGCAACTAGTTTTGCATAAGTGGCTGGCAGGTGTCTGTCTCTCCTACTATAGTCAATATCTGATTTACAACGAGTTGCTAATAACTTGGTTATCCTCGTTGTGGTTCATGTTTGTAGGTAAGACCGGTTCTATCTCCGAAAGCCCTAAGCCACGTAAAACTTGCAATTTATAAATTAGAGGCGTCTAGTTTAGATCATTGCTGGGCTAGTGTATTGATATGGTATTGTTGTAAGTAGATGTATGGTAGATACTCTTACAACACAGTCAACGTGTAAGTTCCATAGACCTTGGTCTTACACACAAAGGAATGATAGAGATCATACCACGATGCAAGTGGTAGATATCAAATGCATGGACCATATCAGCTCACTTCACACATTAGATGTTAGCATCTTATATTGCTAGTTTGGCGCTTTTGATAGCATTATAAGATGATCCCTCTTTTAGACATCAAGATAAAATGTGTTCTTCCTTAAGTATGCACCGTTCTATGGATCGTGTTTTGAGGCATCACGTGATGATCGGGTGTTCTCGACTCTACGCTTTCATACAACGGGTGTGAGACAGTTTTATACACGCGAATACTAAGGTTCTTACTTGACGAGCCTAGCATGTACAGACATGGCCTCGGAACACGGACCGAAAGGTTACGCATGAGTCATATAGTTGATATGATGCCCATATAGATGCTCGCCTTTGAAGCTACACCGACTCATGTGATGATCGGACTTGGTGTAGTGGATTTGGTTCATGTAATCACCAAAAAGACACGAGGGATGTCGTTTTTGAGTGGGAGTTCATTAGTAATTTGGATTAGTTGAACTCAATCTATCATAAACTTAGTCTAACATTATTTTACAAATTCTGTTGTAGATGGCACCACCTGCTTTTAATTTCAATGTGTTCATGGAGAAAGAGAAGCTTGCTGCGAATGGTAGCAACTTCACCAACTGGGCTATGAATTTGAGGATTCTCCTCACTGCTGCACAAAAGCAATATGTGCTAGAGGCGCCGCTAGGCCCCCCACCAGCTCCTAATGCCCCTGACGAGGAAAAGAACGTCTATATAACTCGTCAGGAGGACCACAACTTAGTTCATTGCGGCATACTGTATGGGCTAGAGCCAGAACTTCGAAAACGTTTCGAAAATGGCAATGCCTTTGATACCATGGGAGAATTGAAAATGATTTTCGATACCCATGCTGCCGTAGAGAGTTATAATGCTTCTGAAAGGTTCTTTAGCTGCATGATGGAAGAGAACAGCTCCGTTAGTGAGCACGTACTCAAAATGTCTGGGTACGCCGATAAGCTTGTGTCCTTGGGAATAACGATTCCCATTGACTTAGGCATACATCGTGTTCTCCAATCTCTGCCACCTAGCTACAAGAGCTTCGTGATGAACTATAATATGCAGGGCATGAAGAAGTCTCTTCCCGAGCTTCTGTCAATGCTTAAGACTGCAGAAGTGGAGATTAGGAAAGAACATCAAGTGTTGATGATCAATAAGACCACCGGTTTCAAGAAGGACAAGAAAGGCAAGCAGAAGGGAAAGAAGGGCGGCAAATCTGTTGTCACGCCTAAAAAGAAACCCCGATCTGGCCCTAAGTCTGACACCGAGTGCTACTATTGCAAGGGGACTGGCCATTGGAAGCGCAACTGCCCCAAGTATTTGGCGGACAAGAAGGCCGGCAAGGCAAACAAAGGTATATGTGATACACATGTTATTGATGTGTACTTGACTAGTACTCGCAGTAGCACCTGGCTATTTGATACGGGATCGGTTGCTAATATATGTAACTCGATTCAGGGGCTGCGGGGAACAAGTGACAATTAGCAAGGGATGAGGTCACGATGCGGGTCGGCAATGGATCAAGAGTTGATGTGATTGCCGTCGGAACGCTACCTCTCCATATGCCGTCAGGATTAGTTATAAACCTAAATAATTGTTATTTGGTGCATGCACTGAGCATGAACATTGTATCCGGATCATGTTTGATGCAAAGTGGTTATTCGTTTAAGTCTGAAAACAATGGTTGTTCGATTTATATGAATAATATCTTTTATGGTCATGCACCTGTGTTGAATGGTTTATTTCTATTGGATCTCGATAGTAATATTACGCATATTCATTATGTTGATGCTAAAAGGATTAAACTTGATAATGATATATCTGCATATATGTGGCACTGCCGTCTAGGTCATATTGGCGTTAAACGCATGAAGAAACTCCATTCTGATGGACTTTTGGAATCACTTGATTTTGAATCATTTGATACATGTGAGCCATGCCTTATGGGCAAGATGACTAGAACGCCATTTTCCGGTTCAATGGAACGGGCGACAGATTTATTGGAAATCATACATACTGATGTGTGTGGACCAATGAGCGTGTCGGCGCGAGGTGGATATCGTTATTTTGTTACTTTCACGGATGATTTGAGTAGATACGGGTATTGATGAAACATAAGTCTGAAACCTTTGAAAAGTTCAAAGAATTTCAGAATGAAGTGGAAAATCATCGTAACAGAAAGATCAAATTTCTGCGGTCCGACCGTGGAGGAGAGTATCTTAGTTACGAGTTTAGCACACATATGAAAGACTATGGAATAGTTTCACAACTCACTCCTGTCGGAACACCACAACGTAATGGTGTGTCAGAACGTCGTAATCGTACTTTATTGGATATGGTTCGATCTATGATGTCTCTGACTGACTTGCCACTGTCATTTTGGGGTTATGCACTGGAAACCGCTGCATTCACTTTAAATAGGGCACCATCTAAATCCGTTGAAAATACACCGTATGAATTATGGTTTGGAAACAAACCTAAGCTGTCATTTCTTAAAGTTTGGGGATGCGATGTTTATGTGAAGAAACTTCAACCGGATAAACTCGAACCTAAAGCGGAAAAATGTGTCTTCATAGGATACCCTAAGGAAACGATTGGGTATACCTTCTATCACAGATCCGAGGGCAAGGTCTTTGTTGCCAAGAATGGATCCTTTCTTGAGAAGGAGTTTCTCGCAAAAGGTGTGAGTAGTCGGAAGGTAGAACTCGAAGAGGTTATTGAACCTTCTCTTCATGAAATGGCGAGTGGCACAGCACCGAAAGTTGTTTCGGAGTTGACTTCACCTAATGGAGAGAGAGCTAATGATATTGATCATGAAACTCCGAAAGAGGACACTACCAAACCTCGCATGTCAAGCAGGACACGTGCAGCTCCTGAACTGTATGGCAATCCTGTTATGAATTTCATGATTGATGAAATAGATGACCCTGTGACGTATGAAGAAGCGATGATGAGCCCTGATTCCAACAAATGGCTAGAAGCTATGAAATCCGAGATGGAATCCATGTACGAAAACTAGGTTTGGACCTTGGTGGACTTACCTCACGATCGAAAGGCCGTTGAGAATAAATGGATTTTCAAAAGAAAAACGGATGCTGATGGTAATGTAACCATCTATAAGGCTCGACTTGTCGCAAAGGGGTTTTGACAAATTCGAGGAGTTGACTACGATGAGACATTCTCTCCCATAGATGCTTAAGTCGGTTAGGATTATGTTAGCAATTGCTGCATATTTCGATTATGAAATATGGCAGATGGATGTCAAAACTGCATTCCTCAATGGTAATATTGAAGAAGAGTTGTATATGATACAACCTAAGGGTTTTGTCGATCCTAAGGATGCTGATAAGGTGTGCAAACTTCAGCGATCCATCTATGGACTGAAGCAAGCATCCCGGAGTTGGAATCTCCGCTTTGATGAGGTGATCAAAGAGTTTGGATTTGTCCAAACTTATGGAGAGGCTTGTATTTACAAGAAAGTGAGTGGGAGCAATGTGGCATTTCTGATATTATATGTGGATGACATATTATTGATTGGAAATGATATAGATCTTTTAAACAGTGTTAAAAGTTATCTAAACAGCAAATTTTCGATGAAGGACCTTGGTGAAGCTTCATATATATTAGGCATTAAAATCTATAGAGATAGATCAAGACGCCTAATTGGGCTATCGCAGAGTACATACCTTGATAAGATATTAAAGAAGTTTAATATGGACGAAAGTAAGAAGGGGTTCTTACCTATGTTGCAAGGCAAGACATTGAGTAAGACTCAAAGTCCAGCTACGGCGGAAGAAAGAGAGATAATGGATAAGATCCCCTATGCCTCGGCCATAGGCTCTATAATGTATGCCATGCTATGTACAAGACCGGATGTGGCACATGCTATTAGTTTGACTAGTAGGTACCAATCTGATCCAGGTTCGGAACACTGGATAGCGGTAAAGAACATCCTCAAGTACTTGAGAAGAACTAAGGATGTGCTTCTTATATACGGAGGTGAAGAAGAGCTAGTCGCTAAGTGTGATGTCGATGCTAGCTTTGACACCGATCCGGATGACTCTAAGTCTCAATCCGGATACATATTTTAGTTGGAGGAGTTCCAAACAACCTATGGTGGTTGGATCAACAACGGAGGTGGAATATGTTGCTGCTTCAGAAGCGGCGCAGGAGGCAGTTTGGATGAAAGAGTTCATTACAGAACTGGGTGTGGTTCCTAGTGCGTTGGACCCAATGGTGATCTATTGTGACAACAATGGAGCCATAGCCAACGCCAAGGAACCAAGGTCTCACAAGAATTCCAAACATATTAAGCGCCGGTTTCACTCCATCCGCGAGCATGTCAACGATGGAGATATAAAGATTTGTAAAGTGCACACGGACCTGAATGTAGCAGATCCTTTGACTAAAGTACTCCCTAGGGCAAAACATGATCAACACCAGAACTCCATGGGTGTTAGATTTATCACTATGTGAACTAGATTATTGTCTCTAATGCAAGTGGGAGACTGAAGGAAATATGCCCTGAGAGGCAATAATAAAGTTGTTATTATATATTCCTTGTATATGATAGATGTTTATTTTGCATGCTATAATTGTATTGAGAGGAAACATCAATACATGTGTGTTTAATAAACAAAAAGGGTTCCTAGTTATGCCTCTCTTATAAACTAGCTTGTTGATTAACAAGATGATCAAGGTTTCCTGATCATGGACATTGGATGTTGTTAATAACAAGGTCACAGCATTTGTGAAATGATGTGATGAACATTCATCCGAAGTATAGCATTACGATCAAGTCATTATGTTTATATTGCTATAACATCATACAAAGTAGTCTTAGTCCTTAGACCATGAGATCATGTTAATTGCTAACACCGGAAGAGTATCTTGATAACATCAAACGTCACACCGTAACAGGGTGACTATAAAGGTGGGTTCAGTGCTATGAAGGTGTTATGTTGAGGCTCATGGATCAAGAGTGGGATTTGTCCATCCCGATGACGGATAGATATACTCTGGGCCCTCTCGGTGATATCACATTAAGATAGCTTGCAAGCAAGTGATGTGATCACTAGAATGTTATATCACGGGAACGAGAAAAGAGTGCATGTCGGTAACGAGATCAAACTAGGTATTTGGATACCGATGATCGAATCTCGGACATGTATTATATCATGAGACAAAGGGATTAAATTGCTGACGTTAAAGGTTCTCACGATCACAGAAGTCATCGTTGAATATGCAGGAGTCAGTATGGATCTCCAGGTCCCGCTTCTAATTATTAATCTGAGAGGAGTCTCAATCATGTCTGCATTATTCGCGAACCGTAGGGTGACACACTTAAGGGTTGCCGGACACCATTTAGGAGCACATATGTTCCAGACAAAAGGTTTGCAAAGCGCAGGAAATGTTTCGATAGAAACAGGAATTGTTTCGGGTGAAATTGCAGAAAGTGGTTCTGCATGTGATATTGAAATGTTGCAAGGGGTTTTATGTGAATGTTTGTTAATTAAAGTAATTAAAAAAATTCTGAATAAAATAAATAAAAGAGTTTTATTAATTGAGAGTTGCATTTAATTTGGTGGAAATTAAATACATGTGAGTGGAATTTTGGGTGGAGGCCATGTTTATGTGAGTGGAGGTTCACCACATGAATGAAGGAGGGGAGGAGTCCCCCCCCCCCCTCATCCGCCGGCTATGGGAGGGGAGGGGTCTCCCTCCCTCCTATATAAAGCCCCCTTCTCCCCTCTCACAAATCACACCTCCTCGTGAAGGATCTCTCTCCCCCTCTAGATATTCCCCCATGGTCTCGGATTAGCGAGATACATGTTCCCGGTGGCCTTGCGTCTGGAAGGAGTTGCTGCTTCCGCTCATTCGCTGGAGCGAGGAGGTGGAGGTTGTCCGGTAGCTTGAACGTGTGTGCGAGGACGGATGCGCTGCTGATTTGCGGCGCTCGGACTTCCACACGATCTTGAGATCGGCAAGCGTATGACTACATCAACCATGAGTTCCTACTCATTAACAAAACTCGTTGTCTTCGAGGGTATGTTCTCCATGGATGTATGTCCACCCGTTGCTCTGTATCTAGTAGATAGATCCTGGCGTATAGTTCTCATCGTAGGAAATTTTTTGTTTTCTATGCTGCGGATCCAACACAAACTTCTTCTCCATTTCCTTGATTCGCTTCTCCTATTCCTGGAAGGCCTTGTCCTTCTCCTTAAGTTGGACTCGTAGTTCATCGTTGCTAAGCATCACATTAGTCCTATCAGTATCAAGGTTCTTGATAAGGCTCTCTAAGTCCTGGAGGTGGTGACACACAGGCTTGAGAGTCTCCTTAGTGGCCTCATCCAACACAATAGGCTCTCCGTCCTCGTCGTGTCTCCCAAAGAAGTGAAAGTAGTGGCTCTTGATCTCAGAAGAGTGACGTCCACATAGGCGTCCCAACAGCTCCTGCATAGCAACGTCGAGGCCTCTCTCTAAGTCATCGTGGAGTATCTTGAAGGCGATCTCCTTAGTTTGGGGCTCTGTCTCGCGTCTTGGCTTGGTAACTCTGAATCCCCATAAGTCCTTCCTCTGAAATTTCCTCAGCTGAAGTCCCTGAATGGTAGGGATTGGAAGAGCGAGCACCTGGACGAGCTCCAACATGCGAGTCCCGAAGCGAGTTCCCTTGAAATCCTCGGCCGTGTTGTAGACAACACTCGGCATCTTTTGCATAGTATGGAGAAAATTAGTAATAACACAAGTCTAGAGAAAGAAAACACAAGTCACAATATATGCAAGGATAAAATAAAATCAACCAACAAAACATTCCTCAAACCAAGTAGAAAAACATTATTTAACTCAAGCAATCAAGGTCCAAACCTAACTTATTCTTTGCCATACCACATAGGTCGGTATGATCAAAATACTAACGTGATAAAACGCCAAGTATGGTGGTCCAACTAGTATCTCACTCCTTATTAACCAAGGTAGAAATCTGGGCATCCTTGGCAGCAATCTGTTTGTCTTGCTCGCATAACTCCAAAGCCAAGTCTATGATGTCCTTACTTAGTCGTTTTACCATGGCCCTTGAATCTTGGACACGACATTTCTCCTCCTTGAGATCCTCCTAAGTATTGAGCATTCTATACTTGAGTCTTTCCCCAAGTTCCTCAATGGCTTTCCACGCATCATTCCTTGCAGAGTCAAAGAATGACGTGTGCATTTCAGAGTTGGTGAACATGCAGAATCCAATACTCTTTGGATCATCCTCCTTGTTCTTATATAGATGGAGTTGCACCCACCAATACTCTTGTCCTTCGTCTATTATAGGAAATCCCTTGTACACGGCTTCACCATCCATCCCCAAGCCGATCATGAGGTTCTTGAGTGCCTTGGGAAATTCCGTCTCGCACTCAAGGGTCATAGTCATCAGTGGTCCCTTCTTGATAGATTCATTGATGGTGGACATCTACAAAAATAGATGAGGAAGGATGATCAGGAAAAGTATTACGAGATGAAAATACAAGTGTAAAATTTGAAATAGAGTTATTTTTCCTAAGGGTTTTCCTTAGTCTAATCCAACCTAGGGTCACAACCTACAGGCAACACAGTGCTCTGATACCATCTGTAAGATCTCACCATAATAAGGTAAGATCCTTGTGATTGTAGTGCTAGTCCCTGGATCGAAATGCTAGCACCCACAGTTTAAGATGAAGTACACAGAAACAAAGGTCATTATTAGTTCACATATCCAGGAATATAATGGTTCTTACAACTCACTTAGCCCAAGGCTAACATTATACAAGGTTCACAAGACATAGTATAATAATAGAGTATTTTGTCTTCATGTGCCACAGGCAAAAATGTCGAGTGTAGACCCGCAACCCTACTCATCATCAGAGTATCCTGCAACATAATAAGTTACAGCCACAAAGGGTCAATACATTTGGATTGTATTGGCAAGTGATACCATAGATACTTAATATAATCCAACAACTACATGAATATATGGCTAAGTGTGGTTTTGGTTGACTTTGCTAAAAGCGGGGTTTTATCTTATAGTTTTTGAAGAGTAGGTTTTCTCTTTCAAGCACTAAGGTACCATCGATAGACATCAATGAACCTCTACCCTTGTTCACCCACAAGTTTTAACTTAGATAAATTTGGATGAGGAGATTATTGAACTGCTTCATTGTCTTGAGGCTTAGAAATTGTCCATAACCGGGGACACGGCTAAGTACTTAGTTTTACCCTCTCGTGAGGTGGTGCACTTTCCCCACAAGACTCGACATGCATCGAGACGAGACTTTTCAGAAGCAATCCCTCAGACCACCATGGACGCGTTCCATCCTATCATCACTACCACCCTCTGTCTATCTGGCTGAGTTCTCGCAATTTAGTCGGTCAAGGCAGAGCCCATATGCCATGTGGCTGCACACGAAGCTTCGTGGCAAGAACGTCTCCAATCTCTTTGTTCCTGGGTGGCCGTCCACAAGTGCGATACCCCAGCCGACCATAGACATGGCCCCTGAGTAACCACTCAACATAATCCAAGCAAGTCCCATTCCACCCAGGTGTTTCATTAACATTAGTTGTTTTCTTAGTCAAACAAAAAAATATCTCCATACTATCTTGATATGAATTTCCACCCACGAATTCTAATAGCATGGCTAAGCACTCTAGCATATGATGTATTTCAACTAGGGAATACAACCAAGATATAATCTATAGGATAGCATAGCATAGCATAGTAACATATAAATAATCCTACCATGTTAAGATCTACACAAAATAGCACTAGTGTAATAGTGAAAATAATAGGACATAAGATGAAATATCACTTGCCTTGGTAGCTAGGGGAATAGGTATAATCCTCAGAGCAACAAACTTCACAATCCACACAATCTACACAAAGAACAATACAAGAACAATAATTCAATCAATATAGCATCACAAAAATATGAATGCATGCAAAATGCAATGATATGAACAAAACTCTAAAACTTATAGAGTCTACAGTACAGAGGTTAAAATACTCTATCTAAAGGCATAAGGAATACCTAAAAACAATTTATGAAGTAATTTTTATGGACAAAATACTCCTAAAAAGGTTCTTCCTATAACTCTAATTTTTCAGAAACAAAAGTGTGAAATAAGGCCTCAACAATAAAGGTCTCATTTTTCTGAATCCATAGACACCAAATTTGCATTTTTTTGATTTGTGGATCAAAAGTTATTGAATTTCTAAGTTTAATATAAATTCTGTCTATTTTTCTAATTAAACAGACGCTCTGGCTGACGTGGTGCTTTCCTATTGGCCCGTACCGATTCGGTTGGATCGATCGCTGAGGGCCGTTAGATTTTAAGTGGCCACGGACGAACCAAATCAGCCCGTACCACTTTGGTTAGTGATCTAATCCTAGCCGCTGGGACTAGATCGGGCGGCGCTCAGCGCGTGGCCAAGAGCTGGTGGTGCTGGCTCTCTGTGCGCGGCGGTGGCGCGTCGGATGGCGGTGTGCCGGCGATTCTAAAGGGGCAGGGGGTCTGTGGACTGTTACCAGAGGTCGTGGCGGTCGAGGTGCTCTCGTTGATGGTCGCAGTGGAGAGAGGGGTGCTCGGCTGCATCCTATATTCCTCGCCGGAGTTCTTGCCGACGGCAGAGCTCGCGTCTCCGAGACGGTGACGTTGATCTGGGGCTCGAGCAGACAAGAAATAGGGTCAGTAAAAGGCGCCTGGTCCAGTACTGTCTAGTAGTGGCTAAAAAGGGGCGGCGGGTGCCCAAGTCTCACCGGAAAAGTCGACGGACGGCGGTGGCAGAGGGAAAACGCCGGCGATGATCGTGTCGACGAACTAGGGCAAGAAAAAGCGTGTGGCCAGGGTTAAACGGTGTGCCAGGACATGGTAAAGGGGATAGGGAAGAGAGGAGGGCGCGTCGCGGTCGGAGCTCACCGGAATCGTCGCCGGAGTACCATCGGTGTGCGGTGGTTTGAGCTTTCAATTGGAGAGCCTAGGGGCTCTCTGGGGGTGGCGTTGTAAGGAAAATCAAGAGGAGGGAGAGGGGATTAAGAGGGAGTGGTCGTAGTGGCGAATTAATCGCGGAAACGCTCGAATTCGACCGGGTTTAGAAACGGCAGAGGAGAGAAGGGGTCAGTTCGTCGCCTGGGTTGAAGACGACGAGGTGGCGATGACGTGGGAGTGGAGCCAGGGTGTAAGTGAAGGTAGATTTCCTCTAAAGATAGACACGATTTCTAGGAAGAGAGGCCGTTGTCTGAGATAAACCTGAAGTATGCAGCCATAGATGCTTACGTGACTTACTAGCTATACGTTCATATTCATTTCTTTCTACGTTTCCTCGTGGTTTGCCCCAGTTGCAAGAGGGAAGACAAGCAAAGGGGAGCCCTTTGTACCAAATGTAGTTTAGCTGAGCATGACGTTGCATATGCAAAGAGAAAGAGAGAGGCTGCAGCTGAAGAAGCAAATAGAGAGGCTACAGCTGAAGCAGGAAACAAAGAGGCAGCATCCTCCAGCGGCAACAACCAGGCCTGTGATGCACCGCTCATTGTGCCGCAGGATGCTGAAGATAGGGAGGCCAAAGCAGCTTCTAGGTGGTATGAACTTCCATTGGGTAATCCGTGTGAGGCCAATAAGAAAAGAGACAACTGAGATGATGGCAGTTGGTATGCTAGGAATGATGGCAAGTGCCTCAAGTGGTTTGATGAGAAGTGAATTAAATTTTACTTCTTTGTGTTATGTTTCTGTATGTGTCTGGTAGCTTGTCAAGATGGCTAGCGCCTCAAGTGGTTTGAAGAGAAGTGAAATCAATTTTACTTCTTTTTATTATGTTTCTGTATGTGTCTAGTAGCTTGTCAATATGGCACCTTGTTAATTGGCAGTTTGAAAGAGCACATTTTTCCTCTCTTGCTAAAAATTATGTTTCTTTTTGCCCAAATTGGTAGCAAATCTAGAGAAGCTTCTCTCTTTGATCATCCATTCCTTTTGGCTCTCGTTTTGGCCCGATCTGGTAGCAAATCTAGAGCAGCAAATCATACCGGCAGAATACATACATTCAGAAAACAAAACAAATGTAGATATAGCCGTACGAAGATAAATAGGATATAGCGATAGAAATTAGGTTGCTTAATGAGGTTCGATACATTCGCTACTCAGCAGCCATCACCCACAATATACAAAAAAAAAGCTGCTTAGCATCAGCAGCAGCTGCAGACACGTTCAGCCCCTTCTGGTTTGCGCCTCCGCCTCCTCCCTTTGGCGCTTCGTCTACTTCTTGCTGCCTAGTCCCTTGATCTTGGGGACGTTGGGCTTGATCGGAGGCATGCACCCCTCTGTGATGGCCACCCACTGGAGGTTACGGAGGTGAATGCCGAGCGCCTAGTGTTCATCAATGTAGGCGTTGACTTTCATGGTCTGGCCAACTTTGGGGGTGCTAGAGTTGGAGCCCTCTGCATGCATCACGACGCAGTTGAAGTCGGTGCTGGCGAGTCTCTTCCTGCAAAAGGGGCAACTGTAGACGCCGCCAGCAAAGAAGACATCGTACTGGCCGGCCTGCAGCCTCCTTAGCACCTGACGAGTCTTGGTGTGCCTGGACTCGTCATCGCTGCAGACATCGCTGTCGTACACCTGTTGGAAAAGAAAAGAGGACTAGATGATGTAAGAAGATCGAGCAACCGAAATGTGAACAATAGAACCCTAATAACCCAAGATCTAACATCCAACGATGGGAATGGGAGAAGAACCAGGGAAGGGGATCAAACCCTAGTTACCTCCGACCATGGGTCATCGATATATGCTGGTGTCGTAGGGGTTCACCAGAGCGATGTACTCCCCTGGATCGTAGGGGTCCCAGTAGAGCTGTATCTTCTCGTGACTGGTTGGGGCCTCCTCGCTGACGGCTACGTCAGAAGCGGGGCCGGGGGCCTGGATGGGGACGGCGGATACCATCGATGCCTGGACGGGGACAGCGGCTTCTTTCAATGCCTCGAGGGGGGCCGGAATAGAGATGAGGGCCTCCTCGCCGACGGCCTTGGAGGCGACGATAGCCATCACATCCTCCTTCACCGGCGCGATTGGGGTTTTCTCGGGAGTTTGCAGAAGGTGATGGGAGAGTGGAGACGGTTGCATGAGGAGAGTGAGCGAGAGTGAGAGCGGGTAGGTGGAGAGGAAGAGGGAGAGGGACTCTATAATAAAGGTTAATGGAAGGGACATTTCGTTGCACCACCGTGCATCGCATACTAACCGCGTATGCGACTGCACCGTGCACCGTGACATACGCATGATACATCATGTTTTTTTTGGGCCATGCATGGCAGTTCAGTATTCAGCCACATGCAAAGGGCGCAGACACAATTTCCAAGTACGAAGGTTGACACAGCCATAAAATGGGCGATAAAAGATAGAAATGGGATACGCCTCAAGTGACAATAAATTTCAGTGCCCGTCGATGTCCGTGCACTTGATGACCCTGTTGCCCTGTGCATGTGTTGTGGCTTAGTAGTAGTAGTAGGCTTTCAGATGAAATTAAACATGACATGACCACTCGATGACTTTTTTAATGTATGACTGTGTTTTCCTTCTTATAGAAGTATCGCTGAGAGAGACGTCTGTGCATTCTCACATTGTACTGTGTAGCACGACACGTGCAACGATGAGCATTGGATCATAGAGCATCAACAGTTTGTGTGCACGATCCGTGTGACAACTATGTCAACCAATCCGGGCGTATGCAGCATCCCAATTGTCTAATAATTGTAATACTACTTGCCTAGTTTATATATGCTACATCCTACATATCATTAATTGCATTGCATTATATCATGCTCATGTCATCATGCCACATTTCATTTGAGCAACATATTAAACCCCTTTCATTTGGTTCTCCGTCATATGCATTTGACTTATTAATTGTATTTTCCTCTTGCTATCATGTAGTTGGGTCTTTATACTTGTATATAAATGCCCAATTTGAATTGAGGGCATATCTCTTTAAATCTTCTACATCTACTAACATACCATGACATCTTTTCATTGATCTCATCTTACTTCTACCATATAAATGTATGTGGGCATCTCAATTTAATCTTGGTATTTTAATTCATGCCACATACAATTATATGGGTCCAATTCTACTATTCACATCTACATGGCTACCTTAGGGTTTGATCCAAACCATTCTTAAATATGCCATGTGCTTGTCCTCCACAATTCTTGGTAATTGCAATTCTTTTATGACCATCTATATCTCACATGCATGCATACACATTTTTGTCTTCACAAAAATGCCACACATGCATGTAGGGTGCAATTTCATGTCACATGCAATAATCATCCATTCCAGTCACATAAAATAACAAGCCCCCTATATGTTGTATCTCCTCTTTTGAATTCTAGTTGAGTTTGTGTTTTATTTGAATTTATGTTCAAATCCTAATCAACTAACCATATACACACCAAATATAATCTCTCTCTACACCTAGCTAAATTTCTAGCTAAGTTGTCTACTCCACATGTGCATGTATCACATCTCTCCTCTCTATCTAATCAAACCGTGACCACCACCTCCTCTTGCCCTATCTCTCATGCCCAAGTGGCCATCAAAGAAAACCCATGTGCCCTCTCTTTGGCTCAGCAGCAAGCCTAGCCGAGCTAGCTGAACCAAACCCCGACCCTCTCCACTTGACCTGCTCCAACCCAACCCATCTGGCCTGGCTCGATCAAAGCTGGTGGAGGCCAAGTCTCTGTTTATCTTCCTAGCTGGAGCACGTGAACTAGACCACGCCTAGCTCGTGTCCCTCCCTCGCCCACCTTTTTCTGGCTTTACAGCAAGCAACAACAGAGGAGGCCCAGACAGCCTCAACCACCCACCATCCTCAACCTCAATCCATATCGGAGATCACCTTCCTCCTCCCCAAGCAATACCGACCTAACCTTCCAAAAACCCTAGCTGGCGTCTACTAGGCTTCCTCGCCGTGGCCAACTAGGGTCGGCCCATAGGTCGAGGCAACGGGGCGCACACCCTGGGCCTCCGGTAGGTAGGGGCCCCAGCCTATGGAGTACTTCTATAGTTGTACATGTAGTATGTTCCTGCATTAGGCCCAAGAAATCTATAATAGGCCAAGATCAGATGATGCAAAGGCACAACTCATCACGCTGTCAAGGAACAGAACTCACGGGGAAAATAATTAAACGCTGCTACTAGACCCAGGGACAGGTCTCCATCGTTTTCCTCTCTTGCTGCCCTCACCAGAATTCCCAACCCTCCCAGAAATAGCGCCACCGCTTCAGTGCCTCCTCGATTCTAAGGTCACAACCAGATTTTAATGAGACCAACGACACAATTTTTTTTCCAAACCAGCTCTCTTTCCATTCTCAACATCCTTCTCACCGGAGAAATGTTTGAGACTTGAGAGATGGTATATATTCATCCTTGCTGCAATCCTGTTCATAGTGAAAAGTTAATTCAGATCAGGTGTGGTCTTCTCGTTCCTTCTGACTGCTGTGGCCTACGAATCAAGCACTTACATCCAAATCGAGTCATATCCAAGTTCTTTTGTTCGTTGTGTTTACCCGTTTTTTGCAATTTGGGGGCATGTATTGTACTCCCTCCGTCCCAAAATAAGTCACTTGGGTTTATCTAGATTAGGATGTATCAATACATGTTTTAGTACGTAGATACATACGAATCTAGCCAAACTCAAGTCACTTATTTTGTAACTGAGGGAATAAAAAGTATTTATCCGGTAGGCATAAAGAGAAAAGGATAGATGAACTTATAGAATCCCAAAAAGGATCAGTTGACTTTTTGACACAAAAATTTCAAGGAGCAATCAACTTTGAAAACATACTATTTGGTATCCATAGTAGAAGAAAGCCATAGTTTCCCTTGGCACATAGGCGCACATAAAAACAATCTTTTGTCAACTATACATAGTCCATACTATCATGATATTGTTCTCTTGACCGATAGAAATAAATTGGTGTGCTATCAATTTTAGATTTTAGAGTTCATCACTCTATATATAATAAAATGAATATCTTCTTTACTATAAAAAGTCTAGAGGTAGGTTCGTTCGTACAGGTTTCGGTCCGAATTTTCGTTAGACCGTTTTGCCCCTCGTGTTTTCGAAATATTGCGCTATTGCCACCGTCGAGTGAAACGATCTCTCTCGACTCCGTCGTCTCTCCTTCCCGTCCCTAATCAACCGGCTGCCCTGGCACCACTTCGCCATCCGCCTCGTGCTCCTACCACCCCCGTCCGCCCCCGTCCGCCCGTGGGAGGGAGGGGCGAAGGAAGGAGAGGTGAGGAAGGGAAGAGGAGCGGTGTTGTTGGTAGGTTGAAGGGTTGGGGAGGGCGGGCCGACACCGGGCAGGGCAGAGAGGGGAGGAGCAGCTGAGTGGTGCATGGAGGAAGAGATGTGGGGGCGAGGTGGTGGCGGAAGATCTTGGCCATGGGCATGAGCGTGGATACAGAAGTGCATGACCGGTCATTGGCGCTGCAGATCCCCTTTCCTCCCTCTACCGGTCATGTCCAGACTCCAAATCTCCTCCTACTGAAATCGCCAAGGCTCCAACCCCAATTCCTCTAATGTGCGGTGGTGGCGGCTCATCGTATCCCTTAACCTAGGAGGGACTGCGACGTCCGGTGGCTTGCTGCACCGCTCCGGTGATCCCTTCCTGGCAGGTCGGCACACATCTCGCCTCTCGCTCTCCTTTCCCATCCCCATTACAGTCTAGCTGACTTTCCAACGGGACTCGTGGCCCACCCCACCACGAGCTGTCGAGCAGGCAAGGTCAACACTCAAGTATGGCAGGACCAGCGAGGAAGAAGAGCTAGCGATAAGACCATCATCAGCGCAATTGCTCATGGTCAGTCAATCTATTCTTAATCTTCTATGTCTCTATTGATTTGTTCCAAAACTGTTTGTACAACATGTTTTACTATTCAGATGTGCGACAACAACAAATTAGTACTCCCTCTGACCCAAATTAGTTGACTTAGATTTGTCTGATTCGATTTTATCTAGACATGATTTGGTATCCGTATCTCGACAAATTTGAGTCAGATAATTTGGGTCGGAGGGAGTACCAAACTTTGTCCCATTTTTCCGAGATGAAGCCATTCAGATTAATGATGCAGCTACAGTTACACTGAAAGAGTTGTACTGCACTTATTATAAACTGTATTTTTCTGGGTTATAGTTGTATTTGTGCTGCCTAAAACTGATGCAAGATTAGATCTCGTTGGTGTTGTGTTGCTGCTGCTCGAATGAATGTGGCATACGGTCCTGAACATAAGCTGTTAGTTCTGTTATCTGCTTATATATTCTTGTCGTTGGTACCTGCTGGGGTGTTGCTGCACTGACTGAGTGCTGCGTCTGTGCTTGACTGCTTGGATAGATGGATGGATGCTGGATGACCGGTTGGGCTGTATGTGCTACACAACTTGTTCTAAGGTGCTTGCAGCATTGGTTGATACTTCCTGATGCTTCTGATGATTCTCTCTATGTCGTTGGATCAACTCGATGTGCATGCTTTTGATGCTTCTCTATGTGTTGTTCAATCGACTGATACTTCATATTTCGTCAAGTAGGGAAATTTTGGCACCGCGAGGGGGACACTGAGTTCTTGAACAAGTATACATTTTTATAAACAAGAGGATGAAGATTGAGGAGAAGCTTGTTCAGAGGTTTCATGGGCGTATGTGTAGTGCCTTGTGGATGCGGCATTTTTGGGTGGATATAGAACAGTCTTCAGTAGCAGTTGTGATGATGATAGTGAACTTCGTGAAAATGCATCTCCACAAAAGGCTATACATGAGAAATTGGATCAGGTGTATACTAGGCAAACCTAATTCTTGTTTTCTATATGAGCAAACCCAATGCTTTGGTAAGATTTTATTAGTTGGGGAACTGGCTTAGACTGTCTGGTTCACTAGGATAGGATTTTTAATCCGTATAACATATCCTATTGAAAATAGAAAGCTGAGAGGCTTTTATTTGTTAATGATTTGGGTTAATTATTTGATAGGCGTATTTTTCTAGATGTTAATGGTTTTGGTTTCACGAATTCTAGGCAAAGATTTTACATTGGAATGGAGTGGCAGAAGCTGAGGAAAATACGGATTGAAGCTGCTAGGTATCGAATCGATTAAATTGGTATGGTTCTTGTTGCTCGTACTGCAAATGCAATTGATTCACAGTCAGCTCTTCGACATTAAGATATCTGCGCACCACAAAAAGTATCAGGAAAAAGCAAGGGATCATATCAATACAAAGGATTGTTGGAGTTGCATGTCTTCAGTGAATAAATGAAGATAGATGAAATCTTGCCGGTGCTGCATCTTCACTCTTGAGTATTTGATTGCTGACTTGGTTCTTAAACATAGGTTGTCCTTATTCTATATCGGGCATAGTTTTTGATAGAGAAATTCCGCGCTGTTTGCATTTTTCTAAAGTTTAGTCAAGACAGTTCCAGGGAATAGCATATTGTGATGTCGAAGTGCTAATACACGGTAAGCTTTTTGTTTTTGTTATGGTGATTCTGGTGGAGGGTGCGATGACGATCTAGTAAAATTGCTCATGTGAGGATATTTAAATTTGTGTTCATTTTGACATTTGAGCCTTTTCAGATGTAACTTTTATTTAAAAACTTTGGGGCCGTAGCAACGCACGGACACTCAGCTAGTATTTTTTATTTTCGAAATATATATATATTTGATTGATGTGCATTTGTCTCAACAAGGGCCCCTTGTTGTCCTCTTGCCCCTGCGCCCGAAAACAGTGTGGACCTGTGGCCAACCACTACGGCCTGTCCACCGCTACCACAGGCTGCGCGAGGCTCCTGAAGCTTCTCGGTACAGGGTGCACGGGGGAGAAGGACCTGAACACCGTCAAGCTCGCCGCCCAGAAGCTCTGCTCGCCACGCTCACGTCCCGTCGCCGTTCCGCCGCCGTGCCATCCGTCACCGACCCACCTCTCGGTGTGCCACGCCTCCCTCACCTCGCTCTCTCCTCTCCCTGGCTCCCCAATGCTCGCCCAGCCCGCCGACGCCTCCTAGACCGCGCCATCCATGCGCGCCGCCGCCAAGCACCGCGACCGCCTCAGGTGACCTCGCCGCCGTCCACCCCGCGCGCATGCCCCAGCGCGTGGAGCTTTGCCTCGCCCCGCCGTACCTGCAGTCTACCTTCCCCATCCCCTGCGCCGATCCCGCCGCCCACGCGCTCGCCGGCCGCGGCAACAGCCGTTCGCCGGACTCGCAGCAGTAGCAGCTCGCGTCTGAAGGCAGTCGTTTTCGCTTCTGTTCCTCGCCACCCTCCGCCCGCTGTAGTCCACCGTCAAGGTTTTGTCCTGAAAAGAAGTTGTAGTCTGAAGTCCTCTCCACAACTTTTGTTTTTGGGGCATGGTCAAATTCTCGAAGGATTTGTCGCCACCGTCGCTGGAAATCGGCCAGATCTCGCGGTGCAACTGTCCGTCTCGACAGTTCGTCCGAGCAGCGCGCGCAGTCCAGTTTTCCCTCTGTTCCGCAAGTTCTCCCGGCCTCTACGGTCCTCCTTAGACGAAACATGCTGAGCAAAGGTCGTAGGCCGAAGCACTCTCTTCGCTTTTCGTTTTTGCGGCGTCGCGAAATTCCTCACCGTTTGCTCGCAATCATCCTCGCAAGTTTGGATCAGCTAACTACAAAACACGACTTGTTTTCAGTTTCGTCAGTCTATCTCGTCCAGTCCAGCCGGATGCTTTTCTAAAACCCCCCCGGTCTCTTCTGTTTTCTCAACCACCAGTCCCTCGCGTCGCCACCTGTCAGCGCCCGGTTGACCGTGCGCAAAGTGGACCCGCAGAAGTCCTGTCCCACTCGTCATTGGCGGTGTGTAACTCTGACCTGAGTGGGAAAAGTGAGGCCTGTTTTATAAATTCAAAAATAAAAATATAATATACTAACATATATCTAAATTAATTCATATATTTTTATATAATCTGAATTTGACAAAATCTCCTAAATGAAATCTGATTCAAATTCAAATATGACTTCAAACATAAATTCAAACTTTACCAGAGTCAATCCTAACTAGTCAAACTTTTGAGTTTTGACTCTTTTTAATATAATGTGATTTAAATATTGTTTAAAATCTATAAATTAGATTTTTGCAAATGATATACTCCCTCCGTCCCAAAATAAGTGACTTGAGTTTGTCTAGATTCGCATGTACCTATATACTAAAACGTGTCTAGATACATCTAAATCTAGATAAAGTTACATCACTTATTTTGGGACGGAGGGAGTATGTTTTATGATCAGGAAAATATCAAGAATTCAAATATACCATCAAAAATATTTTTTGAGCAATTTAAAATTTCGAAATTATTTAAAAACCAATAAGGCCTCGTTCGTTTCCATGGAATGGATCCAGACGTGTAACTAATCCAGACCTGGATTTGGTGAATCCCAATGCTCCACCCAATCCAAACCTGGATACTTTCAAGCATGGATTGATTCCATAGCATGATGAGAGATGTGTTCGTTTATGCCTCGTGGATACAGTGATTAAGCAAAACTAGCTACAGTACATACAAGATTTGGCAATTGTTTCCACTATAATATCTTCGTTTCAAATATTTCTGGCTCAAATATCTACTACAATCTCCGGCCCGAATCCCCGCCTCGATCGCCGGAGTCTGCCCACGAATCACCAGCGCCCACTGGCATGAATCACCATCCGCTGCCCGTCCCTGCCGTCGTCTTCGGGGGAGGCGGGCGTCGGCCCAGCTCCGCTGTCCGCCACGTCATCGTCTTCCTGTCCTCGTCGCCGTACCCGACGTCGTCTTCGGGGGAGATGGAGGTCGGCCCAGCTCCGCTGCCCATCCCCGCCGTCGTATTCCACCATCTTCATCGATTACCTGCATTAGCAAAGCACTAAAGCTCAAAAACAACTTCAGGATGGTAGCTTGGTTATAATTTTGATTTATTTCACAGAAAGGGTCTCGTACATATCTTGCACAAATTTTAGCAGGTTACAACTACTAATATAAAAAAACATATACTCCCTCCGTCCCAAAATAGATGTCTTAGATTTTTCAAGATTTAAATGAATCTATATACTAAATAGTGTCTAGATTCATCTAAATTTTGAAAAATCTGAGACATCTATTTTGGACGGAGGGAATATGATATATTACATAGAAGATTGATGTCTAGGACTTTAACAGTGGATCTGTTTCTAATGACAGTAACAATATATCACCAGAGAGCAGACATACCCATAAAGAACATAGTAGTGTAATGAGTTAATGGACGCAGAATTTTGACGGAACATGCATGATGCATAGCTAGCTATAAGACCAGTATAGCAAAGTACACACCAAATATCTATCCGCTTACTGAATCATACCATAACCAAGCACACACCACTCTCTGACCTGTACATACATGCACCGTTACTTAATTTTTTTAGTACAAGCTAAGCTTAGGAATATTATTTTGAACCTGATCTTTGGAGTCAAAAATACTTCAATACAGACAGATGAAGAAGGATACAGAGAAAATGCGACATATGCAAGCGAATGATCTGAGCATAGAACAGAGAAGATGACGAGTGAATGGATGAAGAAGTAAAAATAAATACCTTCCAAATACGGATTTGGTAAAGGATCCCAGGATGGCAGGGGCTCGTCTTCGCCCACTCTCGCAGGGGCAGATATGCTCTGAGCATAAAATTCAGAAAGTGGCATCTTATTTTAGCAATGTCCTATGACAAATAAAATACCAGGTAAATGATAATGAGCAGAACTGGAAGGAGAAAAACATTCAACTCTTGATGAACAGCAGTACATATATATTTATTTCCACATTCAACTCTTGATGAACAGGAGTACAACAGGATTCCGTTTGTAAGTAGCAGCCGATTAAACATGTTCTGAATTTAGAGCTATATGCAGTATCTATGCAGGCAGGCCCCTCCCGCATAGCTGTGCTATTTACAAATTCCATGCGTAGTACGCCAAGTTTAGCAACAAGTACTAGAAGCTAGCAAGTTGTACAACCACATGGTCCTCCGCCCCTGATTGACAAGATTTCGATTCTGGCCAAGAATCCTACCGAACCCGAGCTACGAGATGGGAAGGATGAGAAATAGGAGGGGGACGTACCGGGAAGAAGGTTGCCGATGGAGGGGAGAGCCGGCGGCGGGAAGAAGTTTCTCCAAGAACAAATAGATTTCAGCTGCTACACTTCCTCCATTATGTGATGGTTATCAGTACAATGATCTTTATATCTGCAGATTTCGAAATAAAGAAGGTAAAGACAGCCAGTACAACTTTGATTTGCAAAGATACAGATCACCATGCACTTGTTCAACTAGTCCTTTTCAGTTCTAGTATATCAAAGACAAGGATACAAATGTAAGGTTAGGCTTTGACTAGATGATGTATGTTTCAACAACATCCTGTAAAATTTCCATGCAGAGAACTACACAAAACTAAGAAGACGTAAAATTTTATATATTATCAACTACAAGGTTATATATCAACTATATGTAGAACATGTACACGTGCAATTCTAATAGTATAAGGTCCAATTCCAGTTTTGTTTTTTAAAAAACTAGCAATAACAGACCAATGTGGAAAACTTATCCACCTTTACTCTCAGCCAAAGAAGAGCAATTTCTGGGTCGCTCTCATTGAAACTGAGAAAGTTGCATCTTAGTTTAGCAGTGTACTACTACTAGCTACAGGTCTGAATACGATTTATATTGTGAGATGATACTTGGCACCTACTAGCTACTAGCTCTTTGTAAACTCACAAAAGACCAACAGGAACGACAACTGTGTGTTCTCAGTACGGTTCAAATGGAAATTAAATACTAAATTTTTTCATTCATGCAATTTATCTCAATCGTTATACCTTTTTAAAGTCTGAACTAATTATTGTTTTTCTCATGTGGGTATCTACCTACCAATGTGCAGTCAAAGTCACAAAGCTTATTTTGAAAAATTAGATCTATTTTGTGTGTGCATCTTGCGGCCACTTTCCTTCAACATTACTAAGCAAGTATCAGAAATTGAGGATGCTCAGGTATTTCGACCTGCATTTCAGCTTCAAGTTGCTTAATGTGCCTCTGAAAAGAGGCCATTTACAAACATATTATTTTCAATATGTTCACTACTTGTGTATCGAATACTCTGTTGACTCCCCACTTCTCGAATATAGTGATACAAGTGAAGGAATTTGCCGGACAACCATTTGTACAGAAACATAAACTCGTGTGAAATTGGTCTGGCTAAGATCAACAAGGAATATGCCGGATTTTCAACAATCCTTATAAAATCAGCATTCAAGGATAAACAATCCTCCTTTTACATGAACATGAGGGACCTTGACAAAGCATCGGGGTCCGGCAATAAAAATTTATAGGTAAGATAAGATCAACTCATAGGATACGCTCTTTGCATATAAGATCAGGTCATAGGACCTGTCCATATCTCAACAGGAACGACACCAGGCCATGTCATGGCTATCGAGGATCTGGATTGGGATGCCCAAATCCCAATCGCTTACCTCCTCGTCCTCCTCCTCCTCCCTGCGGTTTCCTTTTCCTTGTGTCGTTTCCCCCATTTTTCTCAAGGATTCATCTCCGACCAAGAACCCTAGCTACAAGGTGGGAAGGATAAGGAATAGGAGGCGGACGTACCGGTGAGAACGCCGCCGACGGAGGAGAGAGCCGGCGGTGGAAGGGAAGGTGTCGAGGCGGACGCACCGGTGAGAACGCCGCCGACGGAGGAGAGAGCCGGCGGTGGAAGGGAAGGTGTCGCGTCGCCGTCGCCGACAAGATCACCGCCCCGTCTTCGCATCGCCCGTCGCTTGCTCTCTCTCTCTTTCGCCTGTCGTGGATCTTCCACGGGTCAGTTGGGGTGGATTTTTTTCCAGACCATGTGACTCGAAGATGGATGGGTTGGGTTGGGTAATTTTCCAGACGCGGTGTAAACGAAGACCATATTTTCGAGGGCTGAAAAAAAATTCTGACAGAGCTGGATCGGGCTGGATTGGGCTGCAATCCAGGCCATTCCATGTCTCTCTGGGTTTAAACGAACGAGGCCTGAAAGTTTTTTCCATGATGTGGATGCAATCTGAATGAGCAGGGGGAGCCATGCATCTGCACGTCAGCGAGAACCGCGAGTGTCGCATGCACATGCTTGGTTCCTGACGCTGTGCGCCTGTCCCGTACCCGGTAGCGCCGTTGTGTGTTTGACGGCGGAGGACCTGACCGGCCCGGTGGATATTGTGTAGATGATGCGGCTACATATCACACGACGAGATCCGTTTAAAACTAATGCAAACGAACACGAAGGGATACAATCAAACGACAATGGACGGTTGTCGTCGTCATCGTCCATGCCTCGGCTGCTGCTCGCCATGTTACCAGGGCCGGCCATGAGGGGGACTAGAGGGGCGGCCGCCCGGGCCCAAGAAAAACAGGAGCCCCCCCTAAATATTTTCTTTATATATGGACTGTTATAAATCTAAAAAAATAAAGGAGAATAAAAGTCAACTATTTTTCATTGGGACATATTGGGCGTTTTTTGTTTTCTAGACAAAACGTTTCCTACAATCAGATCACATCGATCTAGCGATTCTTGTTCGCAACTTTGGTCGTTCATGAGTCCTGACTTCCTATAACTCTTCCTAAATTCTGTACCGATCATAGTGGAGACACACCACATGTCGTCGCTCGTCACCCTTGCCCACCAGCCATCTCATCTTCCTCTCTCGCCCACCGGTCATCTCATCTTCCTCTCGTCTCACTCGCTAGAAGGCGGGATATTTCTTCCAAGGATGGTCGTTTACTATAACATGCTGGTCCCATCCCAAACCCCAAATCCCCAGTTCTCTGTGTATATAGTGGGAGAATTATGCCCTAATTCTAGTTTTCAATTTTTGATCCGTAGCTATTCTTCTTATTTTCCGTGTGGGTAATTGGGTATACTTGAAGTATTTATTTTTCTTTGTTTCATATATGTATATAAAAAAATAGCAAGGGGCCCTAAATTTTAGTTTCACCCTAGGCCCCTGAAAACTCATGACCGGCCCTGCATGTTACAGCAGGTACAATCCGCTTTCGTCGATTCCAGCATTGCTCGGCGTGTTACAGATGGCCATGATGGTTATGGAAAGGTCGTCGATGCCACGACCAGCGCCACCACCAAATATTAGGAGGCCGATGACCGACTGAAAACTACCCCTTATATCCCTAATAATTTGGAACATTAGGAGCCGTGGACGGCGTGTATTCCTCCTCGAAACAGCCAGCTATATTAATATAGCAACCATTTGAGGCCGATGCTGGGCTAGACAGCAGAACGCTCAAAAGAGAAAAACAAAGAAACCAAAAAGAAAAAGAAAAGAAAGCAAAGCCGATAACAGTGGCTCGACAAAAACGAGGAGGAATCATGACCGTTGCGTCCTCCAGCTAAGTTCCACCACACGCCTAGCACTCTGACGCGCGCGCACCAAGCAGCACCTCCAGGAAGGAAGGCGACAATGACGACGCTGCTGCCCGGACAGGTCTTAGGGTTTCCCCCGGCACGCTCCGGGAGATGGGAAAGAGGTACACCCGACGCCCTTCAAAAAGGACGGTGGCACCAGCAGGCGTTACCAGGTCGGTGAAGATGACAAGGATTTCTCCCGACCCCTCAAAAAAACCACACCCCCGGACACTTCGCAATGCACCACCATGCTCGCCGCCCGCCAGCACATGCCACACCGGTCTTGAATCCGCCACCGCCGTCTCACCGTGACACATGAATTATGGCCGATAAACAACAAAGAGGAAGCGACGGCAGGGGTTGCTGGAACAACAGTGCACGGGATGGAGCTACCTCCACCACCGGAAGGTGGTAGCCGACCGGATACAGCCACAGGGCAAACCAGGCCAACTTAACCTGGCCGAGCCCACCAGGGCTCGTCAAGACCCGTCGCCATACTGCAGCAGGGGAACCGTCGTCCAAGCCAACCCCACGCAAGCCCCTACTTCGTCGTCCATTAGGGATCTACTGCCACCATCGATCCCTGCCACCAAGTAGCACCACCACCACGCGCACCCGAGATTACGGACCACTATCGGTCTGAGATACACCTTGTCCTCCACGAGCTCAACTCCTCGAAACTACAGGCACCGCCGTGGTGAGGCCCTTGGTGCCGACATGGGGGCTGAAGCAAGATCAGGGCCCACCTGGCCTAGATCCCTCGACACCGAGGAAGGGGCGCTGCGAGATCTGCCACTCAGCCCGCTATCCGAAGACCACCGGTGCAACGCCCGCCAGGCTAGCTCCGGTGTCCAGAGCATGCGCCGGGAGGTGGCGTTCCAGCCTAGAACCGCGTGCAGGACCCGGGTTGGGCCAGCCCAGATCGAGCCCAACCTGGCCCAGATTTGGGCCGAGTCCCCACGGCACCACCGCTCGCCTCCGGCTGCCACCTCGAGTCGAACTCCGCCACCCCGTCGTCGGCTCCAGGAGGCTCCTCCACCGTCGTGCCTCGCCAACAACCTTGGGGTCGAGCCCGCCTGAGAACCGGCCAGGCCAGCGCCGCCCACCGCTGGAGTAGAAGTTGTCGGAAGGCCGCCACTGCCTCCGCCCAGGGAACGCCGTGAACTCGCGAATCCTCACCGCCACGCAGTCCTCCGCGCTGCCACGATGACTCGTCGCCACGCCGCTACAGCCTAGGCCCGCAGCATCCCGGAGTACCAACGCCAGCCCGCGCTAGCGCACCGCTTGGGAAGGAGAAAGTTTCCCGCCACTGCTAGCGCCGGCCGGGCTTCACCCGGCCACGCCCTTTGGTGGCGGCGAGGAAGGAGAAGGGGAACGGGGGCGAGGAGGCTCTAGCGGCTAGGATTCCGCCCGGTCGCTCGCGGGAGCGACTCGGGGGAAACGGGTCAAAAAAATTGATGGCGCGTATTCTTAGGAGGTTTTAATTGTTTGGTAAGATAAGAAAAGTTAGCCAATTAGTTACATCGTTGAATAGATATGAGCTAAATATTAGGGTCACGGCTAGTTTGTTGTTGCGGTGGCATTTTTCATGTAATTATCTTGAAGTGTGACACCACACACCACCGCATCTTTGGATTTAATAGTAAAGATTTTTATTTATTTAATATTTGTTAATTCATTCAATTAATAATAATTCTATATACTGATATTCCTAAACAATTTCGGTGCTTTTACGAAACAACCCCTATGATGTCCAATAATTCAGTCGAAGTTCTAAATCCACTTAAAACGCGTTAGCGAACCTTAAGTGTGTTACCCTACAGTTCATGAATAATGTGGACATGATCGAGACACCTCTTCGATCAATAATCATCAGCGGGATCTAGAAATCCATAATGACTTCCACTTATTCAACGATGAATCTAATGACCGTGCGAACCATTAACATTGTAGTCATTGTCTCGCGATATATTACTTGTCCGAGATCCGATCATTTGGTACCATTCATGCCTAGTTTGATCTTGTTACCGATAAATACTCTTTACTCATTCCGTGATATAACATTCTTTCTGATCAAATCACTTGATCGCAAGCTGTTATCAATGTGATATCACCGAGAGGGTCCAGAGTATATCTCTATCATCGGGATGGAAAAATCCCACTCTTGATCCAGAAGCCTCAACTAACACTTTCTAAGTACCCAACGACATCTTTATAATCACCTTGTTATGGTGTGACGTTTGATGGACTCAAATTACTCTTCCCGTGCTAGTGATTGACGTGATCTCATGGTTTAAGTATTAGGACTACTTTGTATGAGTTTGATACAGCAATGAAACTTGATTGACTTGATCATATTTGTATTCTTACTATGGGTGTAAGTGTTCATCATATCATTATCCAATGACATGATCTTGTTATTAACAATATCCAATGTTCATGATCAGGAAATCTTGATCATCCATTAATCAACAAGCTAGTGCAATAAGAGGCATTACGAGGAACCTTTTCTTTGTTTGTTAAACACACTTGTATTAATGTTTCCGGTTAACACACTTATAAAATGAGAAATAAACATTTATCATAAACATGGAATAATATAATAACCACTTTATTATTGCCTCTTGGGCATATTCCCTACACTAGACCCCGTCGGCTGGACCCTACCAGCTGGCCATACCTTGTAAACTTCACCCCAACCAGTATATAAGGGGGGAGCATCTCCATGAGGCGGTAGACTATGAACTGATCATATTCTCCACCCAGTTTCCCTCGGCTCATCTGAGATACAGGTCAAGAAGCATTTGTACAAGGCACTTAGCCCTCATATATAGAGTCTTTGCAGGACTAGGGGTGTTACCTCATTGAGAGGGCCCCGAACCTGAGTATATCGTTGTGTTAGTAGTGTGTGTGCCCAATCCCTGCGAAATGCATCACTAGCTCCTAATTATCACCTCTTAAGCCATCCCTGATGGTACTGCCATGTTCCACACCACAACATGCGGGACATGAAGATATTATTCAGTTTTAATGTGAACTGGCTAAAAAGGAATGACCAATGTGCACAATAGAAAAACGTGCATTGTTGGCCTTGGACTTGATCCGTCCCGCCATAGTGCTCTTGCATATGTAGACGATAAAGTTCATTCGTTAGATGATCTGTAGCCTTGGTATCCATGATCCAGGGTGGAGGGATGCGGGAGCTCGTTGAGGCGGAGTTTCCTGAGCGCTGGTTGTTGGCACGTACGAACTCAGGGTTGAACCGGTTCCGACATTATGAGGCGATGTGCCCCCAGTAGTCGTAGATTTGGCACTGATGATGCTGACAGCGGCATCCATTACCTTCATTCTGGCAGTTTCCACCGCCGTTGCTGCCGTAGTTACCACCTCCATTGCTGTCAGAATTAGAGCGACCATTGCCGTTGGGGCGACCTCCATTTGCCGTTGGGGCGACCTCCATTTGCTCCCGCCGTATCCAGACTGGTAGTTGCCAGCCAAGGGTCCACCACCGGTCGCTGCCGAGGAAAACACGGGCGCACACACTGCTAGGGGGTGGCGCCACTACTGCCAAAACCACCAGGGCGAGATGTTGCCTTGGCTGACAAGACCCACTCCTCGTTCTCGGCCTGCTGCGAGAGCTGCAGCGCTTCATAGTTCAGCACCATGGAGTAGAAGTTGGCGGCGGTCACCGGAGTAGTCGCAACTTTAAGGGACGTCGCAATCGGGTTAAAGGGCGAGCCCAAACCGGTGAGCATGTAGTCGATGATCTCGCTATCGCGAAGTGGAGATCCAGCGGCAGCCATGGCATCGGCCATAGCCTTCACCTTGTGTATGTACTCGCTGGCACTCATGCTGCCCTTCCTCAACACCTGGATTTGGCGTTGGATGTGCCTCACGCCAGCACGGATCTGCACGGAAAACATGGCATGGATGGCCACACACGTCGTGGTCGCTGTTTGGCAGCCTAGAAGCTGGCTCGCGATCTCCTCTGTCATGGAGGAGAGAAGCACGCCTTGGACCTTATGGTCTTGTTTCCATGTCTCATACGCGGGGTTAGCCATAGACCTGGCGGCATCGCCAGTCCCCTCAGTGACAGCCTGAGACGGCGTCACAATTGTCCCGTCAAGGTATCCATAGAGACAGGCGTCGGAGAGATTGGTGAGGCTGAGAACCCGCCAGAGGGCGAAGTTTTCACGGTCAAGGCGGATGCCTATAGGAGGAACCGTGGGAGGAGTAAGAGAGGCAGCTTGCAGGGAAATGATGGGGCCAATGACGGCGAGTTGCATGGCTCCGGTTGTTGCCGTTGCCAACAGGTGGGGCGGCGGCAGCAGTGATCAAGGAAGAGGCGACGACCAGGATTGGCTCTGATACCAAGATATAAAAAATGTTTTAGGGTTTCGTGGTAGGCATCACGCCTCCTATATATACTTGGCAGGATACATACATATGTACGTTAGAAATACAACACGTACGTATCAACGACCGATTATTAACAATGTCAAGTTAACAATAACCTTGTGTGATCAAAACGTTGCCCATAGGCTATCAAAAGCAAATAATAAGAATTCATCAGCGACGACCCACTGCTTGCCTCGTCAATACCTCTCGACACTGCCAGTGCCAGGTTTTTTGTTTAACGATAAAAGGGTCTAGAAGACCCCTAGAAGCTGTGATAGAGAACACGTGGCAGGTACAACTTGCAAAGAGGCCCTTAGCAACAAGCACCCTAGGAAACCTAGAAATAAAAGATAAGGGCCTCCTTAAAACAAAAAAACCCTAGTACTAAAATATGAAATGCAAACAAGCCCTTGGACGCCTACGCCACCATTTTCCGGCAACCTCCAGCCAACGGAATCGGCGAGGTCGTGGAGGTTTCTTGCTCATGACACTCCCCTAGCCGGAGAGGAAGAAAAGCCATCGGCCATCTCGCTCTCTTCGGGGACGAACCACTTGTCGAGGGCGAGACATCGAGCTTCAGCACAGAGCTCAGAGAAGGGCCTCCAATGGAGGTTAAAACCCAAGGTCGCCTTTCGACCAGAACGGGAAGTAGCCCGGTGGCATCTCCGCCACCAAAGGGCCACTGCGAAGAGGAACTTGCATGCGCAGCTTCATCCAACCTAATCACCGTCTTCAGCTTCAGGATTTTCCCCCTTCTATCCCATGCCACCACGGCAGGCCGAGAGAAGGGCAAAGAACGAGTCGCTGTTGACACAGCAAAGAGGCCCACGAGCTTTATGCCCGAGCCGCCGAGGCCATCCCTTCCACCGCATGCTCCAACCACTGCCAGTGCCAGGTAGCCCTGCACTCGCTATGTTCGTCGGTATTTCACCATGAACCCTCCATGAAAATTATAATAGAGAACAAGTCACATACACAATTATAGGACCGGTGGCCCGACGATCCTCCGCCCTCACCGGCGTCAGGACGCGCCCCTGCCGCTTGGGACCACCCTAATGCTCATGGCCACGATTCAGTAACAACTCACATTCCATTTCAGTAACTCCAACCACCAGCATTCCATTAGGCCGTAGCAAATTCACAGATATTACATGGTAGCAAATTTCTGATCAATCCAACCTAGTTGCACGAATATTACATGGTAGCAAATTTCTGATTATACAAACTAGTTGCACGAATAAATTACAACATGGTAGCAAAATTTTTATTTCTCAAAGTCCTACAAACACATAAAATATCTATTAGTACAAATTTGAGAACATGAATAAACTACAACATGTAATTTTTGGATAATTACATGTTGTTGTTCCTTCTTGTGAAGTACTGCAATTGCTTGTCTGCTTGCTTTAGTAAGGCTACTGACAAGTTCTGCTCAAAGGTGATCCATGCATCAAAAATGCTAGCTCAGTTATTTTTTGAATCTTCGAGATTAGGAGGATGTAGTTGTGAGATTGCAGTAGTTAATAGCTGCACAAAAGATGTTCATCATTCAGACATATGAGGCTATGAATAGCACATATATAGCTCAACTATTACATATCAGCCATATTATTCAGATGCAAAGTAAAAGATATCATCTTTTAGGACAACATCTTGGATATCATATCCACAACAATAGAAAACAAAGAGGGCAATGGTGACAGATTTCTACTGAATTTTGTTACATGGCTAGTCCAGTAGACTGTATTAGTGTTGCAACTCCATGTACTTGAGATAAAAGCTAAAAGAATAGTACCCGAAGATATCATAGCAAAATCCAATCATGTAAATTATGAAACCCCCTGCAATGTGCTTGCTTTGAAAGAACCTGCAACAACTACAATAATATATGCACATGATACATATTAGTGCAAAAATTATAAGCTGAAATAGATGCTTACCACTAGGCCTAATCCAATCTCCAAAGCACATCAATGCTTCAACCGTTTTAGGTGCTAGGATACTTCTATGATCAGTAATAACTCTCCCACATGTGCTAAACACGGATTCAGAGGCAACTGATGAAGCTGGAATCTTCAGTACATCACGTGCAATTCTACCAAGTGTTTGGGTACCTAGCAGAGTTGACATCCCACCACTTTAGGATGTCAAAGTCTGTGGTAAGGGGATAGAAATCCTCCTCTAGATACCATTGTAGCTCATTGCAACTGCTAGCTTTCTTAAGCTTGACATGTTCAGCCCAATCTGAAAGCACACTATCCGGAAAAACAACTCCCTCTTCATTCCTTTCTTGTGATGATAAATCAACATCATCTCCCAATTCAGCAGCATATTCTGTAAATAAGGCATCCATAACTGTCCTAACTTCTTGGATATGTTTAGCTGCATCAACTCCAAAATATGTCTTTAATCGAAAATCCACATATTCCATCTTAAATCTTGGATCGAGTATCACCAGAATGCAGTTTGTCAAGTATGACTCCATAAAGTACTTGTGATATTTATTCTTCATTTCTTTCACCATGATTCTGATTACAGGATTGTTGCTCTTTGCTTGTTTATCTAGGATAAGTTTCACACCCCAAATTTCAAAGAAATATCGATTTGATGTGGGGTAGTTTGAGCTTGAAATGACATTGGTGGCATGGCAGAATACCTTAAGAAGCTCACAAATGTCTTCAACCATTTTCCACTCCTTGGCTGAAGGACAAAATGTATAATTTGGACCTTGTTGTAAGGTCTCAAATACTTTTCTAAATGGCAACATAGACTCGAGCATAAGGAATGTCGAGTTCCACCTTGAAGACACGTCGGGTGTAGGTTGGTGTTTGCATGTTATTCCAGCTTGGGTGACCATCTTGGCAAATTGTTCTTTTCTACCCTGGGAACTCCTAATATATTTTATGCTCTCTCTAGTATTGTCCACCACAGACTTCATCTCTTTCACCTTCAATCCATCTTTCACTATGAGGTTTAGCACATGACATGCACAACAGATGTCTAGAAGTTTCCCTTCATGATGGATAAGGCCTTGATCGACAAGGATTTTTCTAGGATGACTAATCATTTTGGTGTTCACTTCTGCATTATCCATTGTGAAGCTAAATATTATATTCTCAATGTTCCAATGACTAAGGGCCTTTAGTACCACATCAAACATATTCCAAGAATCATGGGGTGTTTCAATTACGCAAAACCTTATGATTCTATGCCTAATTCTCCTATTAATGTCAATCCAATGACATGTAATGCATAGATAACCAAGCTTCTGGTTAGACGTCCACATATCGCTGGTTAAGGATACTCTATGGTTGCAATTCATGAAGAAACTTTGGTAGTTACTTCTATATGAATAGTAAATATCCATGCAATCATTTTGGACAGTAACTCTATTGACTGACTTGAACCAAGGATTCAATGATGCATAGAATTTCCTAAAACCAGCATACTCAACAAATGAAAACGGCAGCCCATGCAAGTCAATTAACTTAACAAGTTCAATCCTTGCTACTTGTTGGTCAAATTTCTAGTCAGGGTCTATTTCATCAGAGGTTCTAATTTGCTGAACCACCCCGTCCATTGAACATTTGACCTCACATACCTTCAAGTGTCTAGCAAGTTGACTGCTACCAGAGACCTTAGAGGTTGGAAACACGGTGTTGCAGTACTTTCATCGGTCTTGCGTTAGAAGTCCATCAATGTATATAGGCTCAGCATCGCTCCAAACGATGGAGGTTAGCTTCCATGGTCTGCGTTTGGAGCCTACAAGTATGAAAGTTTTCAAATATTGGCATCTACATAGTAGTATTAATGGTCCTATTTGAGAGCATGTGATAGAGGTCAGAACTTACCATTAGTAGCAGTAGGTTGTAACTCATCCGAAGTAGTTGGAGTACCATGTGCAGGAGTAGGTGATAGATCATGAAAATTAGGAGATCTTGAAGTTCCACCTAGATTTCCACCTGGATTTGGAGTCCCTGCATGCAAATTAGGAGACTTTGAAGTTCCAACAGGTGATTGTGCTTTTTTTCTTGCAATCGTATTCATTATAGGAGACCTAGACACGATAGGAGACATTTTTCTTCTTGGAGTTTTGGAGTTCTTCAATGTGTCATCTCAACCTGCATTTAGAACAAGCTGACTATGTTATTACCAGCTCATAGTCACTCTCTCTAATATGGTATAACAAGAACATATCGTGAACTTACTTTTGCATTAATGTTTTTTGCAGCCTTTCTTGCTCTTGAGCTTTCACTACCATGAGATAGTGATCTTTTGCCACCTATGGTTTCAGAGATAGGGACCTTGCTACTGTCCCGCTGATCCACATGGGTCTTGCTAGTAATTTGCCGCTCAACACGTGTATCGTCGGACCACTGCGTCTCTCCATGGGTCTTGCTGGAATCCTGCGGATAACAGACATGTAAACAATATAACTCATGTGCACACTTACAAAACAGCAAGAGAGTTATGGTAGAGATGAGCACCCTAAAAACAAGAGAAAGAATCAGCACCCTAAAATGGATCAGACATATAAAAAACTATTTAATGAATTGCAATCTAGTATATTGTAGTCAATTTCGGTCTGCAGTTCTTTAGCGTGGTGCTAGCCATGCTCCCAGAATCCTGATGACTGTGTATATGATGATTAATCAGCTAGAAGCTTGTACTACTACTTCATAGATACCCCTAATTAGTTATTTAACTGACTAACTAACTCTATATGTCTAGTAGGTGGCAACAATTCCATTCGATGGAAACCTGAAACACAAGAACCTAGTCAAGCAAAGGTCTGTGTGCTTTCCATGTTACTTCCTTACGAGCTGTACTATAGATTAGAGCAGTACTATAGATAGGAGGGAGCCATGAGTGGAATCAAGTGAACAATGGAGCTAGCTTAGCCATCCAGATCTGTGACTGATGGACGCATGAGACTTGCATTCCTAAAATCCATGCATTCCTAGAATCCATGGAATTACAGTAGATGTTATCTACCGATAGATGCATTCCTAAAGTTCAGACCAAGTACTGTTTGCATAGATGTTATCTACTGGTAGCATCTGTAGGAAGAACAGTAGGAATCACAGGAGTTCTGTAGGAAGAACAGTAGCTGGTTTACCTTCTTGCAGATCTTCTTCCTTTCGATTTTGTTGTCTCCCTACATCTGCCAGTGGAACTCGCCAAAGATCTGACGCTTCCCACCGTGCGGCTCCCCACCGACCTCGTCGGAGGCGTGCGGCTCCCCACTGACCCCGCCGGCCGGAGAAGAGGACCGGAGGGGGGGTGATGGATCCCGACACCTGTGCCATAGAGCCTCGATCCGGTGGGAGAGAGAGGAGGGGGCAGATTCTCGGGACGAGCAGGGGGGAAGCAGTGACGGCGGGATGAATCTTTCGGGCATGGCACCCGCCTCCATCGCCATGGTGTTCCTCTCCTGCGACTCCATCGCTGATTTGCACGGTTGCCTCGCGGTGCGGAGGCGCCGTGGGTGTCCGCCTGATCTTATTGTAAGCCCATGGGCTGCCACTTAAGCGAAATAGATGGGATGGGCTGGCGGCGCCGTGGGCAGCCCATGCCCACCTACAGGCTGAGACGCGATAGCTGCTACGGAGGCCTTGATGAAGGCGTGGGGAAATTTGGTGGACATGGTATTGTTGTCCTGCATGTCATCCAACGGCAATCGATGCTCTCGCTCATGTCCATGGACGTGGCGACCAAATCGGCTAGATGATGGCCGAATTAGGATGCGGCTTTGCAGCTCCTCTATCACCCTGGTGCCTCCTGTTTTGATCCGGAGGGTTTGAGGCCATCTCCGTCGTGTGATTTCAGATTTTTCCTAAATATCAAAACCCATGTGTGTGGAAGCCCATGTATGATTTGTCCCAAGTTGGTGGCAGCTCACATGTGAGTGGAGTGGGAGCTAAAGTAGTCCTACATGGAAAGTTGGAGGAGAATTACACCAACTTATAAGGTGTACTGGTTCACCATTTAGTAAAGTGAGTGAGAAGAGGAGAACTACACGCGTGCTTCTCCAATGACGATGCCACTCGCCCACCCACCCGCCCGCCCGCCCGACCCGACACACGCGCGGGCGGGAATCTCGCCAAGCCAAGCTTATTTTTGCTGCTTGGGAAAACTGGTGCGGTTTTGACAAACGTGTCAAACCATTGTCATCTTCTCCAAGGTTATTGTTGCGACTACATCTACAAGCGAATGGTACGTGCGACGTGCTGTTGTCTGGTTATTCACCATGTTCTGTGAGTACATGCGCAGCTGCTGCTTGTTTTCGCTCATCTTGTTGTTTAATACATCTAGTATGTTCGAGTTACATGTGCTAGTAGCTGTTTTTCCATGTTTAATATTCTGGAATTAATCATGGAAATTGTACCTAATTTTCCAACAATTCAAAAACCTTATTATAGGCAATTTCCTAAGTTAAACATGGGACACTTGGCCGATGCGATGAAGCCGGAAAAGTTTAGCGGTGTTCATTTTAAGAGGTGGCAGTATAAGACCACTATGTGGCTGCAAGCTCTGAAAGTATTCGAGACTAGTGAGAGTTTACCTGAAGGAACTATATCTGAGCAAGATCAGAACAAGTTCAAGGAAACCAATCTAGCCTTTGTGGGATGTGTTCTTGACAACAAGATGTTTGATGTGTACATGCACATCAAAGATGGAAAAGAGTTCTGGGAGGCATTGAACGCTAAGTTCGGTGTAACAGATGCTGGCAGTGAACTGTAGATCATGGAGAACTTTCATGATTACAGGATGGTTCACAACTGTTCTGTAGTCGAACAAGCTCATGAGATATAGTGCTTTGCCAAGGAGCTTGAAATCCTTAAATGTATCTTACCTGACAAGTTTGTGGCTAGGTGCATAATTGCAAAGTTGCCTTCTTCATGGAGGAACTTCGCCACATCTCTCAAGCATAAGAGACAAGAGATATCGGTTGAAAACCTGATAGCATCTTTGATGTTGAGGAGAAGGCTCGGTCTAAGGACACTGCTGAGAAAGGAGGCGAGGGTTAGTCCAGTGCCAACATGGTGCAGAAGAGGACCTTCGACAAAAATAAAGGGAACTATAAGTCCTCCTTCAACAAGCCTGAAAAGACTACAACCTTCAAGAAGAAGAAGAAGCCAAACAAGGCCGAGCTAGGTTGCTTTACCTGTGGAGAGCTCGGTCACTTTTCTAAGGACTGCCCAGAACGTGCAGATCGCAAGGGGAAAAGCGGGAAGACTGTCAACGTCGTGACTGCTAGCAACACTAATGGGTATGGTAATTTATTTACTATTCTTTTAGTATTTCAATCACCATGTTGGTGGATTGATACGGGTGCTAATGTTCATGTGTGTGCTGATATCTCTATGTTCACTTCTTATCAGGTCGCACGGGATTCTTCCGTCCTAATGGGGAATGGATTACATGCTTCTGTTCGTGGTGTTGGCACGGTGGATCTGAAGTTTACTTCCGGAAAAATCATGCAACTGAGGAACGTGCAACATCTCCCTACTATGAACAAGAATCTCGTTAGTGGATCCCGAAACATGGACAATTTATTGGTAAAGGTTATGATTTCGGAGGCTAGTTCCTTTTTCACTTTCAGAGTTTTGTAATAAATCTGTGAATCATAGTGATGTTAATGATGATACCACTGTTTGGCATTCTCGTTTATGTCACATTAATTTTGGTTTGATGTCTCAGATGTCCACCATGAGTTTAATTCCGAATTTCACTATTACCAAAGGTTCTAAGTGCCATAGTTGTGTGCAATCAAAGCAACCTCGAAAGCCTCACAAGGCTGTCGAGGAGAGAAACTTAGCACCTCTAGAACTCATACATTTCGATCTATATGATATGAATGGTGTGTTGATAAAAGGTGAAAACAGATATTTCATGACATTGATTGATGATGTGACTAGATACTGCTATGTTTATTTGTTGCGCACTAAAGATGATGCTTTAGACTACTTTAGAATTTATAAAGCCGAAGTTGAAAATCAACTAGATAGAAAGATCAAACGTCTTAGATCAGATCGTGGTGGTGAATATTTTTCCAAAATCTTTGAAGAATTCTGTGAGGAACATGGCATTATTCATGAGAGGATGCCTCCCTACTCGCTCCAATCAAACGGGGTTACCGAGAGGAAAAATCGCATGCTGACTAACTTGGTGAATTCCATGTTAGCCACTGTCGAGAGAAAAAACCACACACCGACACCGTCGCCGCTCGCACGCACGCCCGCTCGTCTCGTCACAACGCGCACGCGTCGCGTGTTGCGGGAATCTCGCCGAACCGAGCTTTATTTTTGATGCTTGGAAAAACTGGTGCGATTTTGACAGATGTGTCAACAATTAGTAGATTCGGGTCGCTCCCAGATCGTGGGTTATATGTAACCGACCCGAACATGCGCAACGTGGGCTTGGTCCAGGGCGTGCCATGTGTGGGTTTCCCGAGCCACTCTATATAAACGCATGTGTGCCTTCCACCACGAACACACCGAATCCAATCTAGGGTTTTGTCAACCTCTCTACTTGTGCCGCCACCGTAGCCTACTCCATCCCGCTTGCCGGCGTGCACCGGCAGACGGGAGAGTAGGTCTCCGGAACCACTCACATTTGTGATCCTGTACGGGAGAGGGCGAATAAGATTTTTGGGAAGCGCTCTACGCGACTGCTCGAGTTCTTCATCACGGGTCGTTTTCCATCCAAGTCGGGCGAAGCTGCCTATCGTCGTCTTCGCCGCCGTCTGCTTCGATCAGTCTTCCCCCAGGTTACTGCTGCGACTACATCTGCAAGCGAACGGTACATGCGACGTGCTACTGTCTGGTTATTCACCATGTTCTGCGAGTACATGTTTAGCTGCTGCTTGTTTCCGTTCATCTTGTTCTTTAGTACATCTAGTATGTTTGAGTTACATATGCTAGTAGCTGGTTTTGCCATGTTTAATATTATAGAATTAATCATGGAAATTCTGCCTAATTTTCCAACACCTCTATCACCCTGGTGCCTCCTGTTTTGATCCAGAGGTTTCGAGGCCATCTCCGTCGACAGGGGAGGTCGATCATGTAGGGTCACATCACCCTTGATGCGATGATACGCAATTGATGCTCTCGCTCATGTTCGTAGCCGTGACGGTCGAATCAGGCCAGATCACAGCTGAATTAGGACACGACTTTGAAGCTCCTCTATGATCCAGAGCATTCGAAGCCATCTTCGCTGGTAACGGAGGTCGATCATGTAGTGGATGCGATAGTGCCCTCGCCTCATGCCTTATCTCAAAGCAGCCATAGTCGGAGCTGATCAGTGACTATCTTGGTCTTCACGCCCACGACCGCATCCACTTTTCTTTCATCGCCATGGTTCTTTCTGATCTCTCGCCTAGTTGCTTGCTTGCATGTATAACTTGCAACTCTTTATTTCGATTGTAAAATTGGATCGATTTGATGCAATCAATCTTGGTCCCAATTTTGAAGGCTGGGAGAAGGCAAGAAAATTCAAGAAACCGCCGATTGTTGTCTGGTCAGGAGGTAGTTCTCTTGTGTGACACGGTTATGATCACCCGATTTGAGTAATATAGACTGAATATTGGGGCGATCAAGGAAGCAACATGGACCAAAACGGATAAAAACAACATGAACAAAAACCTTCTCTAGCCTCAACGAAGTCTTTTTCACTTACGGTGGTAGTGGGATAATTTCTCTATTGGTAGAAGGGCAAAATTGTTTAAAAAGTATTGAATGAAAATCATGTCGACGGAGTATAGATCTACAATATTGTATGGATCCTTCCTGCAACTTGCAACCCTCCCGTACCAATTCCATTTTATATTAAAATAAACGGTAAAATAGGAGTAGTATTTCTACCTATAGAATTTGCCTAGAATTCTTGCCTTTACCCTTCTCAGTCCTCGACCATCCCACTTCTTCGTCAACCTGTCGCCGATGCCGAGGCCGCTATCTCATTTGCTAGCTCCCGTTCTGCATGGTATACCATCTTACCACTCATACCGTGTTATCATTATTTGCTTTGGTTGTGTTCTAGCGTGTCGATTTTCTTGGAGAGATTTGAGTGTAGAGGTGGGAGTGGTTAGAATGCCTTGTTCCTTTATTTGAGATATGGTTAGCAAATCGTTGGTGGTGTTGATATGATTTGGGTCCCAGGGGTTTTCGTGCTTAGGAAGTCTGTGTTTTGTAATTGCCCAGATTGGTTTTTATTGGCATGTTGAAGATGATGCCGAAGGTTTTTAATAATGTTGCATGTTTCAGTTTCTTGCTGATGTGCTTGTTTATATGTGATATTGTTCTAATACCTTAAGTATAGTAAATCATATTGGGGATTGTAATAAATCATAACATAGCAGTACATGTTTATCTAATAGTTTTTTTTGCCGCGAAAACACAAAAGCTTTATGTCTCGATGCATTGATAGAGAAGAAAGTTGCTTCTTTTTTTGTTCATATGATGTTTTGGTAGCTATGGCAAGGAAATTTGTGCAATACAACGCTAATATTTATTTTCAGGATGAAAGATCTATAAGTGTATATGATTTAGGGCTTGAGATTAAGTTGACGTGGTGTGTATCTTGAGTGTTTGTTTTGTGGTACCTTTCAATTTCATTTACTTTTCATAATGATATGTTTATCGACTTAGACAAGTATCCAAGTGTTGGTTTCTATGAAAACAAATATCAAAAGAAATATTATATCCTTTTATCTAGAGTGGTCTTATTAAGTGTAGTTAATTGTCTTCTAGTTTCCTGTTGTTCATTCTGTTTTTGCTCTTTTGTGTTCTAAGGAAATTAGTGGGCTAGATACTTAGCCACCAGTTTCTGTATTGCAGGCCATAACAACAGGTACTCTTGATGGTGGCAACCTGAAACTGTACAAGCATCTTTGATCATTCGTCTTGCTACTAAAGCATGACCGGTAGATTTGAAATATTATTAGGAAGTTGTTGATAAGGACAAGTAAAAATTCATGGATGTAATATGGAAACCAGAGATCTGAATGTCCACACTTATGATTTAGAGAACCTCCACTAGCATTCCCAAGAGGGCCTCGCCATGCCGATTTTTCCATCCAAACGACGATTTTTCAGGGAACGCTGGATGGCAGGAAAAACAGGTGGGCCACCCTGTCGGCGAGACTTCCCATTTCCCCACCGAGATTTGGCTCTCCCATGAAACAAAGCCCTCTCCACCCACCCTCGCTACCATGTCGCCGCCGACGCTACCCCGCCAAACCACACCGATATAAAGGTCCACCATCACCGCAACATCCCCTTCCCTCGCTACTAGCCTTGTTTCGCCTTCTCTCGGCGTCGTTGATGACTACAAGTGCACATATCGTTTGTAGCTAGTTTCGAAATAAAGATATCGATCCCACATGGAGCAGAAGTCTGAAGTCTAATAACTCTTGAAATAAATATTATAATAGAAATGCTAAATAAAGTTCTAAGTGACAAGATAAAATGCGAATACTGCGTAAAAATGTGTTTTGGGGTTTTTGGTATCAGAGCAACAATAAGTAAAGGAAAAGAACTGAATATAGAAAGTAAGTATCGCGTATGTAAGAGAGATTGGAACTGCAATAGGGAAAATCGTTCTCAGGGAGTAGCGGATACACCACTAGTGTTATGAGGAGCTAAGGTAAAGATTATTATCATGAACATTCTCAACTATGTATGTGTGGGAGGAACTCCGTATTTAGACAAATAAGCAGCAACCGCTGCTCACATCATGCTCATAACTACAACAGTCAGCAATTGACATCAATCGAATTACTGTGTTATTAAGGGACTTAATCCCGTATGACCTATCACATGGCATGGATAGTGTTCCGTGAGTTTCCTCGGTTCCCAAGTTAATACGTAAGGGGTACCAACATATTTATAGTCACTGTAAGTGCTAACACACCTCCATCTACCAACAAGTAGTTCCGTCCATCAAGTCCCCGTGAGAGGCAAATATTGAGAGGTCGACTTTTCTCAACATCAAGATGAAGACAATCTAACACATGGTCATAGCGATGAATATCATAATAAACTTTATCTTATTTCAATCTCATACTAGGGTTTCTCCATCTCCTCAAGAACTAATGATCTACTCAGACATGGAGGCAATCAACATCATGGTAATAACAATGAAATCTATCATAGATGAATAGTTCATGTATAAATCCACAATGAGTACGGAAATTACAACAAGATCTAGAAAAGATGTAGATGGAATGGATGAAGATGGTGTTGATGCAGCAGTTGATGATGAAGATCGATGCCTTAGCATCTCGGATTTGCGTAGGGCGAAGATGGATCCCCGGTGGACAAGTTCACCCTCCAGAAGCCTTCCGGAGGTGAGGTTTCGGCGATTTTTGGGTGTTCTGTATGTCGTCTCTTCGATCCAGTTGCACGGGGTGAAACTATTTGAGGAGGAGGTGGCAGCGCCAACTATACGGCGGGAACTATACGGCCGTAAAATTTATTCTTGTCGTATAGTTGGTCGTTGAGCCATTTGTACCCCTTGTTCGCTTCGGGTTTTCTTCTGGTATTCTTGATATCTCCCAAATAAGCGATTTGCGTTATTTTTGACTCCTTCTCTCCTTAGTACAACTGATCCAAGAATTGTGTCTGTTGTATCCATCATTTGTCCTGGTCCTAGTGAAAACATACATAAAATGTGCGCGCGAGCGCCGTAAAATACCAAGATCCTACACCTATAATGCAAAATAATAATATAAAACATGATGCAAATATGCACTCATTAGTCATCAGCGGCTCCATTCCGAGCTTGTGTCCACCGTGCCCTGAAGTGTTCAGCGTTTTTCCTACTCGGCCATGGACTCCTATGACGACGAGATGCCCTCCATGTTGTTGGAGGAAGAAACCGCCGCAGCCGCCAAAGATGAAGAGCATATGCAGATCCTCGATTGCCTGGCCAAATTGTACATGTAAAATGCAGAGCCAAAGCATGGAGGCTCGGTGAAGGGACACCACAAGTGCAAGGAAAGACAGCGGATGGAGGGCTACTACATGTTGTACACAGACTACTTTGCCGACATCTCGTTGCACAAAGAGGTCGTGTTTCGTCGCTGTTTCAGGATGAGCCGGAATATCTTCCATGAGATCATGTATGCCATCCAGGAGTTCTACCCCTACTTCATATGCAAGAAGGACTGCACCGGCATGGTACGGTTTTCCTCACTATAGAAGTGCATGGTGGCAATGTAGTTACTTGCATACAGAGCTCTGGGTGACACAACCGATGACTATATACGGATGGCCGAGTCCACCACCCTTGGTTGCTTGTATAGATTATATAGAGCAGTTGTGGCAATGTTTGGGCCACTATACTAGAGATCATGCATTGTTGAAGACACTGCTCGGATCCTTGCAATCAAAGAAAGAAGAGGATTTCATGGAATGCTTGAAAGCATCGACTGCATGTATTGGCAATGGAAGAACTGTCCATTTGCTTGCCAGGGAATGTACAAAGGCCACAAAGGAGGTTGAGTGTGATACTCGAGGCAGTTGCTACACATGATCTCTGGATTTGGCACTCGTTTGGCATAGCATGATCGAACAACGACATCATTATCCCCTGGTCCTCTAATGTCTTCGCCAAGCTCGTTGAGGGTCATGCTCCCCCGGTGAATGATACGTCCATTTTGCATCACTATTCTATGTCTTAATTCACTAGTATTCATTGATATATTTCGTATTGAGAGGTGATACTTATGTTATTTCATCTGTTTTTCCATGGTTGATGACTTTTGGAGCATGGACCGCTGCGGTCAGGATTCTGATGGAAAAGGTGCTGTTTGGAGGCAAAATTCGTGAAGATCAGAAAATCTGGGAAAATATATGGAAAATCCTATTTTTCCAGAAGACGAAGGAAGCCAGAAGGGGGCTGGAGATGGGCCATAGGGGGCCCACACCACCCCCTGGCGCAGGCAGCCCTAGGCCGCGCCAGCAGGTGGTGTGGCCTCCCTGGCCCACTCCAGGCACTCCCCTCTGGCGTATATCATCCTCCCGAAACCCTAAGACTCGGGGAGCGACCACAGAAAGATTCTGCCGCCTCTACGGGGCGGAAAACATCGAGAGAGAAAGATCTCTCCGGTAGACAAATTTCTGCCGGGGGAATTCCTTCCCGGAGAGGGGAGATCATCGCCATCAACACCACCATCAAGCTGGACTTCATCGGGATCATTGTCAACACCCGGATTTTTAATCCCAGATGCCTGTTATGTCATTCATCGCAATCCCAGGATTACCATTTTTGCGAGACATAACATATTGGATATCACAGTACATCATCCATTACAAACCATACATAAGGTCTTACACAAATAAGGATCTCATGATCCAGTCTGAATACAACAAGAAGTGGAAATAAAAGATAAGCGTAGCGGTGGGGTCCATCTTCAGGGGCACAGGCAATGCTGACGAAGGCAGATAGTCCTAGTTATCATAGCCCTCCTGCTGGCCATCATCTTGGTAGTCTCCTTCATAGTCTGGCCATGAGAATAGCCAGGGACAAAAGCCATGAGTACTCTTTAAGTACTCGCAAACTACCACTAACAAGTAATATGGTTCTAAGTTAAAGTGCTAACTCTAAGTTTAACTATAAAGTATCGCATCCGAATCCAACCATCAGTTTTATAAAAGGGTCAAGGCTCATGCCTCAACATTTTCATCATCATAAACCATTTGTGTTTCTCAACACATGTCAAAACATATCAATAGAATGACTCATCATTCCAAGGTTTTCACAATTCATTTTCACCAAGTGTTCCCATCTAAAGTGACTCAAGTTTTTATCTACTCTAAACTACTAAGTTAAGAGTGTTCACTAAGGTGGAAATGATGGGATCAATCTCATGCCATAGAATGACATCTAAAGGGTTCTATATAGGTAAAGTTTTATACTCTTTATGCTACCTTCAAAAATAAATAAAGAGCTTTGTGTAAAGTAAAGGAAGTAAAGCTTGAAAATAATACTTGGGGTAACTAGTAGTCAAAGTAGTGTAACCAAAGCATGTCCAAAGCATCTTTGCTAAACCATCTAGTTTAATCCTAGCTTGCTAAGCATTATACTTGCAAGTGTTAGCTTGCATTGTTAATGGTGGCTTGCAAGTATAACTTGCAAGGGTTAACTTGGATAGTGCTAGCTTGCCTTGGTTGGTGCAGTGGTTGAAGTTTTCTTCTTCTTCTTCTTCTTCTTCTTCTTGGTAGAACTGCTCCTCCTCGTAGACTTGGTCGGTACTATCGTCTATAAATACATACGGAGTACACAATCACCAAACAATACTTAACTAGTCTAATTAGCACACTAAGGCATATAGTTGATGATCTAGTATCATCACAAACATCACAAGTTTTATTAACTAGTTTCCTTCTTTTTATTTTAGAAAAGTAATTTCTACTCATTGAAAATTTACTAAGATTTAATATTCACCACTTAAAATATGGGATCATGTGGACACATGTCATCACCACATATTATAACATGTGGGAATGTGATTTAAGGGTTGGATCACAATTACTTTGGTTTAAGTTTATTATTTAATGATTTAAAGTGACTAGAAATGCCTATATAGCATTATTTTGGTACTAGTCCAAAGTCACTGCATGTAAACCTTAATATTATTACATATTTAGATATGTATGGTGAAATGTGATTTTCGAGAGTTGGAATCAACTCGAAAGCTAACTTGGTTGATTTTATAAAAATGTTGCAAGGTGCAAATGCTTCTGTCTTATTATTTTTACTAGGAGAGATCTCTAATTCTAATTGAATTAAATCCAACGGGCTTGGGTAGATCTTTTCAGTAGATTTCTAACAAAATTGGAATCACTCCATTTGGATTTGTAAATCTCTCTGAATTGAATTTCAAACTCAGGGACAGAACTAGGTTTAAACTAAAAAGAAAAATCCTAATTCAAACTAACTGGGTTGCGCGGGAATGCTAACGGGCCGGCCGACACTAGGCGGCGTGGGGCTTAGCTGACAGGGGGGTCCACCGGTCAGAGGATCATAATGCGTGAAGCGGTACAGGGCGATGTGGGTCGTTGGATTAGAACTGGGATCGACGGTTGGGGATCGTCATCGACGACGAACTGGTCGCCGACGAACTCTAACCCTATCGGCTCGGTGGGGGTGCTCAGGGGGCGTACCAGGGCTCTAGCGACGACGGCAAGGCGGGCAAACGGACTGGTGGTCGACGGGAGCTCAGGGACAGTCGAGGTGGCTCCGGGGGTGGTCGCAATCAGCGGTGCCCTTCTCCTCCAGAGGCGGCCTGCTCCGGTGCAATTCCGGCGAACGGCTACTCGCCTTTCTCCGGCTAGAGGTGGGGAACGGTCAGTGAGGTGAGGGGAGGTGAGTGGTGTGCTGGAAATGGCTGGGGGTGGCCTCTATTTATAGGACGACGACGCGACCGAGAGGCATGGGTGGGCGGCTCCGGTGAGGGCTGCACAGCTTGCTAGCGGCGTGGCGCGAGGTAGGGGCGGTCGCTGGTCTCCTGGCGATGCTCTACGTGATCAATGCGGGACTAGGGGCAGTGGTATGCGGTCGGGCGGTGCTGGCACTCTAAGCGGCAGAGGCGGCGGTGTCCACGGCGAGCGGTGGCTGTGGTGCGTTGGGCGGCGAACGGGCATGTCCGGCGTGCTCCCTGGGTCGTGGCGAAGCGGTGGACGCGGGCTGCAGTCGAGGGGCGGCGTGTATGCGCGTGTCGGGCGCGGTGCTATGGCGCGTGCTCGGCATGGCGCAGACATGCAGTGCGCGGCGCACTGTGGGTGGTCCATGGCTTGGCGTGGCTCGGTGAGGGGACAGAGGGTGGCGGTGAGGTGTGAGCTAGCTACTAGACATGGTGAGAGGGAGAGGGGTTGTCTGCTGCGGCGAGGGCATGGTCGGCCGGCAAGCAAGGTGCTCGGCATGGCTTGGCATTGCCACTAGGGGGTAGGGGATGGGTGTTTAGGGCCTGGTTGCATCAAGGGGAGACAAAGGGATTAAATGGAGATCATTTGGGGGAAAAACCCTATTGCAAACAGCGAGCTAGCTATTAGTGTTTTATTCTGCCTGCGATGTGTTTGATGAAATGGCCGCAATAACTTTCTTTTTGAATTTTGAAAAGATTTTTGGTGGGGGTGCTAGTATTAAGCTTGAGACTCTGTGGGTGTTTGGGTTTTGAAAATTGAGCTTGTTTGAGTGTTTTTTGAAATAGTGGGATCTTCCCATATGAAATGGATTCAATTTTCAAATGCCAAATAAATTTAGTGTTTGAATGTTTTTGGCAGATCACAAAGTGGGCCTTGGTACATCATTATGTGTACTAGCAAGGGGTGCAAAGATCCACATTTGTTTCTGTTAGGTTTTGAGTACTAGGAATAGCCAAAGTAGGCATGTTAGTTAATTTTGCACAAATGACCATTATCTTCTTTTATTCATTTTGATTTGTTTTTCTTTGGGAAATGTTTGGGAATGATCTAGATGATGTTTATTTCACCTAAGAATCATTTTCAAGCAATGGATCACTTAATCATGGCAATTCAAATCAACTCCTATTTTAAATGCACACACACATGAATGCTTTCATATTTTTAATTGGAAAAGTTTTTGTTAACCCTAATTTTGATGATTTGGATCTTAATAACCTTGGATTAAAGTTTTGGGATGTTACAATCATCATCATCATCACCACCATCATCATCATCACCACCCTCATCACCATCTCCATATTGCTGTAACAATTGAGTTGAATCTTGCATTAGTTCATAGGGGAAACTTTCCTGGTGTTGATTACTCTTTGTAGTTGATGGTATTGAGTGAACCGTTGAATTATTATTTATGTTCAGATTGTTATACATCATTATTCCATCTCTGATCATGATCCATATGATGTCTTGTGAGTAGTTCGTTTTGTTCTTGAGGACATGGGAGAAGTCATGTTGTTAGTAGTGGAGTTGTGTTGAGAAAGATTCAATAGTTTGATATTTAAGTTGTGGTGTACTTCTTCTAGTGGCGTCATGTGAACGTCGACTACATGACACTTCACCTATATGGGCCTAGGGGAATGCATTGTGTATTTGGCTACTAATCGTAGGGGTTTCCGGAGTGACAGAAACCTAAACCCCCGTTAGGAAACCATTGCACAAGGGACTTAAGGGTCTTAGAGTTTAAAGCTGTGGTTAGGTTTCTACCTTAATTACATTCTTGTACTTACGGATGTTTGCAAGGGGTATAATCACAAGTGTGTATTAGTCCTAGGAAGGTCGGTACATTAGCACAGGTTCACCCACACAACACTTAGCAAGCTAAAGAAGATTAATCAACTATATGAAGCGAAAGCACTTGGCAGTCTTCCCATGTGTCCTCGAGAACGCTTGGTCATCTTAAGTAATACAACCGGCTTGTCCTTTGCTGCATAAAGGATTGGGCCACTTACTGCATTTATTCCTACTATCTTTTATTTACTCGTACTTTGTTTACTTGCTTTATCAAAAACCCCACAAAATCTGTTTGCTAAGTATTTGCAGAGAATTCCTGATCCATACCACTAGCCAGCACCTTCTGCTCCTCGTTGGGTTCGACACTCTTACTTATCGAAAATACTGCGATACACCCCATATACTTGTGGGTCATCAAGACTATTTTCTGGCGCCGTTGCCGGGGAGTGAAGCGCTATTGGAGAGTGGAGCTGGTAAAGTAAACTTCTACTGGGAGTATTGTTTACTACTGTTAGTTGCTTAATTTTTGTTATGGATAATTCGCTAAGTTTCTTATTTGGTAATGCTACAACCACTGTTAAGGTAGTAGATAAGCCACCACCTACTGAGAATGATGTTTTCAAAATACCTACAAGAATTATTGATCGTGTTATGGATAACTACTATGTTGGGGATGGAACTGTCCATCCCGGTGATCATTTACTCTTTATACACGAATTATGCGGGTTGTTCAAGTGTGTAGGTATTACTACAGATCAAGTTAAGAAGAAGTTATTTTCATTATCGCTAAAAGGAAGAGCTGAGAAATGGTATAAGCTGCTGAAGAATGGTCAAGCTCTGGAATGGGAGGAAATAGTGCCTCTCTTTTATTCAAAGTTTTATCCTCCTAGTGAGATTCATAAAGATCAGAATCAAATATACAACTTTTGGCCTCTTGATGGAGAGAGTACAGCTCAAGCTTGGGGGAGATTGAAGTTACTAATGCTCAAATGTCCCATTCATGAGCTCCCCAAAAATATTATTATCAATAACTTTTATGCAAGACTCCCTCTACATGATAAATATTTATTGGATGCTTCTTGTGCTGGATCATTCACTCGCATGGAAGAAGAAGCTAAATGGGATCTTCTGGACCGTATTCAAGACAATGCTGAAGCTTGGGAGAATGACAAAGGTAGAAAGTCAGGTATAAATTATGATTATGAATGCATTGAATATTTTATGGGAACTTATGACTTTCAAAATATTATTAATGCTTATGGTCTAGACTCTCAAGCTATTGCTTCTTATTTTAAGGATTTTGCTTCCTACATTGAAGTGCCTAAAAAGAAGTGGAATAAGTATCATGAACCTTATAAAGATGTTGCTAAGAGTGTTCCTGCAAGAAATACTGAAGTTTATACTGCTAATCATGTTTTACCTAAACCTTACATTGAGAAAATGCCTTTCCCAGTTAAGATAAAGGAACATTCTATGATAGCTAGTATGGTTAATGAAAGTACGAATGAAGCTATTGAACCTGATAAACAAAAGGTTGATGAACCTATTATAGCAAATGTGAAAGACTTTGTCACTAAGTATGAGAAAGAGGGGCACCCTATCCTTTGTTAGGATAGCTCTAATATTGTTTCACAAATTAGTGTTATGAGAGCTAGTATTCCTGTGTTTTCTGTTAGAATAAGTGATCATTGCTATGATGGTCCTTGTGATAGCTATATTGTTAAGTTTATGCATGATACCGAAAGATACTATGAAAGAGGAAAAAGTGTTCTTATGCATCTCAATAATATCAAGTTTCCACGTTTTATGCTGAAAGTTTATATGTTGCACTTGTTTTGCCTTCGTATGCAAGTAGCCTTTGGTTTCAACAACTTGTTTGTTTACAAAATTCCCTTGCATAGGAAGTGGGTTAGACTTAAACTTGTGTATTTTTGCTTCTTAATGCTCTCTTTCGCTTCAATTCATATTCCTATGTGAGCATCATCAAAATTATCATGCCCATCTTAATGGCTATAAAGAAAGAGCTTTATGGGAGACAACCCAATTTGTTTTTGCTTTTCAGTTTGTTTTTTTGGTCTTGGAAGTTATTACTTCGGTAATAACCGCTCCTTATCCGTTTTGTTTGGTTTTTGTGTCAAGATCGACCTCTAATGAGAGAGAAGTAAGATTTGGGGAAGTTGCTGTCCTGAAACAGATTTTTGTGCTTCACCGTAAAAATTCGTGAGCGATCTCTGTAAGTCGGATTGAGCTGTAATTTTTTGTACCTCTGACCCAGGTTGTTATTTAACGTTCGTTAGTTTTTCACTTTCTGATTTGATCAACAAAAGATTTTCGAAAAAATTGATCTTTACCTGCTGGTCTGTTTTGACAGATTTTGCCACTCTTTCATTTGCTTCTTTATTCGATTTCCTTTTTGAATTCTTTTTGGGTTTTAATAAGGAGTTGCTACAGTAGCTTATGTTTTGATGGTTTTCAGTTGAAGTTCGACTCAAAAGGTTTTATCACTTCACTTATACTAATGTTGCTAATGAGAACTGTGTGAAATTTTGTGTGAAAGAAATTTCCAGGAAGTGGAGATAATGGTGTAATAAGGAAGAGAAAGGTTTTATGACTCAAGTAATAAGTGTATGAAGATGAAGATATTGATGTTATTCAAGTGGTGATTCCGGAAGAATCCACTAAATACCAAATTCAGAGACCTGCAGAGTCCATTTTCAAATAGGTAACGGTTCTGGTAAGAAAAGTTCCGCGAAAACACTATCCAACTATATTTTTGCAGTTTTCAGTCAATAAGGGAAGCTACGAAGCGAAAAAGGGATGGAAACGGAGCCAGGGTGGATCACACCACCCTGTGGCGCGGGCGCACCCCTGCCCGCGCCACCAGGTGGTGAGTCCACCCCGGACTCCGCCTCCGACTCGTTTTCTCTCAGTACCTTCCTTTTGTTATGAAACTTTGTAATATATAATCCCCCGGATCTCCCGAGGTTCATATATCGTGTTTACGTCGTGTTTTTGTTTCGATCTGTTTCTGCCAGGACATACTCTTTGAAGGTTTAGAAGCACCATGGTGTCCGCCAAGGATAAAGGGAAGGAGCCTATGGAGGAAGACCTCCAAGACCCTGGGAAGGAGAAGGAGATCAAGAGTGAAGGTGAAGAGGAGCAAGGCCAACATCCGCACACCGGCACTACCATTGCAAGCATTGGAGTGGTGACGAAACCTGCCAGAGTTAGAAGGATTGCATGGATGTAGACTGGGGGAATGCTCCTCGTCACAGTTTGGCTCCACGGTCACTTCCTCCACACACCAATAATCCTTTCCATACCCTTATCCATGAGCATCAATACCAGAATATGCCCAAGGGGAAATTACCCTCCAATTTGGATTTGCCTCGTTCTAGCCATGCAGAAAAAGAAGGCTTCAAGGAGGAAGAGTGGGGAAAGAATAGCAAGGGCTAGAATTCTCAACCCGACATGATCATGAGCCGCATTGAGCAAAACTCACATCTGATTCGTAATCTGACCTTCGAGATTGAGGACTTGGGGAAACTGATCAGAGAGCTCATCGAGAGGATACCACCACCACCAAAGGAGTAATTCGTCATGAGGTTTGGCATCCCCTTGGTTTGTTCCAAGCTTGGGGGAGTGCCGCCGTATCACATCACTATCTTCTATCTTTTTATCTTTTTAGTAGAGTCATATCATGAATAGAGGAGTTATTATGTAGTATGGTTTGCATTATGGAAGTGTCCCCTCTCTCGTTAGATATGTATCCCTTGGTGTGAGTTGCCGTTATGAAATATTAATGAGAATTTCTATCATTCACTCCTTTGCATAGCTTATATTAGTTTTCAATTCGTGGTTATATGATTGATCTTGTTGTTAGTATTGGTATCACTTTGGGATCGTTGAGTTAATTTAGTTGGTTTTGGCAAACCTGGCTCAATTAGTAGCACACTATTTTTGAGAGTTGAAAGAAAAGATAAAAGTACCTTTAAAGAAAAATAATTTCATCATCTTTATTTCTTGATTTGCCCATAAGTTTAGTATTCTCTAGGTAAGATCTTTTGTGCTTCCAAGGAAGATTGCATGTTTGTTTTTATCACTTGTATGTTTGGTTGTTTCCTTCAACTCTTGTACTTGCTACCCAGCCTTGCTAGCCAAAAACCTGTACTGAGAGGGAATTCTTCTCGTGCATCCACTCCTTTAAACCAAAACCCATGCCATTTGCGTCCACCATACCTACCTATTAGAATTATTGCTATTCCAAGTAAATTCTTGTTTTATCTATCTCCCAAATTAAACTTGGTATGTGAAAATTAGTGATTAAAGCTCTCACGAACTTGATGGCACACTTTACTTTCTTGCATTTAATAAATTTGAACCATTGTGCTCACCTATGTTGCGTATATGCTTGCGCTTTGTAAGTTGTGAATTAGCAGAACCATGCTGTCATGGGGAACACTTTCAACATTGCACTAGTAACTAGTACCAAGTTGATATCATGTTCTTTTGTCTATGCATGTCGTCAGTGTGAAATGAAAGGGGAGCTTGTAAGTCCATGGAGTTATGCATGTGTGTTAGAGAAACGCCTGGGCCACTGGTCTAATCCATGCTGACATGGTGGAAATCTGCAACGTAACCATAACGAGTATCTATGAAGCATTCTTCTTATAAAAAAAGAGATAGAGATTGAGAAAAAGAGAAAATAAAAAAAAGATATTATGAAAAGAGGAAAGAGAGAAAAAAGCACCATATTCCCATGGTAAATAAGAAGATTGCTGAGATGCTTGTTGTCTGCTTGCCTTGTCATTTTGATATGGGGATTCTTCCGTATCATCGGGGAAGGGGTACCCCGTTGGCGGTTCTCTATGATACACGTATGCTTACGATGACAAGAACTTACCGGTGACTAAACTTGAGTAGCATGAGGAGCGACCCTCGTATTCAAGGGACATGAGATTCTCAACTTACAACTTGTCAATGCATATCCTCATATTTGATCACTTTAACCCTAATCACCTAAAAGATGCATATGATAGGGGCAATGAGAGCTGAAAGCTAGTAAGTATCATAATTTTTGGGAGCTCTTTATGAGACTTGCAATCCCTGCTTCCCTCTGTGAAGGGCCTTTCTTTTACTTTGTAGTTGAGTCAGTAAACCTATTCCCTTCTATCTCAACAAGTATTTTGAGTTGTTGTGTTTCATTCATTCATATGATGATTTATTCAATCATGTCTTATGTTCCTTGTTTTGCACATTGCTCTTATCTTGATGTTTACTACTTTGAAAGCTATCATTGAAAACCAGTTATTTGTGAACTCCAGCAAATTATCAACTATTCTTCGACCAAGAGCTAAGTTTGCCATTACCAATTATGATTCACTTTATGTATCTTTATGGTGTTTCCTTTACTCATTACAAGTTGAGTTATATAATAGTGAGTTGTCTTCAACTATGAACTATGTATTGATGAATGTGATGCTTCTTGTCTGTATTCTTTTATCGACACTTCACTCCATAAACCTGAGGCCATGTTTATTGAACTCAGTTTTGCTTGGGGACAAGCGAAGTCTAAGCTTGGGGGAGTTGATACGTCCATTTTTCATCACTATTCTATGTCTTAATTCACTATTATTCATTGATATATTTCGTATTGAGAGGTGATACTTATGTTATTTCACCTATTTTTGCATGGTTGATGACTTTTGGAGCATGGACCGCTGCAGTCAGGATTCTGATGGAAAAGGTGCTGTTTGGAGGCAAAATTCGCGAAGATCAGAAAATCTGGGAAAATATACGGAAAATCCTATTTTCCAGAAGACGAAGGAAGCCAGAAGGAGGGCTGGAGATGGGCCACAGGGGGCCCACACCACCCCCTGGCGCGGGCAGCCCTAGGCCACGCCAGCAGGTGGTGTGGCCGCCCTGGCCCACTCCAGGCACTCCCCTCTGGCGTATATCATCCTCCCGAAACCCTAAGACTGGGGAAGCGACCACAGAAAGATTCCGCCACCTCTACGGGGCGGAAAACACCGAGAGAGAAAGATCTCTCTGGCAGACAGATTTCTGCCGAGGGAATTCCTTCCCGGAGAGGGGATATCATCGCTGGACTTCATCGGGATCATCATCATCACCACCACCATCATCATCATCAGCACCATCATCACCATCTCCATATTGCTGTAACAATTGAGTTGAATCTTGCATTAGTTCATAGGGGAAACTTTCCCGGTGTTGATTACTCTTTGTAGTTGATGCTATTGAGTGAACCGTTGAATTATTGTTTATGTTCAGATTGTTATACATCATTATTCCATCTCTGATCATGATCCATATGATGTCTTGTGAGTAGTTCGTTTTGTTCTTGAGGACATGGGAGAAGTCATGTTGTTAGTAGTGGAGTTGTGTTGAGAAAGATTCAATAGTTTGATATTTAAGTTGTGGTGTACTTCTTCTAGTGGCGTCATGTGAACGTCGACTACATGACACTTCACCTATATGGGCCTAGGGGAATGCATTGTGTATTTGGCTACTAATCGTAGGGGTTGCCGGAGTGACAGAAACCTGAACCCCCGTTAGGAGACCATTGCACACGGGACGTAAGGGTCTTAGAGTTTAAAGCTATGGTTAGGTTTATACCTTAATTACTTTCTTGTACATATGGATGTTTGCAAGGGATATAATCACAAATGTGTATTAGTCCTAGGAAGGTCGGTACATTAGCACAGGTTCACCCACACAACACTTAGCAAGCTAAAGAAGATTAATCAACTATATGAAGCAAAAGCACTTGACAGTCTTCCCATGTGGCCTCGAGAATGTTTGGTCATCTTAAGTAATACAACCGGCTTGTCCTTTGCTGCATAAAGGATTGGGCCACTTGCTGCATTTATTCCTAATGTCTTTTATTTACTCGTACTTTGTTTACTTGCTTTATCAAAAACCCCTAAAAATATGTTTGCTAAGTATTTGCAGAGAATTCCTGATCCATACCACTAGCCAGCACCTTCTGCTCCTCGTTGGGTTCGACACTCTTACTTATCGAAAATACTTCGATACACCCCCTATACTTGTGGGTCATCAGTGAACTTTGAGATTAATGGGCACCACTACATCAAGGAATACTATGTTGTAGATGACATCTATCCAAGATGGTCAACATTTGTGAAGACTATCTCAAGCCCCATGCTCCCCAAGCATTTCTAGTTTGCCAAAGAAATTTCAGCTTGCAGGAAGGATGTCGAGCGTGCATTTGGTGTGATCCAATATAGATTTGCAGTTGTCCAGTTCCCTGCTATGACCTAGTCAAAAGATCAGATGTGGGAAGTGATGAACTGTTGACTGACCTTGCACAACATGATCACTAAGGACGAGCGGAATCATCCCGTGGATGAGGTCGAGCAGGCGCAACCATACTACAGACAAGTGGCTCTTGCAGAGTCTGAGTCACCAGGTGCCAGCATCGTGGGCTGACTTCATCGCTGTGCGTCAGGAAATCCGAGACTCGACGGTGCATCAACAGTTGTAGGATGATCTGGTGGAGCACATATGGATACGCAGAGGCAACACGTAGTTTGTTGTAATTTCTGTTTCATTCTATGTTAAACTAAGCCGAAGTATGCCGAACTATGTTGTGTATTGTTTTATGCTGAACTATGGCGAAAAATGCTTTATATTCATTTTTATGCCGCTATGTGATCAAAACTATGTTTGTGTGAATTTGAGCCGAATTGTGGTGAAATGTCGCCAAATTAGACGAAAAATTGTGGAGAAAATGCCTGCCTGGGAACGCCACCTGGGAACACGAGTGGGAATTCGGACATTCCCAGGCCAAACGTTGCCTTCATCCGGTGATTTTTAGCTCTAGATTTTGGCTTGGGAACACCCAACGAGTGGAGGTGCTCTTAGGCCTAGTATCCGACCGGTGTTAATATTTTGGATAACTGATGACCCACAAGTATAGGGGGTGTATCACAGTATTTTCGAGGGAAGTGAAACCCAATTTATCGTTTCGATACAAGGGGAGCCAAAGAATATTTATAAGCCTTAACAACTGAGTTGTCAATTCATATACACCTGGAAACAATCTTGCTCACAACAGTTTATCAGTAGCAACAATTTTGTAGTGGGAATAATAAAGTAGCAGCAGTAGTAAAGTAAAGACAGTAGTAACAATAGCAGTAAACAGTAGGATTCAAGTGCGGTAGGCATAGGGATGGATGGGCGTTGCATGGACAAGACAATTCACATGGCAATCAGAACATAGGGCAATTGCAGATAAATAAGATAAAGCATCCGAGTACTAGATAATCCTAGGCATGTGTTCCATAAATAGTCATATGTGCTCGCAATGAGAACTTGCACAACATCTTTTGTCCTGCCAGCCCATTTGCAGCGGGGCCTGAAGGGAACTACTGGCAATTAAGGTGCTCCTTTTAATAGAGCACCGGAGCAAAGCATTAACACTCCGTGAACATATGTGATCCTCACATCAAAGCCATTCCCTCCGGTTATCCCGATTTCTGTCACTTCAGGGCCATTGGTTCCGGACAACAACGTGTGTATACAACTTGCAGATAAGACCAAAAACAATACTATCATAATGAATCAATAACATGTTCAGATCTGAGATCATGGCACTCGGGCCCTAGTGACAAGCATTAAGCATAACAAAGTCATAAAGCACTAATAGAGATACTAGGCACCATGCCCTAACAATCTGATGCCATTACATGAACGATCTCATCCAATCCCTACCATCCCTATAGCCTACAGCGGGGGATTACTCACTCATAGATGGGGGAAACATGGATGGTCGATGGATAAGCGATGGTGATGATGATGGCGATGATCTCCTCCAATTCCCCGTCCCGGCAGGGTGCTAGAACGGAGTTTCTGGTGCTGTTTCGTGGAATATGGTGGTGGCGACGCAGTGGAACTCCTTCTGGAAAAACATCGACCCCCCTGAGTTTTTAGGTCAGGAGGAAACTTATAGGTGGAGAGGGAGACCGAGGGGCAGTCTGGGGCGGCCAGACCACCCCCTCGTGCGGCCTGGGCTTGCCCGCGTGGCCAGGTGGTGTGGCCTGGGCCCCAACCCCACTCCGTCTCATATTCTGGCTCCGGGAGTCTTCTGTGAAATAGGATTTTTGGCTTTTGTCCCGTCCAATTTCGAGAATATTCATTTTCTGTCTTTCCTGGAACCAAAAACAGCAGAAAACAGGCAGCTGGCACGTGGCTCTTGTTAATAGGTTAGTCCAAGAAATCATATGAAAAGTACTCCAAAGTGTGGACAAAACATAAGAAAACTAGATAAAACCAAGCATGGAACATCAAAAATTATGGATACATTTGCAACGTATCAACATCCCCAAGCTTAACTCCTGCTTGTCCTCGAGTAGGTAAGTGATAAAAAAAAGAATAATTTTTTAGGTGACATGGACCATCATAAACTTGATCAAAGTATTTGTAAAACAATCAAAGCTGGGATCATAGTACTTCAATCATAACATGAAAGACAAAGTTTTAGCAATAAGACATAGCAACTATGTTGCAACATGAAAAGGCACAAACAAAAGATTCATGAATAACAATGCTTTGCAAGACGTTTGTTTGTTTCACATAAAGAAAACATAGCATAGTGGCATTCAGCTTGTCCCTCATAGAGTAGCAAACATAAATGCATAGGACACCTTCAAAGTTTACAAGAGTGACTAGATACAAATAGTTTAAAATAACCAATATCAAGGTATGCATCAATCAACAATTCTTGGGACAATGCACATAGACGCAATGGTTCAAGTTTATTAAGTGCAAGAAAATAAAGTGTGCCATCAAGTTTGTGAGAGCTTTACTAACTAACTTTCTCATAACAAGCAAACATTTTATTCGGAAGAAAACAAGGCATATTGAATATGCACGGAAGTAGCAAATGATGCTAATAGGTAGGTATGGTGGACACGTTTGCAATATTTAGTTTAGGGAGTTGGAAACATGAGTAAAACATACTCAGTGAAAGTGAAGGCTAGCAATAGTAAAGGAGCGACAAACGAGAGAGCAATAATGGCCATAATCATGCAGAGCGACAAAACATCATTGATCAAAGCATAAAGTGATACTACAAGTTGAAAACTAAAGGATCATAAAGGCTTATGGTGACTTGGGATAGTCATAACATGGTGTGAGCATGTGCTAAGTCAACCCAAATAAAGCATCAAAGGAGAATACCGCAATACTATGCTTTAATATGCTAAACAACGCTTGATTCTTCCAAGGCACATTAAGCAATCTCAATTGTTTATAACAAGTCATGCTACAGCAAAGAATACTAAGCATAAAGCCAAAACAATATCAAGCATGTCCTGACAAAGCATAGGCACAGTCAAAAACAAGCTCTCTTTAACACTTAAGCATGAACTTTCCTACTCTTTTCCAATCCAAACCAAACTATTTGAAAACCAATGTATGAAAGAGGGTGTCCAACCAATTTATTTAGCAAACTAAGAAAACTAAGCAAATGAAAAACCAAAATGAAAACGAAAAAGAAGACGCTCCAAGAACAACACAACTGTGCATGAAACAATAAAAATGAAGTGTTTGGAAGAAACCTGGGATTTTTATTGATGAAGAGGGGGATGCCTTGGGCATCCCCAAGCTTTGACGCTTGTACTTCTTGGGTATTTCTTGGGGTGACACGTGTGGCATCCCCAAGCTTGAGTTTTAGTCCATTCTTCATCTCATTACTCATTCCTTCCATACACCTGAAATTTTTCTTCATACAAAACTTCACACAATCTTTATTAGCAACATTAGTGCACTCAAGATAATAAGTCTTTAGGTTCAGTTCTAACACCAATAAAACTTCCAGTAAAACACAAGCTACTGTAGCACTTCCTTCAAAAAGCTCAATTCCCCAAAAGAACTCAAAAAGGAACCAACAAGAAGCAAATATAGAAAATGGCAGAAATCTGTCAAAACAGACCAACAGGTAAAGACGAATTTTTTCGAAGACCTTCTGTTGCTCAAATCAAAATGTGTTGATCTCACGAAAGTTAGATAACAACCTGGGGCAGAAGCACAAAAATTCATGCCTCAAAAAGACATTCAGAGATTTTACACGAATTTTTACGGTGAAGCACAGAAATCTGTTTCGGGACAACAACTTTCCCAATCATCACTTCTCTCTCATTAGAGGTTACTCTTGGCCCAAAAAGCAAATAAAAAGGATAAGGAGAGGTTATTACTGAATTAATAACTTCCAAGACTCATCTAAAACTTTTGGGTTATCTCCCAATAAGTACTTTTTTTAACGCCTTTAAGTTAGGCATAAGCAAAAACTAAAATGGATAGAATAGAAGTAAGCGGAGATAATCATGGTGAAAACATTGTTTTGTTCAATGAAATCCTTTTGTTAACAAGGTTGATCAGGTCCTGTTATCAAAACAATTCCATATGAGACAAAACTTTGTATTCCACTAATGATTATGTTACCTCAACCTTGATAGCAATGGTCCCAATCATAATAGTTTCAAATTTTTCTCTTGGTATGGGACAATATATTTCTTCAACTTGAATGCCCTAAACATGTTCAATTGAATTCAAACCATAAGTCCTTTCAATCTTCTTGGGGAAATAGACAGTATGTTCCTTGTCATTAACATTGATAGTCACCTTTCCTTGATTACAATTAATAACAGCTCCTGCAGTATTAAGAAAAGGTATCCCAAGAATAATAGACATATTATCGTCTTCAGGCATTTCAAGCACAACAAAATCAGTTAATATCAAGCAATTATGAGCTACTTGAACAGGTACATCCTCACATATACCAATAGGAATAGTGGTAGATTTATCAACCATTTGCAAAGATATATCAGTTGGTATTATTTTTTCTAGTTGAAGCCTCTTATAGAGAGAGAAAGGCATAACACCAACTCCAGCTCCCAAATCACACAAAGCAGTTCTAACATAACAGTTCTTAATAGAGCAAGGGATAGTTGGAATCCCTAGGTCACCAAGTTTCTTTGAAACCTTACCATTAAAGGAATAATTAGCAAGCAAAGTAGAGATTTCTTCATTAGGGATCTTCCTTTTATTCGAGACAATATGCTTCATATACTTTGAGTAAGGAGGCAATTTAATATCATCAGTCAAAGGAATTTGCAGGAATAAAGGTTTCATCCACTCACAAAACTTATTATAGTGTTCATCTTCCTTTGACTTGTGTTTCTTATCAGGGAAAGGCATAGGTTTTTGGACCCAAGGTTCTCTTTCACTACCATGTTTCTTAGCAACAAAATCTTCTTTAGTGTATTTGGTGTTCTTAGTGTGCTTTTCAGGTTCTTCTTCAACTTTTTCTTCATTAGGAACTTCATTTTCTTCATTACCACTTTCAGTTTCAGCATTAGAAATAGATATACTATTAGGATCTATAGCAGGTTCAGAGGGTTCTACAACAGTTTTATGTTTCTTTTTTCCTTTTCTTACGAGTAGAACCACTATTTTCAGCTTGTTGAGAATCCTGCTCAATTCTTTTGGGATGCCCCTCAGGATATAGAGGATCCTGGGTTGCAGCACCACTTCTAGTTCTAATTTCATAAGCATGTTTTTCTTTAGCAGCATTAACTAGCAAGTCTTTTTGCACTTTAACGAGTTGATCTATTTGAGTTTGAACCATTTGAAAGTGTTTAACAATCATTTTAACATCATTATAGGTTCTTTCCACAATATCTTTCAACTCAATAATAGCTCTAGTGTTTTCCATTAGATGATTTTGCACCCTTTTATTAAAATTATCTTGCTTAAAAATAAAGATATCGAATTCTTCCAAGCATTGATCAGGAGGTTTAGAGTAAGGGATATCACCTTCATCAAAGTGTTGGAGAGAGTGTACCTCGATAGTGGATGAGTAGGGAATAGGCTTACATAATTCTTCTATAGGAGGTAAATTCTTGACATCTGCGGCTTTAATTCCCTTCTCCTTAAGACATTTCTTAGCTTCCTTCATCACTTCATCATTTAATTCAATAACTCCCCTCTTCTTTGATGTTGGAATAGGCACTGGTATAGTAGGTTCAGGTACAATTACTTTAGGTATAGCTTGTTCAGGAGGATTCGAATCTTCATAGTTCTTACTTATTTTAGCCATTAATTCCTCAGCTTCCTTAGGAGTCCTATTCCTGAAAACACAATAAGCACAACTATCTAGGTATGTCCTAGATTCTTCGGTTAGTCCATTATAAAATATATCAAGAAGCTCATTCTTAGGTAATGGACTTCCAGCCTATGCATGAATCAAAGCACAAAACCTTGCCCATGCTTCGGGCAATATCTCTTTTTCTCCCTGTTTAAAATCAAAAAGTTCCTGCAAAATAGCATGTCTAGCACTAGGAGGAAAATATTTCTACAGGAAAGTACTAATCAAGCAATCAGGGCTATCAATAGATCCAGGAGGTAAATTACTAAACCAAGTTTTAGCTTCTCCTTTCAGTGAAAAGGGTAAAATCTTAGCAACAAAGTAAGTACGCATCTTAATATCATCAGAAAACAAGCCACTCATGGTAGAAAGTTCATTCATATGTGCTACTGCACTTTCATTCTTAGTCCCACAAAAAGGTTCTTTCTCAACAATAGCTATGTAAGATAGATCGAGAGAGAAATCATAATCTTTATCTATAATGTTTATGGGAGAAGCATCAAACTTAGCAATAGGAGATAATTTTGGTCTAATAGTACGCCTCTCAAGGAGACTCTTAGCAGCGCTCCTATCATGGGTGTTTTTACATTCTTTAATAAATTCATCGGTCATCTCAACATAACCATCTTCAATATCATAACTTTCACTAGACTCAGGTGAACTAACAGGTGTAGTAGTGTCTTCATTAGGAGTTTCAGTATTTCCAGCTATAGTTCTAGCAATCGTAGCATCTAGGAAAGGACCTAATGAACCACTCTTATCAAGCATAGTAGAAGCAGCATCATAAGCATCAAAAGTTTCAGATTCAGCAGTAGTAGCAGTGTGTGTAGCATGTGTATGTGGTGGTGTAACGAGCTTACTCATAACAGATGGTGAATCAAGAGCAATAGAGGTGTTCAGAACCGTACCTCTTCTTGTAGTGGATGGTAAAATAGGAACCTTGCCATCACGAGACTTACCCATGATGGATGGATAGCACCGAACAATGGGGAATCCAAGTGAACTTAATAAATAAAGCTATGCTCCCCGGCAACGGCGCCAGAAAATAGTCTTGATGACCCACAAGTATAGGGGGTGTATCGCAGTATTTTCGAGGGAAGTGAAACCCAATTTATTGATTCGACACAAGGGGAGCCAAAGAATATTTATAAGCCTTAACAACTAAGTTGTCAATTCAGCTGCACCTGGAAACAATCTTGCTCACAACATTTTATCAGTAGCAACAGCTTTGTAGTGGGAATAGTAAAGTAACAGTAGTAGTAAAGTAAAGACATTAGTAACAATAGCAGTCAAAAGTAGGATTCAAGTGCGGTAGGCATAGGGATGGATGGACGGGCGTTGCATGGACAAGACAATTCACATGGCAATCAGAACATAGGGCAATTGCAGATAAATAAGATAAAGCATCCAAGTACTAGATAATCCTAGGCATGTGTTCCATAAATAGTCATACGTGCTCGCAATGAGAACTTGCACAACATCTTTTGTCCTGCCAGCCCGTTTGCAGCGGGGCCTCAAGGGAACTACTGGAAATTAAGGTGCTCCTTTTAATAGAGCACCGGAGCAAAGCATTAACACTCCATGAACACATGTGACCCTCACATCAAAGCCATTCCCTCCGGTTATCCCGATTTCTATCACTTCGGGGCCATTGGTTCTGGACAACAACATGTGTATACAACTTGCAGATAAGACCAAAAACAATACTATCATAATGAATCAATAATATGTTCAGATCTGAGATCATGGCACTCGGTCCCTAGTGACAAGCATTAAGCATAACAAAGTCATAAAGCACAAATAGAAGACACTAGGCACCATTCCCTAACAATCTGATGCCATTACATGAACGATCTCATCCAATCCCTTTCATCCCCATAGCCTACAACGGGGGATTACTCACTCATAGATGGGGGAAACATGGATGGTCGATGGAGAAGCGATGGTAATTATGATGGCGATGATCTCCTCCAATTCCCCATCCCGACAGGGTGCCAGAATGGAGTTTCTGGTGCTGTTTCGTTGAATCTGGTGGTGGCGGCGGAGCAGAACTCCTTCTGGAAAAACGTCGAAACCCACTGAGTTTTGAGGTTAGAAGGCAACTTATAGGCGAAGAGGGAGACCGAGGGGTAGTCTGGGGCGGCCAGACCACCCCCTGGCGCGACCTGGGATTGCTCGCGCAGCCAGGTAGTGTGGCCTGGGCCTCAGCCCCACTCTATCTCATATTCTGGCTCCGAGAGTCTTCTGGTGAAATAGGATTTTTGGCTTTTGTCCCGTCCAATTCCAAGAATATTCATTTTCTGACTTTCCTGGAACCAAAAACAGCAGAAAACAGGCAGCTGGCACTGTGGCTCTTGTTAATAGGTTAGTCCAAGAAATCATATGAAAAGTACTCCAAAGTGTGGACAAAACATAAGAAAGTAGATAAAACCAAGCTTGGAACATCAAAAATTATGGATACGTTTGCAACGTATCAACAACATACTTCAAGAAATTTGGAACTGCCATTTCTGATGGAATATTAAAAAAGTTTTGAGAGGAAAGCTGAATGGAAAGGACACTAGTTCATCTAAAGTTGATTGCATTGTTCATCAGAATGTCACAAAAAATAATTGGATGCCTTACGTTCGAGTTTTAGTTGTTTAGTCATCACATGTGATTTCTATTATATAAATAATCAAGTCATCATATGTTTATACTTGTGGCATTTTCTATTTCTGCGCACATGTAGAAAGGCATTTTGACTTGAAGCATACACATGAAGGGAATATCCCCGACATGCAATAATAAAGTTGCTATTATCATAATCCAAGTATATGATAGATATTTATTTTGCATGCTATAATTGTGTTAATTGGAAATATTAATACATATGTGTTTAATAAACAAATACAAAGTTCCTAGTTATGCCTCTCATATAGACTAGCTCGTTGATTAACAAGATGATCAAGGTTTCCTGATCATGGACATTGGATGTTGTTAATAATGAGGTAACAACATTGGTGGAATGATGTGATGAACATTCATCCGAAGTATAGTAATATGATCGAAGTCATTATGTTTACATTACTATAACATCATACAAAGTAACCCTAATCCTTAGACCATGAGATCATGTTAATTGCTACCACCAGAAGATTAGTTTGATAACATCAAACGTCACACCATAACATGGTGACTATAAAGGTGGGTTTGGGTACTCTGAAAGTGTTATGTTCAGGCTCATGGATCAAGAGTGGAATTTTCCATCCCGATGATGGACATATATACTTTGGGCCCTCTCGGTGATATCACATTGACATAGCTTGCAAGCAAGTGATGAGATCACTAGAATGTAATGAGAAAAAGAGTACTTGTCGGTAACGAGGTCAAACTTGGTATGGGGATACCGATGATCGAGTCTCGGACATGTAATATATGACGAGACAAAGGGATTTAGTTACAAAAATTAAACATTCTCGTGATCACTAGAGTCATCGTTGAATGTGCGGGAGTCAGTACGGATCTCTAGGTCCCGTTGTTGATTATTGATCGAAGAGGGGTCTCGATCATGTCTGGATTATTCGTGAACCGAAGGGTGACACGCTTAAGGGATATCGACACCATTTGGAGCAAATATATTTTAGATAAAGATTGTGAAAGCGCTGGAATTATTTCAATGGACACCGAAATTGTTTCGGGTGAAATTGCTGAAATTGGTTCTGCATGTGATATCAGAATGTTGCAAGGGGTTTTATGTGAATGTTTGTTAATTAAAGTAATTAACAAAAATCTGTATAAAATAAATAAAAGAGTTTTATTAAATGATAGATTCATTAAATTTGGTGGAAATTTAATGCAAATGAGTGGAGAAGGAATTATGTGAGTGAAGCATCCACCCACATGAAAGAGGAAGAGGTGGGGGCACATATTTTGGCCGCCGGCCATGGGAGGGGGATTCTCCTCTCCCTATAAAAGGCCTCCTCCTCCTCCTCTCACTTCACAAATCCTCGTGAAGGATATCTCTCCCCCTCTAGTTTATTCCCATTAGCTTGGGATTAGCAAAGTGCATGTTCCTAGTGGCTTTGTCTGAAAGGAGTTGCTGCTTCCGCTTCTTTGTTGGAGCGAGGACACGAAGGTTGTCGAAGGACCGGACGTGTGTGCGATCTCGGATGCACTGCTGAGTTGTAGTGCTGGACTTCCTCATGATCTTGAGATCGATAAGAGAACGACTACATCATCCACGAGTTCAATCTCGTAACGCTTTGTTGCTCTTTGAGGGTAAGTTCTTTATGGATGTATATCCACCCGTTGATTGTATCTAGGTAGATAGATCTTGGGGGATTAGTTGTTCACATCATAGGAATTTTTTTGTTTTCTATGCTGCAAACCCAATAGTGGTATCAGATCCTGATCTATGTGTAGATGCTTTGTAGGGGTAGAACACATATGAGTATGTGGGCGCTGATGATCATGTTATTGCATCTTATATGTATTTTTGGATATTGGTGGCATAGTGGGATGAAGCGGCTCAGCCTAACTTTACATGTCATCGCACACGAGACCTGTTCCACGCTTGACATGCAACTAGTTTTGCATAAGTGGCTAGCGGGTGTCTGTCTCTCCTACTATAGTCAATATCTAATTTACAACGAGTTGCTAATAATTTGATTATTATCGTTGTTGTTTCATGTTCGTAGGTAAGAACGGTTCTACCTCCGAAAGCCTTAAGCCATGTAAAATCATGCAAAAGATAAATTAGAAATGTCTAGTTTTTGGTTTTGTTGGGCAAGTGTCATGATGTGGTAATGTTATAATCTGTAGTATGGATTGATACTCTTATAACATACCAAAGTGTAAATTCCATAGACCTTGGCCTTACACATATAGGAATGATGAAGATCATACCACAATGCACAATATAGTGATCAAGTGCAAGAACCATATCATATCACTTTTTGCATATGATGTTTGTTTACATTTATATTGCTTGTATGGCGTTTTAGTAGTGACATGGGTATACCCTACAGGTACTCGAGCTTGGTATATACCCCACAGTGGAAGCCCACGGTGTTGCCAAGGCCCATGGGAGGACTTGAGTAACCTACGAACTCTCGATTGCTTGAAGAACAAGAAGAAGCTAAAGATAGAAAGTTCAAAGGGGAAAACCCTAACCTGTAACCGACTTGACCTGCTACCCGAGACCTAGCCTATCTATATAAAGGCTAGGAGGGGGCGGCAAGAAGGACACACGCAACCCTAGTTTCCATCACCTTCGCCAGATTGCATTTGCGCACCATTGTAATCCTCGTTTCCTTTGATAATTCCACGAGCAGACAAGCAGGAGTAGGGACCTCTACGAGGCCTGGACATGGGTAAATCTTCGAGTCCCCTGTGTGCTTGTTTGCTAGCCGATAGATGTCTCCAGCGCTCCCTCCTTCTCCAAAACCCAAGTCCATAACAATGGGCATTGATGAGTTAAACCCTCGTCAATTGGCACCGTCTGTGGGAACTGGGAGTGCTGATGTTACGGCTTCTTCGGCCCCATCAACTGTGATCTACAAATCCGCAACAGCGGAGATCCGCCAGCTCTTCGGTGTGTTCGACTTCACTGTCCACACGCCGGCCACTTGCCCGGCCTTCGAGTCCGTGGGCGACGGGATCAGCCTGGTGATAGGGAGCTTCCGCTTCCAAGTCGGTCAGATGGGCACGCTTCGCCTGCCTGATCAGTCGACGATGCCATCGATTGCCCCAGCATCATGGTTCCCTCCATCGATCGGCACCCTCAGTGAACTCAACGCCCCGACAATAGTCGAGAACACGGTTAGCAACAGCAGTTGCGACTCCGATCTGAGCGATCTGGCCACTGAAGATGGAACCTACGGTTCCAGATCTGAGAGTTGTGGAAGCAGCAGCTTCCCCAATCACTTCATGTGCGCCGTCATCAACGCAGGCGATACCTCTGCCAACCGCGACAACACGGGCAATCACGGTAACGGAACCAACCCGCCCAACGGCGGCAATAGTGGCAATGGCGGCAACGGTGGCAACGGTGGAAATCGCACCCCCGTTGACAATGGAGAAGTAGTCGAACCTCCAACCACATTAAACGAGCAAATCGGCGAACACGTCGTGATCAGGCTCAACAAGCAAGAATGGGCTCGCTGCCGCGAGGCCCTACGAGGCGCTCCTCTACCCTTCGGATCGCCGCAAGAACTGCTGATGGGCTACCACTGGCTCCTAAAGGAAGAATTCAAGCACCAAGTACAAACAATCGCGCAACTCGAGGCGCGCAAAAAGGCAACAGACTATTCGAGCCTTCGTCGTGTTGGGCTCTCCTCCCACGGAGGATCCTCCTCAAAGGGCAACGAGTACATCGCCAAGAAGAGGCAATCTCGGATGGCCCATCTCACCGAGCAAGAACACATAGAATCTGCAAAGGTCCTCGACTTAAGCTCTATGACAGTCGACACACGGGGCAATGTGGTCCCCAAGACGCCGCAGGCTGCGGTGACAGCGGCCACCATGTACCTCCTTAACAACCAGCCGCCAGCTAGAGATCCCCGAGCCACCATGCACCGATCTACGATCACGGGCTTGGGATTAATCGAGGCCGCCCTTGACAAGGAGCCAATACCGGAGCCGAAGAAAGGCAAAGTGCTAGCAAAGCGTTATTCCTCGCCCTCATCCAGCGACGACAGTCACGACCTATCTCGACGCCGCCGCTAATGCGACACGACCGCGACTATGATGCGCGCGACGACCTCACGCAGCGCAAGATTGACAAATCAAGGGCGCGACACGCTCGGTCGACTAACTCGGAAGAGGAAGATGTGGAGCTCTGCGGCGCCAGATGCTTCAGCAGATCCATCAGGCAAAAGCGAATGCCCAAAGGGTTTAAAATCCCATCGGAGAACCCGAAGTTTGACGGCCTACTTGACCCGAAGATCTGGCTGGAAGACCACATCTCCTCCATCGGGCTCCACGGCGGCAGTCGAAGCACGACCATGCAATGCTTACAGCTACAGCTGCAAGGCGCCGCCCGAGCATGGCTCGACAACCTCCCACGCGGATCCATTCGCAGCTGGGATGAGCTGGTTTACAGCTTCGTGCGCAATTTCGAGGGCACGTACCAGCGACCTGCATCAATCGAAGAGCTAAGATGCTGCCAGCAACGATCGGGCAAATTGCTACGCTCCTACATCCAAAGGTGGTCCATCATCAAGAACTCCGCAGAGAACATCTCGGAGGATCGCGCGATTGACGCATTCAATGGCGGCGTCCGCCGCCTAGAACTCAGGGAGGAGCTGGGCCGCTCAAAGCCCAAGACCATCGACCACCTGATGGAAATCGCGAACCGGTGGGCCGATGGAGAGGATTCGGTGAAAAATCGCGTTCACTCCGACGAGGAGGCGGAACTCGAACGCATACGCGATCGCCGAGGCAAGCGCCGCATGTGCATCTACGATGACCGCGATGACGTCAACATGGTCGCAGCTGGCTACGCCGACAGACGCAACGATAACCGCAACAGCGGATACCGCGACTCCGGGAAAACCACGCAAGTGTGGCAACGCTGCAATCGCGATGAGGCACCCGCGACATCCATTGAGGACAAACTGTCCGGACCATGTACAGTACACTTCTACATCGACAAGCATGATGGAAAGAAGAAGTCTAGCCACCTCCTCAAGGATTGCCGCGAGTTCCTCAAGCTACACGAGGGATTGGTTCGGATGAACCGCAACGCAGTCGAAAGAGGCTACAGAGCTGCTCCAGGCGCCGTGGAACATGGCGCTCCGCCACCACCACTTGGGCCAGCCCCGAATGCCCAGCACCACGGAGGTGAACCGTACCCACGAGCCATGGGCACCATGATGATCCAAAAGGGACGCCCCTCGAATCAGGCGCAGAAGGCCATCACTCACCAAGTCAACCTGGCCACACACTCACCACCATCTACTACTGAGTACCTCAGCGGAAGCAAGTTCTGCATCACCTTCGACAAACGCGATCATCCGCCTCAAGTACCCCGTCCAGGCCATTGCCCCCTCGTACTCGAGGCGCAAATCGGAGGCTTCGACATGAGCCGCGTCTTCATGGATGACGGAAGAGGCATCAACCTTATATTCGCGAGTACCTTATGAGTAATGAGGATCCCTCTAACTTGCCTAGAGGCCTCGGACACAACATTCCACGGCACCGTCGCAGGAAAAGGCGTATATCCCCTGGGCAAAATCAACCTCGACGTCATCTTCGGCACGTCGAAGAACTTCCGGCGCGAGCGCATCGACTTTGAGGTCGTCGACTGGCCCTCACAATACCACTGCATCCTCGGACGTGTCGCGTTCGCTAGGTTCATGGCAGTGCCACACTACGCCTACCTGCAGATGAAAATGCCAGGTCCCAATGGCGTCATCACGATCAACGGGAGCTTCGAAAGATCCGATAGTTGCGACAGGGAATTCAACAGAATTTCCTAGTCCTTCGGCATGCAGGAAGAACTCGCGAGACTAAAGGAGTCGACAGACAACAGTCTGCCTCCCCTGAGCCGGCCAAGTTCGCTTGATCTATTCTTCGACTCATCGGTGCACACAAAGAAAGTACAGGTCCACCCATCGGATCCCGCCTAGACGGCCCTCATCGCCAACAACTTGAGTCCTGCATAGGAACTCGCGCTCGTCGAATTCCTCCGTGAGCACTGGGAAATTTTCTCCTGGTGTCCTACGGACATGCCAGGAGTTCCCAGGGAATTCGCCGAGCAAGCACTCAACGTTAACCCCGACGCAAGGCCAGTCAAGCAAACAATTCGGCGATTGTCTGAGCCACGAGCACAAGCAGTTGGAATGGAGATCAACAGACTCCTCGACGCCAAGTTCATAGGCGAGATCAAGGAAAGCACTTGGCTCGCCAACACGGTGCTGGTACCAAAAAAGGACACGGATATCCTGCGGATGTGCGTGGACTTCACCTCTCTGAATAAGCACTGCCCAAAGGATCACTTCCCGTTTCCGCGCATCGACCAGATCATGGACTCCACCGCGGGATGCGCGTGCCTCTGCTTCCTCGACGCCTACTCAGGCTATAATCAGATTCGAATGAAGGAGGAAGACCAAGAGAAAATAGCATTTACAACGCCCTTTGGTGTGTTCTGCTACAACACAATGCCCTTCGGGCTAAAGAACACGGGAGACACCTACCAGCGGTGCATGCAGGCTTGCCTCAAGGAACAACTGGGTTGCAACATTCAAGTCTATGTTGACGACATAGTAATCAAGACCAAGGAAGAAGCCTCCCTAATCGACGATTTGCACGAAACCTTCACCAACCTCGACTGCTACCGGATCAAGCTCAATCCGGACAAATGCGCCTTTGACGTGCCATCTGGGCAACTACTCGGATACCTCATCTCTGCGAGGGGAATCGAGGCAAACCCGAAGAAAATAAAAGCCATACTGGCCATGGAGAAGCCAGAAAACATAAGGGGCGTTCAGCAGCTGGCAGGGCGAATCGCGGCCCTCAGTCGATTCATCAGATGGGTGAAAAGGCGCTGCCCTTCTACCAACTCCTCCGCAAAGCTGAAAAGTTCGAGTGGACCAACGAAGCGCAGGAAGCATTCGAAGACCTCAAGCGCCTTCTATCCACCTCGCCAGTACTAGTGACCCCACGGGAAAGGGAACCACTGTTGCTATATATCTCTGCCACCAACCAGGTGGTCAGCACAGTGCTCGTCGTCGAGCGAGCCGAGGAAAACAAGGTCCACGGGGTACAACACCTAGTATACTACCTCAGCGAGGTCCTCACACCAAAAAAATAGCGGTACCCGCACTACCAGAAGCTAGCGTATGGTGTCTTCATGACCGCCCGGCGACTGCGCCATTACTTCCAGGAACACCCAATCGTGGTGGTCAACGATGCCCCGTTGGGGCATATCCTCAATAACTTCGAGGAACAAGTCGCGCTTTGGGGAATAGAATTGTCTCCACGAGACATCACATATGAAAAGTGCGACGCAATCAAGTCGCAAGTTCTCCCTGACTTCCTCATGCACTGGATGGAGAACCAGCTCCCGGACAAACCAGATATGTCCTACCTCTGGACAATACACTTTGATGGGTCCAAGCGGAAGGACGGAGCAGGCGCAGGTGTCATACTGACATAACCTCAAGGGGACAAGTTGAAGTACATCCCGCGAATGCAGTTCACAGCCTCCAACAATGAAGCTGAATACGAGGCCCTGCTACACGGGATGAGGATGGCAAAAGCCTGCGGCGCCAAGAGACTCATTATTTACGGCGACTCCAAATTGGTTGTCAACCAAACAATGCATGAGTGCGACGCACTGAACGACAACATGATCGCCTACCGCGACCTCTACGACGACACACTCGAAGGGGACTTTGACGGCTGCGAGCTGCAACACATAGGCCGCGAAAGCAATGAAGAGGCGGACGCACTGCCAACATAGGCTCTACCTGCGCCCCCATACCACCTGGGGTATTTCTCGAGCGCATATGCGAACGCTCCATCAAGCCAAAGGCAGCAGAGAAGAAAATAAGCGCAACAACAGACTCGGAGGCTATGCTGCCCAATGAGCCAATGGCACTCGACGACCTGGAGCTGGACACAGGACTCGAAGGACCAATGAGTGTCATGATGATCGAATCATCCTGGACTCAGCCGTACATCACATACCTCCTCAGCAAAAGGCTATTGGACGACCCGACTAACGCCCAAAACATCGCGCGGCGGTCCAAGGCATTCGCTGTTATCAACGGCGAGTTGTACAAGCGCAGCATCACTGGAGTGCTCCAGCGGTGCGTCTCCTTGGTTGACGGAAAAGCTGTTCTCCTCGACATCCATGAGGGGACCTGCGGACACCACGCTGGCAGTCGCGCCCTCGTGGCCAAAGCTCTATGAGCTGGGTTTTACTGGCCTACGGCCATGCGCGATGCCAAGCACATCGTCCAGAAGTGCAACGCGTGCCAGCGATTCGCGGACAAACCACACGCGCCTGACGCAGAGCTCCGGCCTATTCTGTTGGCCTAGCCCTTCGTGCAATGGGGACTCAACATGGTCGGCAAGCTCCCTAAGTCCTCATGAGGAGGTTACGTCTACCTCCTGGTGGCAGTCGACAAGTTCACCAAGTGGATAGAGGCAATGCCAGCGACCAATCAATTAGGGCACAGCACAGTCAAGTTCTTTGAGTCCATCGTCTTCCGCTTCAAGGTACCACACAACATCATCACAGACAATGGCACGAACTTCACATCCAAGGAGTTCCAAGAATTCTGCGAGAACCTGCGAATCAACATCAGCTACGCTTCGGTGGCACATCCACAGACCAACGGTCAAGTCGAAAAGGCGAACGGACTCGTCTGTGGCGGCATCAAGAAGCGACTCCTCTGACCACTCGAACAAGCCACAGGCTGCTGGCCCGACGAACTACAATCAGTACTTTGGAGCTTACGTACAACTCCAAACAGTGCTACAGGCTACACCCGATTCTTCATGGTCGACGGGGCTAAAGCCGTGCTGCCAGCCAAAGTACGGTACAAAGCGCCACGCGTGGTCGCCTACAGCGAGCAGGAGTCCTCCCTCGCACTCGAAGACTCCGTCGACCTTCTCGACGAAGCGAGAGAAATTGCCGCGAAAAGATCAACAATCTACCAGCAGAACATGCGCAACTACCTGTAGCATCCCAATTGTCTAACAATGGTAATGCTACTTGGTCTAGTAATATAATGACTACTTCCTATATACAATTGTTGCATCATAATTATATCATGCTCATGTCATCATGCCACCTTGCATTTGAGCATCATATAAAACCCTTTTTCTTTTGGTTCTTCTCTCATATGCATTATTAATTGTATTTGCCTCTTGATATTGTATTTGGTTATTGATATATGGTTTAAATGCCCAAGTTGAGTTGGGGGCATATCTTTTATTCAACTCCATCACCTTTCTTTTCACCACCCTATAATTCCACCATTCCTTTTACCCATGGGCTTTTAATTTTCTTTTGTTATTATTCTAGCTCATGTGGGATGGGATGGATTCAACTATACTTTCTTTTGCTTGGCCTTTATTCCACTTTTGGGAATGCATAAGAATAATGCCATGTCAATATTTTGTTTTCACAAGAATTTTAACATGGCATTTAATATTTTGCATGGGCCATGCAACCATCTTCCACACCATTTCTTTTCGTTGGTTTTTCTTTGTTTTGAGTGGAACCTTTCTCTTGTGAGCTCTTCTCTTTTTCTCTCATCATCTCCACCTCATCTCCCTCACATGAGTAAAACCATGTTTGATCATGTAAACTCATCCCCATGTCCTTTTTCCCTCACTCTTGCTCATGCATACCAACACCCTACACCACCTCCATCCCACCTTTTTCTTGATCATACCATGACCATGCATCATTTGAGTCCCTATACCCTTCTCCCTCTCTCTCTCTCTCTATTCCTCTCCCGAAAAACCCTAACCCTAGCTTCCTCTCTCATCCTCTTTTCCTAAACCCTAACCCTATCTACCACCTCTCCATGCCGAGCACTTAGCTCCTTCCCTCTCTCATTCTTCCTTTCTCCCTCTCTACCATACTGGCCCCACCCAGCTACCCTCCTACCCTAACCCTAGCACCACCCTAACCCGAGCCACTACCCCATATCTAACCCTAGCCTAGCTCACCCGAGCCCCTCTCTCTTTTCTCTCTTTCTCTCTACCTGCCATGCCAGCCCCACAACCACGCCGTCCCCACCTGGCCCGCCTGTCAGCACCACCCCACCCGCCCCTGCCTCGCTCCAGCTCGAGCATGTGAGAGGAGGAGGTGGAGAAAGGTGGCCGAAGCCACCTTTATCTTTCCCTCTCTACTGAGCCCCACGGCATCTTCCCCTTCTCCTTTCCTCCTTCCCCACGGCTCCTCTGCCTCTCCCAGATCCACCCCAGGGCCCTGCCCTCTCCTCCCCTTCTTCTTCTCCGATGCCATCGTCTCTCGCCGGCCGCCGCCAGTACAGCCGCCTACCCCTCGTACCTGCCGGCGTGCGTGACGTGGAAGTGGTCGAGGAGATCGAGGACGTTCCTCTACACCGCCCTGTACACGCCGACACGGAGGAGAAGCCCCAGGATCACCAGTACCAGCGCCGCCCGACGCAAACCCTAGATCTTCGGTTCGCCAGCTCCGCCGACGCCCTGCTGCGCCTCGTTCCAATCCGCCACTGGCAACCTCCCCGCGGTGAGCCCCTCTACCGCCTAGACAACCTCTGCCCCACCGTAAAGCCCTATCCGCGGTAGACGCTTCGCCGAGCGCTCCTAGTGTGCCGTGATCGCGCGCGTCTACACGTCGTCGCGTCGCGCAGTGACCTATCTAGCGCCCGCCCGCTTCCCTGTCACCATCCCGTAGCCCACCGCACTGGCACAGGCCCTCGTCGCGCACACCGCGGGTCGCGAGGTCGAGCCCCCGCGCCGCACGCGCCGCGCTCTGTCAGTCGAACATCGGCCTGTCAGTTTCAACAGAGGAAACAGATAAACAGTGGGTCGTGGCCATCTTCCAGAAAACATCCTCTTTTTGTTACGCCTCAACCCGCGGTACACCGAGACCCACCTGTCAGCCACCCTGGCAATCTTGCAGTTAAGCCCCCCAGCTCTTAGCCACTCAATCCGCGCTCCAGCTCGCTTCCCACCTGTCAGTCTCCGCGAGACCCGCCGCTGGCACATGGGCCCTAGCCCGCTGGCCCCGCCTGTCATTCGCTGCAGCTAGGTTAACCCGCGGTGTAAAAGGATTTTCCCTGAGCGCGTGGCCCAGTCCGTGTGGTCCCACTCGTCAACGACTGGGGCTAGCTCGACCTGAGTAATAAAAGTTTTTCTGTTTAGCTGTTTAAACAAAACAAATTCAAAATTGTTTAAAATCAAATTCAAATGAGATTTTAAATAACTTTTAAATTATAAATCCAAATAATACATATGTTATATGTTTTTGAATCAGAAAAATGTGAGGAATTCAAATATGCCATTCAAAATATTATTTGAACACTTTAAATTTTCGAGATGATTAAAATTTCAATCAAATGCCCTTTTCTTAATAAATTAATAACTTTAATTCCATAACTCCAAATTGGGCAAATAATATGTCTAAATCGATCAGCGCGACGAGCCCGTTCTATCTATGTATTCCTTGTTCTGAATTGAAGCATGCATAATGCCATTATTAAACATCTGAACTGTTTATGGCAATAAAATTTGACTAAATAAATAATAAAATGTTTTAATCTTGCACCACACCTCACCCTTGCCATGCTACTTTAATGCCATGTAAATTGTGCATCATTCATCATGGAATGCTTGTTTGCTTGTCGCATTTTAATTCATATGCTTGTGCACTTTATTTATGTTGGTCCTTGTTTGTTTGGTTCTTCTTCGAATAGACGCCCAGCAGGAGAATTACCAGGAATCACAGGAGTACTACCCAGATCCATCTCTCGCTTCAACTGAGCTGCCAGGCAAGCACTACCACATGCTTGCATACATATAGTACCTATTGCCTCTATCTTATTCTTGCATCATTGAGTCGCGATTGCATTAAATTGAATCCCAAGTACTGCATAGCCTTTACTTTTAAACCCCACCGAAGCTTGTTCCTCCATCCCATGAGCCATTACTACAGGAGTTGTTTGAGCCATGTGAGTCGTAGAAAAGCATGTGTAGGGTATGTGAGTGTCTGATGAATAATGAGGTACCTAAACAACATAACCTGAGTAGTAATGGGATAACTAATGAAAGAGGCACCGGTGAGCAATATCTGCTATTTGGTTTTTCATGCTCACTTGTGTCCCGTAGGACCCCGAGTACTTGATTCCTGTTCCTTGACTATTCGCACTATCCACATCCGGAAGGCCTTATGGACCCCCCTGAGCCAGAGCTTGATTCATTATTATTTCTTGGGGCCACAATTAGTTTGGGGCTTTATTACTATCCTGTACTTATGCCATGTTACTGCTTTATTTAAGATTGTGCGAGGAGCACCTGTACTGTTTTGGATCGTGACACGTTTTCGCTGTATCGACAAGCCCAGTCACATTTTCGGGTTCCCAGTCGTTTACCGCCGTCCACACAAACCTTGAGTCCGTCTCGGAGTCAGCTAGCTTCGTCACGGGTAGCTTAATGGGGTGGCCCCCTGAAATATTTATGAATCATGTGATTGCTTTGTCGTGAATGCCTCGTTGGGTTTTGTTTTGGTTTTTCCGAGGTTGATCGAGTGTGTGTTGCTATTCGTGCACCCCTGCAGGGTAAATCTTTCTGAAAGCCGTGTCCGCAGTTATGGACGACTTGGAGCACAGTTTCTCGATCATAGACTAGTATAACTAAAGTACTGCTTTTAATTTGACTAAGTACCTAGTAAATAGTGCAATACTCATGGAATGGTTAATAAAACTGCCAACGGATGATGGGGGTTGTTCGTCCGCTTCCTCGTTGGTAAGCGAGGAGGAGGATGGATCTGTTAATTATACCGTTATAACTGTTGTTCTTAATTCACGGACATCCGTCTATCATTGGTTAGGCGGATGGATAGCGAGTATCCATAGAATTGTTAGATATTATCTTTTTCTGCAATTGCGTAACCCCCAGGTTGTGTCCCCTTTAGCGGCATAAAGACTTGCTGAGTACCCCTAGGGTCTCACACGATAAATTGTTTGATTCAGATGAACAGGTGTACCCGCAAGATGGATACTGGGTGGAGGAGATAGATGATGTTGGCAACGATCATTCGGTGTAGAGATTCCGGGAACGGGGATCCGTGAGATCTGTGGGCGGGATGTGTCTATTTATGTGGCATCTTATGCCGATTTGCTTCTTATCCGTACTCGGATCTTGTTTCCGCTTCCGCCTGATACTCTGATGTTTGTTGTATGAGGAGCTATCCTAAAATATTATCTCTATCTAGGATATTTGAATCTTGCCGTATGGCGTTCCAATATTTCTATTTCTTTTAGATGGATTGGCTCTGAGGACTGTTGTATGTGGCTTGCATACATACTCATTTGTGTATGTAGTTGATCCCTTCGCCTGCCGATTACGCCGCTCGTTCTTGTCCCGATGATCTGAAAGTGGTTAGGACGGCCGAAAGGTCTACCGTGAGTGGCCCTGGGCCCCACCGTACTATTTTAACCACTTTCGTTCATCTAGGCATGTAACTAAGAGCGTAATTCACCGAGGTAGTTACACTACCACAGTAGGAGGCTACGCCCCCGATCCTTCGTCGAAGGCGACTTGGTCCTGCGACTAAAGCAGCAAGGACATCTCAAGCTCGAGTCCCCTTGGGAGGGACCATACGTGATTACAGAAGTAATCCCAGGTGGCGCCTATCGCCTTCAAGATCTAGAGACAGGAGTCACATACTCCAACCCGTGGAACGTCGCATAGCTGCGATGCTTCTACCCTTAGTCGTTTTTACTTTTATATTGCAAATAAGGCACTCAGCCAAGGTAACTTAGCCACACATTGTACTTCATACTGTCTCGCGAATAATAAAGCTAAGTGCCCCAAAACTCTATGTCTTCCTTTATTTTTCCGCAACTTATCGACTCGGGCGCTACGCCACCCTATACACATCTGTTCTACGGACTAAAACGCGATATCCTGAGTAGCTGGCACATCAATCAAAACCCTTGACACAACATCAACCCAGTTGCTATGCACCTGACAGGTTGACAAGGGACTAAGATAAACGCATGGCCAGGCTAACAAAAGGAATCGCGTAGTGCAACGCACTTACACGCTAATAAGCTCCTTATACATATTTGACAGTCAATTATACACAACATTTATATGAACTTTACAACACGGGTACACTTATGTGCAGGATACAAATTAAGCTACTACTGCAACAAGAGATAGTTGGTTTGTTCCTCAAAAAAGTTGACGATCTCTTCTGCTGGGCGATCCACCGCATGGTAGTGCGGCACCATATTCCAAGCAGAACCTGCTGGTGGCGCAGGTGGCCCAGCCGCAATCGTCGCAACATCTACGTCAGGCGTATGCAGTCGCACCAACGATAGAGCGGCCTTGGCACCAGCCACCAATTGTTGCCTCACGCACTGGCGAACCGCGGTCAGGTCTTGAAACTTGGCAAGGAGGGCCAGCAAGCTTGATGGAGTAACATCCAGCGGAAACATCGTCCGATAAATGTTCTTCAAGCATCGTCCGATAAATGTTCTCCGGTGACTGCGACTTCAGAAAGTGCAGCACTCGCGACGCACGATCCTGCAGGGTCGCCAGCGCAATCGCACGATCATGATCTACCCAGAAGTATCCACTCTCTTGAAGTTGCTCCTGGGTAAGATCATGCATACGAATGGCAACTCTATCCTTCTCATCCCGCGGATGAGACGCGCTGACAACTACACGAAGCAGCAACAGCAGCATAAGGACATCGCACCACCGCGAGTGACTACAAGGAAAAGATAAGAGCAAGCAAACTAACACTTAAATTGGTCACCCAGCTGCGTCACCTCGCCAAGTAGATACTGCTCTCGGACGGCGGCTTTCTCTGCCTTTGACTTCCATACATCTGCGTTACCGTGGAGCACGGGCAACTCAAGCTCCAACTGCTTCACACGGTCACGCAGTCGCGAAAGCAGCGATAGCTCATCTACCCTGGAGCGTGGTGGTGCCAAAGTATCATCAAGAGGCGGCGAGTCCTGAGTTTCCCCCAAAGGATCACTTGACGTACCGTACCACAAGCCAAGACAGAAAAAATAAGACGACCAAATCGACACAAAGACAAAAGATCAAGTGCATTCAAGACTAGAAAAAGTATCAGCAGATACACTCGCCAGCAGGCATGTTCTTAACAAAGGACATCAACTAGTTAACTATTACAAGCTACTGAGGAGCGATTGGCTTCTTCGACGGCTTCGGGGGATTCACCGAGTCCGTGGCAGTGTCAGATGCCACTGACTTTCCGCCAGCCCCTGATGCCACAGCCTTCGCTGCCTTCTTGGCGCGTTGCAGCTCCTCAGAGTACTTCACAACCGTGTTTATCAGATGCGGCCCATATTTGCCACAGGCAGTCGCGAAGGGGGCAAAGACTACCTGCTAGCCGTCCGTGGTAACGGGCATCGCCTTAGAAACCGCTGCAGGATCAACTTCTATTATGTGGGCCTGCACCATGGCAAGCGACATGGACGTGCCAGCCACATGGAGCGAGTTCTTGAAGGCTGTAGGACACCCCCGGCGAGGGACTCCACCAGCTCGTTCATGTTCTCGATTAGCTCCGCCTTGGGCACCAACTCCTCGCGGAGGCGACCAAGAACGCCCTTGGCCCTAGAGAGCATATCTTGAACGACGATGTTGCGGTCCTCGACTGCTGAAAGCGCAGCCGCCAAAGCGTCGTCGCGGCGGAGGGCCTGAGGGTCGAAGCTCAAACCGCTAGCATCTGTACACAAACCAACACATAGATATAAACATCAAACGCCAACGGCAAACACCGAACAAGAGAACAACAATGATACCCAACCAAGGTACCTGAGAGGGCTTTGGCAATCGAGAAAAGCTGTTCTTCGAACAACTTCTCCCTGGACGCAATGGAGGCACATAGATCCTCTTCACGCCTTTGTGCCTCGTCACGTGCCACGATTGCCTCATCGCGACCCTTTACAGCCGCGGCGAGTGTTTTCTCCAAGGTGGCGGCGTCACGCAGGAGGGCATTATGTTTAGCTACAAAACAAAAAAGGATTGACTATCAGTCGACTATATAAAAGGAGAAGAAGAAAAAGTGCAGGACACTCACTTTCAACCACGCGATGACGCGTCTCCAGCATTGCATGCTGGTGGCCCATCACAAGCACTTGCTCCGCCAAGTGAGCGGCCTCCTTCACAAGGAGCTATCGCATAACAAAGGATCAGCAGAAGCCATCGACTGCAACATCAAAAAGAAGAAAATCCTACACTTACATGATCCTCTAATGACTCCGAAGTCGTTTGGTGCGCAGTCATCCGGGCAACCATTCGATGCTCCCCTTCATGAGGAGAACTGGTAGAGTTGTGCCCGGAGTGGGCCACCAACAGAGGGGAAGGAGCACGCTCGACCTCTTTCTTGGCCCCTGAAGTCGCGACTCCTGATTCTTTCAAAAATTGGACGTCGCCAGAAGATGACGACGCCTCTTGACTGCAAGACAAAATCCACATCAAGAAAAGGCAAATCTAGAGACAAACCAACAAGGGTAAATCAGAGAAGAACAAACAAAATAGAAAACTTACCAATCAAACTTGTCAAAGTCAAAAGTGGACTCCCCCGACTCGGACGAGGACTCCTTGGGCAGTCACATCTTCTTGCGAGAGGATGGTGCCACGGCGCTCACATGAATAGCAATGATCGGCGACTCCGCACCAACACCTGCACCTTCCGGAGTCGAAGGAGACGATGCATCGGAATCCTCGCTGCGCGAACGCTTGCGAGTATCCCGACTACTGGACTCGGGGGCTTCCTCCTCCACATCAGATGGGACAGTCGACTCCGACTCGTCCTCTTCCAAGGCTTCGCGAGGGATAATCCCCTCAGGAAGAGGGGGCATACAGGGTGACACCGCCCAATCCTGCATACAGACAACAAAATTAGCACGAAGATAAGAAACATCAGAGAAGCAATCGACAAACTAAGCTACTGTGTAGCACAACTATACCTCGGGAGGAGGGTTAGCAGCATCAAATGGAGGAACAACTGGCTCACTGGGGAGCACATCCTTGATGCTATACTTGGTGACCAGTCGAACCCTTTTGTCCACCTCACTCGCGGACATGCCATCGGCAGACACACAAGTGGCATCGTCAGCGCCAGTCCACTGAAACATGGGGTGGACTCTGGCCTGCAGGGGCTGGACGCGACGGCGCAACCATGTGCGAATGAGGGCATAGCCTCCCTCCTCTTTGCCGACGCGACTCTCGAGGTCGCAGACACGCTCGTACAGCACATCTATCTCCGCGGATTCGCCAGGCATGACTACATTTTTCCAGGAGTGCCTCCTCTTGCACGGTGTCGCAGGATCGAAAGGTGTGAGTCCGAAGTGCTCCCCGCCAGCCTTCTCATCACGGACGTAGAACCACTTGTCCCTCCACCCTTGGACGGACGCTGTGAGCTTGATGTCGAAATAGGTGGCGGATGGGTCGACGTGAATTCTGCAACCACCTACATCATAGACTAAGGAGCCAGACGCAGATTGGCGCTTCAACTTGAAGAGGCGCTTGAAGAGGCCGAAGTGCGGCCCGATTCTGAGCCAGCACTCGCAGAGGGTGATGAAGCAAGAGATGTGGAGGATAGAGTTCGGGGACAGCTGATGAAGCTGAAGCCCGTAGAAACAAAGGAGGCCCCTAAAAAAAGGATACAGGGGCAACGAGAGGCCGCGAATGATGAATGCCAAAAACATCACTCGAAAACTAGCGGGAGGAGAAGGAATTATCTCACCGCCGAGGACGCGCGCGTCGGCGACTGCGTCGGACAACACTCCGTCTTGGCGAAGAAGACGAAGATCAGATGACTTGATGATGGAGGGACGCCACGTGCCATTCGTGATGCGGGTGCCCGTGCCCTTCTTCTTCCCGCCGCCGGCGGTGCTACTGCCCGCAGCGGCGGAGCCGCCTTTCTTCTTCGCCGCAGCAGCGGTTGCCGCTGAATCGACCGGAGCACCTCCTTTCTTTTTTCACATTGCGCGGCGGCGATGCGACCGAAGGAAGTAGCTAGGAAACGCGCGGAGCTGGTCCAGCACCGTGGAAGAAACGAGTGCAGAGAAAGCAGAGGAGTAGTGGCAATGGCGATGGAAGCAAAGGATGAATGAGAGCATATGAGAAATTACCGTCACAGGGTCACTACTTAACCCCTGGAAGATGCAATCCGACGGCTCAAAAAACCCTACTGGACGCGTGGCAATCATCGTGCTAGACACGTGGAGGAGCGGAAATGCGAACCGTCCCCCTACTACTCCCATTATGTGCGGAAATCAAGGAGGCACGGTTAAAATAAAGATTACGCACGCCTAGTCAAATCAGAGTCAGATAGTGGGGCCCACCGCTCGTCACGTCCCGTCAAACTCGCTCACGCGGGAACTGAGGTCATGAAATCATCAGCACTGACATCATCAAAAGCTATGCAGCAGCAGACTTCGACTACTTTAGTTCTTGCTCGAGTCTTCGACTCCACCAAGCACTCGGGGGCTACTCCCATAGGGAGCGCTGGTCGCACACCCTACGATTTTTCTTTCTTTTTCTTTTTCAGGAATAGGGATAATCAAAGCAAACCCAACCACTCGAAGCATGGCTCGACTATGGACATGGGTTACTCCCATAGGGAGCGCCGGAAGCAAATTCGACTGAAACAAGCAAACAAAAGACGACAGCAGTCGCAAAAGTTCTTTAGTCCCTACCTGAGTCTTTGACTCAACCAGGCACTCGGGGGCTACTCCCATAGGGAGCGCTGGTTGCGCACCCTATGATTATTTTTCCTTGTACCAAGTACTGTGTGTTGATAACATCTACACTCGAAGTTTATGGTGACACCGTCTCATAATTTTTCCCTACAAAGAGACTGCATCTCCTGGGTCACCCGAATCGTCTCCACGATGATAAAATTAGGATGCCGCACTTACAGCGTGAAGGTAAGACCTGAATAAGGCCTGGCAACGCATCTGCTGCGCACTACCAGAAATATATCCATGCCTACAGGTACGATGAACATGCCTTGACGGACGTGTCGAGTGCTCACACCCATATAACTGGAATTCGACTCCTGTAAGACCTCCGTGGCTTGAGTCGAATTACACCAGCACTTTTCCGGATTGGAGTCCGGGGACTCGAGTTCGAGTAGATTGCGTTGTTTTACCCTACGGTAGTTAACTAATACTGATACATCGGTTAAATCAGGCACGCACATCAACAATCCCTATGACACAAACAAAGCAGTCGAAAATATACTTATTCATGCACTCGAAAGACTTCAAAAAGTCCCTAGTCGAATCTGCGATTCCACTGGACACTCGGGGGCTACTGACATGGGTATACCCTACAGGTACTCGAGCTTGGTATATACGGTCTAAATATAGTGGAAGCCCACGGTGTTGCCAAGGCCCAAGGGAGGACTCGAGTAACCTACGGACTCTCGATTGCTTGAAGAACAAGAAGATAAAGATAGAAAGTTCAAAGGGGAAAACCCTAACCTGTAACCGACTCGACCTGCTACCCGAGACCTAGCCTATCTATATAAAGGCTAGGAGGGGGCGGCGAGAAGGACACACGCAACCCTAGTTTCCACCACCTTTGCCAGATTGCATCTGTGCACCATTGTAATCCTCGATTCCTTTGATAATTCCACGAGCAGACAAGCAGGAGTAGGGACCTCTACGAGGCCTGAACCTGGGTAAATCTTCGAGTCCCATGTGTGCTTGTTTGCTAGCCGATAGATGTCTCCAGCGCTCCCTCCTTCTCCAAAAACCATGTCCATAACAATGGGCATTGATGAGTTAAACCCTCATCAAGTAGCATTATAATATGATCCCTCTTTTAAATACAAAGATAAAAATGTTTTCTTCCTTAAGTATGCACCGTTAAGAAATTTCATTGTTTCAAGACACCACGTGATGATCGGGTTTGATAGACTCTATGTTCGCACACAATGGGTGTAAGACAGTTTTACACATACTAATACTAAGGTTCTTACTTAGCGAGCCTAGCATGTATAGATATGGCCTCGGAACACGAATTGAAAGGTAAAACATGAGTCATATGGTTGATATGATGACCATCTAGATTCTTGCCTTTGAAGCTACACCAACTCACGTGATGATTGATAGCTGTGAGATTCGACACATTTTTATGGCTTTTATTGATGGTTTTCTCCTAGATTTGATAGTTTTCTGGCTTTACCTAACGCTAATACTTTGGTAGCAAAGAAAACTTGGTTTTTAATGTGTGTTTCAGGTTCTGAATGTCCACAGAAGGATTTAACTAAAGAAACACAATATTCTGGAGAAAACAAGTGAGTCTCACTTTGGAAGCACACGAGGGGAGCTCACAGAAGCTTTACCGAGAACCTATATGGCGGGAATATTTTTCCGGCCATATAGTTCCTGCCGTATAGTTGCCGTCGCCTCTGTCTTGTCAAAAGGGACAACTTCCATGAAGGGATGGAGGACGAAAACACAACGCAGCAACCACCATACCATCTAGAAGGGAGAAAGAAGAGATTTGAAGAAGAAGGGGAAGGCGGTCTTCATCTCGCTCCACGATCTTCGACCTCCTAGCCAATACACCCCCATAGCCACTACTTGTACTTGAGAGAGAGAGAGGGATCCCCACTTTGCAAGACTGGGGTTTGAGATTGTTTCTTCCCATCTTGATTTGTGTTGGATATTTTTCTATTCTTATTGTGGATCTCCACGGTAATACAAAGACGAATTCACTTTATTTAATTATATTGATGATCCGTTCTTCTCTCATGAGTGAGTAATTCCCTTGGGCATGGGAGATGTAGGGGTTGGTGAGTAATTCCCGAGCTCCGCGCAACTCCAAGTTGGACATTGTCTCATCGAGGAGGGTGCTGCCCACACGATGGGTTGACCACAACTTCCTCACTACGGCGGGGGTTGAAGGAGGATTTCGACCTCATGTGCAGTAGGTCGGGGTTGGCGGTACTTGGCTTTGCAAGCCACGATACCTACACCGAGCTTACCCATGAGTTCCTTGCCTCCTTCAACGACGACCATAGGGAGAAAGGTAATTTGTGCATGATAACCTTCACCATGAACCGACAACACTATGATGTAAGTTTCGAAGAATTTTGCAATGCTTTCACCTTCCCTCATACTAGGGAGCCCAATGTTACTAACCTCTATAGCGTCAAAAGTGGAACGACCTGGGAGGTTATTTCTGTTAATGGTGGTAGGCACTTTTATCAGAAGAAGATGTCCACCATCCAGAACCCAACCATTCGCTACTATGCTCTTTTCCTCGCCAACACACTACTGGGGAGAGGTGACACAGGATCCATGGCCAATGCGGACATGGCAATGATCACCAAGGCTCTCTTCCCCACTTCACCGCAAAGCCCCAGTCCTGTAGCTCTACTCATCCAGCACTTTCGGCACCAAAGCAACAAGACCAAAGGTGATATTCGCATTGGTGGATTGGTAACCCACCCTGCATATGCATTGAACATTGTACTACCTATTATGGAACCTGTTGATGGCTCCAAACTCATGGACGTCAAATATTTGACTGTTTGTGGCTTCCTTGGTGATTACCATGCTAACTGGAGGCTCCGAGCATATCAATTCAGTGATCTTGATGATGCACCGAGTGAGCAGGTTCAGTTGCTCTGCCCCCAAGCCTTCTCAATTGTGGACAAGAATACTTGGATCCTCACCAAGGACCAACTGACAGAGATCTTGGCTGAGCTCCAGCCCGAGGAAGAGGAAGATGAAGGGTAGCAAGATGATGAGGAGCAGAAGTAGGAGCAGGAGGAAGAGCAGGGACACAACCCTGCTTGGGAGGGACAACAGTAGCATCAGCAAGGAGGAGCTTGGAACCCGTGGCCCAACCAGCCACAATAGGGGTACATCTACGTCCCCTATCAGGAGTTCTAGCAGCTCAACCAGCGCGTTGGGGAGATAGACCACACTCTTCAGGATGTGAATGAAGATGTGAATACTTTGACTCGCAATTTCAGTCACTTCATGACCCACTTCCCCGACTACTACCAGCAGTATCTGCACCAGCCGCCAAATGACGGCAACAATTGAGCCTGGCAATCGCCTAAGCTTGGGGGAGGTTTGAAAACCTCCAAACTTTGCATTCATATTTTCATTTCTTCTTTTGATTTATTTCTTCAAATTTGCATGTTTATTTCCAGCTTTGCATTTCTAAACCGAAAATACAAAAAAATTAGTTGTAACTTTATTCACAAGTTTGTTTCTTTGTTTCTCTCGTAGATTGCTTAATTTCAGGTGACTTGGCAATAGGGAAGCATAGAGGAGGTTCGACTCAAATACAAGAATGAAGCAAGTTAGAAGAGGTATCACATTCCTTTCATCATCCTTTCTGCAACCTTTAATTGACCTTACAATTATTTACTCGCTTACACTGAGATCGCTCCCCACTTAGCTTGTTATCCTATAAATTCTATTCCTTTGCTAGTGTCTCCTTTTTAGCTTTGAAACAATGAGCAAAGAACTTGGTTAAAAATACTTCCTACATTTTTACAACAAGAAAAAGCATCGGAAGATGACTTGAGTCCATGTTTGGCCCAAATAATCTAATTTTAGAACTACTCCATCCCATTTGAGCTTAATATAAATAGACTTGATAAGTACCCTTGATTCAAATTGTTTGATAAATGGATGCTTAGAAGTAGTAGAAATTATGCCACTAATTTTTCTAATAATTACCGTACGATATTACTTTACGTGTGTCATTACAACTCTGTCATGCTCCATGGGGAACTATTAACTCCGCTGGCCAATGAACGATCTAAATGTGGGAGACCACTTGATTTCAGCTATTGAGTTATGTAAATGTCTGTAGCAGCAATGCTATGATGGGTAAATTTTTTAGTCTCCTCATGGTTTCATGTTCCAAGTGAAGTTTTAGTATTCCTTTGGTCCATTATTGCTCAACAATTATTTATTGGCATGGCCACGAGTGCACAACATGGCCCCAATTAAACATGATAAAAATAGTGGCCTGATTTCTCTATGGAAGAGCTAAAGTTTTTGAAAGACAAAAGAAAAGAAAGAGGTGCTTTGATAGTCTTGAAATTTTGACAGGGGATAGATGAGTTACCCTTAAATTATATGCTTTGATGCCAACTTGAGTACTCCTAATGGTTAAACAAACAAGAATAAAAAGTTTTCATCTCTCTATAAAGAGAGGCACCAAAAGAATTTGTCTCACTTCCCTAGCTAAACTTTCGACACTTGCTTGGTCATATGATTTATTTGATAACAAGATATACGTGGTTAGGAAGTGGACTCAGTACAATCTTGTGAATACTTTTATGATCATATTTAAGATTGCAAGGATTGTGAAGAAAAGAATTTGACACCAATTCCAACTTGTGAGTTCCTTTATTTTTCAGTCTCGAATCTCCACTATTTTTCCTTATTTCCTTGTCACTAGAGGGCGAGCAACATCTAAGCTTGGGGGAGTTGATAGCTGTGAGATTCGACACATTTTTTGATGGCTTTTATTGATGGTTTTCTCCCGGATTTGATAGTTTTCTTGCTTTACCTAATGCTAATACTTTGGTAAGAAATCTTGGTTTTTAATGTGTGTTTCAGGTTCTGAATGTCAACAAAAGGATTTAACTAGAGAAACACAATATTCTGGAGAAAACAAGTGAGTCTCACTTTGGAAGCACACGAGGGGAGCTCACAGAAGCTTTAACAAGCAACTATACAGCGGGAATATTTTTTTGGCCGTATAGTTCCAGCCGTATAATTGCTGTCGCCTATGTCTTGTCAAAAGGGACAACTTCCATGAAGGGACCGAGGACGAAAACACAACGCATCAGCTGCCATACCATCCAGAAGGGAGAAAGAAGAGATTCAGAGAAGAAGGGAAAGACATTCTTCATCTCACTCACGATCTTGGACCTCCTAGCCAATACACCCCATAGCCACTACTTGTACTTGAGAGAGAGAGGGATCCCTACTTTGCAAGACTAGGGTTTGAGATTGTTTCTTCCCAGCTTGATTTGTGTTGGATATTTTTCTATTCTTATTGTGGATCTCCACGGTAATACAAAGACGAATTCCCTTTATTTAATTATATTGATGATTCGTTCTTCTCTCATGAGTGAGTAATTCCCTTGGGCATGGGAGATGTAGGGGATTGGTGAGATGTGATGTGCCTTCATATATTTTCCATTAGTTTGTGATTGATTCTAATTACTATATTATGTGTGCTTGACTATCTGTGGGATGCCTGATGCTTGTTGTCCAATTAAGGGCCCAGACAACATGATGCTTTGTTCTACATAGATAAGATCTTGTTCTCTAGTGGACTGGCGACCCCCGGGTGACACAGGGATATCAATGGAAAGAAAGTAGACTCAAGGATAAGGAGGAACCATTGTGCTTACTACATTAGTCCGATCCGAGTAGCTTAATCGCTAAGCGCCCTGAAGGGTCTTAATCGTCTAGTGTCTGACCATGGTTTTGGTAACAGGCTAGTAGGATTATTGAAGTTGGGATGAAATATACCAAGAGGAGTTCCGGCTAATTATGGGTTGCTCGCCTACACATATATTTATAAGATTATAATTGTTACATTTATGATTCGTCCACCTGGCACAGTCACTATCGCCATGAACTGAATCTCCCCACGCCTTCTTTCGCCATCTGCAGGAAACAACAAACAACCAAACCATTCTTTACTTTTATGCTTTATATTTCTAAAGTTTACATTTTAGTTCTATTTAAATACATCTCATTTAATCAAAACCCCATTCTTGTTTTAAACACTTGCAGTCAATTCACTCAAAGACATGTGACAACTTCGGGTGTGATAGAGACTTCACCCATAAACATTTACCTTTGGGCTCCCTATGGGATCGATATCTGAATTTCGAAACTAGCTACCAACGATCTGTGCTCTTGCAGACATCAATGATCAGTCTTGGTGTAGTGGACAGGGTTCATGTAATCACCAAAAAGACAAGAGAGATGTTGTTTTTGAGTGGGAGTTTATTTGTAATTTGGATTAGCTGAACTCAATCTATAATAAACTTACTCTAAATAAACTTTGCAAATTCCGGTGTAGATGGCACCACGTGCTTTTAATTTCAATATGTTCATGGAAAATGATAAATCTGCAACGAATGGTAGCATATTTACCAACTAGGCCCTGAACTTGAGGATTATCCTCACTTATGCACAAAATCAATATGTGCTAGAAGCACTGCTAGGACCCCCACCTCCTAATGATGCTCCTGACGATGTAAAGAACGTTAGTTAAGTCGTTAGGAGGACCACAATATTGTTCATTGCGGCATACTATATTGGCTAGAGCCGTAACTCCTAAAGCGTTTCGAGAATGGCAATGCCTTTGATACCATGTGTGAATTGAAAATTATTTTTGATACCCATGCTGCCGTAGAGAGTTATGATGCTTCAGAAAAGTTCTTTAGCTGCATGATGGAGGAGAACAACTTTGTAGTGAGCACATACTCAAAATGTATGGGTATGTCGATAAGTGTGTGTCTTTGGGAATAACGATTCCTATTAACTTAAGCATACATCGTGTTCTCCAATCTCTGCCACCAAGTAACAAGAGCTTCACGATGAACTATAACATGCAGGGCATGAAGAAGACTCTCCCCGAGCTTCAAGTAATTCTAAAACTGCTGAAGTGGAGATTAGGAAAGAACATCAAGTGTTGATGATCAATAGGACCACCAGTTTCAAGAAAGACAAGAAGGGTAAACAGAAGGGTAACTTCAAGAAGAGTGGAAAATTTGTTGTTGCACCTGAGAAGAAGACTCGGGCTAGCCCTAAGTCTGCTACTGAGTGCTACTATTGTAAGGGGACTGGCCACTGGAAGCTTAATTGTCCCAAATATTTGGCAGACAAGAAGGCCGGCAAAATGAACAAAGGTATATTTGATATACATGTTATTGATGTGTACTTGACTAGTACTCGCAGTAGGACCTGGGTATTTGATACTGGATCAGTTGCTAATATATGTACCTCGAATCAGGGGTTGCGGAACAAGTGACAACTAGCAAGGGATGATGTCATGATGCGTGTTGGCAATGGATCAAAACTTGATGTGATCATCGACGGAACATTGTCTCTCCATTTGCTGTCTATATTAGTTTTAGACCTCAATAATTGTTATTTGGTGCCCACGCTGAGCATGAACATTGTATCCAGATCGTGTTTGTTGCAAAGTGGTTATTCCTTTAAATCCAAAAACAATGGTTGTTTGATTTATATGGATAATTTTTTTATGGTCAAGCATCTGTGATGAATGGTTTATTTCTTTTGAATCTCGATAGTAGTGATACACATATTCATAATGTTGATGCAAAAAGGATTAAACTTCATAATGATATATATGCATATATGTGGCACTATCGTCTAGGTCATATTGGCGTAAACGCATGAAGAAGCTCTATTCTAATGGACTTTTAGAATCGCTTGATTTTGACTCATTTGATACATGTGAGCCATGCCTTATGTACAAGATGACTAGAACCCCGTTTTTCGGTACAATGGAACGAGTGACAAATTTATTGGAAATCATACATACTGATGTATGTGGTCCAGTGAGTGTGTAGACACGAGGTGGATATCATTATTTTGTTACTTTCACGGATGATATGAGTAGATATGGGTATATGTATTTGATAAAACACAAATCTGGAACCTTTGAAAACTTCAAAGAATTTTAGAGTGAAGTGGAAAATCATTGTAATAGTAGATTAAAATTTCTATGATCCGATCATGGAGGTGAGTATCTAAGTTACGAGTTTGGCACACACATGAGAGAGTGTGGAAAAGTTTCACAACTCATGCCTGCTGGAACACCAAAACGTAATGGTGTATCGGAGCATCGTAATCGTACCTTATTGGATATGGTTCGATCTATAATGTCTTTGACTGACTTGCCAATTTTTTTTGGGGTTATGCACTGGAAACCGGTGCATTCACTTTAAATAGGGCACTATCTAAATCCGTTGAAACGACACCGTATGAATTATGGTTTGGAAACAAACCAAAGCTGTCATTTCTAAAAGTTTGGGGATGCAATGTTTGTGTTACTACTAGGAAATAGGTCACATGTAGCGTGCGATTTTTGGAATTTATAGCGTGCCCACTCCATATTGCAGGTATCGCGCCACTGATAATAATTACTTGTAGCGTGTACCCCCCATGGTACAAGTAATTAGACTATCTACAGCATGCCACCCCCATGCTACAGGTAAATAGAGTACCTGCAGCGTGCCTCACATGCTACTGATATTATGTACTTACCTAAAGCATGCTCCCCCCACACTACAAATGTTTATTCCTGTAGCTAATCCTTATTTCATTTCTGCCGTGTTTTTGGGGTCGTGACAGCGTATAAACGGGTATTTTGCAAGCGTATAAGGTACTCAGATATTCAAATACATACATAGTAGAGCATAGTAGAAAGTAGTTGCCCATTACATATAAGGATTTCTATTTCCGTATCCTCAGTTTGTTAGTTGCACTCAGTTTTCCCCACCTGCTTAACTTCTCCTCCCTTTTGCCCATCTTCTTGTACGAAACTCTGACACGGTCTGAGAACTCGATGCCCAGCAGTCTTGCCATTACATGCTGACAAGTGGGGCCGCATTCAGTCAGGTCCCGTAGTGGACCCTCGCCGTTACATGCTGACAAGTAGGGTCGTGTTCTGTCGGGTCCCATAGCGGACCCTTGTCGTTACATGCTGACAAGTGGGGCTACGTTCAGTCGGTTCCCGTAGTGGACACCTCTCTCTACTTATCTAGATCAGCATCAGACCCACAGCTTATCCATGTGAGCACCGGACCCACAGCTTACCTAGGTTGGCGTTGCAAGATAAGACCCCAAGCCAACCCCGCGCCCACGCCTGTGCGGTTGCCTCCCCTTTCCTCTTCTTCTTTGGCGACGGTGGCCCTTTGTCCAGCTTCATTTTCATATAGTGAAATGTAATGCATGTACGAAATTTATACACCTTTGAACTCTTTGAAATTGCACTTAGGACATGATAATGTTGTGCTAATAAAATCCTGATCATTTATCATTTCCATGGAGTGAAACATAATGCATAAACTTGCGTATACGAAAATTATAAACCTTTGAACATTGTGCAATGGCACTTAATACGTTATAATTGATGTGCTAACAAAATTGAGAGATTATCATTTTCTCCCCCATTTTCATAGAGTGGAACGTAATGCATACACTTGCATATACGAAAATTATACACCTTTGAACTCTATGAAATCACACTTAATATGTGATAATGTTGTGCTAAGAAAATCTTGAGAGATTATCATTTTCATAGAGTGGAATTTAATGCACAAACTTGCATATGCGAAAATTATAAACCTTTGAACACTTTGAAATCGCACTTAATACGTGATAATGATGTGCTAATTTTTTTTCAGAGATTATCATTTTCTCCCCCATTTTCATAGAGTGGAATGTAATGCATAAACTTGCATATATGAAAATTATACATATTTCAAATTGCACTTAGGACATGATAATGTTGTGCTAATAAAATCCTGACCATTTATCATTTCCATGGAGTGAAATATAATGCATAAACTTGCGAATACGAAAATTTTAAACCTTTCAACATTGTGAAATTGCACTTAATAACGAGATAATGATGTGCTAGCAAAATTTTGAGAGATTATCATTTTCTTCCCTATTTTCATAGAGTGGAATGTAATGTATAAACTTGCATATACAAAAATTATACACATTTGAACTCTTTGAAATCGCACATAATACATGATAATATTGTGATAAGAAAATCTTGAGAGATTATCATTTTCATAGAGTGGAATGTAATGCACAAATTATACACCTTTGAACACTTTCCCTTCAAATTATATTCAAATTCATTTGTTTATGGAGTTAAAGTATCGGTGGCAAACTCGTTATTTTGCATGGATAGAGGGGTGCCCCCGACAGATATAGGGGTTATCCTATCTGCTAGATCACAAAGGATCAACGGTTGGTGGGCACGATCCGCGTGCCAACTATCTCAACCAATCAGAGTGTAGCAGGCAAGATAAGCACAAGTGTGAGAGATTGTGACTAAGAGAGGGGAAAACTGAGTAGAACTTAAGAACCAAGGGCAAAACTGAGTACAACTTAAAAACCAAGGGCAAGACTGACAAAGGGATTCAAATACAAAATAGAAAGAGATTTAAAAAATGGAAAATGCATCTTTTATACAATAAAATACATCTTGGCATACATCAAACTATTTGCAATTCAAATATACACCAGTTTGACAATTATTGCCTCATTCAGACAAACTACATTTTTGGGAGGGATGTTTTGGGAAGAGGTTTGAGTAGAAAGCCATGAACCTTCATAGATAGTAGGTGATTTGAGAAGTGGTGATTTAGGTTAAAACTTGATTTATATACATTTCTTATGGTGGAAGGTCACATAATAAGACTCCATGGGTAGATGCCACTATGTTTTGATCTTTTTGAATTTGTTGTGCATAAAAATGACTCAATTAGCTAGCTAAAACCCATTCGTTAACTCTCCGTTGACCAGCCACCAGAGGGTAAAACTGAGTATATTGCACACGGAAGTATTAGTACTGGAGGGCAACACTGAGTACAACCAAATAGCCAGTGTTACACTCGAGGGCAAAACTGAGCACAACTAAGTCACCAGGATTAGACATGAGGGAAAAAATATGACTCATGGTACGCGTGTGCGGTGCACGGGGCAGTAGCGGACACGTGTGGCTGTGCATAGTGCAGTAGCGTATGCGGTTACATGGTGCACAGTGGTGCAACAAAACGTCGCGTCCCTTCTCCTTTATAGAGGCCTCCTCACTCTCACTCATCACTCACTCTCTCACTCAAACGTCTCCATTATCCCATCACCTTCTACAAACCCCCAAGAAAACCCTAACCACACTGGCAATGGAGAAGAACGGCGCGGTGGCCATCAGCGCCTCCAAGGCCGCTGGCGAGGAGGCCCTCGTCCCGGTATAGGCCCCCGTCGAGGCATCGAAGGCAGGCGCCATCCCGGTCCAGACCCTCGTCCCCGCTTCTGCCATAGCCGCCGGCGAGGAGGCACCCACTGGTCTTGGGCAGATCCCGCTCGGCTGGGACCCCAACGAGGAGGTTGATTACATAAGGCCGGAGAACCCCTATTACACCAGCATCACTGACCCATGGTCAGAGGTAACAAGGATTTTCTCCCCTTCCCTTGTTCTTCCCCTATTCCCATCGTTGGATGCTAGATCGAATGTTATTAGGGTTCGGTTGTTCGTATTTTTACAGTAGCTAATCCTCTTGTGTTAGATCTCGTATTTCGACGAATCCCCCTATTCGTATTTGAATCCCCATGTTCATAGTTGGGATCAGTATTCGATTTGGTTTGAGGTTTGGGGAATAATCAGGGGATCTCAATCGGTTGATTTATGCAAATAATCAATCCCGATAATCAAGGTATCTAAATCATGTCCTTATTGCACTCTACTGTTTTTTCCAACAGGAGGATAGCAGCGATGTCTGCAGCGGTGACGAGTCCAAGTTCACTGATGACTGCAAGTGCACAGTCCTTTATAGCTAGTTTCGAGATAAATATATCGATCACATAGGGAGCAGGAGTCTGAAGTCTAATAACTCTTGAAATAAATATTACATTAGAAATGATAAACAAAGTTCTAAGTGACAAGATAAAATGCGAGTATTGCGTAAAAATGTGTTTTGAGGTTTTTGGTGTAAGAGCAATAGTAAGTAAAGTAAAATAACTGAACATAGAAAGCAAGTATCGCGTATGTAAGAGAGATTGGAACTGCAATAGGGAAAAATGTTCTTAGGGAGTAGTCGATACACCACTAGCATTATAAGGAGCTAAGGTAAAGATTATTGTCATGAAAATTCTCAACTATGTATGTGTAGGAGGAACTCCATATTTGGACAAATAGGCAACAACCGCTGCTCACATCATCCTCATAACCATAACAGTCAGCAATTGACATCAATCGAATTACTACGCTATTAAGGGACGTAATCACGTAGGACGTATCCCATGGCATGGATAGTGTTCAATAAGTTTCCTTGGTTTCCCAAGTTGATACGTAAGAAGTGCCAATAGCTTTATAGTCACTATAAGTGCTAACACACTTCCGTCTACCAACAAGTAGTTCCCTCCATCAAGTCCCCATGAGAGGCAAATCTTCAGAGGTCGACTTCTCTCAACATCAAGATGAAGACAATCTAACACATGGTCACAGCGATCAATATCATAATAAACTTTATCTTATTTCAATCTCATACTAGGGTTTCTCCATCTCCCCAAGAACTAATGATCTACTCAGACATGGAGGCAATCAACATCATGGAAATAACAATGGAATCTATCATAGATGAATAGTACTTGAATAAATCCACAACGAGTACGGAAATTACAACAAGATCTAGACAAGATGTAGATGGGATGGATGGAGATGGTGGTGATGCAGCGGTGGATGATGAAGATCGATGCCTTAGCCTCCCGGATCTGTGCAGGGCGAAGATGGATCCCCGGTGGACGAGTTCCCCCTCCAAATGCCTTCCGGGGGTGAGGTTTCAGCGATTTCTAGGTGTTCTGTATGTCATATCTCCGATCCAGTTGCACGGAGTGAAACTATTTGCGGAGGCGGTAGTGGCACCAACTATACGGCAGGAAGTATACGACCAGAAAACTTATTCCCGCCGTATAGTTGGTCATTGAACCATCTGTATGGCTTGTTCGCTTTGGGTTTTCTTCTGGTGTTATTAATATTTCCCAAATAAGTGATTTACATTGTTTTTTACTCCTTTTATCCTCAATACAACTACTCTAAAAATTGTGTCCATTAGATCCATCATCTAAAAATTGCGTCCATTAGATCTTGGCGAAAACAGACACAAAATTTGCGCGAGAGTGCCGTAAAATACCAAAATCCTACATCTATAATGGAAAATAATAATGTAAAACATAATGCAAATATGCACTCATCAGCACCAAGACTCGTCATGTGCTGAGGAGGCTGAAGTCTGGCCAGTACGACAATTTCTTCGTCGGTGACGTCTACGGGTGCCCCTTCTGCACCACCAGGAGGCTCCACGCCACCGACTTCAACTCCCTCGTGAAGCATGCCAAGGACGTGAGGACATGCGGCAAGTCCGTGAACGTCCACGGCTTCAAAGCCAAGCACCAGGCGCTTCGTCTTCACCTCCACAACCTCTAGAAGGTGGCCACCGAGGAGGATCGCATGCCCCCGATCAAGCCCAAGGCGCCCAAGGTCAAGGGAGTGGGCAGCAAGAAGTGCAGGAGGTGCTAGAGGGAGGAGGCGGAGGCCCTCCTAGTGGAGGCCATGAGGGGCCACTGATCTTGTGCTGCTGCTACTGTAAAGAAGCTTCTTTTGTCTTGTCTGTGTTGAACTTGTCCGCTGCTGCTGCTAAGTAACCTAATTGTTGAACCTCATTAAGTATAGTACTATATATCCTATATTAGCTGCTTTATCTACATCTTCTCTGTTTACTGAATTTATTTATGTTGCTGGGTAGATTTGCTGCTCTATATTTGCTACCAGATTGGGAAAAACGAGGGCCAAAAGGAACTATGAATGAAGAGAGAAGCTACTCTAGATCGCTACCTTTTTGGGCAAAAAACCACAAATGTCAGCAAGAGAGAAGGGAAAAGGTGCTCTTAAAAAGACAATCATAAAAATAACAAAAAATAAAACTTCCAATTTAGGCGATAGGGCGCACATAGCCACCAAACACGCCTCACATGGTCTCACGCCACTTCCCCCATAACGCGTTCCTAATAAACCGCCCCACGCAATCCCACATGGCACGGCCCCACATGTCAACATAACGTGTTCCTGACCAAATGGCCCCACGTGGCCCCAGACCGCGTGGCCCCACACGTCAGCCAATGGTCAACCTGACGGCAACTACCATTCGAGCTCTTAGATGAGTTTCCGAGAAGGAAAGGGGCAAAAGTGAGGAAAGTTAAGCGACCGGGGAAAACTGAGTACAACTAACAAACCAGGGGCATGAAAAATACAAGAAGTCTCATGAAAGTAATACAAGTCGATCTCAATGGAGTAGAATCAACAACATGCAATCATCTAGTCATAATCTAAACAATGATGACATAGAGAAATGCAATTATCATGTGGCGTGCGGTTTGACATAGAGAAATGCAATCATCTAGTCATAATCTAAACAATGATGACATAGACTCAGAAATGGTCGATGGATGAAACTGTTCACTTGCGTGTGCAGCGGCGCGGCACTAGGCGAGGCACGGTGTGGGAGGAGAAGGGAGAGGCACGGCTCGGGCGACGCGGGGCAAGGCGATGCTCGGGCAGCACGGGGCTAGGCGAGGCGCGGTGCGGGGCGGGGAGAGCTGTGGGTGGAGAGGCGCGTGCGGCGGGGCGTGGTGTGGCGGCACGATACGGCGTGGCTCTAGTGGCAGTGATTGGAGGCAGTGAATGAAGAAGCGTGCGTTTTGGAGAAGCAGGGGAGTGGTTGTTGTCGCTGGGGGTTATCCCCAGGTTCGTGGAGGGGGAGAAAAACAAGCAACGTGAAATGAAAAGGGGGAAGTGTGGTAGGTGGATGAAATTAAAGTGGTAGGTTCGTGGAGGTTAGTAGCGTGCTCTACAAGCCTCACTCTACAAGTAACAAACTATCTGTAGTGTTCAAAATAATCGCACGCTACAGATCGTGTATGTTGTACGCGTATGCGGGACCAGATATATCAGAAGCGTTCGACAAAAGTTCCATGCTACAGATAGTTTCATACCTGTAGAGTGTGCTTATTCGGCCATATTCTAGATGTTTTTGGTCTACACGTGCTTGTGGGACCCACACACATCTAGTGTTCTTCTCAAATGCCCATGCTACAAATAATGCTTATTTGTAGCGTGGGACTTTTTCGAATGCTACAAATAATATCTGTAGTGTGGGGAAAAAGGGACGCGCTACTAACTGTCGTGCGCCTATAGCCTACTTCCTAGTAGTGTGTGAAGACACTTCAACATGATAAACTCGAAGCCAAAGAGGAAACATGTGTCTTCATAGGATACCCTAAAGAAACAATTGGGTATTCCTTCTATCACAGATTCGAGGACAAGGTTTATGTTACCAAGAATGGATCCTTTCTAGATAAGGAGTTTCTCGCGAAGGTGTGAGTAGTCGAAAGGTAGAACTCAAAGAGGTTATTGAACCTTCTCCTCATGAAACGACGAGTGGCGCAGCACTAGAAGTTGTTCCGGAGTTGACTTCACCTAATGAAGATGGAACTAATGATAAAGATCATGCAACTTCGAAACAGGACACTACCGAACCTCGCAGGTCAAGCAGGACACGTGCAACTCCTGAACTTTACGAAAATCATGTCATGAATTTCATGGTAGATGGAAATGATGACCCTGCGACGTATGAAGAAGCGATGATGAGCCTGGATTCCAACCAATGGCTAGAAGTCATGCAATCCTAGATGGGATCCATGTATGAAAACCATGTTTGGACCTTGGTGGACTTACCTCACGATCGAAAGGTCGTTGAGAATAAATGGATTTTCAAAAGGAAAACTGACGCTGATGGTAATGTGACCATCTATAAAGCTTGACTTGTCACAAAAGGGTTTCGACAAATTCAAGGAGTTAACTACAATGAGACTTTCTCTCCCATAGCGATGCTAAAGTCGGTTAGGATTATGTTAGCACTTGCTGCATTTTTAGATTATGTAATCTGGAAGATGGATGTCAAAACCTCATTCCTCAATGGTATTATTGAAGAAGAGTTGTATATGATACAACCAAAGGGTTTTGTTGATCCTAAGGATGTTGAAAAGGTTTGCAAACTTCAACGATCCATCTATGGAGTGAAGCAAGCATCTTAGAGTTGAAGTCTCTGCTTTGATGAGGTGATCAAAGAGTTTGGATTTGTCCAAACTTATGGAGAAGCTTGTATTCACAAGAAAGTGAGTGGGAGCTCTGAGGAATTTCTAATATTATATGTGGATGACATATTATTGATCAGAAATGATATAGATCTTTTAAATAGTGTTAAAAGTTATCTAAACATCAAATTTTTGATGAAGGACCTTGGTGAAGCATCATACATACTAGGCATCAAAATCTATAGGGATAGATCAAGACGCTCAATTGGGCTATCACAAAGTACATACCTTGACAATATATTGAAGAAGTTCGGTATGGATGGAAGTAAGAAAGGGTTCTTACCTATGTTACAAGGCAAGACATTGAGTAAGACTCAAAGTCTGGCTACGGCAGAAGAAAGAGAGATAATGGATAAGATCCCCTATGCCTCATCCATAGGATCTATTATGTATGTCATACCTAACGTTAGACACGGTTGATCAAAGGTATTTTTTCTAGGGAAACACATACACTCCTTCCAAATTCTATAATTTCATTTTTAGCCATCTGCCCCAGGATGTGGCACTCAACACTAATTGGAATTCTCAGACGTTGCCCAAACTGAAGGTTTTTTGTTGGCTGTTAATGATGGACCGGTTAAACACTAAGGATCTCATGTTGCGAAAACACTAGCAGGTGGAAACATGACCCGCCTGTATTCTCTGTAATGCTGCTATTCTTGAAATGAAAGACCACCTTTTTTCCAGTGTGAGTTTGCTCGTCACTGTTGGGAATTTCTTCATATTTCCTGGTCTGATGGAGGTTCATTTGCTGAGACTTTTGTCCATGCTAAGTCTGACCTGACGTTAGACACGGTTGATCAAAGGTCTTTTGTCTAGGGAAACACATACACTCCTTCCAAATTCTATAATTTCCTTTTTAGTCATCTGCCCCAAGATGTGGCACTCAACGCTATTTGGAATTCTCGTACATTGCCCAAACTGAAGGTTTTTTTGGCTGCTAATGATGGACCGGTTAAACACTAAGGATCTCATGTTGCGAAAACACTAGCAGGTGGAAACAGGACCCGACTGTATTCTCTATAATGCTGCTATTCTTGAAATGAAAGACCACCTTTTCTTCCAGTGTGAGTTTGCTCGTCACTGCTAGGAATTTCTTCATATTTCCTGGTCTGATGGAGGTTCATTTGCTGAGACTTTTGCCCATGCTAAGTCTGCTTTTCCTGGGCCTTGTTTTATGGAGATATTTGCCTACTCCACATGGAATATTTGGAGAATGCATAATGATTACATTTTCAAACATATTCAGGTGTCGTTCAATAGGTGGAAAGTTTGCTTCCAAGGTGATCTTGTTCTACACAAGTATAAAGTCAAGCAGGCCCAGATTCAACCTCTAGTTGACTGGCTAGTCTCTTCTTTTGTTTAATGGCTTTTGTTTCCCTTAGACATATGTTCCCACCTTGATGTACTTTGCCTTCTAAAAGGCCTTGTTGTTTCATCCTTTTCAATTAATATAAAATTAACCGTAGGGGCTTCCCCTATGGTAAAGGTGTCAAAACAAATAGCGGATGTGGCACATGCAATTAGTTTGACTAGCAGGTACCAATCTGATCCAGGTTCGAAACACTAGATAGTAGTCAAGAATATCCTTAAGTACTTGAGAAGGACTAAGGGTATGTTTCTCGTGTATGGAGGTGAAGAAGATCTCGTCGCTAAGTGTTATGTCAATGCTAGCTTTGACACCGATCCGGATTACTCTAATTCTCAGTCCGAATACGTATTTCTCATGAATGGAGCAGCAGTTAGTTGGAGGAGCTCCAAATAACCTATGGTAGTAGGATCAACAACAGAGGCAGAATATGTCGCTGCTTCAGAAGCGGTGCAGCAAGCGGTTTGGATGAAGGAGTTCATAACTAAACTAGGTGTGGTTCCAAGTGCGTTGGACGCATTGGTGATCTATTGTGACAACAATGGATCCATAGCCAATGCTAAAAAACCGAGGTCTCACAAGAATTCCAAGCATATAAAGCACCATTTCACTCCATCAGCGAGCATGTCAAGTATATACAGAAATGAATGTAGCAGATCAGTTGACTAAAACTCTCCCTAGGGCAAAACATGATCAACACTAGAACTCGATGGGTGTTAGATTTATCACTATGTAATCTAGATTATTGTCTCTAGTGCAAGTGGGATACTGAAGGGAATATGCCCGAGAGGCAATAACAAAGTTGTTATTATGATATTCCATGTATATGATAGATGTTTATTTTGCATCCTATAATTGTGTTAATTGGAAACGTTAATACATGTGTGTTTAATAAACAAATAGAGAGTTCTTAGCTATGTCTCTCATATAAACTAGCCCGTTGATTAACAAGATGATCAAGGTTTTCTCATCATGGACATTGGATGTTGTTAATAACGAGGTCACAACATTGGTGAAATGATGTGATGAACATTCATCCGAAGTATAGTAATACGATCAAATTCATTATGTTTACATTACTATAACATCATATGAAGTAACCATGATCCTTAGACCATTAGATCATGTTAATTGCTAACACTAGAAGAGTACTTTGATAACATCAAATGTCACACTATAACATGCTAACTATAAAGGTGGGTTTGGGTACTCTGAAAGTGTTATGTTGAGGCTCAAGGATCAAGAGTAGAATTTGTCCATCCCGATGAAGGAGAGATATACTCTGGGCCCTCTTAGTGATATCACATTGGCATATCTTGCAAGCAAGTGATGAGATCACTAGAATGTTATATCATGGGAACAAGAAAAGGAGTACTTGTCGGTAACAAGATCAAACTAGGTATGTGTCATCGGATTGAGGAAAAGTACGTTGTGACGGGGTCCTCGGGGGATGTGGAAGAGAGGGGTGTGAGTCATACGGTGTTCCAGGACGGTGAGCACACAAGCTTACCCAGGTTTGAATCTGCCGATGGTGGATGGATCCTACTCTTGCTAGCAATCCAGTAATACGGTAGAGCCAGAATATGGGTTACAAGGGTTTTTCCTATGCAAGTTCAGATTGTAGACTATTGTGGGGTGCCCTAAAGGCTGGTCCCTAGGATGGTTGTATAGATATACGGCCTAGGTTTACAGGAGAGACCTATCCGGCTATGACTAAGAGTCGGTTACAAAGTACATCTTGAACTACAAGTAACTACACATGCCTATGTCGGTAAGTCTTCCGGGCCTTCTCGTAGCCGGACTGGACTCCGTCTCTTCTCTCTGACTGGACTGCCCGTGAAGCATAGATATAACCCAAAGTGGGCCACCCTGGTCAGCGAGGCATAGTGAGGATACCTGGAAAGTATATCCCCAATAGCAGCCCCTAGAAGCCTCGAAGATCCAAAGTTGGATTTCATCATCTAGCTTGATTTGTCTTCGTCTTGCCGAATCTTGAAGGGTTCTTGAAACTTTCAAAACAAAGGATAGGGTCCGAGTCTCATATCAAGACGAATTCGTCAATACTTCACTCGTTCCTTTCCCTGCTTGATTTCAAACTAAGCCGAAAGATTCCTCTAACGTCATACGACATCAGTCAAGGTCTGGTCATATCACTGACAGACATTCCTGCCAACGTGACCGTTGGTGGGCCTGATTCGTGTGGAACCGAGGTGCCATTTTAATGCATGCACGGAGATCGAGGAGGCGTAATCTTCGTGAGGAAGTTACCCTAGCTCCTTCCACAATGCGTGGCTAACTCCACAGTCTTCATACACGAATCTTGATGCAGAGCAGGTACATAAGGGGTTGATATTTTCTCCTTTCTCCTCTACCTGTCTTTGCCTTATCCTTCCTTCATCAATGCAATGCTCCTGAGCCTCCTTCTCTTCCCCAAAACTCCACAACACCGCCCATCCTAGGTCACCGCACTAGACCAAATGGTTGGCGCTTCTTCTTCTGGCATGGCGGTGGCGGGAGCATACAAGGAGAATTATCGCAGGCTCTAGATCCTCTGCGTTCTTAACGATGAGAAGTTGCGCTTCATCGAGAAAGAATGTATTCTCCGTGCTGGTGAGTGGCGGAGCAGACTTAGAGAAATCATCCCCGCCCCTCGCAACAACGAGAGAGTTCATTGTGTTACGCATCTCGACCGAGGTCTGAGTTTTCGTCCTTCAGATTTCTTCTCCGAAGTGATTCAGCATTACGGAGTTCAACTCCATAACCTCCCCTCAAATTCGATCCTAGAGCTTAGTGTCCACATTTCTCTTTGTGAGGGTTATCGCGGAATAAAACCGAGTCTTATTTTTTTCCGGTATTACTTCGGTACCTGGAGAAATTCCATCATTGTTGGTAATCCTTACATTACCGGAACGCTTAGCTTGTCCCTTAGGAGAGACCGAACCTATCCTAAGGTAATATCCAGTGAGTCAGCGAACATATGGCCGTCCACCTTCTTTTATCATAAGAATAGACCGGCTCCCGGCAAGCAAGAAGGATTGTCGGCTTTCGTCGATAGAGCTGTAGCTCTCCAAGAGTCCTAGGACGCTGATCCACCGACTCTCACTAATGACTTGATCCTGACCAAGAGGCGGATCGAATACTTGATGAAACACAAGGTTTTGAAAGGATCCAACCTTTTCCATTGCTGGCTTGCACGTCGGATTCAGCCCCTCCAACACCACGGTGATCGTCTCATGCATACAATTACCGACGATAAGAAAGATAGCCTAAGAATTAGCCAAAAACAAATCCCGGATAAGGAGTATGAAACCCGGATTAAGTGGCTAATTAGGGAGCGGGTTAAGAGGAAGAATCTGGAGATATCCCTGGATATGTATACAGCTAAAAACCCTCTTACTCCAGTAAGTTTTCTGACTTTATCCTTCTTATTGTCGAATTAATTGTCTATTTCCAACACTGAGATTTATCTTTATTTTTCAGCCTGCTGAACTCCCCGAGTCGGAGCTTGCTCCTCTTGATGATATCCACCTGAGGAACCGGCTCCTCGGGAGGATGGAGAGCTTCAATTGCCGCCGGAGGCGTTTACCCAGAAAAGCAAAACTCCGACTATTTCAATTGGCACGAAACTAGTGTCTGTTGTGAAGAGGTAAATTTCCTCACAAGTTCTTATATTTTATCTCACATTCTTTCTGAAGTGTAACAATCTTGAATTGTCACTTCTTCAGAGCTAAACAACTTGTCAAGGGCAAAGGGAAAGGAAATACGGAAAAGCCCCTACGCCAGTCAAAACTAGTTTTGATTTCGCCTCCTGCTCCTCCTCCGACTCCTACCCCGACACCCTCTACAGCACCGGAGGCTGCTTCATCTGCCTGTGCTGCAGAAGATCCGGCTTGGCACTCCGAGCCAATGATCTTTGACTCGTAGGTCCGCATCACCATGGGTGATTTGGCAACTGATAAGGGTGAACCCTCAAAGCGTAACGATCCCTCAGCAAAGACTTTTGCGAATAATCTACTGAGCAATTCGGGTATCGCCAAGCTTGGCATTACTCAGAAAACTACAGAAGAAATCCAGAAGTTAGATCAACAATGTTTGGAGAGCCTGAATATCACTACTGAAGAAGAGCCACAAGAAGCTAAGGACATAAAATTCTCCGAGCTTCTTGACCAAGTTCGTCTCCGTGACAACAAGCTGAAGGCCGGTGTGGCTCCACCACCACCAGTTGATCCCTCTAACTCTCGTCGAGAAGGTTTCTTCTGAGGTGAACATGAGTCTCAACAAGATAACCCACGAACATAATGTAAGCCGAAATTTGACTCTCTCGTTTACTTTATTTCATATCATATCCCCTAGCGCCAAGAATGAAGTTGGATAGGAAATCCGGATTTATGCTTCTATAGGATGCCAAAGAACGAACTAGTATAGCCCCCAAGGCTCGTGCTGATATTTAACTTAGTTAAAATATTAGCTCGAGTCTTTAGTAGACTTATGACTCTGGGTATTATTCTGACTTACATAAAGTTAATTCTTATACCCAGGAATTGCTGAAGAATATCTGCAATATACAGAGAGAGATTAGAGCTCTCCGTCTAGAGAATGCTCAATTGAAATTTCCAAAGATGAAGCTAAAGGTAACCGTTTCAGTCCTCATTCTTGGTCTCTGATTTTCTTTTTCATAGCCGAATGTTTATTCGACTATTATCTTGATTTTATAGAACTGGTCAAATAGTCATGCAAAATGATTGAAGAGGCCAAGAATTTTAAAACCCTAGAGGTCGAGAATCCTGACTTAAGGCAAGAGCTGAATAAGCTTAAGGAAGATCATGAGTGCAGTATTAACAGCATTCTTGAATCATCCAACATGGCGACCGAGGAACGTGATCGCAAGATCGCCATCCAGGACAAGAGAATCTTAGATCTAAAAGATGATCTGGACATGGAGAAGGATGATGGCTCAAAATATATTCGAGCTTGTTGGGGAACCCCAAGAGGAAGGTATGATGAGCACAACAACAAGTTTTCCCTCAGTTATGAAACCAAGGTTATCGAACCAGTAGGAGTAAGGAAACACCTCCAAGGTGTTGTTTCCAACTTGGAATCCTGCACAACACGCTAGTCAAAACTAGTTTTGATTTCGCCTGCTGATCCTCTGACTCCTACCCCGATGCCCTCTACAGCACCGGAGGCTACTTCATCTCCCTGTGCTGCAGAACATCCATCTCAGCACTCCGAGCCAATGATATTTGACTCGTAGGCCAGCATCACCATGGGTGATTTGGCAACTAATAAGGGTGAACCCTCAAAGCATAATGATCCCTTAGCAGAGACTTTTGCATATAATCTACTGAGCAATCCGGGTATCGCCAAGCTTGGCATTACTCAGAAAACTACAGAAGAAATCCAGAAGTTCGATCAACAATGTTTGGAGAGCCTGAATATCACTACTGAAGAAGAGACACAAGAAGCTAAGGACATAAAATTCTCCGAGCTTATTGACCAAGTTCGTCTCCGTGACGACAAGATGAAGGCCGGTGTGGCTCCGCCACCACCAGTGATCCCTCTGACTCTCGCCGAGAAGGTTTCTTCCGAGGTGAACATGAGTCTCAACAAGATAACCCACGAACATTATGTAAGTCAGAATTCGACTCTCTCTTTTACTTTATTTCATATCATATCCCCTAGCCCCAAGAATGAAGTTGGATAGGAAATCCAGATTTATACTTCTATAGGATGCCAAAGAACGAACTAGTATAGCCCCCAAGGCTCGCGCTGATATTTAACTTAGTTAAAATATTAGCCCGAGTCTTTAGTAGACTTCTGACTCTGGGTATTATTCTGACTTACGTAAATTTAATGCTTATACCCAGGAATTGCTGAAGAATATCTGCAATAAACAGAGAGAGATCAGAGCTCTCCGTCTAGAGAATGCTCAATTGAAATTTCCAAAGATGAAGCTGAAGGTAATCGTTTCAGTCCTCATTCTTGGTCTCTGATTTTTCTTTTTCATAGCCGAATGTTTATTCGACTATTATCTTGATTTTATAGAACTGGTCAAATAGTCATGCAAAATGATTGAAGAGGCCGAGAATTTTAAAACCCTAGAGGTGGAGAATCCCGACTTAAGGCAAGAGCTGAATAAGCTTAAGGAAGATCATCAGTCTAGTATTAACATCATTCTTGAATCATCCAACATGGCCACCGAGGAACGTGATCGCAAGATCGCCATCTAGGACAAGAGAATCCAGATCTAAAAGATGATTTGTACAGGGAGAAGGATGATGGGTCAAAATATATTCGAGCTCATTAGGGAACCCTGATGTCTACGCACTTCTATTCTTGTAGATAATTGTTGGGCCTCCAAGTGCAGAGGTTTGTAGAACAACAACAAGTTTCCCTTAAGTGGATCACCCAAGGTTTATCGAACTCAGAGAGGAAGTGGTCAAAGGTATCCCTCTCAAGCAACCCTGCAATCAAGATACAAGAAGTCTCGTGTTTCCCCAACACACCCAATACACTTGTCAGGTGTATAGGTGCACTAGTTCGGCGAAGTGATAGTGAAATACAAGTGGTATGGATGTAAGACAACGGTGCCAGAAAATAGCTTGCTGGCGTGTGGTTGACGTGGGAAAAGACTAAAGGCAAACTGAAATAAAGATGGAAGAAAGCAAACATGTAACAGATCTAATTGCAAACGGTGTATCATTGCTTAGAAACAAGGCCTATGGATCATACTTTCACTAGTGAACACTCTCATATAAATATCTTCTCCTTATGACACTACTCTTAACTACTCTCCGGTTGGACACTCTAATCCATGGTAGGGCTATAACAACACACCTCAAAGTAAGCCTTTCCCATCTAGAAAACCCCACACTATCACCTTGAGCACTAGATGGTTCCAACAAACACCACAATTTCATACAGACATCCAACTCCAAATATTACTCATAACAAGTATTTGTAATCTCTAGCCTAAGTGCCACCATGGTGTGCACGCTGTCACTTTCACACACATGGGGAGAGCAGAGATCTATTAAAGCACTTGAGTAGCAAGGTAGATCTATAGATTACAAGCTCATGATCACAATATGATCATGCATCCAGAGAGATGAACACATAGCTACCGGTAGAACCCTTAGCCTCGAGAGAGAACTACTCCCTCCTCATCATGGGAATCAGCAACGGTGATGGAGATAGCGGTGGAGATCGATGGAGATGGCTCTGGGGGCACTTCCCCGTCCCGGCAGGGTGCCGGAACAGAGACTTTCTGTCCCCCGAATCTCCCCTTCGGTGGCGGCGGCGCTGTGGAACGTTTCGTGGATTTCTGATTGACTACTTAGGGTTTCTGCATCGAGGGAGATATATAGGCGAAAAGGCAAGGTCGGTGGAGGCCAGAGGGGCCCACACCACCTGGTGGCGCGGCCAGGGCTAGTCCATGCCACCACTTGGTGTGGCCAGGCCCTAGCGCTCCTCCGTCTCGTATTCTGGCTCCGTGAGTCTTCCGGTAAAATATCAACTTTGGCTTTTGTCCTATCCAATTCCGAAAATATTCATTTTCTAACTTTCTGGAACCAAAAACAGCAGAAAATAGGCAACTGGCACTGTGGCTCTTGTTAATAGGTTAGTCCAAGAAATCATATGAAAAAGTACTCCAAAGTGTGGACAAAACATAAGAAAGTAGATAAAACCAAGCATGTAACATCAAAAATTATAGATACATTTGCAATGTATCAACATCCCCAAGCTTAACTCCTGCTCGTCCTCGAGTAGGTAAGTGATAAAAAGAAAGAATAATTTTTGAGGTGACATGCACCATCATAAACTTGATCAAAGTATTTGTAAAACATTGAAAGCTGGGATCATAGTACTTCAATCATAACATGAAATACAAAGTTCTAGCAATAAGACAAAGAAACTTTGTTGCAACATGAAAAGGCACAAACAAAATATTAATGAATAACAATGCTTTGCAAGACGTTTGCTTGTTTCACATAAAGAAAACATAGCATAATAGTATTCAGCTTGTCCCTCATAGAGTAGCAAATATAAATGCATAGGACACCTTCAAAGTTCATAAGAGTGACTAGATACAAATAGTTTAAAACAAGCAATATCAAGTTATGCATCAATCAACTAGTCTTGGGACAATGCACATAGAACTAAGAATGGCCACTATGCTCTCAAACTAGGTGCATAAAGGTAGAAGGTGGAGACTCAATATAATGGAGGAAGAAAGTCCTTCATAAAAGGAAGCAGGGATTCAAGTCTCATAAAGAGCTTCCAAAAATTATGGTACTTATAGCTTTCAGCTCTCATTGCCCCTATCATAAGCATCTTGAAGTGATTAAGGTTAAAGTGAACAAACTATGGTATCATAGAGAACCGCCAACGGGGTACCCCTTGCCTGATGATACAGAAGAATCCTCATATCAAAATGACAAGGCAAGTAGACAGCGAGCATCTCATCAATCTTCTTATTTACCATGGGAATATGGTGCTTTTTTCTCTCTTTCCGCTTTTCATAATCTCTTTTTTTATCTTTTTTTTCAATATAGGACTCTTTTTTATAAGAAGAATGCTTCATAGACAGCTCATTATGGTTACGCTGCAGGTTTCCACCATGTCAGCATGGATTAGACCAGCGGCCCAGGCGTTTCTCTAACACATATACATAACTCCATGGACTTACAAGCTTCCCTTTCATTTCACACCGACGACATCCATAGACAAAAGAGCATGATATCAACTAGGTACAAAGTACCAGTGCAATGTTGAAAGCGTTCCCCATGACAGCATGGTTCTGCTAATGCCCAAAAAATAAGTTCAAGCATATAAAGCATAGATGACACGATGGTTCAAGTTTATTAAGGGCAAGAAAAGTAAAGTGTGCCATCAAGTTCGTGAGAGCTTTAATCACTAGTTTTCTCATAACAAGTTTAATTTGTAAGGTAAACAAAAGCATGAATATACTTGGAATAGCATAAGCTAGTAGGTAGGTATGGTGGACTCTTTTGAATAACTTGGTTTAGGGAGTTGGATGCATGAGTGGAACTCATACTTTGTTGTGGAGGCTAGCAAAAGACTGGGAGCGACAAACTAAGAGAGCAATAATGGCCATAATCATGCAGAGCGACAAAACATCATTGAACAAAGCGTAAAGTGATACTACAAGTTGAAAACTAAAGGATCATGAAGGCTATGGTGACTTGAGATAGTCATAACATGGTGTGAGCATGCGCCAAGTCAACCCAAATAAAGCATCAAAGGAGAATACCACTATACTATGCTTTAATATGCTAAAACAATGCATGATTCATCCAAGGCATATTAAGCAATCTCAATTGTTTATAACAAGTCATGCTACAACAAAGAATACTAAGCATAAAGCCAAAACAATATCAAGCATGGCATGACAGAGCATAGGCCACAGTCAAAAACGAGCTCTTTTTACCACATAAGTATGAACTTTCCTACTCTTTTCCAAACCAACCCAAACTATTTGCAAACTAATGTATGAAAGAGGGGGTACAACCAATTTATTCAGCAAACTAAGCAAATAGAGCAAACGAAAACGAAAAAGAAGACGTTCCAAGAACAACACAACTGTGCATGAAACAATAAAAATGAAACGTTTGGAAGAAACCTAGGATTTTTATTGATGAAGAGGGGCATGCCTTGGGCATCCCCAAGCTTTAACGATTGTACTTCTTGGATATTTCTTGGGGTGACACGTGTGGCATCCCCAAGCTTGAGCTTTAGTCCATTCTTCATCTCATTACTCATTCCTTCCATACACCTGAAAATTTTCCTTCATACAAAACTTCACACAATCTTTATTAGCAACATTAGTGCACTCAAGATAAATAAATCTTAAGGTTCAGTTCTAACACCAAATAAACTTCCATTAGAACACTAGCTACTATAGCACTTTCGTCAAAAAGCTCAATTCCCCAAAAGAACTAAAAAAGGAACCAACAAGAAGCAAATGCAGAAAATGGCCGAAATTTGTCAAAACAGACCAGCAGGTAAAGACGAATTTTTTTGAAGACCTTATGTTGCTCAAATCAAAAAGTATTGAACTAACAAAAGTTAGATAACAACCTGGGGTAGAACCACAAAATTTGCGCCTCAAAAAGACGTACAGAGATTTTACACGAATTTTTACGGTGAAGCACAGAAATCTGTTTCGGGACAGCAACTTTCCCAATCATTACTTCTCTCTCATTAGAGGTTAATCTTGGCACAAAAAGCAAATAAAAAGGATAAGGAGCAGTTATTACTTAGGTAATAACTTCCAAGACTCATCTAAAACTTTTGGGTTATCTCCCAATAAGTACTTTTCTTTAACGCCTTTAAGTTAGGCTTGATAGTTTGAGAAGATGCTCACATAAGAAATATGAATTGAAGTAAAAGAGAGCATCAAGAAGCAAATTCAAAGCACATTTAAGTCTAACCCACTTCCTATGCATAGGAATCTTGTAAAGAAACAAGTCATGAAAGCACAAAGCAACAAGCATAGGAAAGCAAAACAAGTGCAAGTTCAAAACTTTCAACATAAAGAGGGGAAACTTAATAATGTTGTTGAGATACATAAAACCATGTTTCCCTCTCTCATAATAACTTTCAGTAGCATCATGAATAAAATTTACAATATAACTATTACATGAAACATTCTTATCATGAGTCGCATGCATAAAAGAATTAATACTCCCCACATAAACATAGTCATTCTTATTGATTGTAGTGGGAGCAAATTTAACAAAATAGTTGTCATTATTATTTTCATCACCATAATCATCAAATATAGGAGGCATATTGTAATCATAATTAATTTCATCCTCAGTAGTAGGTGGACTCCAACTCCAAATATAACTCATAACAAGTATTTCTAATCTCTAGCCTAAGTGCCACCATGGTGTGCACGCTGTCACTTTCACACACATGGGGAGAGAAGAGATCTATTAAAGCAGTTGACTAGCAAGGTAGATCTATAGATTACAAGCTCATGATCACAATATGATCATGCATAGAGAGAGAGATGAACACAGAGCTACTGGTAGAACCCTTAGCCTAGAGAGAGAACTACTCCCTCCTCGTCATGGGAATCAGCAACGATCATGGAGATGGCGGTGGAGATCGATGGAGATGGCTCTGGGGGCACTTCCCTGTCCCAGCAGGCAGCCAGAACAGAGAATTCTGTCCCCCGAATCTCCCCTTCGGTGGCGGCGGTGCTGCGGAACTTTTCGTGGATTTATGATTGACTACTTAGGATTTCTGTATCGTGGGAGATATATAGGCGAAAAGGCAAGGTCGGTGGAGGCCAGAGGGGCCCACACCACCTGGTGGCACGACCAGGGCTAGCCCGCGCCACCACTTGGTGTGGCCAGGCCCTAGCGCTCCTCTGTCTCGTATTCTGGCTCCGTGAGTCTTCCGGTAAAATATCAACTTTGGCTTTTGTCCCGTCCAATTCCGAGAATATTCATTTTCTAACTTTCTAGAACCAAAAACAGCAGAAAACAGGCAACTGGCACTGTGGCTCTTGTTAATAGGTTAGTCTAAGAAATCATATGAAAAAGTACTTCAAAGTGTGGACAAAACATAAGAAAGTAGATAAAACCAAGCATGGAACATCAAAAATTATAGATACATTTGCAATGTATCAAACCCTAAGAGGAAGGTATGATGAGCACAACAGCAAGTTTTCCCTCAGTTATGAAACCAAGGTTATCGAACAAGTAAGATCAAGGAAACACCTCCAAGGTGTTGTTTCCAACTTGGAATCCTGCACAACACAACCACAGAACTTTGCCCCGAACTTACAGTGAGATTTTCAATCTCGCCGGTTTTGCTAAAAACAAAGGATTAAACATATTGTGTGGAAGATAGTAATAACTTGCAGAAAGTAAATAGAAAACAGTAAATAGTTGTAGATTGATGGTAAAAGAATGGACCGGGGTCCATAGTTCACTAGTCGTGATACTCCTTAAGATAGATGACATGTTGGGTGAACAAATTACAGCGGGGCAACTGACAAACATCGAGAAAGCATACATGCATATACTAATCATCTTGACTCCTATGAGATTTGATTGGGCATTACAAAATTATACATAGACCGTAATCCAACTGCATCTATGACTAATAATCCACCTTCAGGTTATCATCCGAACCCCCTCCAGTATTAAGTTGTAAGAAACAGATAATTGCATTAAGCAAAGTGTGCAAAGTAAACAATACGATTGTTCTATGAACAAAGGATTGTTGTTTTCTCCCTAGTAGCAACAACACATTGATGACCCACAAGTATAGGGGGTGTATCACAGTATTTTCGAGGGAAGTGAAACCCAATTTATTGATTCGACACAAGGGGAGCCAAAGAATATTTATAAGCCTTAACAACTGAGTTGTCAATTCAGCTGCACCTGGAAACAATCTTGCTCACAACAGTTTATCAGTAGCAACAGTTTTGTAGTAGGAATAGTAGAGTAGCAGCAATAGTAAAGTAAAGACAGCAGTAACAATAGCAGTAAACAGTGGGATTTGAGTGCGGTAGGCATAGGGATGGATGGACGGGCGTTGCATGGACAAGACAATTCACATAGCAATCAGAACATAGGGCAATTGCAGATAAATAAGATAAAGCATCCACGTACTAGATAATCCTAGGCATGTGTTCCTTATATAGTCATACGTGCTCGCAATGAGAACTTGCACAACATATTTTGTCCTGCCAGCCCGTTTGCAGTGGGGCCTCAAGGGAACTACTGGCAATTAAGGTGCTCCTTTTAATAGAGCACCAGAGCAAAGCATTAACACTCCATGAACACATGTGATCCTCACATCAAACCCATTCCCTCCGGTTATCCTCACATGTGATCCTCACTTCAGGGCCATTGGTTCCGGACAACAACGTGTGTATACAACTTGTAGATAAGACCAAAAGCAATACTATCATATTGAATCAATAACATGTTCAGATCTGAAATCATGGCACTCGGGCCCTAGTGACAAGCATTAAGCATAACAAGTCGTAACAAAGTTATAAAGCACTAATAGAAGATACTAGGCACCATGCCCTAACAATTTGACGCCATTACATGAACGATCTCATCCAATCCCTACCATCCCCATAACCTACAGCGGGGGATTACTCACTCATAGATGGGGGAAACATGGATGGTCGATGGAGAAGCGATGGTGATGATGATGGCAATGATCTCCTCCAATTCCCCGTCTCGGCAGGGTGCCAGAACGGAGTTTCTGGTGCTGTTTCGTGGAATCTAGTGGTGGCGGCGGAGCGGAACTCCTTCTGGAAAAACGTCGAACCCCCCGGAGTTTTTAGGTCAGAAGGCTTCTTATAGGCGAAGAGGGAGACCGAGAGGGTGCCTGGGGGGGCCCACACCACCCCATGGTGTGGCCTGGCCTATCCCGCGCCACCAGGTGGTGTGGCCACCCCTGGCTCTTCTCTGTCTCGTATTCTGGCTCCTAGAGTCTTCGGGTGCAATAGGATTTTCTGCATATTTTCCGGGATTTTTCCTGATAGTTGATTTTCTACACAAAAAGTAGACACCAAGGCAATTCTGCTTAAAACAACGTCAGTTCGCGTTAGTTGTATCCAAATCACACAAGTTTAGAGGAGAAACAATAGCAAACGTGTTCGGGAAAGCAGATACGTTTTGGACGTATCAACTCCCCCCAAGCTTTGCTTGTCCTCAAGCAATTCAGTTGAAAACTGAGTGCGATAAAAGAACTTTCACGAACACATTTGCTTCATATGATGTATATATTCTCAGCATGTGACCAACTACTTAGGCAATTCATACTAAAGAGTATGCTACTGAGTCTACTTAATAGTTAATGCAAGCTATGAATAGATTCCAACTCAAAAATAATAAGTAGCATGAAACATAAACATAAGCAACATTACAATGCTCATAAAAAGGTATGATAGAGTGGTATCTCGCTTGCCTTTGATGATGAATGTCAAGGCACCTCTAAAGTTCAAGTGATGACTAGAAGTAAAGATATCAAAGATACAAGCATCAAAGTCATAACACAAATAATCAAGAAATGAGACAAGCACAAAGAATGACAACTATGTTCTCAAGAAGGTGCTCGGAGAATGTGTGGAGACTCAACAAGTAAAAGAAAAGGTTTTGAATAATTTGAAAGGCTTCCAAATCCTGAAAGTATGGTACTTGTTAGCTTTGAGCTCTCATTGCCCCTATCATAAGCATATTTAAATGGTTAAGGTTAAAGTGACACAACTAAGAGGATATGCTTGACAAGTTATAAATCGAAGTCTCATGCCCCTTACTTACGAAGACCGATCCTCATGCTACTCAACTTCAGTCACAAGTAAGCTCTTGTCATTGTAAGTATATACGTATCATAGAGAACCGCCAACGGGGTACTCCTTGCACATGACACAGGAGCTGTCCCATAATCAAAATAACAAGGCAAGCAGACAATGAGCATCTCAGCGATATTTTTATTTACTATGTGCATAGATTTTTATTGAGGATGCTTCATAGAATGCTCATTACGGTTATGCTGGAAGTTTCCACCATGATTAGGCATGGCTTAGGCTAGCGGCCCAGGCATTTCTCTAACATACATACAAACTCCATGATCTTACAAGTTCCACTTTTATTTCACACTGCCGGGATCCATAAGTAAAAGAACATGATATCAATGAGGTACTAAGTACCAATGAAATGTTGAAAACGTTCCCCATGATACATGGTTCTGCTAACTTCAACTTATAAAGCGCAAGCATATACACAACAAAGAAGGACGCAATGGTTCAAGTTTATTAAGTGCAAGAAAATAAAGTGTGCCATCAAGTTTGTGAGAGCTTTACTAACTAACTTTCTCATAACAAGCAAACATTTTATTCGGAAGAAAACAAGGCATATTGAATATGCATGGGAATAGCAAATGATGCTAATAGGTAGGTATGGTGGACACTTTGGCAATATTTGGTTTAGGGGAGTTGGGAACATAAGTAAAATACTCAGTGGAAGTGAAGGCTAGCAATAGTAAGGGAGTGACAAACGAGAGAGCAATAGCTGTCATAATCATGCTTGCAACAAAATAGGACTAAACATGGCATGAAAGTGATTCAAGATCCTCAAGGCAAAATAATTCATCGAGGCTCAATTGATTGTTTTAGTCATATGCATGTGTGAGCATGAGCCAAGTCAATTCAAATGAAACATTCAGAGGAGGATACCATAGTGTCATACCAATTTATGAATAGAGCAATGTAAGCAAACATTCATAAGACATGCTACAAACTATTAGCAAGCTGGAACTAATCATACGAAAGCAAGAACTACTAAGCATCCAAAGATAACATACACCCTACACGAATAGGCTAAGCATGCCCACAATGATGAGTATATGTACAAAAATGAAAACAAGTAGAGTTCGTTACCAGCCTCTTACCACGCCTCAAGTTGTCATTAATCCTCATTATTGCTCTTCACTTGTGTGGCTTGAATAATAATATGAAACCAAAATCCACTAAGGACTACTGAACCTTGCAGCAAACTCACAAAACCAAAGAAGAACGACAAATATTTTTGTTGTTTTCGATTTTTAAAACAAGAACCAAAAAGGAAAAACAAGCAAAGCAAAATATTTTTGGATTTTCGAATAGTTCAAACAAAGCAAAAAGGGAAAAACAAACTAAGGCAAAAAGAACAAGAAGCAAACCAAAGAGAAACAATAGAAATATTTTTGGTCTTTTGTGTTTTTTTAGAAAGCAAAAGCAAAGAAAGAACGAAAACCAAAAAGAGAACGAAACATGAATATACAAAGTACCGACAGAAAATGATATGGAGATGAGTGCGGTGTCGGCGTACCTCCCCCCAAGCTTAGGCTTTTGGCCTAAGTGGGTATCAATCCCAAGCTGGCTAGGATTAAGTGTCACCGTCGTACGACGAAGAGGTCCCCTCGTCCTGGTGCGAGCTCGAGTACATCCCTCCGTAATGTGCGGAGTAACCATAGGAGGGCACATCCTCCTGGTGCTGCTCGTGGAAACCCAGAAAGCGAAGCTGCTCGTCCACCTCCTCCTTGGAGCGCGACCACGGTCTCCTATGAACACTAAATAAAGAAGGCTGTGGCAAAAGGATCTCCCTTTCATCCCCGTCAGTGAAAAGCATCCTATATACTAGACTATTCAAATCAGAAGTAGCAGTGACAAAGTGATGAGTTTTCATAGCAACAAGGTCAAGCCTCTGTGGTGCTAGTACAGTATCACTGGGATCTACTAAGACTCCCAATGCATTGACTATACGTGAGGCAATGATGCCCCCATAGATAGGCCCCCTAGCAGCTAGGCGGCGAGCAATAAGTGAGCCCAGGTTGTACCGAGTATCATTGTTAAGCACAGCAGCAAGGAATGCTAAATGATAGTTGGAGATATTACTTGTGTTCTCCCTACCCAGTACGTTAGTAGCAAGATAATATGCAAAGTATCTAAGAGAAGGGAGTTGGATATTTCTTATCTTTCCACGTTGCGCCACGCGGTCATCATCATTGGTCACCCCTCGGTAAAACTCCAGCAAATCAGCGGGTCGCCCTTGAATTTTCTTTATGGTCCTTGCCATGCTTACACCTACAATACTGCAAAATCTCTCCAAAGGCATGGTGAAGGGCAGATTATAAATTTTGAAAGAGACAGTCGACTAATAGGATGTGTTAGTAAACGTGAAGCTCTCAACAAAGGCTTTGGTGAGCATAGCGTACTTCTCACTCTCATCTTGCATATATGAGCTCAAACCAACCCTCTCAATCAGTAGCAAGAAATCATCAAGAATACCTGCAGCTTGTAAGAAAGTAAAACAAGGAAAAGTGGATGGGTGAGCATCCCCATCATCCCTTTCATTACCAATACGAGTTATAATGAGATCTTCATTGTATGATGGCCTAAACTGAGAGGCTGATCTTGAGGGCCTCAACCTCCTAGGTGCATCACTCTCAAATATCTCTCCAAAGGTATGGTTGTTCATGCTTGGTATTCTGAAATTTAAACACCTATTAAACAAGTGATTGCAAAGTGAATATAATGAAGGATTCTACTCATAGGGACTTGTAAGAGGCCTAAACATGCATCAATACTATATCTCTAATCATCAAACAAACTTACAAGCTCTCAAAACCTGTCACCTACAGCCAGGGCCAGCCCTGAGGGGGGTCCGGAGAGGCGGTGGCCCCGGGCCCAGAAAAATCAGGGGCCCCGAAATTTGTATTTCCGAGTAGTATGTGGCATAGTGAGCTGGGTAGCTGGCCCCAGGTGCATAGGCACCGAAGTACTAGAGCGCAGGAAAAAAGGCTAGAGTGGAGGCCCTTTTGGTTGCTGCCCACACGAACGCGATGAGGAGGTCATTTTGTTTCTCCATAGCACGGCCGCTGACGCTCCCTCCCCAAGGACTTGTTCTTCTGTTAGTCCAGATCGGAAACGAGACCTGTCGTCTCTATCTTCACCCCATGACTATGTGTAGCTCATTTAGTTTTTCGTTCAAACGCCGGTCCGCCGACCCTTTCATCCTAGAGAAAACCGGGAACCACGATGGGAATATTCCATAGAGCTGACATAAAATTCAGGTATGTCTATTTCTCTTAGTCTATGCTCTAATTTTTCCATGATGACCGATTGATTATTGTTCCATAGTAATTTTCGAATTGTTGATTATTATTGTGTCTTCATTGATGCAACGAGTCCAATGATAAAATAGGCATGGTTGGATATTGATTGAGGATATATCATACATATTGTTGGGATTTATGAGCTCGGCGGATAATCAGTTAGATTTTATTGAGTTGATGTAGTATCTTTTGTATCTTCACGCTTGTTTGTGATGACTAATATGTGTAATTTATATGATATTTGATTTTGCGTACACTTAAGTGATACGAACCGGTACGTGTATGCGGCGGCTCCTAGGAGGCGAGGTGGCGGCTGAAAAAACTCATCTAGGGTTTCTTCCCTCCGCCGGTGATGTCGTCGGTCCGTTCCATCTCCGATGACCTTAGGACCTTGGAGTGTTGCGGACCACGGCCTCTCGCCGGCGGGAGGTTTTTGTTCTTCGATTAGTCTGTTTTCTCGTGTCTTTTTCGGGATGTTGAGGCGACGGCTACATCCTGAAGTCAGAATAAAGTCCTCCCCGCTCTATCCTTGCTCCGGTGCGCCTACTGCTGACGGAGGGCTCGTGGAGTCGTGTGTCCGGCTGATCTACTAGGATCTAGTCGTTTTTCGTGTTAATTTCAGGTCAGTATCTTTCAATCTACTGATGTCATCATTGGCGATGGTTGCTGCTTTAGTGCGCTGGTTCTTTGGGACCTTAGCATGACGACTTCCCATCTGCCTACTACAACAAGCTCTACTATGACAAGTTTTACCCAGCTCCGGTGATGGAGGGGCGAGGACGGCGGCGCGCCTTCGGCTCATGCCAGTGTTTGTAGTCTTCGCTAGGTGGTCCATCGATCTATTTATAATTTTTATTACTTTTAGGTCTATTTGTACTACTGTTGATAATTATTAATAGATCGGTAAAATTTTCGGAAAAAAAGAGTGAATAGATATATTAAGGACATCTCGAACGCGTAGCGCTTGTTTCGACACTTGAGGGGAAAAAGGGCAAACATCGTTGGGTTCGTATCAGTCAAAGGTTCCAATACTAATATGAGGGCTTTGATGCTTAGGCCATTTAAAGAAATACTAAGAGGTCGTTTGGCACCCAGGTATTCATTTCATTTAGTAGAGATAAAATAAATACATGGATTCATTTCATTTATATTATGATTCCAAAAACACCCATATGTTTGGTTGCTACCGGAATTTTCAAATGACGGGTCTGAGATAGGAATCAGGTTTAGACATAGGGATATTTGGATGGATTTGCCAAATGAAGAGACAACCCAATTCCGTGCAAACCAAATAATATAGGGATAAAATTGCAAAATAAATTTCAGGATTCTAGGCTCAAATGATGGATACCAAACGACCTCTAAAAGAAAAATTGCAGACAATCAAATGGGCTCATGCGGAAAGAACTTGTTGGGGCACCTGGCAGATAGCTTCAGTGTCCGAAATGTATTTGCTAGGATTGGACAGAAATCGAGTGTAAGTACCAAAAATTCAACCAGACACCTGGCAATAGCGTTACACTTGAAATAATCTAAGGGCCCCGAGTTATAGTTTTGCCCCGGGCCCCAAAACTCTCGAGACTGGGCCTGCCTACAGCAGCAAAATACTGAAGATATAATCCACTAAAATCAAATCTACTTGGACAAGGAGAGGAGTCACATACCAGGGAACAAATGCTCCAAATTTCAGCAAGAAAGATGGGCTGAGGAAGGGGATCGAAAAAATAGAGAGCAAGCATAGCAAGAACGCAATTTTGAGCAATGAACTGGAGCTTACTTGGGAGAGAGAAGAAAGTGGCAGGTGAGAGAGTTAGTGGGGGGCCAGGGGTAGCCCACACCATGGCATGGCGCCACCCAGGGCAGGCCGCGCCACCAGGTGGTGAGCCTGCCTGGTGGGTCTCCCTGGTACCTCCTAGGTACTCCTCTACCCCTTTTTTCACGTAAAAATTTAATATGAATTTTCTGGAATTTTTCGAGACACTTTATTTTTGGGCATTTTTCAGGTATAGAAGAATGATTTTCTGACAGACAGATTTTTTCGAAAATGATGCAAGGACAAAACAAAGCTAGAACTACAGAAGTTCTAAGACACTCTAACATGCAAGCAACTAACAACAAATAAAACTAAACGAAAACAAAGACTAAAATGGATGGCAATAGAAGTAAACGAAGATAATCATAGTGAAAACATTGTTTTGTTCAATGAAATCCTTTTGTTAACAAGGTTGATCAGGTCTTGTTACCAAAACAATTCCATATGAGACAAAAATTTGTATTCCACTAATGATTATGTTACCTCAACCTTGATAGCAATAGTCCCAATCATAATAGTTTCAAATTTTTCTCTTGGTATGGGACAATATATTTCTCCAACTTGAATGCCCTCAACATGTTCAATTGAATTCAAACCATAAGTCCTATCAATCTTCTTGGGGAAATAGACAGTATGCTCCTTGTCATTAACATTAAAGGTCACCTTTCCTTGATTACAATTAATAACAGCTCCTGCAGTATTAAGAAAAGGTCTCCCAAGAATAATAGACATATTATCATCTTCAGGCATTTCAAGCACAACAAAATCAGTCAATATCAAGCAATTATGAGCCACTTGAACAGGTACATCTTCACATATACCAATAGGAATAGTGGTAGATTTATCAGCCATTTGCAAAGATATATCAGTTGGTATCAGTTTTTTCTAGTTGAAACCTCTTATAGAGAGAGAAAGGCATAACACAAACTCCAGCTCCCAAATCACACAAAGCAGTTCTAACATAACAGTTCTTAAAAGAGCAAGGGATAGTTAGAATCCCTAGGGCTCCAAGTTTCTTTGGAACCTTACCATTAAAGGAATAATTAGCAAGCAAAGTAGAGATTTCTTCATTAGGGATCTTCCTTTTATTCGAGACAATATCCTTCATATACTTTGAGTAAGGAGGCAATTTAATAGCATCAGTCAAAGGAATTTGCAAGAATAAAGGTTTCATCCACTCACAAAACTTATTATAATGTTCATCCTCCTTTGACTTGTGTTTCTTATCAGGGAATGGCATAGGTTTTTGGACCCAGGGCTCTCTTTCACTACCATGTTTCTTAGCAATAAAATCTTTGGTGTATTTAGTATTCTTAGTGTGGTTTTCAGGTTCTTCTTCAACTTTTTCTTCATTAGGAACTTCATTTTCTTCATTACCACTTTTAGTTTCAGCATCAGAGATAGATATACTATAAGGATCTATAGCAGGTTCAGAGGGTTCTACAACAGTTTTATGTTTCTTTTTCCTTTTCTTACAAGTAGAACCACTATTTTCAGCTTGTTGAGAATCCTGCTCAATTCTTTTGCGATGCCCCTCAGGATATAGATGATCCTGGGTAGCAGCACCACTTCTAGTTCTAACTTCATAATCATGTTTTTCTTTAGCAGCATTAATTAGCAAGTCTTTTTGCAATTTAATGAGTTGATCTATTTGAGTTTGAACCATTTGAAAGTGTTTAAAAATCATTTTAACATCATTAGAGGTTCTTTCCACAATATCTTTCAACTCAACAATAGCTCTAGTGTTTTCCATTAGATGATTTTGCACCCTTTTATTAAAATTATCTTGCTTAACAATAATGATATCGAATTCTGCTAAGCATTGATCAGGCGGTTTAGAGTAAGGGATATCACCTTCATCAAAGTGCTGGAGAGAGTGTACCTCGATAGTGGATGAGTAGGGAATAGGCTTACATAATTCTTCTATAGGAGGTAAATTCTTGACATCTGGAGCTTTAATTCCCTTCTCCTTAAGACATTTCTTAGCTTCCTTCATCACTTGATCATTTAATTCAATAACTCCCCTCTTCTTTGATGTTGGAATAGGCACTCGTATAGTAGGTTCAGGTACAATTACTTCACGTATAGCTTGTTTGGGAGGATTCCAATCTTCATAGTTCTTACTTATTTTAGCCATTAATTCCTCGGCTTCCTTTGGAGTCCTATTCCTGAAAACACAATCAGCACAACTATCTAGGTATGTCCTAGATTCCTCGGTTAGTCCATTATAAAATATATCAAGAAGCTCATTCTTAGGTAATGGACTTCTAGCTTGTGCATGAATCAAAGCACAAAATCTTGCCCAAGATTTAGGCAATACCTCTTTTTCTCCCTCTTTAAAATCAAAAAGTTCCTGCAAAATAGCATGTCTAGCACTAGGAGGAAAATATTTCTGCAGGAAAGTACTAATCAAGCAATCTGGGCTATCAATAGATCCAGGAGGTAAATTACTAAACCAAGTTTTAGCTTCTCCTTTCAGTGAAAAGGGGAAAATCTTAGCAACAAAGTAAGTACGCATCTTAATATCATCAGAAAACAAGCCACTCATCGTAGAAAGTTCATTCATATGTTCTACCGCACTTTCATTCTTAGTCCCACAAAAAGGTTCTTTCTCGACAATAGCTATGTAAGATAGATCGAGAAAGAAATCATAATCTTCATCTATAATGTTTATGGGAGAAGCAGCAAACTTAGCAATAGGAGACAATTTGGGTCTAATAGTACGCCTCTCAAGGAGACTCTTAGCAGCGCTCCTATCATGGGTGTTTTTACATTCTTTAATAAATTTATCGGTCATCTCAACATAACCATCTTTAATATCATAACTTTCACTAGACTCAGGTGAACTAACATGTGTGGTAGTGTCTTCATTAGGAGTTTCGGTATTTCCAGCTATAGTTCTAGCAATCGTAGCATCTAGGAAAGGACCTAATGAACCACTGTTATCAAGCACAATAGAAGCAACATCATAAGCATCAGAAGTTTCAGATTCAGCAGTAGTAGCAGTGTGTGTAGCATGTGTATGTGGTGGTGTAACGAGCTTACTTATAACAGACGGTGAATCAAGAGCAATAGAGGTGTTCAGAACCGTACCTCTTCTTGTAGTGGATGGTAAAATAGGAACCTTGCCATCACGCGACTTACCCATGATGGATGGATAGCAGCGAACAATAGATAATCCAAGTGAACTTGATAAATAAAGCTATCCTCCCTGGCAACGGTGCTAGAAAATAGTCTTGATGACCCACAAGTATAGGGGGTGTATCGCAGTATTTTCGAGGGAAGTGAAACCCAATTTATTGATTCGACACAAGGGGAGCCAAAGAATATTTATAAGCCTTAACAACTAAGTTGTCAATTCAGCTGCACCTGGAAACAATCTTGCTCACTGCAGTTTATTAGTAGCAACAGTTTTGTAGTGGGAATAGTAAAGTAGCAGCAGTAGTAAAGTAAAGACAATAGTAACAATAGCAGTAAACAGTAGGATTCGAGTGCGGTAGGCATAGGGATGGATGGATGGGCGTTGCATGGACAAGACAATTCACATGGCAATGAGAACATAGGGCAATTGCAGATAAATAAGATAAAGCATCCAAGTACTAGATAATCATAGGCATGTGTTCCATAAATAGTCATACGTGCTCGCAATGAGAACTTGCACAACATCTTTTGTCCTGCCAGCTCGTTTGCAGTGGGGCCTCAAGGGAACTACTGGCAATTAAGGTGCTCCTTTTAATAGAGCACCGGAGCAAAGCATTAACACTCCGTGAACACATGTGATCCTCACATCAAACCCATTCCCTCCGGTTATCCCGATTACTATCACTTCGGGGCCATTGGTTCTGGACAACAACGTGTGTATACAACTTGTAGATAAGACCAAAAACAATACTATCATAATGAATCAATAACATGTTCAGATCTGAAATCATGGCACTCGGGCCCTAGTGACAAGCATTAAGCATAACAAGTCGCAACAAAGTTATAAAGCACTAATAGAAGATACTGGGCACCATGCCCTAACAATTTGATGTCATTACATGAACGATCTCATCCAATCCCTACCATCCCCATAGCCTACAGCGGGGGATTACTCACTCATAGATGGGGGAAACATGGATGGTCGATGGAGAAGCGATGGTGATGATGATGGCGATGATCTCCTCCAATTCCCCGTCTTGGCAGGGTGCTAGAACGGAGTTTCTGGTGCTGTTTCGTGGAATCTGGTGGTGGCGGCGGAGTAGAACTCCTTCTGGAAAAACGTCGAACCCCCGGAGTTTTTAGGTCAGAAGGCTTCTTATAGGCGAAGAGGGAGACCGAGGGGGTGCTTGGGGGGCCCACACCACCCCCTGGTGCGGCCTGGCCTGGCCCGCGCCACCAGGTGGTGTGGCCACCCCCTGGCTCTTCTCCGTCTCGTATTCTGGCTCCTGGAGTCTTCGGGTGAAATAGGATTTTCTGCATATTTTTCGGGATTTTTCCTGATAGTTGATTTTCTGCATAAAAAGTAGACACCAAGGCAATTCTTCTGAAAATAGCGTCAGTCCACGTTAGTTGTATCCAAATCACACAAGTTTAGAGGAGAAACAATAGCAAAAGTGTTCAGGAAAGCAGATACGTTTTGGACGTATCACACATCTAGTACCTTAGAGACTTCTGTCACTTTCCTAGATTACTAGAGGCATGAACCCACTATCGAGCATAAATACTCCCTCTTGGAGTTGCTAGCATCTACTCGGCCAAGATAGCTACTAACAACGGAGAGCATGCAAGATCAAAAATAATCAAAGACATGATAGAATCAATAATCAATCTGAAATAGCATCTCAATATCCATTGGATCCCCACAAACACAACATGTAGGATTACAAATAGATGATCTTGATCATGAACGGAGCTCACAAGATCTAAACATGGTAGCACAAAGGAGAAGAACCAACCATCTAGCTACTACATGGACCCGTAGTCCAGGGATGAACTACTCACGCATCCCACCGGAGGCAGGCATGGTGATGAAGAAGGCCTCCAGGGTGATCTCTCCCCTTTGGCAGGGTGCCGAGAAGAGCTTCAGATCCCTCCCGGTATAGGGATGGAGATGGTGGCGGCTACAGACTCTTTCGTGGAATTTTGATCGGGTACTTAGGATTTCTGTATTTGAGGCTTCTTATAGGCGAAAGGGGAGGCTGAGGGGGTGCCCGAGGCGGCTGCACCACCCCTAGGCGTGGGCCGGGCCTGGCCACACGGCCAGGTGGTGTGGCCAGCCCCTGGCCCCTCACCGTCTTGTCTTCTGGCGCTATGTTCCACTCGGTGAAATATTGACTTTGGCTTTTGTCCCGTCAAATTCGGAGAATATTTATTTTCTGGCTTTTCTAGAACCAAAAACAGCAGAAAACAGGCAACTGGCACTATGGCATCTTGTTAATAGGTTAGTTCCATAAAATGTGTAAAAATACTGCAAAGTGTGGGCAAAACATAGGAAAGTATATATAAAACAAGCATGGAACATCAAAAATTATAGATACGTTTGCAACGTATCAAAGGACACCACCCAAGCTCTCCTGGATGAATTCCAGAGTCTTCGAGCAGAGAGGGCCAAAGTTGACGATGTTATCTTTGGTAAGTTTTCCTGTCTCTGTCCTTTCGGTTTTTTCCAACTCTAGAAGTCTGTATATGCTCTTACTTTACTTTATATATTTAGGTCCTTTGAATATGATGGATTCTTCCTCCTCCGAGTCTCGCACCAACTGGCTTACCTCAGTCGAATATCTGCTTCACGATTTCCTCCAGTCATTGGAGGACATTGGTGAAGCCTTAAATATTTCTGACCAGTCATTTAGGTCCTTTGAAGCCTTAAAGATTTCTGCCAGTCATTAAGGTCCTTTGAAGCCTTAAAGATTTCCGCCAGTCTACCATTGAGGTGCAGGACAAGGCAAAGGAGATGCCCCAGCTCATCCACGATTCATACGCGTGAACCTCAGTGCAGAATGCCTTAACAATGGTTATGAGCCACCATGGAAGCATGGAAATATGGCAAGTAACTAGGGGTTATTAGACTGTTGATGAAGACGGCAAGGAGCAGAACATCAAGGCCATCATGGATGCTTGTGCCGGATATGGGTGTCATGTAGCTGAGCTAACCAGTTACGACACGCCATTCTTCACTCCTGTGGAAGTGCCACCTCCGCCTCAAGAAGAAGTTGTTGAAGTTCCCGACGATGAGCAAACTGATTCTGACATCCTCGTCATGGAAAGATAACAAGGCGGAGGTGATGTTACTAGTGAGATGGCTGATCCTTCGTCTTCACCTGTGGCATAAGTGCCAGAAAAAACAATATGTTATTCTGATAAACAAATATTGATGTAATAACTAGAATATTTATTTTGATGTGCTAGCTAGTAAGATTTGAATGCCTTTACTCCTTTAGCACTTCTAGTTTTTAAATTGTGTTGTGCTTGAAAATAACATAAGCACTTGTTGTCATTTGTACTTATCGTTTTTCTGGCTTTCTGCCTCGTTCCTTTTGTGAGCCAGCAAACTTTCAGCACGGAAAACTTTGCCGAGCAACATAACTCAATTGCTAAACCAGTTTAAACTCAAAAACAAAGTCGTCTTCTAGTACCAACAATTCACTACTCGGAAAATACCCGTGCCCAGCAAACAGACAAAAACCAAAGTACAAACAAAAAAATTGTCTTACACCCTAAGGTAGTATTTTAGAATCGAAAATCTAACCAGAACAAACATGAGCATAAAGTATTTTCAAGTATTCCAGGATTTTCGAATTATGTCATGATCATTCGGAAATAAGATGCCACTATAAATGTTCTCATAAAATATTGAGGCAACCAATACTTTATTTCTCATTGAACATGTACACATATATGATTACAAAGAAAGATAATTTTAAGAATAAAAGGGATGTAGCTAAGCAATATTCCACGGTTTGTCTAATTCTTCCAGGTTTGTACCGCCTCTAGCTCTCTTTCTTTTCTTGATAGCAGGTCTTTCTTTGAATGGCCGCATATCAGTTAGATAGTAAGAACCATTGTGCAATACTTGACTAACTAAAAAGGGCCCTTACCAAACTAGGAAAATTTTATGCTTTATTTTTTGCACAAGCCGGAGAACCAACTCGCCCTTATTGAAAGATCAATTCCTGACTCTTTGACTATGATACTTGCATAACTTTTGCTGATAGGCTGTAGATCTCTAGTCAGTAACGACACGAACTTCTTCAATTAAATCGAGATCATCTTGTCAAGCATTTTCGGCATCCTCTTTGACATACGCTGCAACTCGGGGAGAAGTATGGATCAAATCACTTGCAAGAACTGCTTCTGCGCCATAGACCAAGAAGAAAGGTGTGTACCCTGTTGACCTATTCGGAGTTGTTCTCAAGCTCCATATTACAGACAGTAATTTGTCTGCCCAAGCCCCCGCAGCACGGTGAAGTGGTTCTTCGAGTCTTGGTTTGAGGCCTTGAAGGATTAAATCGTTTTATCTTTCGACTTGTCCATTGGCTTGTGGATGTGCGACTGATGCGATATAAAGCAGGATTTTTTGTTTGTTGCAGAATTCGGCAAGCTCTCCCATAGAAAGATTGCTCTCGTTGTCCGTGATAATACTATGCGGATAACCGAATCAGATTATAACGTGCTTGAGGAATATTTTGGTTGTTGCTCCATCACAACTTGTGACGGGTTTAGCCTCAATCCATTTTGTGAACTTATCCACCATCACTAAGAGGTGAGTAAATCCACTTGGAGCCTGTTTGAACGGTCCTACCATGTCAAGCCCCTAGACCGCGAAGGGCCATGTTATTAGAATTGGTCGCAATTGATTAGTCGAAATGTGAGCTTGTTTGGCGTACTTTTGGCAGCCTTTGCACGTCTTGACTAGCCATTCGGCATCTGCCTTGGCTATAAGCCAGAAAAATTCGTGTCTAAAAGCTTTTGCCACTAAAGATTTGGCTGCAGCATGATGACCGCATTAGCCTTCGTGGATCTTCCTTAGGATTTCCACTCCTTCCGGCGAAACACAACGCTGAAAAACCCTAGACACACTTCGCTTATGGAGCTCACCATTTATTATCGTGTAGGTTTTTGATCATCGAACAATCTGCCGGCTCAGAACCTCGTCTTCGGGTAATTTTCCATCTACCAAGAAATCAAGGTAGGGTTTTGTTCAGTTGGGAATTACAGCCAGAACTGCTATTAAGGGTGAGTCAGATTTGGTCGGATACTCCTCATCAACTCCTGTGATAGAGAGAACTTTAAGGTGTTCTAGGAAAGCACCACCGGGACCTTTTTCCGTGCAAAGCCTATTCGAGATAATGCATATGCTTCCTTATTTTCTGTCCGAGGGATCGAGGGATGTGTTGAACCTCAAACCCTTCGAACGATTTAGATAGTTCATCCATGACATCCCTATATGCTGCCATGTGTTTGTTTGCATTATAGTGATCCAACACTTGTTGAGCAACAAGATCTGAGTCTCCATAACACATAAGTCGTCGGATTCTGATGTCTTTGGCAATCTAGAATCCATGCAGCAGTGCTTCATATTTGGCAATGTTGTTTGTTGCTGTGAAGTGGATCTACAACACATAGAAAAGCTTATCTCATTGGGGTGATTTGAGCACCACACCAGCCCCCGAGCGCTTTAGACTCGTCAAAATGTAAGGTCCAATATTCCGACTCTGGTAGCTATACGAGGTTTATACTCAATGTCAAAAGCTGAAATCTCTATTCCCCACTTTGTGACACATCCTATAGCATCACTATTTTTGATTATGTCTCTCATGGGAGTTGTGCTCACCACGGTAATCTGGTGTTCCTGAAAATAATGTCTTAGCTTCCTAGATGTGAAGAACACACCATAGGCCAGCTCATGATAATGCGGATACCGCTGCTTAGATTCAGTTAGGACTTCGCTGAGGTAAGTATGTCGGACGCTGCACCAGGTATTCCTGTTTTTCTTCTAGCCTTTCCACCATCATCACGATGCTGAAGACTTTTTTTATCGTAGCTAGGTAGAGCAACATTGGTTCCTAAGGTTCTGGTGCTGCAAGGATAGGAGCAGACGAGAGAACTGCTTTCAGGTCTTGTAGTGCAGCTTCAGGTTCATCAGTCCAGACGAATTGTTTGGTCTTTTTCAGGAGCTTGTAAAGTGGTGCGGCTCTCTCACCGAGTCGGCTTACAAACTAACTGACTATAGCGATGCAACCAGTTAGCTTTTGTACATCCTTCAGGCGAGTTGGCCTGGAAATGTTGAGTATAGCCTTAATCTTGTCCCGGTTCACCTCTATGCCTCTTTGAGACACGATGAAACCTAACAATTTCCCGGCTGGTATTCCAAAGAAACACCTCTTCGGATTAAGCATTATGTTGTATTTGTGTAGATTGGCGAACATTTCCTCCAAATCAGAAATTAGAGTATCCTTCTTTTTGGACATCACCGCTATGTCATCCACATATGCATGTACATTGCGTCCGATTTGATCGTGGAGGCAACGCTGCATAGTGCGCTGGTATGTAGCTTGATGTCTACGCACTTCTATTCTTGTAGACAGTTGTTGGGCCTCCAAGTGCAGAGGTTTGTAGAACAGCAGCAAGTTTCCCTTAAGTGGATTACCCAAGGTTTATCGAACTCAGGGAGGAAGTGGTCAAAGGTATCCCTCTCAAGCAACTCTGCAATCAAGATACAAGAAGTCTCTTGTGTCCCCAACACACCCAATACACTTGTCAGGTGTATAGGTGCACTAGTTCGGTGAAGAGATAGTAAAATACAAGTTGTATGGATATAAGACAATGGTGCTAGAAAATACTTTGATGCCGTGGAAGAGACTGAAGATAAACTAAAATAAAGATGGAAGCAAGAAAACATGTAATAGATCTAGTTGCAAATGGTGTTTCAATGTTTAGAAACAAGGCCTAGGGATCATACTTTCACTAGTGAACACTATCATATAAATATCTTCTCTTCATGATACTACTCTAAACTACTCTCCGGTTGGACACTCTAATCCATGGTAGGGCTATAACAGCACACCTCAAAGTTCGCTTTCCCCATCTAGATAACCCCACACTATCACCTTGAGCTCTAGATGGTTCCAACAAACACCACAATTTCATAGAAACATCCAACTCCAAATATAACTCATAACAAGTATTTGTAATCTCTAGCCTAAGTGCCACCATGGTGTGCACGCTATCACTTTCACACACATGGGGAGAGCAGAGATCTATTTAAGCACTTGAGTAGCAAAGTAGATCTACTTGATTACAAAGCTCATGATCACAATATGATCATGCATAGAGAGAGAGAGATGAACACATAGCTACCGGTAGAACCCTTAGCCTCGAGGAAGAACTACTCCCTCATCATCATGGGAATCAGCAACGGTGATGGAGATGACGGTGGAGATCGATGGAGATGGCTCCAGGGGCACTTCCTCGTCCTGGCAGGGTGCCGGAACCGAGACTTTCTGTCCCCCGAATCTCCGCTTCGGTGGCGGCAGTGCTGCGGAACTTTTCGTGGCTGGAGGCTCTAGGATTTAGGGTTTTTGTCCCGGGGGATTCTTATAGGCGAAGGGGCAAGGTCGATGGCCGGCCAGGGGGCCCACACCATGCCTGGCGGGGCCTAGGGCTTCCCACGCCAAGGGGTGGTGTGGCCACCCTGTGGCCCCCCTTTGTCTCTCCTTCGGACTCCATGTGTCTTTCGGTAAATATTGACTTTGGCTTTTGTCCCATCCAATTCCGAGAATATTCATTTTCAGGCTTTTCTAGAACAAAAACAAAAGAAAACAGGCAACTGGCACTGTGGCATCTTGTTAATAGGTTAGTTCCAGAAAATGTGTAAAAGTACTCCAAAGTGTGGACAAAACATAATAAAGTAGATATAAAACAATCATGGAACATCAAAAATTATAGATAGGTTTCCAACGTATCAGCATCCCCAAGCTTAACTCCTGCTCGTCCTCAAGTAGGTAAGTGATAAAAAAGAATAATTTTTGAGGTGACATGCACCATCATAATCTTGATCAAGGTATTTGTAAAACATTGATAGCTGGGATCATAGTACTTTATCATAGCATGAAAGATATAGTTCTAACAATAAGACATAGCAACTATGTTGTAGCATGAAAAGATACAAACAAAAGATTCATGAATAACAATGCATTGAAAGACGTTTGTTTGTTTCACATAAAGAAAACATAATGAGAATGGTATTCAGCGTGTCCCTCATAGAGTAGCAAAACATAAATGCATAGGACTCCTTCAATGTTCATAAGGGTGACTAGATACAAGTAGTTTAAGAACAAGAAATATATAAGTTATGCATCAATCAACAAGTCTTGGGACAATGCACATTAAACACAGAATGGCCACTATGCTCTCTCAATAGGTGCATACAGATAGAAGATGGAGACTCAATATAAAAGTGGAAGAAAGGCCTTCATAGAAGGAAGCAGGGATTCAAGTCTCTAAAGATCTTCCAAAAATTATGGTACTTATTAGCTTTCAGCTCTCATTGCCCCTATCTTAAGCATCTTGAAGTGATTAAGGTTAAAGTGAACAAACTATGGAGTATATGCTTGACAAAGTATAAGTTGGTAATCTCATGTCCATTGAATATGAGGGCCGCTCCTCATGCTACTCAAGTTTAGTTACCGGTAAGTTCTTGTCATAGTAAGTACATGTGTATCATAGAGAACCGCCAACGGGGTACCCCTTGCACATGATACAGGAGCTATCCCATAATCAAAATGATAAGGCAAGCAGACAATAAGCATCTCAACATCTTCTTATTTACCATAGGAAAATGGTGCTTTTTTCTCCCTTTCCACATCTCTTTTTTTCTTTTTTCTCAATCTCTATCTCTTTTTTTATAAGAAGAATGCTTCATAGATTACTCATTATGGTAACGCTGCAGGTTTCCACCATGATTAGGCATTGATTAGACCAGCAGCCCAGGCGTTTCTCTAACACACATACATAACTCCATGGACTTACAAGCTCCCCTTTCATTTCACACCAACGACATCCATAGACAAAAGAGCATGATATCAACTGGGTACAATGTACAAGTGCAATGTTGAAAGCGTTCCCCATGACAGCATGGTTCTGCTAATCCCCAACATATAAGTGCAAGCATATACAACATAGATGACACAATGTTTCAAGTTTATTAGGGGCAAGAAAAGTAAAGTGTGCCATCAAGTTTGTGAGAGCTTTAATCACTAGTTTTCTCATAACAAGTTTAATTCGGAAGGTAGATAAAAACATGAATATACTTGGAATAGCAAATGCTAATAGGTAGATATGGTGGACTCTTTGGAATAACTTGGTTTTATTTGGAGTTGGATGCATGAGTGGAACTCATACTTGGTTATGGAGGCTAGCAAAAGACTGGGAGCGACCAACTAAGAGAGCAATAATGGCCATAATCATGCAAAGCGACAAAACATCATTAATTAAAGCATAACGTGATATTACAAGTCAAAAACTAAAGGATCATGGGGGCTATGGTGACTTGGGATAGTCTTAACATGGTGTGAGCATGCGCCAAGTCAACCAAATAAAGCATCAAAGGAGAATACCACAATACTATGCTTTAATATGCTAAAACAACGCATGATTCTTTCAAGGCAGATTAAGCAATCTCAATTCTTTATAACATGTCATGCTACAGCAAAAATCACTAAGCATAAAGCCAAAACAATATCAAGCATAACATGACAAAGCATAGGCCACAGTCAAAAACAAGCTCCTTTTACCACTTAAGCATGTACTTTTCCTACTCTTTTTCAATCCAAACCAATCTATTTGAAAACTAATGTATGAAAGAGGGGGTCCAGCCAACTTATTCAAGCAAACTAAGCAAACGAAAACTTAAAACAAAAACAAAGACGCTCCAAGAACAACACAATAGTGCATGAAACAATAAAAATGAAGTGGTTGGAAGAAACCTGAAATTTTTATTGATGAAGAAGGGATGCCTTGGGCAGACCCACGCTTTGACGCTTGTACTTCTTGAATATTTCTTGGGGTGACACGGGTGGCATCCCCAAGCTTGAGCTTTTGTCCATACTTCATCTTATCACATTACTCTTCCCTACACTTTAAAATCTCCTTCATACAAAACTTCACACAATCTTCACTAGCAACATTAGTGCATTCAAGATAATAAGTCTTTTTGGTTCAGTTCCAACATAAGTAAAACTTCCATTAAAATAAAATCTACTGTACCACTTCCTTTAGAAAGTTCAAATGATCAAAGAGAACTCAAAGAGAAAGAGATTAAGAGGCAAATGCAAATAATGGCAGAAATCTATCAAAACAGACCAGCAGGTAAAAACCAATTTTTCGAAGACCTTATGTTGCTCAAATCAAAAAGTGTTGAACTAATGAAAGTTAGATAATAACCTGGGGCAGAAGCTCAAACAATTACAGATCAATCCAACATACAGAGATTTTTCACGAATTTTTACAGCGAAGCACAAAATCTGTTTCAGGACAGAAACTTTCCCAAGCATTACTTCTCTCTCATTAGAGGTTACAATTGGCACAAAAACCACACAAAAATAATAAGGAGCGGTTATTACAGAGGTAATAACTTCCAAGACTCAACTAAAACTTTTGGGTTATCTCCCAATAAGTACTTTTCTTTAACGCCTTTAAGTTAGGCATGATAGTTTGAGAAGATGCTCACATAAGAAATATGAATTGAAGTAAAAGAGAGCATCAAGAAGCACATTTAAGTCTAACCACTTCCTATGCATAGGAATCTTGTAAAGAAACAAGTCATGAAGCACAAAGCAATAAGCATAGTAAAGCAAAACAAGTACAACTTCAAGATTTTCCACATAAAGAGGGGAAACTTAATATTGTTGAGATACATAAAACCATGTTTACCTCTCTCATAATAAGTTTCAGTAGCATCATGAATCAAGTTAACAATATAACTATCACATAAAACATTCTTATCATGAGCCACATCCATAAAAGAATTAATACTCTCCACATAAGCATAGTCGTTCTTATTAATTGTAGTGGGAGCAAATTCAAGAAAATAGCTATCATTCTTATTCTCATCACCATAATCATCAAATATAGGAGGCATATTGTAGTCATAATTAATTGCCTCCTTAATAGTAGGTGGACTGAAAATATCATATTCATCATTGTAATCATCATATATTGGAGGTTTGGTATCATCATAAGCAATAGAATAGTTATATTCCAAAGCTGGGGAACTAACAAGATCATTTTCATAAAAACTAGCATCCCAAAGCTTAGACTTTTCCATAGCATTAGCAATAATGGTGTCCAAAGAATTCATACTAACAACATTGCTATTAGCATGCAAATAAAGTTCCATAGGTTTTTTTAATTTTCTCTTCAAACACTTCATGTCCTAACTCAAGATAAATACTATAAAGCTCTCTAATTTTGTTGCTGTTTTCCATTAAGCCTAACTAGTGAAAATAAAGACAAGAAATAAAAAGATATAATTGCAGAATATAAAGGAAATAACTTTGAGCACTCACACACCAACAACCGCACTAGAAGATAGCTTAGTAGCCAGAGGATGTGAGTACCTTTTACCTTACCTCCCCGGCAACGGTGCTAGAAAATAGCTTGATGTCTACGCGCTTCTATTCTTATAGATAGTTGTTGGGCCTCCAAGTGCAGAGGTTTGTAGAACAGCAGCAAGTTTCCCTTAAGTGGATTACCCAAGGTTTATCAAACTCAAGGAGGAAGTGGTCAAATGTATCCCTCTCAAGCAACCCTGCAATCAAGATACAAGAAGTCTCTTGTGTCCCCAACACACCCAATACACTTGTCAGGTGTATAGGTGCACTAGTTCGGCGAAGAGATAGTAAAATACAAGTGGTATGGATATAAGACAACGGTGCTAGAAAATACTTTGATGGTCTGGAAGAGACTAAAGGTAAACTGAAAAGAAGATGGAAGCAAGCAAACATGTAACATATCTAGTTGCAAATGGTGTTTCAATGTTTAGAAACAAGGCCTAGGGATCATACTTTCACTAGTGAACACTCTCATATAAATATCTTCTCTTCATGATACTACTCTAAACTACTCTCCGGTTGGACACTCTAATCCATGGCAGGGCTATAACAGCACACCTCAAAGTTTGCTTTCCCCATCTAGATAACCCCACACTATCACCTTGAGCTCTAGATGGTTCCAACAAACACCACAATTTCACAGAAACATCCAACTCCAAATATAAATCATAACAAGTATTTGTAATCTCTAGCCTAAGTGCCACCATGGTGTGCATGTTGTCACTTTCACACACATGGGGAGAGCAGAGATCTATTTAAGAACTTGAGTAGCAAAGTAGATCTACTTGATTACAAAGCTCATGATCACAATATGATCATGCATAGAGAGAGAGAGATGAACACATAGCTACCGGTAGAACCCTTAGCCTCGAGGAAGAACTACTCCCTCAGCATCATGGGAATCAACAACGGCGATGGAGATGGCGGTGGAGATCGATGGAGATGGCTCCAGGGGCACTTCCCCATCCTAGAAGGGTGTCGGAATAGACACTTTCTGTCCCCCGCATCTCCCCTTCGATGGCGGCGGCACTGCAGAACTTTTCGTGGCTGGAGGCTCCAGGATTTATGGTTTTCGTCCCGGGGGCTTCTTATAGGCGAAGGGGCAAGGTCGGTGACCGGCCAGGGGGCCCACACCTTGCCCTGGCGCGGCCTAGGGCTGCCCGCGCCAAGGGGTGGTGTGGCTGCCATGTGGCCCCCCTTCATCTCTCCTTCGGACTCCATGTGTCTTTCAGTAAAATATTGACTTTGGCTTTTGTCCCGTCCAATTCCGAGAATATTCATTTTCTGCCTTTTCTGGAACCAAAAACAGAAGAAAACAGGCAACTGGCACTGTGGCATCTTGTTAATAGGTTAGTTCCAGCAAATGTGTAAAAGTACTCCAAAGTGTGGACAAAACATAAGAAATTAGATATAAAACAAGCATGGAACATCAAAAATTATAGATACGTTTCCAACATATCGGTAGCTCCTGCATTTTTTGGCCCAAAAGGCACCGAAACGAAACATAAGGTTCCGAAGGGGGTTATGAATGAAGTTTTTACTTTGTCTGATTCCTTCATCTAGATTTGGTGATAACCGGAATATGCTTGAGAACACATAGGAGTTTCGAGCCTGCCATAGAGTCGATTACTTGATCAATTCTAGACAAAGCAAATGGGACTTTGGGACAAGCCCTGTTCAAGGCGGTATAATCAACACACATTCTTAAATCAGTAGTGTCCTTTTTAGGGACCATTATAGGGTTGGCCGACCAATCAGTATGGATGACCTCTTCTATGAATCCGGCTAACTCGAGTCGGGCTAGTTCTTTAGCTATCGCTTTTTGCTTTTCATCGCCAAAACGTCATAAGGACTGTTTGACGGGTTTAGCGTTTGGATGTACATTTAGAGAGTGCTCGGCAAGTTCCCTAGGTACTCCGATCATGTCAGATGGTTGCCATGCGAACATATCTTGATTGTCCTAGAGGAACTTGATGAGCACACTTTCTTATGCATGGTATAAACCTACACCTATCTGGGTCACCTTGGAGGGGTCATCATCTTTCAAACGTGTCGTCTTCATCTCTTATAATGCCTTGAACTCCGGAGTCGGCTTTGTCACCTCCTTCTTCATCGCGGGCATCTCGAATGGGTTGATGGTCTTCTTGATCTCCTGGTGCTCCTAGGCGTGCAGTACAGCTTCAGCAAAGGCGGTATTTCCGTCCTGGTACTCTCATGCTTTCTTCGGGTCTCCCCTGATGGTGATCACGCCCTTGGGACCTTGAATTTTCATCATATTGTAAATGTAACATGGACGATCCATAAAGGCCCAGTAAGTTGGTCATCCGAAGATAGCGTGGTATGCACTCTTAAACAGGACCACTTCGAAGGAAAGTGCTTCCATCCGATAATTCTTTGGAGTTCCAAAAGTAACATCCAAACTGATCTCTCCCAGAGAATTTGCTTGTCTTCTGGGAACTCTCCATGGAAAACCACAGAGCTGTGATTCAGCTGCGTCTCTGAGATCCTCATCTAACACAGTGTTTCTACGTAGAGGGTGGTGATGCTACTGTCGTTGTCCCTGATGGTCTTGGAGAAACCATAGCCACCAATAAGTGGATTGGCGACTAGAGCATACTTTCCTCTCATGTGCAACTTAGGCGGATGATCAACACGGTTAAAGGTGATTGTCACTTCCGACCAGTCCAAAAACTGAGGTAAAGTCGAAACAGTTGCGTTGAGCTCGTGCATTACTGCCTTCTTGACCTTGGCTAGTTGAGACCCAAGGAAAGTGACATAGGTGTCCTTCTTCGTTAGGAAGGTCTTCTTTCCATCCGACTTGGGATTTGAAGCTTCGGCCTCCTCCATGTCGGAATCTTCCTTGGTCTCCTTTTCCTTGTTGGATTTTTCTTTCCTTTTCGTCGCTTGGCCCTCTAGCAAGCGGATTCATCTTTCTTGATGTCGTCATTGAAACGACACTCAGCATTTGTGTGGGACGAGCCCCCGTTGGCATATAAGTGATACACACACTGATTGTTGGAAATGTCGGCCCAAGAGTAGGTTTTGCCAGGTTGCTAATATCCTCTACCTCGGACCCTGGATGTTTCATGACCAGGCCCACGGCTGCCTCCGTGCCCTCCTCATCCTCTAGACCCGAAATTAGCATTGATTACTACTGTTTCCGTGGTGGGCTTTTCTTCTGAGGTATTCTTGCGCTTCTAGGCCTGCTGCTTCGGCTGCTTTGCCGACTGTGGCACAGCCAGAACGCTCAGCAGTCCCTCTGAATCATCGTTGGCATCTGTGCTACAACTGCGTCTCGCTCTACAGCTGGAGTGACGTTACTCCAGTCACGTGTGGCTCTGTGTTGTTGCCCTGAAGATACGGTTCTGGAGTAATTTTCTTCCTGACGGTCGGGATGGTAACATTGTCCTGGGTCCCGCTGGAGCCTTATGTCATGCCAAGCCGAATCCGTGAGACATTGGTCAGATTTAGAGACCAGTTTTCCGCTTCTGGATTTCGCATCTTTCTGCTCCTCCAAGCCCTTGGTAAGCATCTTTACGCCCAATCGGATTTGGTCTGGTTTTGTATTGTTCGCCAGGATATCTCGGGCTACAGTGGTGTTTTCCACTAGTGTTCCATACACCAGATCTCCCTTTCTGTCGAGCCGAGGTTCTCCTTTGACGGTGTCATCTCCCACAAAAAGGGTCTTGTGTACTTTCGGATTTTTGTTGGCCCGTACAGGACCGTTCTGCATCTTCTGGTGCTACAGGGAGTTGAACTGCCCAGCAGATGCAATGAGCTTTTTCTCCTCAAGGATATTGTTAGATTCATCTAGGAGTACTTGGTGATGCACTTCTAGGGCTTGTGCCCTATCTTCCAACTCTACAGGTGTAACATCTGCTGCAGTAGGGATTGGTGTAGTGAGCGCGTCTCCGAGGATTTTACGGGCACAGGGGTAATCATGTGTCCATCCACCGGAGTGTCTTTCAGCTCGTCTAGGATTAGAGCTCCATCTGAGTCTTCTTTGTATTCTTCGGCGATTGCCTCCTCAGCCGGAGGGTCTTTCACCGGAGTCTTCTTCTTCTTTGCCTTCTTGGTAGCGCCGGTAGCAAAGACGGCTTTGGGTCTGTTTCCAAGAGTCAAGCTCTGATCAGTACTTTCGGACATCTGGACGTTGAGATTGTCTCCGAGATCCATATCATCTTGCGCTTTGGGGGAGTTTTCTCCGAATCCTTCATTCATAGCTTCTCCTTCTTATGCAGCTTTGGAGTTGAAATCCTCGTCATACTCTGTGGAGAACTTTCGAACATCTGCTGACGTCATTGAATCATCCGAGGATGCCGGTAAGTCGGTGTTTGTTCCGATCGCCTACAGCACTGAGTCCTTGTTGTCTCCAGCATCGGCAAGGCCGGATCCGGATCCAACGTATCCGACAAAGTGTGACGTGTGTGCCCTGAGGTAGTTGCGGCTTTCTTTGTTTTCTTCCTCGAAACACTTAATGGTCTCAAGGATCTCCTCCATGCTAATGTCATGCAGCATCATGTGCCTCAACGTGTGCATCAGGAAAGATTGACCTGCTCTAGCCTCGGCAGAGCCGGATCCGGAGCTGTTATTGCTTTATTTCTCCTGAGTTTCAACCTTGCTGGGGAGATCGCCCTAAGATTCGACCTCGCTAGGGAGATCCATTTCAGTTTCGACATCCATAGGAAGATCTACTTCAGGCTCAGTTTTCTCCACTATCTCCACACCAGGTGCGGGCTGGGTGGGATTAAGGTTTTCTGGGATACAGAACTCTTCCGCCTCCACGGACAAAGTGGACCCATAAACTTCTTCTACCTCTATCGTCACCGCTGGGTGGGTGGGGCAGGTTCAGCGAAACCGAGGTAGACGTCGATCTCGCTGAAAGACATGAAGGTGTAGCTAGTCATGGCCTCCCTTTCCGGAATCCAGGTCTCGTCAATAAGAACGAGACGGACGTCGCTAGCATAGAGGATGTGACCAAAGATGATTGTCTTGCCGATTCCGATTCTTGCAGATTCTGCTCGGAACGAAGATCCGAAGCTCACTTGCCCCACGGTGGGCGCCAACTGACATCGGATTGAGGACTCCATGAGGGGGTCCTCGGGGCGTGTAGAAGAGAGGGGTGTGAGTTGTACGGTGTTTCGGGATGGTGAGCACACAAGCTTACCTAGGTTGGAATCCGCCGACGGTGGACGGATCCTACTCCTGCTAGCAATCCAGTAATATGGCAGAGCCAGAATATGGGTTACAAGGGTTTCGCCTATGCGAGTTGAGATTGTAGACAATTGTGGGGTGCCCTAAAGGTTGGTCCCTAGGACGGCTTATATAGATATCCGACCTAGGGTTTACAGGAGATACCTATCTAGCTACGACTAAGAGTCGGTTATAGAGTACATCTTCAACTACAAGTACCTACACATGCCTATGTCGGTAAGTCTTCCGGGCCTTCTTGTAGCCAGACTGGACTCCGTCTCTTCTCTCTGACCGGGTCGTCTGTGAAGCATAGCTCTAACCCGAAGTGGGCCACCCTGGTCAGCGAGGCATAGTGAGGATACCCTAAAAGTATATCCCCAATAGTATGGGGATACCAATGATCGAATCTCGGACATGTAATATATCTCGAGATAAAGGGATTTAATTACAAACGTTAAATATTCTCACGATCACTAGAGTCATCATTGAATGTGTGGGAGTCAGCACGGATCTCCAGGTCCCGCTACTGATTATTTATCGGAGAGGGGTCTCAATCATTTCTGCATTATTCGCGAACCATAGGGTGACACACTTAAGGGATACCGACACCATTTGGAGCAAATATGTTTCAGATTAAGATATCAGTGGAATTATTTTGATGGACACCAAAATTGTTTCAGGTGAAATTACTGAAATTCGTTTTGCATGTGATATCGAAATGTTGCAAGGGGTTTTATGTGAATGTTTGTTAATTAAAGTAATTAACAAAATTCAGTATAAAATAAATAAAAGAGTTTTATTAAATGCTAGATGCATTAAATTTGGTGGAAATTTAATGGAGTGAGTGGACATGTGAGTGGAGCATCCATCCGCATGAATGAGGAAGAGGTGGGGCCACCTCTTTGGCCGCCGGCCATGGGGCTTCCTCCTCTCCCTATAAAAGGCCTACTCCTCCTCCTCTCACTTCACACCTCCTCGTGAAGGATCTCTCTCCCCCTCTAGTTTATTCCCCATGAATTCGAAGTATAGATATCGATCCCATAGGGAGACCAAAGGTAAGTGTTTATGAATGAAGTCTCTGTCACACTCAAAGTTGTCACTGGTCTTCGAGTGAATTGACTGCAAGTGTGGAAATAAGAATGAAATTTGGATTAAAATGGATGTATTTAAATAAAAATAAAATGTAAACTTCAGGAATAAAAAGCATAAAAGTAAAGAACGATTCAATTGTTTGTGGTTTTCTGCAGATGATAAATATGGCACGGGGAGATACAGCTCATGGTGATAGTGACTATGCTAGGTGGACGAATGACAAGTGTAACACTTATAATCTTATAAATATATGTGTAGGCGAGCAACCCATAATTAACCAGAACTCCTCTTGGTAGATTTCATCCCAACTTCAATACTCCTACTAGCCTGTTACCAAAACCATGGTCAGTCACTAGACGATTAAGATCCTTTAGGTTGCTTAGCAATTAAGTTCCTTGGATCGGACTAATGCAATAAGCATAGTGGTTCCTCGTGATCCTCGAGTCACACTAGTTTTCCATTGATATCCCCGTGTCACTCGGGGTCGTCGGTCTGCTACCGAACAAGATCCTATCTATGTAGAACAAAGCATCATGTTGCCTAGGCCCTTAGTTGGACAACAAGCATTAGGCATCCCACAGATATTCAAGCACACATAATATAATAATTAAAATCAATCACAAACTAATGGAAAATATGTGGAGGCACATCACATCTCACCAATCCCTTAAATCTCCCACGCCCAAGGAACTTACTCACACATGAGAGAAGAAAGCATCATCGATATAATTAAATAAAGGGAGTTATTCTTGATATTATCGTGGAGATTCACAATAAGAATAGAGAAGTAATCCAACACAATTCAAGATAGGAAAAATAATCTCAAACCCTAATCTTGCAAAGTGAAGATCTCTCTCTCAAGTACAAGTAATGGCTATGAGGGTGTGATGGCTAGGAGGTCGAAGATCGTGGAGCGATATGAAGAATGTCTTCCCCTCCTTCTCCGAATCTCTTCTTTCTCCTTTCTAGATGGGATGGCGGCTATTGTGTTATGATTTCGCATCTGTCCTCTTCATGAAAGCTGTCCCTTTTGATAAGAAGGAGGGGGTGGCAACTATACGGCGGCAACTATACGGCTGAAAAAATATCCCCGCCATATAGTTGCTCGTCAAAGCTTTTGTATGCCTCCCTTGATTGCTTCCAAAAAGAGACTTGCTTGTTTTCGCCTAAATATTGTGTCTCTCTTGTTAAAACCTTATGTTGATGTTCAGAACCTGAAGCACACATTAAAAATCAAGTTTTATTCTCTACCGAAGCATTAGCGTTAGGTGAAGCTAGAAAACGATCAAATCCCGAAGAAAACCATCATTAAAAACCATCAAAAATATGTCAAATCTCACAGCTATCAACTCACCCAAGCTTAGATGTTGCTCGCCCTCAAGTGACAAGAAAATAAGGAAGAATAGCGAAGATTCGTGACTGAAATAAAAGAACTTACAAGCTCGAATTGGTGTCAAATTCTTTTCTTCACAATTCTTGCAATCTTAAACATGATCATAAAAGTATTCACAAGATTGCACTGAGTCCACTTCCTAACCACGTATATCTTGCTAGCAAATAAATCATATGCCCGAGTAAGTGTCAAAAGTTTAGCTAAGAAAGTGAAACATATTCTTTTGGTGTGTCTATTTGTTGAGAGATGAAAAACTTTTGCTCTTGTTTCTTTAATCAATTAAAAGTACTCAAGTTGGCACCAAAACCATTCAATTTAAGAATAAATCATCTATTCCCACGTCAAAATTTCAAGACTCTCAAAGCAAAAAATTTCCTTTCCTTGTTTTTCAAAAACTTTAGCCCTTTCATAGAGAAATCATGCCACTATTTTTAACATGTTAAGTGGGACTGTGTTGCGCACTCGTGACCATGCCAATAGATAACTGTTGAGCAATAGTGGGTTAGAGGAGTACTACAACTTCACTTGGAACGTGAAACCACGAGGAGACTAAAATTTTACCCGTCATAGCATTGCAGCTATAGACGCTTACATAACTCAATAGCCGAAATCAAGTGGTTTCCCACATTTAGATCGTTCGTTGGCTGGCGGAGTTAATAGTTCCTCATGGAGCACGACAGTGTTGTAATGACACGCATAAAGCAATATCTTATGGTAATTATTAGAAAAAGTAGTGGCATAATTTCTACCACTTCGAAGCTTCCATTTTATCAAACAATTTCATTCAAGGGTGTTATCGAGTCTATTTACATTAAGCTCAAATGGGGTTGAGTAGTTCTAAAATCAAATCCTTTGGGCTAAATATGGACTCAAGTCATCTTTTGGATGCTTTTTCTTATTGTAAAATTGTCGGAAATATTTTTAACTAAGTTCATGGCTCATTATTTCAAAGCTAAAAAGGAGACACTGGCAAACAAATAGAATTTATAGGATAGCAAGCTAAGTGGAGAGTGGCTCAAGTGTAAGCGAGTAAATAATTGTTGGATCAATTTAAAGTTGTAGAAAAGCTGATGAAAGGAATGTGATACCTCCCCTTGCTTTCTTCATTCTCATACTTGAGTCGAACCCTCTCTATATTTCCCTATTGCCAAGTCACCTGAAATTGAGCAATCTCCGAGAGAAACAAAGAAAAAAATTGCAATAAAAGTTACAACTAATTTTTTTGTGTTTTTGGTTTAGGAATGCAAATGAAAGTAAACATGCAATTTTGAAGAAGTAAAATAAATCAAAAGAAGAAATAAAAATATGAATGCAAGGTTTGGTGGTTTTCAAACCTCCCCCAAGCTTAGGCTATTGCAAGGCTCAGTTGTTTCCATCGTTCGGCGGCTGGTGCGGATACAGATGGTAGTAGTCAGGGAAGTGGGTCATGAAGTGACTGAAGTTGTGAGTTAAGGCACTCACATCCTCATTCACTCCTTGTAGAGTGTGGTCAATCTCCCCAATGCGTTGGTTGAGTTGTAGAAACTCCTGATAGGGGACGTTGTTGAACCCCTCCTGCTACTGATTGGACCATGGGTCCTAGGATCCCCCTGTTGCTGCTTCTATCCCTCCCAAGTAGGATTGTATTCCTGCTCCTGCTCCTTCTCATCCTCATCCTGCTGCTCTCCATTTCATCTTCTTCTTGATCAGGCTGGAATTCAGCCGTGATCTCCACCACTTGATCCTTGGTGAGGATCCAGTTGTCCTTCTCCACAATCGTGAAGGCTTGTGGACAGGGAAACAGAACCTGGTCAACCTGTGCATCACCAAGATAACCAAACAGATATGCTCGGAGCCTCTTGTTATCTCGGTAAACACCAAGGAAACCACAAGCAGTTAAGTATTTGACATCCATAAGTTTGGAGCTGTCAATAGGTTGCATCATAGGTTATGTAATGTTAAATGATAGGGCAAGGTGGGTTACCAATCCACCAATGCGAATGTCACCTTTCTTTTTGTTGCTCTGGTGGCGAAGGTGCTGGAGGAGTAGATCCGCAGGATTGGGGCTTTGCGGTGCATTGGGGAAGAGTGACTTGGTGATCATGGCCATGTCCGCATTGGTCATGGAACCGGTATGTCCTCTTCCCAATAGTGTATTGGCGAGGAACAAGGCGTAGTAGCGAATTGTTGGGTTCTAAATGGTGGACATCTTCTTCTGGTAGAAGTCCCTGTAACCATTAATAGAAATAACCTCCCAAGTTTATCCACTTGAGATGCTATATAAATTTGTAACAGTTGACTCCCCATTGTGAGGGAAACCAAAAGCATCACAAAATTGTTCAAAAGTTATTTCATAATGCTGCTAGTTCATGGTGAAGCTTACCGTGCATGCATTACCGGTCGGGGGGTGACCCCCGGGTAGACCAAGACAGGACCAACCGGCTGGCTCCAAGGAGTGCACGTCGCCTGGACCCAGATCAAGGAACCGTAGTCGGGTGGAATTCCCACCCAGTCCATACTCAAGTTTCCCCGGCTGGCCCATCTAGCCGGGTAGCCAGAAGAACCAGCTGGGAGGCCGCTCCTAGCCGGCCGCCTCGGATCTGCTGGACATTGTACGGTGCGGATGACGCTCCTTGCTGAGCGCACCCTTGACCGGATAGGCTGGCTAGCCTAGCCGGTGCTACTGGACAACTGCGCCAAAGCTGGAGGCTGACGAGTAAAGCAAGGCCTGGCGAGGAAAGCCCTGGCTTACGCATAAAGAGCTGGCTCATGGATAAAGAGCCGGATGACAAGTATAGTAGGGGCGCTGAGCGCTAAAGCATGGTCCTCCCCTGTACTGGAGGCTTGGCTGGACCCGTCCTACCGTTTGGCCCGGTCCAGCCGGCCCACTTTGTAAAGCCCAGATCCAAACAGTAAACCCTAGAACCCATCTTGTAAGCTATCTCCTAGACCTGTATATAAAGGGGGTAGCGCTAGGGTTCTAGGTAGGCTCAAGCAGAAGGAAAATAGACACAAGAAGAAGGACTTAGAGAATTCCTAGCAAGAAGTAGCTAAGGAAACGGCTCAAGGAGCACTTGTATTGGGCATTCGCCCCCTTTGATAGTAGATCCTTGCAGGAGTAGGAGTTTTACCTCGCCAAGAGGGCTCCGAACATAGGTACATCGTTGTGTTTGCAGTATTTGTGCCCAACCCGTTGCGTGTAGCCACCGATAGCAACCTGAGTGTCCCCTTCAAGCCATCCTCGATGGCACTGCCGTGTTCCACACCACGACAGTTGGCGCCCACCATGGGGCACAGCGCTTCAGCTGGGATCATCTTTTGCACGGGAATTCCACTCGTCGCCGGTGAGCGAGTAGCCTCTGGCCTCGTCCTCAGTCTCGGCTCCTACGACTGCATCCTCGACAACGCGTCCTGCTTCGCTGGGGTGGACTTTCGCAAGTGGAGGCTCCATCATGCGCTTCAGCAAGCACCGCGTCTACGTCATCACCGTCCCTGAGGCCTACCTCATGAGGTCGTCACCATCTTTGGCGCGCCCCTGGCTTCTCCGCCTCGCGCATCGCCAGTGGCAGCGTCGAGGTCATGATGGCAGGCTCGGTGGAGAACCGCCGCCCACCTCTGGAGCGCAACGTGGACGGACGAGCCACCAACTCACGCCTCCCGAACCAGGACTTGATCAACTCGTCCATCGAGCACCTCCGCAACCCCATCACCCCCAGCGAGGCGGATCTAGCTACAGCTGCAGCAGCCCTGGAAACTACACGCCAGAACCTTCTGGAGGAAGCCGGCAAGGTGGCAGCCGCCCAACGGCGGATGAATGCCACCATGCGGGAGTACAACATCGTGCACGGCTTCGCGTGCCTACCCGGCACCAGCCGCCTGGCTCAGCCGCAAGGCCGGAACCTCGCCTCGGAGATGGATTGTGCCGCTGATCCGCGCACACCCGTGGTGAAACCGGTCTACAGCACCTCGCCAAAAACATGAGGGTCGCGGAGGTGGCAGTCATAGAACTTAGCCACCTGAAGGGTGAGGAACTGCTCCGTCAACAAGCACGCGTCCAGCTCCTCGTGGTCACGGCAAACAATTAGCAGGCCGAGGCAGAGCTCAGCATGGCTGGCAACAGCAGAATCCAACCGGCTCGCCGGATGGCGGACCAGGCGGCAGCAAGGCGTCTTCACCAAATGGAGCAAGACAGAGCAACCGCCCACGCGGTGGATCTGCAGGCCGTGGGCACAATGCCCGCGACGCGGCAGCTATTACCAGCAAAAATTGGGAGGCGGCTGACGAAGCCGAAAAAGGCCAAGCGCTCCCCAAGTCCCGCCTATCTGGCCGGCTGGGACCGCTCGAGCCGGGAAAACAACGAGACGCGCGCCCGTGAATCGACCTGCTGGTCCAATCACACGCGCTGGAGGAAGAAAGTCCAGTCGGACCAAGATGTTTTGGACCGCGCATCCAGAACGAACCGTTTCCAAAGGGATTTTTGCTCCCATGGGATACGCCAAAGTACAATGGCTTGGTCAACCCATAGGACTGGCTGGTGGACTATACCACCGCCATCGGCATCGCCAATGGCAACCGCCGGGTAGCAGTGCGCTATGCCCCTCTCATACTCCTCGACTCGGCCAGGACGTGGCTAAACAGTCTCCCCGACAACAGCATCAAGGCTTGGATCGATTTCGAGTAGGCGTTTGTTCGCAACTTCACCGGCACCTACAAGCGCCCAGGCCGGCCTGGCGAGCTTGCTCTCTGTGTGCAGGGCCCGGATGAATCTGATCGCTCCTACATCACTCGATGGACAAGCATGCACAACTCCTGTGAGGGGGTACGCGAACATCAGGCGGTTGATTTCTTCATCAACGGCTGCAGAGATGGCACTATGCTCAAGCATAAGCTTCGCCGGGTGGAACGCACAACCATGGCACAGACCATGGCCATCGCGGACAAGTACGCCATGGCCGACGCGGCAATGAAAAGATACGTCCGGGTGGACGACCAAGGGCAAATAATCATCGATGTCGCCGTAGATCAGCGCCAGCCAGAAGGGAATGGATACAACTCCAGGTGGCACGACAACCGCCACGACAAGAGAAAGGACGACTAGCCGGATAACCAATATGGCTCTAGGCATGTGGCAGCAGTGCAGGAGGATCCGGTTGCAGGCGGAAGCTGGAGACAGAAGCCTAATGACCGGTCTCCAAGGCCCAAGTACACCATTGAGTCCATGCTTGATGGGACATGCAAGTTCCACAGCGGGGGCAACAAGCCGGCTACACACACCACACGCCAGTGCACCTGGACGAAGAAGATGGCAGAAATTGCTGGCGCACCGGCTGGACAGGCGCCACTTCCTCCATCCGGCGGGCCGCCAGGCAATCGCAACAACCAACGTCGAAGGGAGGACGACGACAAATACTACCCTTGCCAGGTGGGAAATTACCACATCTTCACCACGGAGCCGGATACCAAGCACAACAAAAGGCGTCGCAATGCGGAAGTGAACGCAATCGTTCCTCCCGTCCCCCAGTACCTCAACTGGTCGGAGCAAGAAGTTGCATGGAGCCGGAAGGACCAGCCAGCTGAGCTGCCTCACCCGGGCACCTATGCGATGGTTCTGGATCATATCATTGTCTCCCAAAAGCATTCCTGCAGATTCTCCCGCATCCTCGTTGATCGAGGGAGCAACATCAACCTCCTATACCGCAGCTCGCTTGACCGGCTCGGTATCAGTGAGTCGCAGCTAGAGCCGTCAAGCACCACTTTCCATGGAGTCGTCCCCGGCCCTTCGCACTCCCCCATCGGAAAAATCCGGTTGGACGTCATCTTCGGCACGGAGGACAACTTTCGCCACGAGCCCATCTGGTCGAGGTGGTTAACCTTTGCAGCGCGTACCACACGATCTTGGGGCGCCCAGTGCTCACCAAGTTCATGGCGGTACCACATTACGCCTACCTCAAGATGAAGCTACCAGGGCCCAAAGGGGTCATCACTGTGGCCGGCTGCTATAGACGGTCTGTGGAATGCGCCATAGACGGGTCCAAAATAGCTGAAGCCATGATCTTCGCGGAAGAAAAACGCATAATCATGCAGAACGTGGCGGCCCTGCAGAAGGACATGCCGGCTGGCGAGCCCAAGCCGGCCGGGGAGGCACAATTCAGGCCATCCAAGGGCACAAGGAAGATCATGTTGAACGAGGCCGAGACGGACAAGTTCGTCCTGGTCGGGACGGCCTTGACAGCAAATAGGAAAGCGCGCTCGTCGACTTCCTCTGTGAGAATCGGGATATCTTTGCATGGTCCCCCAAGGACATGCCAGGTGTTCCGAGGGAGCTCGTCGAGCACTCTTTACATGTCAGGCCGGATGCAAAACCGGTCAAACAGTCACTACGCTTCTTTGCGGAAGAAAAAAGAAGAACAATTGGGGAGGAGATCACCCGGCTACTCGCAGCCGGATTCATCATGGAAGTTTTCCAACCGGAATGGCTGGCAAACCCGGTACTCATGCTGAAAAAGAACAAGACTTGGCGCATGTGTGTTGACTACACCAGTCTGAACAAAGCATTCCCCAAGGATCCATTCGCCCTTCCAAGGATAGACCAAGTGATCGATTCCACGGCCGGCTACGAGCTGTTGTCATTTATGGACGCATATTCTGGCTACCACCAGATCTGGTTGAACCCCGCTGATCAAATAAAGACATCATTCAATACTCCTTACGGAGCCTACTGCTACACCACAATGCCATTCGGATTGAAGAACACTGGATAAACATACCAGCGATGCATGCAGAAGTGCTTGCAGAATCAGATTGGCAGAAACGTACACGCCTACGTCGACGACATGGTAGTCAAGACCAAGGAGCGCCAGACACTCCTTGAGGACCTGAAGGAAACATTCACTAACCTCTGCCGGTTCCAGATGAAGCTGGACCTGGAGAAGTGCGTATTCAGCTTCCCAGCTGGTCAGCTACTTGGTTTTCTCGTATCCGAGCAAGGAATCGAGGCGAACCTAGAGAAGATCGGCGCAATCGAGCGCATGCAGCCGCCCAAGAATTTGAGAGATGTCCAGAAGTTCACCGGCTGCCTGGCTTCCCTTAGCCGGTTCATCAGCCGGCTGGGCGAGAAAGCACTCCCACTGTACCAGCTCATGAAGAAGACGGACAAGTTCGTCTGGACATCGCATGCGGATGAAGCTTTCCGCGACCTCAAGTGCATGCTCACCTTGCCACCCATCCTGGCAGCACCAATAGCAAAGGAACCCATGTTTATGTACATCGCAGCAACAAACAGGGTCGTTAGTGTGGTGTTGGTAGTAGAGAGGCCGGAAGAAGGAAAGGCGTTGTCGGTGCAACAACCGGTGTACTACCTGAGTGAGGTACTCTCGCTCTCGAAGCAGAACTACCCTCATTACCAGAAGCTGGTGTACGGCGTGTACATGGCCGCCAATAAACTGAAGCACTACTTTCAAGAACACTCCATCCGGGTGGTGGCGCTAGCTCCACTTGCGGAGATCATCGGCAATAGAGACGCCACAGGTCGGGTGGCAAAATGGGCCATAGAGCTTGCTGCCCATAACATACAGTACGAGCCAAGAATGGCGATCAAGTCTCTAGCCTTGGCGGATTTCCTCGTCGAATGGGCAGAAACACAGTACCTGCCACCTTGCCCTGATTCCAGGCATTGGAAGCTGCATTTCGACGGCTCCAAGATGTATGGAGGTCTCGGAGCCGGAGTGGTCATCACCTCTCCAAAAGGAGACCTGCTGGAATATGTGCTACAGATACACTTCTGTGCATCCAATAACATCTCTGAGTATGAAGCGCTCATCCGCGGCCTCAAAATGGCAAAGGAAATAGGCATCTGGCGCATCCTATGCTTCAGCGATTCTGATCTGGTGGTGCAGCAAGTGTCAGGCGACTGGGATGCCAGAGATGCAAACATGGCTCTATACCGTTTCTTCGTACAATGGCTATGTGCATGTTTCGAAGGGTGCAAGTTTCATCACGTTCCCAGGGTGAACAACAAAGCCGCAGACACGCTTGCCGGCATCGGGTCGACAAGACAACCAATTCCGCCTGGAGTTTCCCTTGAGCACCTGCGCAAGCCATCAATCACACCGTCTCCCGAATCCGACTCCATCATATTGGACGCGGACCCGGGGACTGCCGGCCCCAAGACCTCTGTGACGGCTCCACCGCACCCGGGGACTACCTCGCCGCACCCGGAGACTGCCGGCTCCAAGACCTCTGCGACGGCTGCACCGCACCTGGGGACAGCTCCTGCGCACCTGGGGACTGCCACCTCCAGCCTAGCAGCTGCCGGCTCCGTCACCCCACCCGGTCGGCCTCCGCACGAGCCTGACCCGGCCATCCAAGCATAAGTGAATCCACTAATGCAAGCGGTATGCGCCATCCGGGAAACACCAACATGGGCCAAGCCGTTCATGGATTTCCTGGCCAACGGAGAGCTGCCCAAGAGGAGGTGCAGGCAAGACAGATCAAGCGCAGAGCCAGCGCATACACCATCATCAACAACGAGCTCTACAAGCGCAGCGTTGGTGGCATATATCAACGATGTGTGGGCCAGGAGGAAGGAATTCGGCTGCTGGTCGACATCCACCAGGGTGAGTGCAGACACCACGCATCGTCACGAGCCATAGTGGCAAAGGCATTCCGCCACGGGTTCTACTGGCCCACAGCACTAGAAGACGCGGAGCAGATTGTCAAGGCATGCAACGGGTGTCAGCGGTTCAACCACTACAAACACACTCCGTCCGTAGCACTCAAGACTATTCCCATCACCTGGCCGTTTGCCGTCTAGGGGCTAGACATGGTTGGCCCCTTCAAAACGGCCAGATCCGGCATGACGCACTTGCTGGTGGCGGTGGACAAGTTCACCAAGTGGATAGAGGCAAAGCCGATAAACAAGCTGGATGGACCAATAGTGGTCAAGTTCTTCACAGACATATCACATGCTTTGGCTACCTCAACAACATCATAACCCACAACAGAACAAATTTTTCCAAGGGAGCTCTCGCACGATTCTACGAAGATAAGGGCATCCGCCTGGACCTCGCATATGTGGCACACCCCCAGTCCAATGGGCAATGCGAGTGAGCAAATGGCCTGGTCCTAGCCGGAATCAAGCCCCGGCTGATCGAACCACTGATGCGATCTCCTGGCTGCTAGATTGAGGAGCTGCTGGTTGTACTTTGGACCCTGCACACAACGCCAAACTGGTCCACCGGCTACACTCCCTTCTTCCTCGTTTACGGGGCAGAGGCGGCTCTGTCCACTGACATCGAGTTTGACGCACCCCGCAAACTGCTCTACACAGAACAGCAGGCCAAAGAAGCACGGGAAGACAGTGTCGATCTCCTGGAGGAAGCACGTGAACTGGCCTTATCCAGGTCCGCCATCTACCACCAAAACCTGCGCCACTATCATGCCAACCAGATACGTAACGTCTCGTTCCGCGAGGGTGATCTGGTGCTAAGGTTGGTCCAAGACACCAAGGGGATGCACAAGCTATCTCCACCTTTGGAGGGCCCATTCATAATCAGCTGGGCACTACAGAACAACTCGTACTACCTCATTGACGCCCGCAAGCCGGAAAAGAACAAGATGGACCGCTCAGGCGAAGAAACTGAACGTCCATGGAACGCGAGCCTACTCCGCCCCTTTTACACTTGAACAAGAAGTGTATGTACCTTACTTTCATGTAATGAACAAGCATAGGAGCCTCGACACAATCTCGGGGACTCCGCAATAAAATAAGCAAGTCATGCTGCACAAGTTGGCTTTTCCGGCTGCATTACTCTAACCCCGGAGCCGGCGATCCGCCTCGGGGACTCGCCGGTTGGCCCAGACGGCTGCGCGATCCACGCGGCAAAGTACTGTACGCGGTTCCTAAGGCTTCCTCTTCAGTTTCGACTGTAGACCGCAAGCCAGCTGACAGATCCGGCAAGAGAAGAACGCTCAAAGGCCCCTACACGAAAACACCACGAGCAAAACAAAAACGTCTGGACGACCCGGATGCGCTCGCTCGCTCAAAGGCAATGACCCAAACCCGAAGTATCATGCAGTATGCCTACCAAGCTACCCCTTCGACTCCGGCTAAAAGCCAGCAAGGGAACAGCACTGAAATTGGCCAATGCTGACTGAGAAAAGGGCAAAGACATTGAACTTGCACGAAACAGCAAAAGTCTGAAAACTAGTTCACCTAACATTACAGTTTGAACTTACATATGCTTAACCAGGCAAACAACTTGTTTGTTTCTATGTTTGCATGAGCCAAAGTTCAACGACGAACACCGCCAAGGCAGAGGCAGATAGCTTCTAGGCGGTAGCAGAGCAGGTCAAGGAGCTTCGACCTAGCTGTATTCTCTGGTCGGCCTGAACCTTAGGGACTACACCCTGTGGGTGCGCTTGCGCGCCCCCACATAGAAACCTGCAAAACAAAGAACATAAAGGATATTCGACCCGGCTGTATTCTCTAGCCGGCCCAAACCTTGGGGACTACACCCTGTGGGTGCGCTTGCACGCCCCCACAAAGAAGCAGGCATGCAAAAGATCCAAAACAGAAAGTGCAAACAGAAGAGCACGAGCAAATAAGATAGAGGGAGGCGATGCTCCCACAGAAGTTCAACATGTCACATATGGACAATTGTTCACATGGCGCACAAAAAAGATGAATTTTTCAAAGTCACAAATACTCCCGGCATACTGGGGATCAAATTCACTGGGGGGCAGAAGGGCCGGAGCGTCAGCTGGAGCGCGGCTATAGGAGGCGACGTTCGTCGAGGTGGTCTGCGGCTCAGCCGGAGCTTCAGTGCGTGCCGCATCCGGGCTGAGGAAGTATCGCTCTGTGCCGGCTGGGTCGCTGAAGTCCCTATGCAGCGTGACGTACCTCCTGATCATCACGGCATAGGAGCGGATGTCGAGGACATTGGCGCAAAGCTGGTCGTAGCTGGCCCCTTGGCGGAATCCATAGGAAAGGCTCCGCAGATCCACATCTGGGTACGAGGACTTCAGCAGCGCCAGCACCATCTCCGCGCCATCGCGAGCCGCCCACTCCCGGGCCACGTTCATGAGCTCCGGAGTGCCCCAGAGATGCTCAGCCAGGACATCCATGGTGGTAGGTGGGATGGCCTCAGGCCAGACATAGTCAAAGACCTCGAGAGCGGTAGTGTGGAGCTTGTTCGCCTCCTCGCTGACGACCATCACTAGCTCCCCCGGGTGGAGATCCCGTTCCGGATCCGTCTTGGGAATCCGGCCCAGCGCCTGATCTGTTGCCTCAGGGTACTGAGCTGTAGCTAGAAAAGAGGGCAGCGGTCAGTATCAACCACAAAGGACAAATCTGCAAAAGGGGCTCAAGTCAAAAGCACTTACTGACAATGATCTCAGCGATCTAGTAGAGCTCCGACAGCGTCGCCGCCTCCTTGGCCTTGGAGAACTTGAGGGCGTCCGCCTGGGTGGCATAAAGCCCCTCCAGGTTCTCCAGCGCCTCGGTCTGGGCGTCCGCAGCCTTCTTGGCCCTACCAGCCTTGATCTCCATCTGCTGCTGCTGCACAGTCAGCTTGGCGATCTGGTCCTGGCGGGTCTTGTTCGCCTCCTCCAGCCGGGCGACCTCGTCCTTCAGCCGGGCCACCTCGCGGTCCCGGTCCGCCAACAGAGCTGTAGGAGGGTAACCAATACTCCACAAGAAGTGCGAGAAATCGCGCAATTGGGAAGATACGGCAGCGCGAGCGCTCTTACGGCCCAGGTCCCGCGAAGTCTTGGCAGCGTCGATAAGAGCCCTCTGTGCAAGAAAAGAGAGATAAGAACCAAGAAAAACAACTACGCCATGAGACGGTGACAAAACAACAAGACTGGCGACAGAGCACATACCTCGACAGAAGCTCCCAGCGTCCTGGCTTCGCCGAGCCCCTACTCTAGTGGCCCCACCAGCTGGCGGATCTGGCCAACGGCCCGCGGCGCTGCCTCCAACAACTGGGCCAGAGGGACGTCTGGCGGTGGCACGGCATGCGCTGGCATCCAGCCGGTGACCTAGAGGTCGTCGTCGCTCACCGGAGCCACGGAGGGTCCAACATCCGGTTGGACAGGTGCAACCGGCGGTGGAACCTCCATCGGCTCCTCCACCCGGTAGGTGCTAGAGTCAGCACCCATCGCCGAGCAAGTGGGAGGGGCGGCCGCACCGGCACGCCCGAACAACAAACCCGCCGCAAGCCGGGAAACAGTCCTAGACCGGTGAAGCGTCGTGGGCTCAGCCGGCGGCACCACATCTGTCGCCGCCACCTTGGGGCCCGGAGCCGGCACAGCCTCGGGAGTCGGACCCGGCGGAACCTCGGACGCCGGGGACGGAGCCGGTGCAGCCTCGGGGGCCGGATCCGGCGTAGCTTCGGACGCTGAACCCGCCGTAGCCTCGGATGCCGGAGCCGGCGCGCTCCCTTCGGCAGCAGGCGGAGGGGTGGACGCGGTGGCAACGGTCGCGGAGCCGGCCAAGGACGTAGCCTCGCTATAGAAACAAAAGAAGTGAGCAATGCAAATACAAATAAGGCAACACCAGCACCAAAAGGACAAGAGCACCTACCCGACAACGCTCGGCATGGTGGGTGCAGTGCGCAGGCGGCGCGACTTCTTGGCGCCACCTGCAGCCGGGGCGATGTTTGTAGGGGCAGCCCGTTTCCCCCTACCCCTGGGCGCGACAAGCTCGGCCAGCTCCACATCCTCGCCGTGCGCAGCTATTCCAAGGAAAAGCAAAAAGTCAAGATTACAACTACAAGCATGGCAAGTGCAAGCATGACAAAGGCAGGGAACAAATTCTCACCGGGTGGGAACTCGTAGCCCTTGTCAGCCCGCATGGGGAATCGCTCCGCCTCCACGGGCGGAGCCTTTGCCGTCTTAAAGACCGCGGCAAAGTTGGGGAGCTCGGTGTCCCCCATACCGTCCTCCGCTAGTTGCGCCATGAAAAGCTACTCAACAAGGGAAGATAAGAGGCACGAAACGGGAGTCCCTCAAGAAAATCCACCCATAGAAGAGCAAGAAAAAACATACCTTCGGCGGCAGTCGGCCGTGGTGGTACGGCTGGCAGGAGAACTGCCACTCCTCCTCTAGCGCCTCCTTCGAAATGGTGGCGAGCCATTCGCGGAGGGCGGCGTATGGCACATCCAACCGGGATACCCGGGTGGGATCCAAATCCCCGGAGAGGTGGCACATCTTGTGCGACCGATGCTGCAGTGGGAGCACGCAGGTCGCCATCCAGGACAACAGAATGTCCCAGGCGGTGAGCCGCTCCTTCTCCATGAGGACGGCCAGCAAGGCGCCCATCCGGTCGATGTTGCCCTGGGTGCCCAAGTGCTTGATGGTCTAGGCCTTTCGGCTCGAGGGGACATTGTCGAAGGCGGGGACCTTGATGAAGTCCACCTCCGTGTTGTTGCGCACGTAAAAATAAGAGCGCTACCAGAGCTTGATGGTGTTGGGGAGCTCCAGGCAGGGGATGGGGGCTGATGGCCACGGGTAGATGGCGCAGCAGCCCGTCTCCGTCAACGGGCCGCCCTTCCCCACCACCTGCACCTTGAAGTGGAGGAACTTCAAGAAATTCACGGCATCGGGGCAGACACCAAGGAACGCCTCGCAGCAAGTCGCGTGATGCGATAGCATTCACACGGCGTTGGCTCCAAGGTGGTGAAGTTGCAGATCAAAAGTGACCAGGAACTCTAGGATGAAGCGGCTCAGCGGCAACCCAAGGCCACGAGCGAAGTGGGCGAGGAAGACGATGGATTCGCCTGGCTGGGGGTGCGGCACCTGCTCTCCCTCCGGCATGAGACGATGCTTCCCCACCCGCTCCGACGGCAGGAACTTCCCCCGCCGATACTTTCTCACGAGCTCCTCCGTGACATAAGAGCCACACCAACCGCCGGCGACCTCGGGCAGCATATTTCCTAGGAAGGTAGCCGTGATGGAGGCGCGGGGTCCCGTGGTGGAAGAAGAGGAACGACGCCAGCGACCAGGAAATGGTGGTGCGGAATAGCAGAGAGAGGCTTGAGCGCGGGGAAGAATAAGGATGGAAGGCGCAGGGAGGCGAAGTGAGGAATCACTGCTCCTCGCGCACGTATTTTTCAGCGAAGGGTAACCGTGCCGGTTCCCCTGCCTCCACGCCACGTGGCGAAGCAACCACCCCACTACCCCGCGACGGTTTGAGGCAGATCACGTGTGCCAGCACCGCGCGCATAGAGGATCCCGCAGAAGTTACTGCGGGAGGCAAAACGCTCCCACGATCTCCAAGGAGACACAATGTTGGAGGCGTGCGCACGGTTACCAAAAACTGCAGCAGTAGACCCAAAAGTCAAACTGATGCGACGCGCACCAGAAACGGCAGGCGTGGCTTACGCAAGCACCAACAAGAGAAGACTAGCGATCCATCTCCCGGCCGCGTGCGGCAGCCAGTCAAGAAGATCACCCATCACACCCTGTGGGTGGGTCCATCGGCTTCGTAGCCGGTGAATTCCAGCCGGGAAAACAACACAGAATCCAAAGCCAGTACAGGACAAAGACTACAAGACAAAGGCTACAAGACAAATGAAAACGACAAGGCATCTGCGTCATCAATTGTAACTACCTCGGTGAATTACGCTCTTAGTTAATGCCTGGATGAATGAAAGTGGTTAAAATAGTACGGTGGGGCCCAGGCCACTCACGGTAGACCTTTCGGCCGTCCTAACCACTTTCAGACAACGGGACAAGAACGAGCGGCGTAATCGGCAGGCGAAGGGATCAACTACATACACAAATGAGTATGTATGCAAGCCACATACAACAGTCCTCAAAGCCATTCCATCTAAAAGAAATAGAAATATTGCAACGCCATACGGCAAGATCCAAATGTCCTAGATAGATATCATAATTTAGGATAGCTCCTCATACATCACACATCAGAGTATCAAGTGGAAGCGGAAACAAGATCCGAGTACGGATAAGAAGCAAATTGGCATAAGATGCCCCATAAATAAACACATCCCGCCCACAGATCTCACGGATCCCCGTTCCCGGAATCTCTACACCGAATGATCGTTGCCAACATCATCTGTCTCTTCCACCCTGTATCCATCTTGCGGGTATACCTGTTCATCTAAATCAAACAATTTATCGTGTGAGACCCTAGGGGTACTCAGCAAGTCTTTATGCCGCTAAAGGGGACACAACCTGGGGTGACGCAATTGCAGCAAAAGATAATACCTAACAATTCTACAGATACTCGCTAACCATCCGCCTAACCAATGATAGACGGATGTCCGTGAATTAAGATCAACAGTTATAACAGTATAATTAACAGATCCATCCTCCTCCTCGCTTACCAACGAGGAAGCGGACGAACAACCCCCATCATCCGTTGGCAGTTTTATTAACCATTCCATGAGTATTGCACTATTTACTAGTCAAGTACTTAGTCAATTTAAAAGCGGTACTTTAGTTATACTTGTCTATGATCGAGAAACTGTGCTCCAAGTCGTCCATAACAGCGGACACGGCTTTCGGAAAGATTTACCCTACAGGGGTGCACGAATAGCAACACACTCGATCAACCTCGGAAAAACCAAATCAAAACCCAACGAGGCATTCACGACAAAGCAATCACAGGATTCAGAAATATTTCAGGGGGCCACCCCATTAAGCTACCCGCAACGAAGTTGGCCGGCTTCGAGATGGACCCAAGGTTTGTGTGGACGGCGGTAAACGACTGGGAACCCGAAAATGTGACTGGGCTTGTCGATACAGCGAAAACGTGTCACGATCCAAAACAGTACAGGTGCTCCACGCACAATCTTAAATAAAGCAGTAGTATGGCATAAGTACAGGATAGTAATAAAGCCCCAAACTAATTGTGGCCCCAAGAAATAAGAATGAATCAAGCTCTGGCTCAGGGGGGGTCCATAAGGCCTCCCGGATGTGGATAGTGCGAATAGTCAAGGAACAGGAATCAAGTACTCGGGGTCCTACGGGACACAAGTGAGCATGAAAAACCAAATAGCAGATATTGCTCACCGGTGCCTCTTTCATTAGTTATCCCATTATTACTCAGGTTATGTTGTTTACGTACCTCGTTATTCATCAGACACTCACATACCCTACACATGCTTTTCTATGACTCGCATGGCTCAAACAACTCCTGTAGTAATGGCTCATGGGATGGAGGAACAAGCTTCGGTGGGGTTTTAAAAGTAAAGGCTATGCAATACTTGGGATTCAATTTAATGCAATCGTGACTCAATGATGCAAGAATAAGATAGAGGCAGTAGGTACTATATGTATGCAAGCATGTGGTAGTGCTTGCCTGGCAGCTCAGTTGAAGCGAGAGATGGATCTGGGTAGTACTCCTGTGAATCCTGGTAATTCTCCTGCTGGGCGTCTATTCGAAGAAGAACCAAACAAACAAGGGCCAACATAAATAAAGTGCACAAGCATATGAATTAAAATGCGACAAGCAAACAAGCATGCCATGATGAATGATGCACAATTTTCATGGCATTAAAGTAGCATGGCAAAGGTGGGGTGTGGATACCAGAAATAAAGCATTTTGTCCTTTATTTAACCAAGTTTTATTGTCATAAACAGTTCAGATTTTTAATACCAACATGATGCATGCTTCAATTCAGAACAAGGACTGCATAGATAGAACAGGCTCGTCGCGCTGATCGATTTAGACATATTATTTGTCAAATTTGGAGTTATAAAACAAAAGTTATTAATTAATTAAGGAAAAGGGCATTTTATTGTAATTTTGATCATCTCGAAATTTTAAAGTGTCCAAACACTAATTTGAATGGCATATTTGAATTCCTCACATTTTTCTGATTCCAAAACATATATTACTTGTATTATTTGGATTTGTATTTTAAAAATTATTTAAATCTGATTTGAATTTGAATTTAAATCAATTTGAAAAAGGTTTAATTAAAATCAGACTCAGCAAAATACTTTTGTTACCCAGGCAATTTTAGTCACAGCCACTGACGGGTGGGCCTTGCGCTGACTGGAGCCACATGCGGGGAAAAGTTTTTGCTACCGCGGCTCTAGCTAGCCCACGCGGATGACAAGCGGGCCCAGCGGCTGCGGGCCTACGTGACAGTGGGGATGCCCCCAGAAGCTGACTGGTGGGGCGCAAGCTGGACCGCGAGTTACGGCCTGAGAAAGCAAAGGGGTTTTCTGCAATAATGTTTGAGCGACTGACAGGTGGGGTCTCTAGGAGCGCGGGTTGCGAGCGAAACAAAAAGGGGGGGCTTAATGTAATTTTCCACGGCCCGGGTACTGTTCTTCGTGTTCATCGTCTGACGAGGAATCGGCGCGCGGCGCGAGCGGGGGAATCGAACTCGGGTCGCGGGCGTGCGCGCGGAGGGGGCTAACCAGTGCGGCGGGTCAAGGGGAGTTGACAGGGAGGTAAGCGCGGGCTAGTTAGGGTGTGGCGCGGGGCGGAAAGCTTGCAGACAACGGCGAACGACGCGCACGGTGGGCGTTCGACGAAACTAACGGCGGGGCTAGGGCGGTACGGCGAGGCGGAACACGTCAGGGAGAAAGAGGGGCTCACCGCGGGCTCGACGGCAGGCTCGGATCGGAGCCAGGAGCGGCGGAGCGGCGAGATCGCTGGCGCCCCGGATCTAGGGTTTGCTGTAGTGCGGCGAGGTGCTGGCGGTGCTGGGGCTCCCTTCTTCGCGTTCGCGTGGACAGGTGTAGCACCCCAATTGTCTAACAATTGGAATGCTACTTGTCCTAGTAAGATATTGGCTACTTCATATGTATTATTATTGCATCATAATTATATAATGCTCATGTCATCATGCCACCTTGCATTTGAGTATCATATAAAACCCTTTTTCTTTTGGCTCTTCTCTCACATGCATTATTAATTGTATTTGCCTCTTGATATTGTATTTGGTTATTGATATATTGTCTAAATGCCCAAGTTGAGTTGGGGGCATATCTTTTATTTCCATTCCACCACATTTCTTTCCACCACTTTATAATTCCACCATCCTACTAGACCATGAGCTTGTTAGTCTTTATTTTGGATTTCTCTAGCTCATGTGCAATAGGGTGGATCTAGTCCATTAAATTCCTTTGCTTGGTTTAATCTCCACTTCTTGGATAAGCATAGAGTAATGCCATAAGATTCATATTGTTTTCACAAATAATCAATGGCATTACTATTTTTGCATGTGCCATGCACTAGTCCTCACTACCTTCCTCTCTTTGGGTTTTCTTTGGTTTTGTTGGTTCCTATCCTTGTGGAAAACATCTCCTACCACTCCACCATTCTCATATCCTCTCCCACATTCTTTTCTTTTAATTCATGTTCTACATGCATGATCATATGAGCTTTTCTTTTCCACCTAATTCTTTGCTTCCTCTTTCTTTCTTGTTTCTCCTTCCCATTGTCTCAAGCAAGATCAAGTCTCATGCTTCTCCTTGGTTTGGCCTCATAATCAAATTAAAATCTAAATGCTTAATAAAACCTAACCTAATTCTTTCCTCTCTCTCTCTTTTTCTCCTAAATCCTAATCTTGCTCTCTCTCTCTAGCATGACCTCCTTGCTCTCCCTCTCTCTCTAACCTGCTGAGCACCACCTGGCCACCCTTCCCCTGGCCCACACCCAGCCACCCCAAACCCTAACCCTAGCCGAGGACACCATCTACCCTAGCCGATCTACTCCCTCTCCTCTCATTCTTTCCCTACTGACCGAGCTAGCCCCACCTGCCCTCTCTCGCCTCAGCCCCACTGGCAGCCTCCCCTACAGCCACAGGACCAGCCCCAGCCGGCCGAGCACGTGCTCGAGGGAGAAAAGGAGAGAAACGTGGCACGAGGCCACCTTATCTCTGCCGTGTCCCAGCTGCTCTCCTTCCTCTCTCCCTTCTTTTTCCTTCCTTCCCACGCCTCTCTGGCCTCCCCAGATCTGGCCGAGTCGCCCCTCCTCTCCTCCTTCTTCCTCTCCGACCACCAGCAGCCGACGCCGGTCGCCGCCAGCAACTACCCCGTCCCGACGCTCCAGCCGGCGAGCTTGACCTGGAGGTGTCCTGGGCGACCGAGAGGAACCCCCTGAACCACCCCGACCGCGCCTACGTGGACGAGAAGCTCCCCAGCGCCGCCAGTACCTCGCCGCTCCCCGAAACCCTAGTTCGTCGGAGCGCCAGCAACCTCGACGCCTCGCCGTTCCTCGCGCTGATCCGAGCCTACCGCCGAGCCCGCGGTGAGCATCCCCTCCTCCCTGACATGGTCCGCCTCGCCGTACCGCCCTAACGTCGCCGTGCGTTTCGACGAGCACCCACCGCGCGCCAGAGCTCGCCGGCATCTGCAGATTTTCCGCGCCGAACAGCCCCTTATCTAGCTCGCGTCCACCTCCCTGTCAGCTTCCCTAGCCCGCCGCACCGGTCAGCCCCCTCAGCGCGCACTCCCGCGGCCCGGGATCGAATCCCCGCTCCGCGTCGCGCACGCACCTGCCGCCAGACGCGAGAGGAAGAAAAACAGTACTGGGGTCGTGGTCGATTTGCAAAAAGCCCCCCACCTTTTTGATTCCTGCGACCCACGCTCCTTTCAGCCCCACCAGTCAGCCACGCCAGCCCGTTTGCAGAAAACCCCTCGGCTTTTTCCGGCCGCAACCCGCGCTCCAGCCCCAGCCCCACCTGTCAGCCCCTGTCTCACTCACCGCTGACACGCGGGCCTGCGCCAGTTGGCCCACCCTGCAGTCACAGTGGCTAGGCGAGCCCGCGGTGACAAAAGTTTTTCCCGCGCGTGGTCCAGTCAGCACAAAGGCCCACCTGTCAGTGTCTGGGGTCGATTCCGCCTGAGTAACAAAAGTTTTTCCCTGAGTCTGTTTTTATTTGAATCTTTTCCAAATTTATTTAAATTCAAATTCAAATCAGATTTAAATAATTTTCAAAATACAAATCCAAATCTTACATGTAATATATGTTTTGGAATCAGAAAAATGAGAGGAATTCAAATCTGCCCTTGAAAATATATTTTGGACACTTTAAATTTCGAGATGATTAAAATTACAATAAAATGCCCTTTTCCTTATTTAATTAATAACTTTTGTTTTATAATTCCAAATTAGGCAAATAATATGTCTAAATCGATCAGCGCGACGAGCCCGTTCTATTTATACAGTCCTTGTTCTGAATTGAAGCATGCATCGTGTTGTCATATAAAAATCTGAACTGTTATGACAATAAAACTTGGTCAAATGAATAACCAAATGCTTTAATTCTTGTATCCACATCTCACCTTTGCCATGCTACTTGAATGCCATGTAATTGTGCATCATTCATCATGGCATGCTTGTTTGCTTGACGCATTTTAATTCATATGCTTGTGCACTTTATTTATGTTGTCCCTTGTTTGTTTGGTTCTTCTTCGAATAGACGCCCAGCAGGAGAATTACCAAGAATCCCAGAAGTATTACCCAGATCCATCTCTCGCTTCAACTGAGCTGCCAGGCAAGCACTACGACTTGGAGCACAGTTTCTCGATCATAGACAAGTATAACTAAAGTACCGCTTTTAAATTGACTAAGTACTTGACTAGTAAATAGTGCAATACTCATGGAATGGTTAATAAAACTGCCAACGGATGATGGGGGTTGTTCGTCCGCTTCCTCGTTGGTAAGCGAGGAGGAGGATGGATCTGTTAATTACACTGATATAACTGTTGTTCTTAATTCACGGACTTCCGTCTATCATTGGTTAGGCGGAAGGTTAGCGAGTCTCTATAGAATTGTTAGGTATTATCTTTTGCTGCAATAGCGTCACCCCAGGTTGTGTCCCCTTTAGTGGCATAAAGACTTGCTGAGTACCCCTAGGGTCTCACACGATAAATTGTTTGATTCAGATGAACAGGTGTTCCCGCAAGATGGATACTAGGTGGAAGAGACAGATGATGTTGGCAACGATCATTCGGTGTAGAGATTCCGGGAACGGGGATCCGTGTGATCTGTGGGCGGGATGTGTTTATTTATGGGGCATCTTATGCCAATTTGCTTCTTATCCATACTCGGATCTTGTTTTCCGCTTCCGCCTGATACTCTGATGTGTGATGTATGAGGAGCTATCCTAAATTATTATATCTATCTAGGACATTTGGATCTTGCCGTATGGCGTTGCTATATTTCCATTTCTTTTAGATGGAATGGCTCTGAGGACTGTTGTATGTGGCTTGCATACATACTCACTTGTGTATGTAGTTGATCCCTTCGCCTGCCGATTACGCCGCTCGTTCTTGTCCCGTTGTTTGAAAGTGGTTAGGACGACCGAAAGGTCTACCGTGAGTGGCCCTGGGCCCCGCCGTACTATTTTAACCACTTTCGTTCATCCAGGCATTAACTAAGAGCGTAATTCACCGAGGTAGTTACAATTGGTATCAGAGCCATCCCGCCCTTCAGGGTCTCAGCCAAAATGGTCGTTGTCAGTCTAGCAAATATTTTGGTAGTTATGTATACTAGGGAAAAACAAACGTGAGAGTAGGACTGCTTTCATTTTTCTTCTTACCCACCCACCCACCCTTTTCTGGTAAGGAAGTGTAACGTTTTCAATCCTCTTCTAAAATTCAAACTAGGATTCACGTGTTCTGGGTTCCGTAGTACCATAGGTTGTGTGTGTGTGAATTCCTTGTCTATCTGTTGCATCTAAATGTTATCACTATCTGCCTTTGGTTATCAACTGTCGGTACATTCCATACCGACAGGCCTTTGTAAACCGACGCGATCTATTCTGATTCGTTGTACACCGATGCGATCTATCTTACTCTTTGTATCCGACGTTATCTTGTTGGGGTGTTCGTTTCCGTAGTTACCAATCTTTAGGTTCATCTTAAGAAGAAGTTGTTGCGATATGTGTTTTACTGATTCATGTGCGGAGTAATGATTTGAGTGCGGGATGGAGTCGCGACCATACCACAACTTTTGTCATTTGCTTTTGTATATTGAACTAGTAGAGTTACTAATCTTGATTCGTTAAGTGGTTTTGCGCATATAGTGGTATTTTAATGCCGAAATTTGCGGAAAATTTTTCTTTGTTAGTTTGTATACCACACTCCTTGTTCAGTCGTGTGTGTTATGCTTAATATCTTCTAGTTGCCTTGAACTTTGTTGATATTTTAATATCACCTTAGTGAATTGCATTCTTCAATCTTGATTAATTCCATTTTGGTACTATTTTGGATTATTATCATTCTCCATTATAGTACTGACTTGTGTTTTATATCAATCACAGGATGGCACCACCACGCCGTTCTGAGGAGGATATACCACCTGAACTCGGGGCTGCTTTGGCAAGTATTGCAAATGCTTTGGGCACTATGCAGCAGAACCAGCAGCGCTTCGAGGAAAGTGTGAGGAGGAATGAGTTTGCTCCGCTACCTCCACCTCCCAAGCGAGGAGACATCAAGAGTTTTCTCAAGTTCAACCCACGTCAATTCGAAGTGTCTGATCAGCCACTTGATGCGGATGATTGGCTTTGTGAAGTGTCAAGGTTGCTGATGACTGCGGATGTTCCCGAGCAAGAATGGGTCAAGTGTGCTACTCACCTTCTGAAGGGAGATGCAGCTCTCTGGTGGGAAAATTATCTCAAGGCAGATCTTTCTGGTTTTCAGCCTACTTGGAAGCGGTTCACTGCTGCTTTCAAAGAGCAATATCTGTCAGAAATTGTCATGGAAAGGATGAAGGAAGTGTTTCTCAACCTCAAACAGGGCACTGACAATGTCAACACCTACATCAGAAACTTCATGAACCTGTCTCCTTATGGTGGCGATGAGATCTCTGATGACAAGAAGAAGCAAAAGAGGTTTCGGCAAGGCCTCAATGCTTCCATCAAATATGCAATCACTCATGCAAGGCCAGCATCTTTCCTGGAACTTCAACACATAGCTCTGCAGGAAGAAGCAAGTAGGCAAGTGTTTGAGGAGTCAAAGAAACACAGCCGTGATTCAGCAAGCTCTTCTGCTTTGACAGCTCCTTCTAAGCGTCGTGTCTGGGTCCCTAACACCCCACCGTCGCTCCCTGCTCCACCAAGACCTTCAAGCTACGCACCAAGGCCACCAAACTCCTTCACTGCGGCTCCCAGGGGCTACAACCACAACTACCCTGGAGCGCCTGGCGGAGTCCCTGGCTACGTTGCTCCACGTCCACCTGGTGCTTGCTATCCTTGTGGAAACACTGGGCATCAGCACTGGAATTGTCCAATGAACAACAAAGCTCTTCCACCACCACCTCCAATACCTGCGGCAAGTGCTCCTATGATTCGTGCACCTCCACCTCGGGCTCTCAACATCAACACTAAGCCGGGGTCTACGGTTGCTCGTGCCAACTGTGTCAACGCCGCTCAAGCTGAGCATGCACCTGGAGTTGTCATGGGTATGCTTCCTGTTAACTCAGTTCTTGCACGAGTTTTGTTTGATTCTGGTGCTTCGCATTCTTTTGTTTCTCACAAGTTTGCTCATGAGTACACGGTCATGTCTTTCGGTCTCACCAATGCACCTGCCACCTTCTCGAGGCTTATGAACTCGGTTTTCATGGAGTATCTTGATAAGTTCGTTGTGGTCTACCTGGATGACATTCTAGTCTATTCTAAGTCGAAGGAAGAACATGAAGAACACCTTCGTTGTGTCCTAAACAAGCTTCGTGAGAACCGCCTGTATGCAAAGTTCTCCAAGTGTGAGTTTTGGCTGCCTCAAGTCACCTACCTTGGTCACGTCATCTCTGCCAAGGGCATTGCCGTCAACCCAGAAACTATTAAGACAATTATGGACTGGCTTCCACCCATAAATGTCAAAGAAGTCCGGAGTTTCCTTGGTTTGGCCAGTTACTGTCGTCGATTCGTTCAAAACTTCTCAAAGATTGCGAAGCCTCTTACCGATCTCCTCAAGAAAGGCAAGAAATACCTTTGGACTCCTGCATGTCAAGCAAGCTTTGAAACACTCAAAGAGAAGCTCACTTCCACTCCAGTCTTGGTTCCTCCAGATACATCAAAGCCTTTCCAGATTTTCTGTGATGCTTCATTGCAAGGATTGGGTGCGGTCCTTATGCAAGAAAAGCAAGTTGTTGCTTATGCATCTCGTCAGTTGAAGACGCATGAGATCAACTATCCTACACATGACCTCGAACTCGCAGCAGTTGTCTTTGCCTTGAAAGTATGGAGGCATTACTTGCTTGGCAACCGTTGTGAGATCTTTTCTGATCACAAGAGTCTCAAGTATATATTCACACAGCCTGATCTCAACCTTCGTCAGAGGAGGTGGATTGAAACAATCAATGATTTCGATTTGACCATCAACTACACCCCGGGCAAAGCCAATGTCATGGCAGATGCTCTCAGCCGAAAAGCTTATGTCAACAACCTCATGGTGGAAGAACAACAGCCTCTCTTGTGCAAGGAATTCCGCAAGCTCAACCTTGAAATTGTGGATCAAGGTTATCTTCTGAACCTTCTAGCAACACCTCTCTTGGAAGAAAAGGTCCGTTCCATTCAGCTTGGAGATCCTTACACTAAAAAGATCATCTCCAACATTCAACTTCCGAAGTATGAGTCTTTCCATGTAGACGACCAAGGCACTCTCTTCTTTGAACACCGGATGTTTGTTCCGAACTACCCGGGTTTAAGAGAGCAAGTTCTCAAGGAGGCGCATGATTCCGTTCTTTCTATCCACCCTGGCAGCACTAAGATGTACATGGACTTGAAAACACAATATTGGTGGCCTGGTTTGAAACGATATTGTGCCAAGTATGTTTCAGAGTGTGATGTTTGTCGCAGAGTTAAAGCTGTCCATCAGAAACCTTCCGGTCTTCTACAGCCATTGAAGCCGCCGGAATGGAAATGGGAGAAAGTAGAGATGGACTTCATCACTGGTTTTCCAAGGTCGCAGAAGGGCAACAATGCAATCTTTGTTGTCATTGACAGGCTTTCCAAAGTAACTCACTTCTTTCTAGCCAAGGAAACAATTTCTGCAATTCAGTTGGCTGAACTCTATATCAACAGAATTGTCTCTCTGTATGGAGTTCCTCTTGAAATCAGTTCAGACCATGGAAGCATCTTCACTTCCAAGTTCTGGGGAAGTTTCCAAAATGCTTTGGGAACAAAACTAAACTTCAGCACAGCTTACCACCCTCAGTCGCAAGGACAAGTTGAAAGGATCAATCAGATTCTAGAAGATATGCTCCGTGCTTGCGTTATCTCTTTCGGCATGAAGTGGGAAGAATGTCTTCCTTATGCTGAATTCTCTTACAACAACAGTTTCTAGAAAAGTCTAAAGATGGCACCATTTGAGGCTCTCTATGGTCGCAAATGCAGAACTCCGATTGGTTGGTCGGGCGCAGGTGAAAGAATATTGTTTGGCCCCGACATTGTAACTCAAGCGGAGGAGAAAGTTCACATCATTCTTGAAAATCTGAAGATTGCTCAAAGTCGCCAGAAGAGTAATTATGACAGAAAGCACACGGACATGGAGTATGTTCCTGGTGATCTCGTTTATCTTCGTGTCACTCCCATGAGAGGCACGCACCATTTTGGTATCAAAGGAAAGCTGGCTCCTAGATACATCGGTCCTTTCAAAATTCGTGGAAGAAGAGGAGAAGTTGCTTATGCTCTTGAGCTCCCTGAACAACTCAAAGTCCATGATGTTTTTCACATCTCTCAACTCAAGAAGTGCTTCAAGGATCCCGGCAGGACCGTGGACCATGAACTCATTAATCTCCAAGAAGATCTGTCTTACCAAGAACACCCCACAAAAATTCTTGAAGTCGCAGAAAGAAGGACTCGCAACAAGTCCATCAAGTTCTGTAAGGTGCAGTGGTCGCACCATTCCGTTGATGAAGCCACCTGGGAACGTGAAGATGAGCTCCGTGCCAAGTATCCTACCCTCTTTGAGTCTTCTTCTTCCTAGAATCTCGGGGCGAGATTCCTGTTTAGTGGGGGAGAGTTGTAGCACCCCAATTGTCTAACAATTGGAATGCTACTTGTCCTAGTAAGATATTGGCTACTTCATATGTATTATTATTGCATCATAATTATATAATGCTCATGTCATCATGCCACCTTGCATTTGAGTATCATATAAAACCCTTTTTCTTTTGGCTCTTCTCTCACATGCATTATTAATTGTATTTGCCTCTTGATATTGTATTTGGTTATTGATATATTGTCTAAATGCCCAAGTTGAGTTGGGGGCATATCTTTTATTTCCATTCCACCACATTTCTTTCCACCACTTTATAATTCCACCATCCTACTAGACCATGTACTTGTTAGTCTTTATTTTGGATTTCTCTAGCTCATGTGCAATAGGGTGGATCTAGTCCATTAAATTCCTTTGCTTGGTTTAATCTCCACTTCTTGGATAAGCATAGAGTAATGCCATAAGATTCATATTGTTTTCACAAATAATCAATGGCATTACTATTTTTGCATGTGCCATGCACTAGTCCTCACTACCTTCCTCTCTTTGGGTTTTCTTTGGTTTTGTTGGTTCCTATCCTTGTGGAAAACATCTCCTACCACTCCACCATTCTCATATCCTCTCCCACATTCTTTTCTTTTAATTCATGTTCTACATGCATGATCATATGAGCTTTTCTTTTCCACCTAATTCTTTGCTTCCTCTTTCTTTCTTGTTTCTCCTTCCCATTGTCTCAAGCAAGATCAAGTCTCATGCTTCTCCTTGGTTTGGCCTCATAATCAAATTAAAATCTAAATGCTTAATAAAACCTAACCTAATTCTTTCCTCTCTCTCTCTTTTTCTCCTAAATCCTAAGCTTGCTCTCTCTCTCTAGCATGACCTCCTTGCTCTCCCTCTCTCTCTAACCTGCTGAGCACCACCTGGCCACCCTTCCCCTGGCCCACACCTAGCCACCCCAAACCCTAACCCTAGCCGAGGACACCATCTACCCTAGCCAATCTACTCCCTCTCCTCTCATTCTTTCCCTACTGACCGAGCTAGCCCCACCTGCCCTCTCTCGCCTCAGCCCCACTGGCAGCCTCCCCTGCAGCCACAGGACCAGCCCCAGCCGGCCGAGCACGTGCTCGAGGGAGAAAAGGAGAGAAAGGTGGCACGAGGCCACCTTATCTCTGCCATGTCCCAGCTGCTCTCCTTCCTCTCTCCCTTCTTTTTCCTTCCTTCCCACGCCTCTCTGGCCTCCCCAGATCTGGCCGAGTCGCCCCTCCTCTCCTCCTTCTTCCTCTCCGACCACCAGCAGCCGACACCGGTCGCCACCAGCAACTACCCCGCCCCGACGCTGCAGCCGGCGAGCTTGACCTGGAGGTGTCCTGGGCGACCGAGAGGAACCCCCTGAACCACCCCGACCGCGCCTACGTGGACGAGAAGCTCCCCAGCGCCGCCAGTACCTCGCCGCTCCCCGAAACCCTAGTTCGTCGGAGCGCCAGCAACCTCGACGCCTCGCCGTTCCTCGCGCTGATCCGAGCCTACCGCCGAGCCCGCGGTGAGCATCCCCTCCTCCCTGACATGGTCCGCCTCGCCGTACCGCCCTAATGTCGCCGTGCGTTTCGACGAGCACCCACCGCGTGCCAGAGCTCGCCGGCATCTGCAGATTTTCCGTGCCGAACAGCCCCTTATCTAGCTCGCGTCCACCTCCCTGTCAGCTTCCCTAGCCCACCGCACCGGTCAGCCCCCTCAGCGCGCACTCCTGCGGCCCGGGATCGAATCCCCGCTCCGCGCCGCGCACGCACCTGCCGCCAGACGCGAGAGGAAGAAAAACAGTACCGGGGTCGTGGTCGATTTGCAAAAAGCCCCCCACCTTTTTGATTCCTGCGACCAGCGCTCCTTTCAGCCCCACCAGTCAGCCATGCCAGCCCGTTTGCAGAAAACCCCTCGGCTTTTTCCGGCCGCAACCCGCGCTCCAGCTCCAGCCCCACCTATCAGCCCCTGTCTCACTCACCGCTGACACGCGGGCCTGCGCCAGTTGGCCCACCCCGCAGTCACAGTGGCTAGGCGAGCCCGCGGTGACAAAAGTTTTTCCCGCGCGTGGTCCAGCAGCACAAAGGCCCACCTGTTAGTGTCTGGGGTCGATTCCGCCTGAGTAACAAAAGTTTTTCCCTGAGTCTGTTTTTATTTGAATCTTTTTCAAATTTATTTAAATTGAAATTCAAATCAGATTTAAATAATTTTCAAAATACAAATCCAAATCTTACATGTAATATATGTTTTGGAATCAGAAAAATGAGAGGAATTCAAATCTGCCCTTGAAAATATATTTTGGACACTTTAAATTTCGAGATGATTAAAATTACAATAAAATGCCCTTTTCCTTATTTAGTTAATAACTTTTGTTTTATAATTCCAAATTAGGCAAATAATATGTCTAAATCGATCAGCGCGACGAGCCCGTTCTATTTATGCAGTCCTTGTTCTGAATTGAAGCATGCATCATGTTGTCATATAAAAATCTGAACTGTTATGACAATAAAACTTGGTCAAATGAATAACCAAATGCTTTAATTCTTGTATCCACATCTCACCTTTGCCATGCTACTTGAATGCCATGTAATTGTGCATCATTCATCATGGCATGCTTGTTTGCTTGACGCATTTTAATTCATATGCTTGTGCACTTTATTTATGTTGGCCCTTGTTTGTTTGGTTCTTCTTCGAATAGACGCCCAGCAGGAGAATTACCAAGAATCCCAGGAGTATTACCCAGATCCATCTCTCGCTTCAACTGAGCTGCCAGGCAAGCACTACCACATGCTTGCATACATAAAGTACCTATTGCCTCTATCTTATTCTTGCATCATTGAGTCGCGATTGCATTAAATTGAATCCCAAGTACTGCATAGCCTTTACTTTTAAACCACACCAAGCTTGTTCCGGTCCCATGAGCCATTACTACAGGAGTTGTTTGAGCCATGTGAGTCATAGAAAAGCATGAGTAGGGTATGTGAGTGTCTGAGGAATAACTAGGTACCTAAACAACATAACCTGAGTAGTAATGGGATAACTAATGAAAGAGGCACCGGTGAGCAATATCTGTTATTTGGTTTTTCATGCTCACTTGTGTCCCGTAGGACCCCGAGTACTTGATTCCTATTCCTTGACTATTCGCACTATCCACATCCGGGAGGCCTTATGGACCCCCCTGAGCCAGAGCTTGATTCATTCTTATTTCTTGGGGCCACAATTAGTTTGGGGCTTTATTACTATTCTGTACTTATGCCATGTTATTGCTTTATTTAAGATTGTGCGAGGAGCACCTGTACTGTTTTGGATCGTGACACGTTTTCGCTGTATCGACAAGCCCAGTCATATTTTCGGGTTCCCAGTCGTTTACCGCCGTCCACACAAACCTTGGGTCCGTCTCGGAGCCGGCCAACTTTGTTGCGGGTAGCTTAATGGGGTGGCCCCCTGAAATATTTCTGAATCCTGTGATTGCTTTGTCGTGAATGCCTCGTTGGGTTTTGATTTGGTTTTTCCGAGGTTGATCGAGTGTGTGTTGCTATTCGTGCACCCCTGCAGGGTAAATATTTCTGAAAGCCGTGTCCGCGGTTATGGACGACTTGGAGCACAGTTTCTCGATCATAGACAAGTATAACTAAAGTACCGCTTTTAAATTGACTAAGTACTTGACTAGTAAATAGTGCAATACTCATGGAATGGTTAATAAAACTGCCAACGGATGATGGGGGTTGTTCGTCCGCTTCCTCGTTGGTAAGCGAGGAGGAGGATGGATCTGTTAATTACACTGATATAACTGTTGTTCTTAATTCACGGACTTCCGTCTATCATTGGTTAGGCGGAAGGTTAGCGAGTCTCTATAGAATTGTTAGGTATTATCTTTTGCTGCAATAGCGTCACCCCAGGTTGTGTCCCCTTTAGTGGCATAAAGACTTGCTGAGTACCCCTAGGGTCCCACACGATAAATTGTTTGATTCAGATGAACAGGTGTTCCCGCAAGATGGATACTGGGTGGAAGAGACAGATGATGTTGGCAACGATCATTCGGTGTAGAGATTCCGGGAACGGGGATCCGTGTGATCTGTGGGCGGGATGTGTTTATTTACGGGGCATCTTATGCCAATTTGCTTCTTATCCGTACTCGGATCTTGTTTTCCGCTTCCGCCTGATACTCTGATGTGTGATGTATGAGGAGCTATCCTAAATTATTATATCTATCTAGGACATTTGGATCTTGCCGTATGGCGTTGCTATATTTCCATTTCTTTTAGATGGAATGGCTCTGAGGACTATTGTATGTGGCTTGCATACATACTCACTTGTGTATGTAGTTGATCCCTTCGCCTGCCGATTACGCCGCTCGTTCTTGTCCCGTTGTTTGAAAGTGGTTAGGACGGCCGAAAGGTCTACCGTGAGTGGCCCTAGGCCCCGCCGTACTATTTTAACCACTTTCGTTCATCCAGGCATTAACTAAGAGCGTAATTCACCGAGGTAGTTACAACAGGGTGATGCAGTGGAGCGTCCTCAGTCTTCCCGGCCTCTTCCACGACGAGCACGCCGGCTAGAACGACGAGGAGCAGAGGTAGACGGCGGTGAGCGGCGGCAGGAGCTGGGCATCGGGGAGGAAGAAGGGGAAGAAGAGGGCCGGCTTGGGGCGGATCTGGCGATGCAGGAGAGCCGTGTGAGAGGAGGAAAAAGGAGGGAGAGGGAGGAGGGTTGTCATGTGGGCACGGCCAGGTAAAGGTGGCTCAGCCTCTTCTCCCTTTTCGCTCGGGCACGTGCTAGCTCGGCTAGGAGCAGGTAGGGCATGGCAGGGCGGCTGCAGGTGGGCCAGGGGAGGGGGAGACGCCGCAGCTGGGGCCAGCATGGCAGGAGAGCAAAGAGAGAGAGGAGAGAGGTTAGCTCGGGCTAGGTTTAGATGGGACTCGGGTTAGGGCTTGCTTAGGTTAGATAGAGGGTTAGGGTTAGCTGAGGTGGGCCAGGGAGAGAGGGGGGTCAGGTGGTGCTCATGGGAGAGAGAGAGAGATAGAGAGAGAGGAGAGATCAAAGTTAGGGTTTAGTAGAATTAAGGTTAGGAGAAATGAGAGAGAGGAGCTAGGTTTAGGTTTGTTTAGGGTTTAGATTTTTAAAGCTTGAGCAAAAGATCACCCCCAAGTGGAACATGATGAATGCTAGGAATTAACATGAGATGAAGGTGGAAGAGGATTTCAAGAAAAGAAAAAGAAAAGAATTATGGAATAGGCCTCATATGGTTCATGCATGGAGAAATAAAAATAAGAGAAAATGAGATGGGTGAGACTATGAGGATGGTGGAATGGTAGGAGATGGTTCCCCAAGATAGGATCCATTAAATCAAAAGAAGAACCAATGGAGTAAAAGGTGGTGAAGGAGTTTGCATGGCCCATGCAAAATAATAATGCCATAAATTTATTTTGTGAAAACAACAATAATATTATGGCATTATTCTTATGAATTTCCAAGAAGTGGAGAAAAAGCCAAGCAAAAGAATTTAAAGGTTTTGATCCACCCCAACTCACATGAGCTAGAATAAAAATGTCAAAAGAAAAGAAAAACAAGCTCATGGTTAATGGGATGGTGGGATTATAAGGTGGTGGAAGGGAAAGGTGGTGGATTGGAAAAAAAAGATATGCCCCCAACTCAACTTGGGCATTTAGACAATATATCACTAACCAAATACAATATCAAGAGGCAAATACAATTAATAATGCATATGAGAGAAAACCAAAAGAAAGAGGGTTTTATATGATGCTCAAATGCAAGGTGGCATGATGACATGAGCATGATATAATTATGATGCAACAATAATATATATGAAGTAGCCAATATCTTACTAGGACAAGTAGCATTACAATTGTTAGACAATTGGGATGCTACAATTCTCCCCAACTAAACCGGAATCTCGACCCGAGATTCTAGGAAGAAGAAGACTCAAAGAGGGTAGGATACTTAGCACGGAGCTCATCTTCACGTTCCCAGGTGGCGTCATCAACGGAATGGTGCGACCACTGCACCTTGCAGAACTTGATGGACTTGTTGCGAGTCCTTCTTTCTGCGACTTCAAGAATTTTTGTGGGGTGTTCTTGATAAGACAGATCTTCTTGGAGATTAATGGTTCATGGTCCACGGTCCTGCCGGGATCCTTGAAGCACTTCTTGAGTTGAGAGATGTGGAAAACATCATGGACTTTGAGTTGTTCAGGGAGCTCAAGAGCATAAGCAACTTCTCCTCTTCTTCCACGTATTTTGAAGGGACCGATGTATCTAGGATCCAGCTTTCCTTTGATACCAAAGCGGTGCGTGCCTCTCATGGGAGTGACACGAAGATAAACGAGATCACCAGGGACATACTCCATGTCCGTGTGCTTTTTGTCATAATTGCTCTTCTGGCGACTTTGAGCAATCTTCAGATTTTCAAGAATGATGTGAACTTTCTCCTCCGCTTGAGTTACAGTGTCGGGGCCGAACAATATTCTTTCACCTGCGCCCGACCAACCAATCGGAGTTCTGCATTTGCGACCATAGAGAGCCTCGAATGGTGCCATCTTTAGACTTTTCTGGAAGCTGTTGTTGTAAGAGAATTCAGCATAAGGAAGACATTCTTCCAACTTCATGCCGAAAGAGATAACGCAAGCACGGAGCATATCTTCCAGAATCTGATTGATCCTTTCAACTTGTCCTTGCGACTGAGGGCGGTAAGCTGTGCTGAAGTTTAGTTTTGTTCCCAAAGCATTTTGGAAACTTCCCCAGAACTTGGAAGTGAAAATGCTTCCACGGTCTGAACTGATCTCAAGAGGAACTCCATACAGAGAGACAATTCTGTTGATATAGAGCTCAGCCAACTGAATTGCAGAAATTGTTTCCTTGACTGGAAAGAAGTGAGCTACTTTAGAAAGCCTGTCAATGACAACAAAGATTGCATTGTTGCCTTTCTACGACCTTGGAAAACCAGTGATGAAGTCCATCTCTACTTTCTCCCATTTCCATTCCGGAGGCTTCAATGGCTGTAGAAGACCGGAAGGTTTCTGATGGACAGCTTTAACTCTGCGACAAACATCACACTCTGAGACATACTTGGCACAATATCGTTTCAAACCAGGCCACCAATATTGTGTTTTCAAGTCCATGTACATCTTAGTGCTGCCAGGGTGGATAGAAAGAACGGAATCATGCGCCTCCTTGAGAACTTGCTCTCTTAAACCCGAGTAGTTCGGAACAAACATCCGGTGTTCAAAGAAGAGAGTGCCTTGGTCGTCTACATGGAAAGACTCATACTTCGGAAGTTGAATGTTGGAGATGATCTTTTTAGTGTAAGGATCTCCAAGCTGAATGGAACGGACCTTTTCTTCCAAGAGAGGTGTTGCTAGAAGGTTCAGAAGATAACCTTGATCCACAATTTCAAGGTTGAGCTTGCGGAATTCCTTGCACAAGAGAGGCTGTTGTTCTTCCACCATGAGGTTGTTGACATAAGCTTTTCGGCTGAGAGCATCTGCCATGACATTGGCTTTGCCCGGGGTGTAGTTGATGGTCAAATCGAAATCATTGATTGTTTCAATCCACCTCCTCTGACGAAGGTTGAGATCAGGCTGTGTGAATATATACTTGAGACTCTTGTGATCAGAAAAGATCTCACAACGGTTGCCAAGCAAGTAATGCCTCCATACTTTCAAGGCAAAGACAACTGCTGCGAGTTCGAGGTCATGTGTAGGATAGTTGATCTCATGCGTCTTCAACTGACGAGATGCATAAGCAACAACTTGCTTTTCTTGCATAAGGACCGCACCCAATCCTTGCAATGAAGCATCACAGAAAATCTGGAAAGGCTTTGATGTATCTGGAGGAACCAAGACTGGAGTGGAAGTGAGCTTCTCTTTGAGTGTTTCAAAGCTTGCTTGACATGCAGGAGTCCAAAGGTATTTCTTGCCTTTCTTGAGGAGATCGGTAAGAGGCTTCGCAATCTTTGAGAAGTTTTGAACGAATCGACGACAGTAACTGGCCAAACCAAGGAAACTCCGGACTTCTTTGACATTTATGGGTGGAAGCCAGTCCATAATTGTCTTAATAGTTTCTGGGTTGACGGCAATGCCCTTGGCAGAGATGACGTGACCAAGGTAGGTGACTTGAGGCAGCCAAAACTCACACTTGGAGAACTTTGCATACAGGCGGTTCTCACGAAGCTTGTTTAGGACACAACGAAGGTGTTCTTCATGTTCTTCCTTCGACTTAGAATAGACTAGAATGTCATCCAGGTAGACCACAACGAACTTATCAAGATACTCCATGAAAACCGAGTTCATAAGCCTCGAGAAGGTGGCAGGTGCATTGGTGAGACCGAAAGACATGACCGTGTACTCATGAGCAAACTTGTGAGAAACAAAAGAATGCGAAGCACCAGAATCAAACAAAACTCGTGCAAGAACTGAGTTAACAGGAAGCATACCCATGACAACTCCAGGTGCATGCTCAGCTTGAGCGGCGTTGACACAGTTGGCACGAGCAACCGTAGACCCCGGCTTAGTGTTGATGTTGAGAGCCCGAGGTGGAGGTGCACGAATCATAGGAGCACTTGCCGCAGGTATTGGAGGTGGTGGTGGAAGAGCTTTGTTGTTCATTGGACAATTCCAGTGCTGATGCCCAGTGTTTCCACAAGGATAGCAAGCACCAGGTGGACGTGGAGCAACGTAGCCAGGGACTCCGCCAGGCGCTCCAGGGTAGTTGTGGTTGTAGCCCCTGGGAGCCGCAGTGAAGGAGTTTGGTGGCCTTGGTGCGTAGCTTGAAGGTCTTGGTGGAGCAGGGAGCGACGGTGGGGTGTTAGGGACCCAGACACGACGCTTAGAAGGAGCTGTCAAAGCAGAAGAGCTTGCTGAATCACGGCTGTGTTTCTTTGACTCCTCAAACACTTGCCTACTTGCTTCTTCCTGCAGAGCTATGTGTTGAAGTTCCAGGAAAGATGCTGGCCTTGCATGAGTGATTGCATATTTGATGGAAGCATTGAGGCCTTGCCGAAACCTCTTTTGCTTCTTCTTGTCATCAGAGATCTCATCGCCACCATAAGGAGACAGGTTCATGAAGTTTCTGATGTAGGTGTTGACATTGTCAGTGCCCTGTTTGAGGTTGAGAAACACTTCCTTCATCCTTTCCATGACAATTTCTGACAGATATTGCTCTTTGAAAGCAGCAGTGAACCGCTTCCAAGTAGGCTGAAAACCAGAAAGATCTGCCTTGAGATAATTTTCCCACCAGAGAGCTGCATCTCCCTTCAGAAGGTGAGTAGCACACTTGACCCATTCTTGCTCGGGAACATCCGCAGTCATCAGCAACCTTGACACTTCACGAAGCCAATCATCCGCATCAAGTGGCTGATCAGACACTTCGAATTGACGTGGGTTGAACTTGAGAAAACTCTTGATGTCTCCTCGCTTGCGAGGTGGAGGTAGCGGAGCAAACTCATTCCTCCTCACACTTTCCTCGAAGCGCTGCTGGTTCTGCTGCATAGTGCCCAAAGCATTTGCAATACTTGCCAAAGCAGCCCCGAGTTCAGGTGGTATGTCCTCCTCAGAACGGCGTGGTAGTGCCATCCTGTGATTGATATAAAACACAAGTCAGTACTATAATGGAGAATGATAATAATCCAAAATTGTACCAAAATGGAATTAATCAAGATTAAGGAATCCAATTCACTAAGATGATATTAAAATATCAACAAAGTTCAAGGCAATTAGAAGATATTAAGCATAACACACACGACTGAACAGGGAGTGTGTACACAACTAACAAAGAAAAAATTCCGCAAATTTCGGCATTAAAATACCACTATATGCGCAAAACCACTTAACGAATCAAGATTAGTAACTCTACTAGTTCAATATACAAAAGCAAATGACAAAAGTAGTGGTATGGTCGCGACTCCATCCCGCACTCAAATCATTACTCCGCACATGAATCAGTAAAACACATATCCCAATACCTTCTTCTTAAGATGAACCTAAAGATTGGTAACTACGAAAAAGAACACCCTAACAAGATAACGTCGGATAACAAAGAGTAAGATAGATCGCATCGGTATACAACGAATCAGAATAGATCGCGTCGGTTTACAAAGGCCTGTCGGTATGGAATGTACCAACAGTTGATAACCAAAAGGCAGATAGTGATAACATTTGGATGCAACAGATAGACAAAGAATTCACACACACACACACACACAACCTATGGTACTACGGAACCCAGAACACGTGAATCCTAGTTTGAATTTTAGAAGAGGATTGAAAACGTTACATTTCCTTACCAGAAGAGGGTGGGTGGGTGGGTAAGAAGAAAAATGGAAGCATTCCTACTCTCACATTTTGTTTTTCCCTAGTATACATAACTACAAAAATATTTGCTAGACTGACAACGACCATTTTGGCTGAGACCTTGAAGGGCGGGATGGCTCTGATACCAATTGTAACTACCTCGGTGAATTACGCTATTAGTTAATGCCTGGATGAACGAAAGTGGTTAAAATAGTACGGTAGGGCCCAGGGCCACTCACGGTAGACCTTTCGGCCGTCCTAACCACTTTCAGACAACGGGGCAAGAACGAGCGGTGTAATCGGCAGGCGAAGGGATCAACTACATACACAAATGAGTATGTATGCGAGCCACATACAACAGTCCGCAGAGCCATTCCATCTAAAAGAAATAGAAATATTGCAACGCCATACGGCAAGATCCAAATGTCCTAGACAGATATCATAATTTAGGATAGCTCCTCATACATCACACATCAGAGTATCAAGCGGAAGCAGAAAAAAGATCCGAGTACGGATAAGAAGCAAATTGGCATAAGATGCCCCATAAATAAACACATCCTGCCCACAGATCTCACGGATCCCCGTTCCCGGAATCTCTACACCGAATGATCGTTGCCAACATCATCTGTCTCTTCCACCTAGTATCCATCTTGCGGGTATACCTGTTCATCTGAATCAAACAATTTATCGTGTGAGACCCTAGGTGTACTCAGCAAGTCTTTATGCCGCTAAAGGGGACACAACCTGGGGTGACGCAATTGCAGCAAAAGATAATACCAAACAATTCTACAGATACTCGCTAACCATCCTCCTAACTAATGATAGACGGATGTCGGAATTAAGATCAACAGTTATAACAGTATAATTAACAGATCCATCCTCCTCCTCGCTTACCAACGAGGAAGCGAGCGAACAACCCCCATCATCCGTTGGCAGTTTTATTAACCATTCCATGAGTATTGCACTATTTACTAGTCAAGTACTTAGTCAATTTAAAAGCGGTACTTTAGTTATACTTGTCTATGATCGAGAAACTGTGCTCCAAGTCGTCCATAACCGCGGACACGGCTTTCGGAAAGATTTACCCTGCAGGGGTGCACGAATAGCAACACACACTCGATCAACCTCGGAAAAACCAAATCAAAACCCAACGAGGCATTCACGACAAAGCAATCACAGGATTCAGAAATATTTCAGGGGGCCACCCCATTAAGCTACCCGCAACAAAGTTGGTCGGCTCCGAGACGGACCCAAGGTTTGTGTGGACGGTGGTAAACGACTGGCAACCCGAAAATGTGACTGGGCTTGTTGATACAGCCAAAACGTGTCACGATCCAAAACAGTACAAGTGCTCCACGCACAATCTTAAATAAAGAAGTAGTATGGCATAAGTACAGGATAGTAATAAAGCCCCAAACTAATTGTGGGAATCAAGCTCTGGCTCAGGGGGGTCCATAAGGCCTCCCGGATGTGGATAGTGCGAATAGTCAAGGAACAGGAATCAAGTACTCGGGGTCCTACGGGACACAAGTGAGCATGAAAAACCAAATAGCAGATATTGCTCACCGGTGCCTCTTTCATTAGTTATCCCATTACTACTCAGGTTATGTTGTTTAGGTACCTCGTTATTCATCAGACACTCACATACCTACACATGCTTTTCTACGACTCGCATGGCTCAAACAACTCCTGTAGTAATGGCTCATGGGATGGAGGAACAAGCTTCGGTGGGGTTTTAAAAGTAAAGGCTATGCAATACTTGGGATTCAATTTAATGCAATCGTGACTCAATGATGCAAGAATAAGATAGAGGCAATAGGTACTATATGTATGCAAGCATGTGGTAGTGCTTGCCTGGCAGCTCAGTTGAAGCGAGAGATGGATCTGGGTAGTACTCCTGTGAATCCTGGTAATTCTCCTGCTGGGCGTCTATTCGAAGAAGAACCAAACAAACAAGGGCCAACATAAATAAAGTGCACAAGCATATGAATTAAAATGCGACAAGCAAACAAGAATGCCACGATGAATGATGCACAATTTGCATGGCATTAAAGTAGCATGGCAAAGGTGGGGTGTGGATACCAGAAATAAAGCATTTTGTCATTTATTTAACCAAGTTTTATTGTCATAAACAGTTCAGATTTTTAATACCAACATGATGCATGCTTCAATTCAGAACAGGGACTGCATAGATAGAACAGGCTCGTCGCGCTGATCGATTTAGACATATTATTTGTCAAATTTGGAGTTATAAAACAAAAGTTATTAATTAATCAAGGAAAAGGGCATTTTATTGTAATTTTGATCATCTCGAAATTTTAAAGTGTCCAAACATTAATTTGAATGGCATATTTGAATTCCTCACATTTTTCTGATTCCAAAACATATATTACTTGTATTATTTGGATTTGTATTTTAAAAATTATTTAAATCTGATTTGAATTTGAATTTAAATCAATTTGAAAAAGGTTTAATTAAAATCAGACTCAGCAAAATACTTTTGTTACCCAGGCAATTTTAGTCACAGCCACTGACGGGTGGGCCTTACGCTGACTGGGGCCACGCGCGGGGAAAAGTTTTTGCTACCGCGGCTCTAGCTAGCCCACGCGGATGACAAGCGGGCCCAGCGGCTGCGGGCCTACGTGACAGTGGGGATGCCCCCAGAAGCTGACTGGTGGGGCGCAAGCTGGACCGCGAGTTACGGCCTGAGAAAGCAAAGGGGTTTTCTGCAATAATGTTTGAGCGACTGACAGGTGGGGTCTCTAGGAGCGCGGGTTGCGAGCGAAACAAAAAGGGGGGGCTTAATGTAATTTTCCGCGGCCCGGGTACTGTTCTTCGTGTTCATCGTCTGACGAGGAATCGGCGCGCGGCGCGAGCGGGGGAATCGAACTAGGGTCGCGGGCGTGCGCGCGGAGGGGGCTAACCAGTGCGGCGGGTCAAGGGGAGTTGACAGGGAGGTAAGCGCGGGCTAGTTAGGGTGTGGCGCGGGGCGGAAAGCTTGCAGACAACGGCGAACGACGCGCACGGTGGGCGTTCGACGAAACGAACGGCAGGGCTAGGGCGGTACGGCGAGGCGGAACACGTCAGGGAGAAAGAGGGGCTCACCGCGGGCTCGACGGCGGGCTCGGATCGGAGCCAGGAGCGGCGGAGCGGCGAGATCGCTGGCGCCCCGGATCTAGGGTTTTCTGTAGTGCGGCGAGGTGCTGGCGGTGTTGGGGCTCCCTTCTTCGCGTTGGCATGGACAGGGTGACCCAGTGGAGCGTCCTCAGTCTTCCCGGCCTCTTCCACGACGAGCACGCCGGCTAGAACGACGAGGAGCAGAGGTAGACGGCGGCGAGCGGCGGCAGGAGCTGGGCATCGGGGAGGAAGAAGGGGAAGAAGAGGGCCGGCTTGGGGCGGATGTGGCGATGCAGGAGAGCCGTGTGAGAGGAGGAAAAGGGAGGGAGAGGGAGGAGGGTTGCCGTGTGGGCACGGCCAGGTAAAGGTGGCTCGGCCCCTTCTCCCTTTTCGCTTAGGCACGTGCTAGCTCGGCTGGGAGCAGGTAGGGCATGGCAGGGCGGCTGCAGGTGGGCCAGGGGAGGGGGAGACGCCGCAGCTGGGGCCAGCATGGCAGGAGAGCAAAGAGAGAGAGGAGAGAGGTTAGCTCGGGCTAGGTTTAGATGGGACTCGGGTTAGGGCTTCTTAGGTTAGATAGAGGGTTAGGGTTAGCTGAGGTGGGCTAGGGAGAGAGGGGGCCAGGTGGTGCTCATGGGAGAGAGAGAGAGATAGAGAGAGAGGAGAGATCAAAGTTAGGGTTTAGTAGAATTAAGGTTAGGAGAAATTAGAGAGAGGAGCTAGGTTTAGGTTTGTTTAGGGTTTAGATTTTTAAAGCTTGAGCAAAAGATCACCCCCAAGTGGAACATGATGAATGCTAGGAATTAACATGAGATGAAGGTGGAAGAGGATTTCAAGAAAAGAAAAAGAAAAGAATTATGGAATAGGCCTCATATGGTTCATGCATGGAGAAATAAAAATAAGAGAAAATGAGATGGGTGAGACTATGAGGATGGTGGAATGGTAGGAGATGGTTCCCCAAGATAGGATCCATTAAATCAAAAGAAGAACCAATGGAGTAAAAGGTGGTGAAGGAGTTTGCATGGCCCATGCAAAATAATAATGCCATAAATTTATTTTGTGAAAACAACAATAATATTATGGCATTATTCTTATGCATTTCCAAGAAGTGGAGAAAAAGGCAAGCAAAAGAATTTAAAGGTTTTGATCCACCCCAACTCTCATGAGCTAGAATAAAAATGTCAAAAGAAAAGAAAAACAAGCTCATGGTTAATGGGATGGTGGGATTATAAGGTGGTGGAAGGGAAAGGTGGTGGAATGGAAATAAAAGATATGCCCCCAACTCAACTTGGGCATTTAGACAATATATCACTAACCAAATACAATATCAAGAGGCAAATACAATTAATAATGCATATGAGAGAAAACCAAAAGAAAGAGGGTTTTATATGATGCTCAAATGCAAGGTGGCATGATGACATGAGCATGATATAATTATGATGCAACAATAATATATATGAAGTAGCCAATATCTTACTAGGACAAGTAGCATTACAATTGTTAGACAATTGGGATGCTACATCAATCATTTCAAATGACCACGCAATAACTTCTCCACAAGGCAAAGTCCTAACGCGTTCGGGGACTAGTGTTGGGGGCATGACCCCCGGGTAGACCAAGACGGGACCAACCGGCTGGCTCCAAGGAGCACACGCTGCCTGGACCCAGATCAAGGAACCGCAGCCGGGTGGAATTTCCACCCGGTCCATGCTCAAGTTTCCCTGGCTGGCCCGTCTAGCTCTAGCCGGGTAGCCAGAAGAACCAGCTAGGAGGCCGCTCCTAGCCGGCCGCCTCGGATCCGCTGGACATTGTACGGTGGGGATGACGCTCCTTGCTGAGCGCACCCTTGACCGGACAGGCTGGCTAGCCTGGCTGGCGCTATTGGACAACTGCACCCAAGCTAGAGGCTGACGAGTAAAGCAAGGGCTGACGAGGAAAGCCCTGGCTTACGCATAAAGAGTCGGCTGACGGATAAAGAGCCGGATGACAAGTAAAGCAGGGGCGTTGAGCGCTAAAGCATGGTCCTCCCCTGTAGTAGAGGCTTGACTAGACCCGGGCCTACCATTTGGCCCGGTCCAGTCGGCCCACTTTGTAAAGCCCAAATCCAAACAGTAAACCCTAGAACCCATCTTGTAATCTATCTCCTCGACCTATATATAAAGGGGGTAGCGCTAGGGTTCTAGGTAGGCTCAAGCAGAAGGAAAATAGACACAAGAAGAAGGACTTAGAGAATTCCTAGCAAGAAGTAGCTAAGGAAACAGCTCAAGGAGCACTTGTATTGGGCATTCGCCCCCTTTGATAGTAGATCCTTGCAGGAGTAGGAGTTTTACCCCGCCAAGAGGGCTCCGAACCTGGGTGCATCACTGTGTTTGCAGTATCTGTGCCCAACCCGTTGCGTGTAACCACTGATAGCAACCTGAGTGTCCCCTTCAAGCCATCCCCGATGGCACTGCCGTGTTCCACACCACGACATTACCTTTCTCCTTGTGGTCATCATAGAAAGAGGCAAGGAACTCATAGGTGAGCTTGGTATAGGTATGGTGTCTTGTGTAGGCGAGTAGAGATAGCCTTGAATTTGCACACATGAGGTCGAAGTCTGCACTCAACCCTGTCGCGATGAGAAAGCTATCATCGGCCCAACGTGTGGGCATTACCCTTCTTGATGAAACCATGGCCAACTTGCTATTGAGCTCGGCCTAGAGCCCCGAGATCTCGCTATGTTGGAGCTTGCTCTTGCGAAAAATGCTACCAATTTTGTTCATCTTGATGCGCTGAAAAATTTCACCATGAAACCATAGGCATATAGTTTCTACATGATATACGAACGATTCTACATGGAAAAATTTAATCCTAACGTGAGAAATCAAAAGGAAAAAACAAAATAAGCTTGAGTTCATCCACTAGATCAATGTGAGAGTTTCAACCATGGAAATTTGAAAATAAAGCATGGATAGGGAGAGAACATACCGATTTGTTGATTCCCCAACTCAAATGAACAAAATCTGCGAAGAATCAAGAATTCTTTCTTACCCTGAACCTTAGCAAAACACCTTGTTTTTGACAGAAAAGTGACAGTAAAAATTGTCGACCAACAACAGCATGTATAGAGCAGGATTTTTAGTACTACTGAGCTTCTTCTCCTCAACTAGAGATTCACTTTTTAATCTGGACAAAATGATTAAGCTAGTTTTTATAGATAAAACTCAAACTTTTATTTTTATTTTTATTCTACGCTTGTTCAATCAATATTTCTACTACTTTTTGGCAACTGCATCTTCACGGGCGCGCTTCCGCAAGGATGTCTATGAAAAAGTCGTAGGAATGCGATGAACATTTTATTCTGTAATTTATTTTATTAATGTGATGGGTTGACTCCCATTAAGCATTTTATTAAGAATGGTTGAATAATTAAACCCCTGCTCTGTTCTCGGATTCTTACCTTTGGTTACCCCTTATCGAAGGCACTTACCACATGAACTCGTTTTGCTAGTGGAATATATCTTTCTCCTGCTTCCAGCTTCTTTGGAAAATACCAGATGATTTCAGCATCATAAACATTGAAGATTATTTTCCCCCAGCACAATCAACTGACGCTCCTATAGTACTAAGGAAAGGCCTTCCAAGTATTATGGATAATTTGTCATCCTGTGGCATTTCAAGAATAATAAAATCAGTGGGAATAACATGCTCATCTATTCTAAGTAGAACATCCTCAATCATACCAATGGGTTGTTTAGTGGACTTGTCATCCATCTGTAAAGTGATAGTAGTCGGGAAATAGTCCCTAATCCTAACCTTTTATAGAGGGAATATGGCATTACACTAACTCATGCACCTAAATCACACAAAGCATTGTGAATATTTGTTTTGCCAATTGAGCATCAAATAGTTGGTATTCTGAGATCTCACGATTTAGACAATAGCTTCTCATTAGAAGGATAACTAGTCACCATGGCAACGGTTTCAGTTATTTCTTTTTTTCTACTAAGAATATCACAGAGGAATTTAGAATAGGTAGGAACTTTTATTGCATCCGCAAATGGAATTTCTAGACAAAGATCACTAAGTGCCTTTTTGAAAAGAATCATAGATTACCTGATCCGGTGCTTTATTTTTCGATATGGATAAGGAAGCTTTTTCTCACCTTTCTTATTCTTGTATTTCACCTTTTGTGGGGGATTAGGCTCTTTTGTTGCTTTCTTTTGTTGCTGCTTATCGCTCTTCTTCTTTTCTACCACAACAACTTCATCTTCATTGCTTGTCTCTTTTTCTTCTCTTGGATCAACTATGTCTGCATCAGTGTCATAACAGTCATCTTTTGCATCATTTTGGTCCTCCATGGTTTGATCTTGTGTTTCTTGAGCAGTTTCATCTTGAGGATCCACCAGTGTATCATATTCTTGGCTTGCTTTGAGTAGGGCCTTTTCCTTTCGATCTTTTTCAGCTTCATATTCTGGTGGTCCTAATGGTCTTGTAACAATTGCACCTCTCCTTGTAACAATATTAGTAGAAACAGGAATATCTATATCATCTTGAAGAAAAAATTGATAACTAGATGCTATTTGTTCACATTGGGTTTCAATCATACTAAGATACTTGTGAAATAATTTTATTTCTTGGTCAATCTCATCATAATTTTCCGTGAATTCTGCCAAAATCTTTTTATGTCTTTGAAAATGCTTATGCAGGTTATTATGATATTTTGCTTGTCGATGTTTTAATTCTTAAAAAACATTTCTAGTTTCATCTTCTTCAGTAAAAACTTGTAACAAGTTTACTTTGTTTTCCTTAACAAGTTCAGAAGGTATACCTTTTTCTTTCATAGTTTTGCGTACTTCGGGCATAAGATCAGGAGTTATACAAAATATCCCTTTTTCTAGCTTAGTGCCGAAATCAGGATTATATAAAGAATCACTCTTAGCCCTAGTGGACATAAATTCCAAACATGCTTTATTAGTTAAGGTATTTATCAATCCTCCTGATGATAGGTCAAGCAACTCTCTGCATTGAGTATTAAGACCATGGTAAAATAAATGGCAAATAGTTGATTCAGAATAGCCATGATTAGAAATACTATTGATCATTCCAAAGAATCTATCCTAGGCTTGTGGGTAGTTTTCTCCCACATTCTGACTAAAATTGCCTATATTCTTTCTGATTTCAGTTACCTTTTAAAAGGATTAAACATGTTTATAAATTAAACAATACAGTTTTCCCAACATTTAATGTAATGACGAGGGAGAGAATATAACCAGTCTAGAGCCTTACCTTTAAGAGACCAACGAAATAATTTTAGACGAGAGAAGTCTCTTGGCAAACCTTTTGGTCCAAACGATGTTATCATATCATCATACTCTCTAAGATGTCTTCATGGGTCTTCATCTTCCCTTCCACTGAAAGATTTTTCCTGCAAAATTTTAATAATTCCACCATCAATATATTCTCTAACTCTAGGATTAGGAAATTCTACTCGTTGTTTAAGAAAAGCAAAATTTGGAGCATTATATTCTCTAAGAGTTTTCTCAGGTTTCTTGGGAGTTGTCCTATCAATGGACATGATTTCCATAAAATCACTCAGGTTTTCAACTTCAACCTTATTTGATCTTAAAAGTTTTTCAATAATTTCCTCACACCTTTTAATAGGCACGCGCTCAATATAATCTGGTAAATAGGTCCTACTGGAGCGTGTAGACACTTTGTCTCCTAGGGAGACCATTTTGTAATAGTAACACCTGAAATGTCAAGAGACAAACACTTAGAGCTTAGCTCTCCGGCAACGGCGCCCGAAAATAGCTTTATGTCTGCAAGTGCACAGATCGTTTGTAGCTAGTTTGAAATTTGAAGTATAGATATCGATCCCACAGGGAGCCCAAAGGTAAGTGTTTATGAATGAAGTCTCTGTCACACTCAAAGTTGTCACAGGTCTTCGAGTGAATTGATTGTAAGTGTGGAAATAAGAATGAAATTTGGATTAAAATGGATGTATTTAAATAAAATTAAAATGTAAACTTCAGGATTAAAAAGCATAAAAGTAAAGAACGATTCGATTATTTGTGGTTTTCTGCAGATGACAAAGATGGCGCGGGGAGATACAGTTCATGGTGATAGTGACTGTGCCAGGTGGACGAATGACAAGTGTAACAATTATAATATTATAAATATATGTGTAGGCGAGCAACCCATAATTAGCCAGAACTCCTCTTGGTAGATTCATCCCAACTTCAGTAATCCTACTAGCCTGTTACCAAAACCATGGTCAGTCACTAGAAAATTAAGATCCTTCAGGTTGCTTAGCAATTAAGTTCCTTGGATCAGACTAATGCAATAAACACAGTGGTTCCTCATGATCCACAAGTCAAACTAGTTTCCCATTGATATCCCCGTGTCACTCGGGGGTCATCAGTCTGCTAGCGAACAAGATTCTATCTATGTAGAATAAAGCATCATGTTGCCTGGGCCCTTAGTTGGACAACAAGCATTAGGCATCCCACAGATAGTCAAGCAAACATAATATAATAATTAAAATCAATCAAAAACTAATGGAAAATATGTGGAAGCACATCACATCTCACCAATCCCTTACATCTCCCACGCCCAAGGAACTTACTCACACATGAGAGAAGAAAGCATCATCGATATAATTAAATAAAGGGAGTTCTTCTCGATATTATCGTGGAGATCCACAATAAGAATAGAAAAGTAATCCAACACAATTCAAGATAGGAAGAAACAATCTCAAACCCTAATCTTGCAAAGTGAAGATCTCTCTCTCTCTCAAGTACAAGTAATGGCTATGAGGGTGTGATGGCTAGGAGGTCGAAGATCGTGGAGCGAGATAAAGAACGTCTTCCCCTCCTTCTCCGGATCTCTTCTTTCTCCTTTCTGGATGGGATGGCGGCTGCTATGTTACGATTTCGCATCTGGCCTCTTCATGAAAGTTGTGCCTTTTGACAAGACGGAGGAGGCGGTAACTATATGGCCGGAAAAATATTCCCTCCATATAGTTGCTCATCAAAGCTTTTGTACACCTCCCTTGATTGCTTCCAAAAATAGACTTGCTTGTTTTCGCCTGAATATTGTGTTTCTCTTGTTAAAACCTTCTGTTGATGTTCTAAACCTGAAACACACATTAAAAACCAAGTTTTCTTTGCTACCGAAGTATTAGCGTTAGGTAAAGCTAGAAAATGATCAAATCTCGAAGAAAACCATCAATAAAAACCATCAAAAATATGTTGAATCTCATAGCTATCAGTGAACACAGGAATACATCTTCGTCTCTGTGTCCTTCAGATAGTTCTCAACCGATCTCTTACTTGTGTTTTTTACATTGTGATAGCCTTCATGCTTGCAGTATATTGTATCATCATATAGGTTACCTAACCTAGTTTGCATTTAGGCACACTTATATTCCACAAAGCCTACAACTTGCAAAATATTACAAAGAATTTTGTAGAAACCTATTCACCCCCCCTCTAGGTGAACCATCTTACACTTTGAATTGGTATCAGAGCCAAGGGCTCTTATTAGGGCTTTACCGCCTAAGAGAAAAGATGGTTTTCTCTGATGACGAGGAGTACAAGACTTATTCGGTCAAGGAGCTTCGTGCACTCTTTGCCAAAAGATCCCGTGAAAAGGCTAAGGCGGATTCTGATCTCGTTGCTCGAATAAGTTTCCTTGAAGGACGTTTTACGGGGATGGGCGAGGGTGCCATGCTTGTTGGACCTTTGGTAGTACCTCATGGGAGGCTGATGGACACCAGTAAGGAGACCATGAACAAGTCCTCTAATGAGAGTGACCTGACGAAAGTCTCCATGCCTCCTAATCCATTTCCGTATATATATCCTAAGCAAAATAACATCATGGCTCATATTAATGGTTCAGGTCCCGCACCTCATTATGATGGAACTCACTTCTCTCATTGGAAAGCTTCTATGGAATCTCCTCTTTGCAGCTGCAGTGTGGAGCTTTGGGAAATAGTGTACAAAGGCATCTATCCACAAGATCCCGACAACCTCACTACGGGAGAGTACTATGACCGTCAACTAAATGCAATAGCTTGTGACAAGATAAGGAGTGCCATTTACTGCACTCTCCATGATCAAGTTAGTGACATCCCCACTACAAAGGATCTTTGGGATATGATTGTCAATCTCCAAGAGGGAGCGTCTCTTATCCAAAAGTCCAAGTATGAAGCTGCCAAGTCGGAGATAAACATGTTCATGAACCACGATGGTGAGTCCATCATGGAAGCATACAAGAGACTTGTTTCCCTCCATGTGAAGATTAGTGGTCTTGCTTATGACAAGTATGATGATGGGTTAAACTTGAATGATGAGATCATCAAGTCCAAGATTGTTTCCATGATCACAGCCACCGACAAGATGCTTGCCTTGAACTTGTAAATCCAAGATTTAGCTAGCCATTTCTCTCCTGATGATCTAGTATCATATCTTATTTCCACGGATAACTTGGTAGATGAAGGACAAAAGATCAATGAGATCAACCGTGCTATTGGGTATTCTCATTCTCTAGCATTGAATGCCAAGCATGTGCAAGAAGATCTTGCAAGTGAAGAAGAGAATGATAGTTATGGAGTTGATGATATGCTCTCTCAACTTGCACTCTTCACCAAGAACTTGAAGTTCCAAATAAGGAGAAGTTCAACCGGACCAAGTGAGAAGAAGAGGACTTGCTACAATTGTGATGAGTCAGATCACTTTGCCGACAAGCGCCCATATGAGAAGAGACTTGACAAGCCCAAGTATGAAGAGGGCGCCAAGACAAGATTGAAGTCAAGCCCCATCAACGAAAGATACAAGAGGAACAAGAAGCGTGATGGCAAAGGCTTCCTAGGCCAAGAATACTTATCGGTGCAGAGAGTGAAGATGAGGAGAAGGTTGTGGGAGTGTCCATCTTGGCTTTTGCTGAACCCATGTCAATCTTCACATATGACTACACCAAGGACTATGCCAACGGCTCCACTACACCCCAAGGTCACCGATACTTGCCTTATGGCAAGAATCTCCAAGGACACATGCGATGAGGAGTGTGAGGACGAAAAGAAGGTGTTTGGTGAGCCTACTTTGGTTTACACCGAACCCGGGTTACTACTCACCTACTACTATACCAAGGACTACATTGATGAATCTCCTACTCCCAAGGTCGTCGGCTCTTGCCTTATGGAAAAGAGCACCAATGTAATCTCTTCTCCTCCATCTCTCTCTAGCATCTTGGATGATCATGTTAGTATCAATGATAGTGACAATGATGAATTTGATGAAAACTATGTACAATAAATGTATAAAATCATGAAGTCTCTTCCTAGCAATGCTCGTGCTAGATTCAATAAAATAATAGCCCTTGTCAACTCACGCGACGAGACCATTGATAGCTTGGAATATCATATTTATGATGAGAAATGGAGATTCAATCTCCTTGAGCAAGAGCTAAGCAAGGAAAAGAACATCACTTCACTTCTTAAACAACGAATTGAAATCTATGAACTTGATAAGGCAAAAGATGTGGATACCCTAGATAGGGATATTACCTTGTCCCAAGAGCTTGATTCTTCAAAGAAGGAACTTGAGATTGCTCGTTCTTCTCTCATGAATGACCTTGAGTACCTTGATAAAGCTAATTTGCTTGTCAAGTGTGAGCTCCTAAAACTTGGGGAGAATCATGATCAACTTCGAGTACCATATGAAAAGGCTCTTGGTACATTGAAGGATCCAATCATTGTTGAGAATATTACTTGTGCTTCTAACTCTACCTTGGATCAAGCTTGTCTTCTTGAGAAAAGCAAGAAGTTGAAGGAACAACTTGAGAAGGAGCGTCTCACACCTACCTCCAAGGGCAAGATTCTTGATGAGGTTCTTGATTGCCAAACGGTGAGAGTTCCAAGGCAAGGTATGGGGTTTTACCCCAAAACAACAAGAATGGTGCCAACCCACCTAAGAAGATCAACTTTGTGTGGGAAGGGCACAAGCGGTTCACCAAGTAAAGAAGAATGTTGTGAATGGGGGAGCCACAAGGGGCAACCCCAATCACAATTTTGCGGGAAAGTCTAATCCATCCTATGTGCTATGTAAGGGCACCCAAGGAGATGTGTATGCAAATATGTTGGCCCTAGCAATGGTTATGCTTATAGGTGGTACTCAATTTGGCTACCAAAAGATCTTGTTGCTAATGCTAGGGGACCCATTACTCAATGGGTTCCTAAATCAAAGAATTGATTTTGTAGGGGTATGCCTCCAGTGGATCAAAGTGGGTGTTTAATGGTGGATGCACTAATCATATGACCAGAGGTAGAAGTGCGCTTGACCAATTCATTCATGATGTAAATTCAACGTCAAGCATCACTTTTGGAGACAACTCTAAAGGAAAGGTACTAGGTTATGGCAAGTTGGCGCTCTCTAAGGCTTTGACCCTAGAGACCATAATGCTTGTTGAGAACCTTGGCTACAACTTGCTTTCAATTAAACATCTTGCAGATGACAGTTATGATTCCTATTTTTCGAGAACATTTGTGGAAGTCTTTAGGAGTGACAATCTCAACTTGGTCCTTGTTGGATATGTGGAAGACGACCTTTACGTGGTCGATATCTCGCAATAGAACCAATCTCTTTCATGTCTAATGGCCAAGGTTGACGAGGGATGGCTTTGGCATCGCTGCCTTGGCCACGTCAACATGAGAAATTTTAAACAACTCCCAAAGTGTGAGCATATTGTTGGACTAACTGGTGTGTCTTTTGAGAAGGATCGTGTGTGTAGTGCTTGCATCTCCAGAAAGCAACACGGGAAGAGTCATCCATCAATATCCAAGGTGGCCACCTCAAGACCTTGGGAGCTTCTCCATTTGGATCTCTTTGGGTCATCAACATATGATACTCTAGGTGGAAGAAAGTATGGTCTTGTCATCGTTGATGATTATTCAAGGTACACTTGGGTCTTCCTCCTCAAGACAAAGGATGAGACCTACAAGTACTTGATGATCTTTGCCAAGCAATCTCAACGTACCCATGAAGTGGAAATCATACCATTAGGACCAACAATGGCATCGAATTAAAGAACTACACCATGCAAGAGTTCGTTCAAGATGAGGGAATCAAGCATGAATTCTCAGCTCCATATACCCCTCAACAAAATGGTGTAGTTGAAAGGAAGAATCGGACTATCATCGAGATGGCAAGAACAATGTTGAGTGAGTTCAAGTCACCCCACAACTTTTGGGTAGAAGCCATTGCTACCGCGTTTCACTACTCGAACCGGCTCTTCCTCCAAGCTCCCTTTGAGAAGACTCCATACAAGATTCTCACAAATAACAAGCCCAATGTCAACTACTTCCGTGTCTTTGGGTGTAAGTGCCTCGTTAAGAACAAGAAAGAAAAGCTCGGTAAATTCGAATCGGAAACTATAGAGGGTACCTTTGTTGGTTATGCGGAAAACTCTCATGCTTATAGATACTACAACAAAACCAATGGTTGTGTTTAAGTATCTTATGACGTGGAGTTTTTGAAGAATAATGGCCCCCAAGAGTGGCAAGTTGTTCCACGTGTTATAGGTGATGGAGATTCTTCTCAAGTCATCAAGTTGATGGGAATTGGGCATATTTTTTCCACCGAATATCATATTCATGATAAAGAAGTTGCTGGGGGAGGATCAAGCCCAACTCAAGAAGATCCTAGCTCTACTAAAGTTGAACCATCAAGTGCACCACAAGATGAACAACTCTCACAAACTGAAGAACAAGAACCAAGCCCTCATCCCATTGAGAAAGAACAAGATGACGAACAAGTTCCTCAAAACCAAGGTCAATCTCAAGAAGTTGTCAATGTTCAAGGATCGTCAAAAGATGAATTTGGTGATCATGAAGGCACAACTAGAAAGATCAAGTCCGCCTCTATTGCAAGTGGGATCCAAGTTAATAATATACTTGGAAGCATATCAATAGGGATCGAGACTCGCAACAAGAAGAAGCATCTCACTACCTTTTGTGGCCCTCATGCATTTGTGTCCAACTTTGAGCAACTCAAGGTCCATGAAGCTTTGGAGGATCCGGATTGGGTCATTGCCATGCAATAAGAACTCGAGTGCTTCACCCGCAATGAAGTTTGGTCTCTTGTGGAGAGGCCTAAAGATCGTCGCATCAATGTCATTAGGACCAAGTGGGTGTTCAAGAACAAGCAAGATGAGAATGGAACTGTCATAAGAAACAAAGCAAGGTTAGTGGTGCATGGGTATGCCCAAATAGAAGGTATTGACTATGAGGACACCTCTGTGCCCATTTCTCGCCTTCAAGCTATTCATCTATTGCTTCCATATGCATCTTTTCATAACTTCAAGCATTATCAAATGGATGTGAAAAGTGCATTTCTTAATGGTCCCTTGAAATAGGTTGCATATGTAGCTCAACCCCCGGGTTTCGAAAACACACGCTATCCCAACCATGTGTACCTACTACATAAGACTCTCTACGGACTAAATCAAGCTCCTCGTGCTTGGTATGAGCACCTTAGGGATTTCTTACTCATGGATGGATTTAGCATGGGTAAGGTCAATTCCACCCTTTTCACCAAACGGGTTAAAGGGGGTAGCTTATTCATTGTCCAAATTTATGTGGATGATATTATCTTTGGTGGAGCTAATGAATCTCATAACCAAGATTTTGCCAAGTTGATTTCCTAGGCTTCATTGTGAAGCAATTTTCTCAAGGCACTTTCATATCCAAAGAGAAGTGCATGAAGTACATGCTCGCGAAGTTTGAGATGACCAATGCCAATCCCATGAAGACACCCATTCCTCTCAATGGGAAACTTGGTTTTGGAAAAGGTGAGAAGGATGTGGACCAAAAGGTATATCGCTACATGATTGGTTCCTTGCTCTACCTTTGTGCTTATAGGACGGATATCATGTTAAGTGTTGGAATGTGTGCTCGTTTTCAATCTGCTCCCAAGGAAAGCCATTTGATGGCGGTCAAACGGATTTTTAGGTACCTTGTTCTCACTCCTACACTCGGGCTTTGGTATCCAAAGGGGTCAACCTTTGAGCTTGTTGGCTATTCGGATTCGGATTGGGCCAATGATAAGGTTGACCAAAATTCGACCTCTAGTGCTTGCCAATTCCTTGGTCGGTTGTTGGTCTTCCAAGAAACAAAACTCCACCGTCCTATCCACCGTCGAAGCCGAATACATCTCTATGACATCTTGTTGTGCTCAATTGTTATGGATGAGGCAAACCTTGAAATACTATGGTGTTTCTATTGGTATGGTTTCTCTTCTATGTGGCAATGAAAGTGCAAGAAATATCTCCAATAACCCTGTCAAACATTGCTGCACCAAACATATTGACATCCGCCACCACTTCCTACGTGACCATGTCACAAATGGTGACATCAATCTCACTCATCTGGGAATGATGTTCCAATTGGCGGATATTTTCATGAAGCCTTTGGATGAATCCAGTTTTGTCATGTTGAGGTGAGAACTCGGTATTCTAGATCCTTAAAACTTGGATTTATTTCCTTGTATTATATTCTTGGTCTTAAATTGCTATGTATCCTAGTTGCGTAGAACATGTGGGGATAGTCATCCTACCATGCCTTAGTTTGATGAATACCTATGTGTGTGATATTAATTGATCTTGTGTCATGATATGGGTCCAAGCATCTATATTTGAGGCGCCATGGCATGCATGCTTAAACATAGGTGGAGAAATCCCCCGCCAACCATCGGCTTCTGTTTTTTGGCTCTTATCACATGTGGCTCTTGATATTCTCGAATCATGCCTATTATTGTTATTGTGTGTTTGAACTTGGTTCTTTTCCAATAGGCAATCCTAGATCACATGCTTCCTCTACCCATTTGGAGTCAACTATCTTCTTCTACATGCACATGCCATCCTTGAAAAATTTCTATTTTATGAAAAAAAATCAGATTTTTTTCTAGGCTTTCCGGTCTGTGGCCCGGCCTGACCGGCTGCAGGACCAGATCGTCCGGTGCATGGGCCGGATATGAACCGAGTGTATCCAAACATGCGAATAGAGAAGTCCCGGTTGAACTTCGGTGGTCAGCCCGGTCCAGACCGAGCGCTCCGGTCCTAGATCCGGTTGACCAGACTTGCCACCAAATCTTCCCCGTGACCTCCCTATACCCAGATTCTGGTTTTAAGTTTGGTTATCTGGCCTAGGGATCGACCGGTCCAGTCTACATCTCAGTTGAACCGGCTCCCACACCGGATTTGAGAATTTCCTCCTCCTTCTTCTTCCTGGCTCAGTCCCACCCTTCCACCAGTTACCGTTTCACTTCCCCCGACCCCTTCTCTCTCCCTTGTCGCCCCTCCCACCCTCCCCTCCTCTCCTGGGTGATTCTACCCCTAGGATCCATAGATCAGGCCACCAAATCATGTAGAAGGACCTTTGGAGGCTCTCCACCGAAGCAATATCTACATATCACCGTGGTTTGGGAGCATTTTTATGTTATTCCACCTCAAGGGCTCTTTGGTTTTCCTCCAAGGGAAGCCATGTCTTCAGGTAATCCTTTGCTCCCACTCTTGTGCTTCTCAAATCCCCATGGTTTGCTATACATCTTGCTGGATTAGACAAGTTAGGGTTCCACCTTTGTTCTTGTATGCCAACCATGTCAAACCTGAAGGAAATATGCCCTGAGAGGCAATAATAAAGTTGTTATTATGTATTCCTTGTATATGATAGATGTTTATTTTGCATGCTATACTTGTATTGATAGGAAACGTCAATACATGTGTGTTTAATAAACAAATAAAAGGTTCCTAGTTATGCCTCTCTTATAGACTAGCTTGTTGATTAACAAGATGATCAAAGTTTTCTGATCATGGACATTGGATGTTGTTAATAACGAGGTCACAACATTTGTGAAATGATGTGATGAACATTCATCCTAAGTATAGCATTACGATCAAAGTCATTATGTTTATATTGCTATAACATCATACGAAGTAATCTTAGTCCTTAGACCATGAGATCGTGTTAATTGCTAACACCGGAAGAGTATCTTGATAACATCAAACGTCACACCATAACATGGTGACTATAAAGGTGGGTTCAGTGCTAACAAAGGTGTTATGTTGAGTCTCATGGATCAGGAGTGGAATTTGTCAATCCCGATGACGGATTGATATACTCCGGGCCCTCTCGGTGATATCACATTGAGATAGCTTGCAAGCAAGTGATGTGATCACTAGAATGTTATATCACGGGAACGAGAAAAGAGTGCATGTCGGTAGTTTCGACAAATTCAAGGAGTTGACTACGATGAGACATAGTTTAGATCGTTGCTGGGCTAGTGTCTTGATATGGTATTGTTGTAAGTAGATGTATGATAGATACTCTTACAACACACTTAACGTGTAAGTTCCATAGACCCTGGCCTTACACACAAAGGAATGATAAAGATCATACCACGATGCATATGATAGAGATCAAATGCATGGACTATATCATCCCACTTCACACATTAGATGTTTGCATCTTATATTGCTAGTTTGGCGCTTTTAGGAGCATTGTAAGATGATCCCCCATTTAAATATCAAGATAAAATGTGTTCTTCCTTAAGTATGCACTGTTCTATGGATTGTGTTTCGAGACATCACGTGATGATCGGGTGTACTCGACTCTACGCTTTCATACAACGGGTGTAAGACAGTTTTACACACACGAATACTAAGGTTCTTACTTGGCGAGCCTAGCATGTACAGACATGGCCTCGGAACACGGACCGAAAGGTTAAGCATGAGTCATATAGTTGATATGATGCCCATATAGATGCTCGCCTTTGAAGCTACACCGACTCACGTGATGATCGGACTTGGTGTAGTGGATTTGGTTCATGTAATCACCAAAAGGACATGAGGGATGTCGTTTTTGAGTGGGAGTTCATTAGTAATTTGGATTAGTTGAACTCAACCTATCATAAAATTAGTCTAAATAAAACTTTACAAAATCTGTTGTAGATGGCACCACCTGCTTTTAATTTCAATGTGTTCATGGAGAAAGAGAAACTTGCTGTAAATGGTAGCAACTTCACCAACTGGGTTATGAATTTGAGGATTCTCCTTAGTGCTGCACAAAAGCAATATGTGCTAGAGGCGCCGCTAGGACCCCCACCAGCTCCTGATGCCCCTGATAAGGAAAATAAAGTCTATATAACTCGTCAGGAGGACCACAACTTAGTTCATTGCGGCATACTGTATGGGCTAGAGCCAGAACTTCGAAAGCGTCTCGAAAATGGCAATCCCTTTGATACCATGGGAGAATTGAAAATGATTTTCGATACCCATGCTACCGTAGAGAGCTATAATGCTTCTGAAAAGTTCTTTAGCTGCATGATGGAGGAGAACAACTCCGTTAGTGAGCATGTACTCAAAATGTCTGGGTACGCTGATAAGCTTGTGTCCTTGGGAATAACGATTCCCATTGACTTAGGCATATATCATGTTCTCCAATCTCTGCCACCTAGCTACAAGAGCTTCATGATGAACTATAACATGCAGGGCATGAAGAAGTCTCTTCACGAGCTTTTGTCAATGCTTAAGACTGCAGAAGTGGAGATTAGGAAAGAACATCAAGTGTTGATGATCAATAAGACCACCGGTTTCAAGAAGGATAAGAAAGGCAAGCAGAAGGGAAAGAAGGGCGGCAAAACTGTTGCCACACCTGAAAAGAAATCCCAAGCTGGCCCCAAGTCTGATACCGAGTGCTACTATTGCAAGGGGACTGGCCATTGGAAGTGCAACTGCCCCAAGTATTTGGCGGACAAGAAGGCCGACAAGGCAAACAAAGGTATATGTGATATACATGTTATTGATGTGTACTTGACTAGTACTCACAGTAGCACCTGGGTATTTGATACGGGATCGGTTGCTAATATATGTAACTCGATTTAGGGGCTGCGGAACAAGCGACAATTATCAAGGGATGAGGTCACGATGCGGGTCGGCAATGGATCAAGAGTTGATGTGGTCGCCGTCGGAATGATGCCTCTCCATATGCCATCGGGATTAGTGATAAATCTAAATAATTGTTATTTGGTGCCTGCACTAAGCATGAACATTGTATCCGAATCGTGTTTGATGCGAAGTGGTTATTCCTTTAAATCTGAAAACAATGGTTGTTCGGTTTATATGAATGATATCTTTTATGGCCATGCACATGTGATGAATGGTTTATTTCTGTTGGATCTCGATAGTAGTATTACGCATATTCATAATGTTGATGCTAAATGATTAAACTTGATAATGATATATCTGCATATATGTGGCACTGCCGCCTAGGTCATATTGGCGTCAAACGCATGAAGAAACTCCATTCTGATGGACTTTTGGAATCACTTGATTTTGAATCATTTGATACATGTGAGCCATGCCTTATGGGCAAGATGACTAGAACGTTGTTTTCCGGTTCGATGGAACAGGCGACAGATTTATTAGAAATCATACATACTGATGTGTGTGGACCAATGAGTGTGTCGGCGCGAGGTGGATATCGTTATTTTGTTACTTTCACAGATAATTTGAGTAGATACGGGTATATCTATTTGATGAAACATAAGTCTGAAACCTTTGAAAAGTTCAAGGAATTTCAAAATGAAGTGGAAAATCATCGTAACAGAAAGATCAAATTTCCGCGATCCGACCGTGGAGGAGAGTATCTTAGTTACAAATTTAGCATACATATGAAAGACTATGGAATAGTTTCACAACTCACGCCTGCCGGAACACCACAACGTAATGGTGTGTCAGAACATCGTAATCGTACTTTATTGGATATGGTTCGCTATATGATGTCTCTGATTGACTTACCACTATCATTTTGGGGTTATGCACTGGAAACCGATGCATTCACTTTAAATCAGGCACCATCTAAATCTGTTGAAACGACACCGTATGAATTATGGTTTGAAAACAAACCTAAGCTGTTATTTCTTAAAGTTTGGGGATGCGATGTTTATGTGAAGAAACTTTAGCCAGATAAACTCGAACCCAAAGCAGAAAAATGTGTCTTCATAGGATACCCTAAGGAAACGATTGGGTATACCTTCTATCACAGATCCGAGGGCAAGGTTTTTGTTGCCAAGAATGGATTCTTTCTTGAGAAGGAGTTTCTCACGAAAGGTGTGAGTAGTCGGAAGGTAGAACTTGAAGAGGTTATTGAACCATCTCTTCATGAAATGGCGAGTGGCGTAGCACCGGAAGTTGTTTCGGAGTTGACTTCACCTGATGAAGAGAGAGCTAATGATAATGATCATGAAACTCCGAAAGAGGATACTACCAAACCTCGCAGGTCAAGCAGGACACGTGCAGCTCTTGAACTATACATCAATCATGTTATGAATTTCATGATTGATGAAATGGATGACCCTCCGACGTATGAAGAAGCGATGATGAGCCCGGATTCCAACAAATGGCTAGAAGCCATGAAATTCGAGATGGAATCCATGTACGAAAACCAGGTTTGGACCTTGCTAGACTTTACCTCACGATCGAAAGGTTGTTGAGAATAAATGGATTTTCAAAAGAAAAAATGATGCTGATGGTAATGTGACCATCTATAAAGCTCGACTTGTCGCAAAGGGGTTTCGACAAATTCAAGGAGTTGACTACGATGAGACATTCTCTCCCGTAGCAATGCTAAAGTCGGTTAGGATTATGTTAGCAATTTCTTCATATTTCGATTATGAAATATGGCAGATGGATGTCAAAACTGCGTTCCTCAATGGTAATATTGAAGAAGAGTTGTATATGATATAACCTAAGGGTTTTGTCGATCCTAAGGATGTTGATAAGGTATGCAAGCTTCAGCGATCCATCTATGGACTGAAGCAAACATCCTGGAGTTGGAATCTCCGCTTTGATGAGGTGATCAAAGAGTTTGAATTTGTCCAAACTTATGGAGAGGCTTGTATTTACAAGAAAGTGAGTTGGAGCAATGTGGCATTTCTGATATTATATGTGGATGACATATTATTGATTGGAAATGATATAGATCTTTTAAATAGTGTTAAAAGTTATCTAAACAACAAATTTTCGATGAAAGACCTTGGTGAAGCTTCATATATATTAGGCATTAAAATCTATAGAGATAGATCAAGGCGCCTAATTGGGCTATCGCAAAGTACATACCTTGATAAGATATTAAAGAAGTTTAATATGGACGGAAGTAAGAAGGCGTTCTTACCTATGTTGCAAGGTAAGACACTAAGTAAGACTCAAAGTCCGGTTACGGCGAAAGAAAGAGAGATAATGGATAAGATCTCCTATGCCTCAGCCATAGGCTCTATTATGTACACCATGCTATGTACAAGACCAGATGTGGCACATGCTATTAGTTTGACTAGTAGGTACCAATCTGATCCAGGTTCGAAACACTGGATAGCGGTCAAGAATATCCTTAAGTACTTAAGAAGAACTAAGGATATGTTTCTTATATATGGAGGTGAAGAAGAGCTAGTCGCTAAGTGTTATGTCGATGCTAGCTTTGACACCGATCTGGATGACTCTAAGTCTTAATCCGGATATTTATTTCTCTTGAACGGAGCAGCAATTAGTTGGAGGAGTTCCAAACAACCTATGGTGGCTGGATCAACGACGGAGGCGGAATATGTTGCTGCTTCAGAAGCGGCGCAGGAAGCGGTTTGGATGAAGGAGTTCATAACAGAACTAGGTGTGGTTCCTAGTGCATTGGACCCAATGGTGATCTATGGTGACAACAATGGAGCCATAGCTAACTCCAAGGAACCAAGGTCTCACAAGAATTCCAAGAATATTAAGCGCAGGTTTACTCCATCCGCGAGCATGTCAAGGATGGAGATATAAAGATTTGTAAAGTACACACGGACCTAAATGTAGCAGATCCGTTGACTAAAGTTCTCCCTAGGGCAAAACATGATCAACACCAGAACTCCATGGGTGTTAGATTTATCACTATGTGAACTAGATTATTGTCTCTAGTGCAAGTGGGAGACTGAAGGAAATATGCCCCGAGAGGCAATAATAAAGTTGTTATTATATATTCCTTGTATATGATAGATGTTTATTTTGCATGCTATAATTGTATTGATAGGAAACATCAATACATGTGTGTTTAATAAACAAATAAAAGGTTCCTAGTTATGCCTCTCTTATAGACTAGCTCGTTGATTAACAAGATGATCAAAGTTTTATGATCATGGACATTGGATGTTGTTAATAACGAGGTCATAGCATTTGTGAAATGATGTGATGAACATTCATCCGAAGTATAGCATTATGATCAAAGTCATTATGTATATATTGCTATAACATCATACGAAGTAATCTTAGTCCTTAGACCATGAGATCATGTTAATTGCTAACACCAGAAGAGTATCTTGATAACATCAAACGTCACACCATAACAGGGTGACTATAAAGGTGGGTTCAGTGCTAACGAAGGTGTTATGTTGAGGCTCATGGATCAAGAGTGGAATTTTTCAATCCCGATGATGGATAGATATACTCTGGGCCCTCTCGATGATATCACATTGAGATAGCTTGCAAGCAAGTGATGTGATCACTAGAATGTTATATCACGGGAACGAGAAAAGGGTGCATGTCGGTAACGAGATCAAACTAAGTATTTGGATACCGATGATCGAATATCGGATATGTATTATATCATGAGACAAAGGGATTAAGTTACTAGCGTTAAAGGTTCTCACGATCATAGAAGTCATCGTTGAATGTGCAGGAGTCGGTATGGATCTCCAGGTCCTGCTTCTGATTATTGATTTGAGAGGGGTCTCAATCATGTCTGTACTATTCGCGAACCGTAGGGTGACACACTTAAGGGTTGCCGAACACCATTTTGAAGCACATATGTTTCAGACGAAAGAATTGCAAAGCGTTGGAATTATTTCGATGGAAACCGGAATTGTTTCGGGTGAAATTGCAAAAACTGGTTCTGCATGTGATATTGAAATGTTGCAAGGGGTTTTATGTGAATATTTTTTAATTAAAGTAATTAACAAAATTCTGAATAAAATAAATAAGAGTTTTATTAAATGAGAGTTGCATTAAATTTGGTGGAAATTTAATGCATGTGAGCGGAACTTTGGGTGGAGGCTAAATTGATGTTAGTGGAGCTTCCACCACATGAATTAGGAAGAGGTGGGGGCACCCCCCTTGGCCACCGGCCATGGGAGGGGAGGAGCCCCCCTCTCCTATAAAAGGCCCCCTCTCCTCCCTCACAAAACACACCTCCTCGTGAAGGATCTCTCCCCCCCTCTAAATATATTCCCCCATGGTCTCGGATTAGCAAGATACATATTCCAGGTGGCCTTGCGTCTAGAAGGAGTTGCTGCTTCCGCTGATTCGCTAGAGCGAGGAGGTGGAGGTTGTTCGGTGGCTTGAAGGTGTGTGCGAGGACGGATGCGTTGCTGATTTGCGGCGCTAGGACTTTCACACGATCTTGAGATCGGCAAGCGTACGACTACATCATCCACAAGTTCCAACTTGTTAACAATACTCTGTTGTCTTCGAGGGTAAGTTCTCCATGGATGTATATCCACTCGTTGCTTGTATCTAGTAGATAGATCTTGGCGTATAGTTCTCATCGTAGGAATTTTTTTGTTTTCTATGTTGCGAACCCAACAAAACCATGGCCTACACTTCCTGTTAAATTTGTATTTGTGCAAGTTTTTTAGTAATGGGTAAAATTTTACATTGCATAGATGGGATATTAGATCTTCCCGTGAGATCCGGTTCCTGCTCCGGTTGAACTAGCCCTGCAACCGGGTCGTCCAGTATGATTCTAGTCCACCGACTCGGGCACTGGACTGTCTGGTTTGCTTTGAGATAACCGGCTCTGCCACCGGACCATCCAGTTTCAGATCCGGTCCAACCGTCCCTAGCACCAGACCTCTCTAAAATGTTCTTTTTTAACCACGCACTTGCCCAAATCCAAGTTTTTCCTCATGTTTTCCTTGTGGCATGTGTACTTATCTTTGTGCTCCCCAACCTCTCACTCTCTTTTTCATAGGTGACGATGATGCCTATGAGAGTGAGTATGAGTATGTGCCTAAGGAACCTACCAGGGGGAAGAGGGATCGTCGAGCCAGCCAGTCTGTTCGAAATGAGGGTGCGGGAAGCACTTGTTCTGGTCGCATCAAGATCAAGGCCACCAGGAGTAAGCAAGCTATTGTGTAGGCTGAGGGTGAAGATGTGCCAACTCAAAATATGAAGAATATGGAGACTGCTCTATATCGGACTCTTCGCAAGCAGAATCCCTATTGTTTCAAGACTCCTACCTATACTGGCCTTGACAATAAGTTTTGGACTAAGACTCAAGCTTTCATGTGGGATCACATTTACACTCAGTTCAAGCTCACTATCTGTAGTCACATTGTTGCTTTCAATGTGGAGTGGTTCAACATGTATGCAGCCTCATATTATCATTTTGTTGATGATGCTCTGAAGAAGATGGATTTGTTTGACCTTGTGTGTCTCAAGGAGGACTACTATCCTGAGTATATCCGTCATTTCTTTTGCACTGTCTATTTTAATGATGATGCTGAGTGCACTATGTCTTGGATGACTGCCACGCTGCGGTTTTGTGCCACCTATGATGATTTGGTTGAAGTTATGGGTTATGCTAGCAAGGGAGGTGGCTTTCACATTCATAGTGAAAAGGTCAAGTCTGCTGACACTCTTGCTTTCTGGTATCCCAGGGATTCTGAGTGGGCTCCTCTGTGCATTACTGGCATGTATTCCTATTATCACACGTTGGCTAACATCTTTCGTCAGTCCCTTATTCTCCGAGTTGGAGATGTTTACAAACTGTCATGGATACTTTGCCAATCTTCTCCACTATTGTCACCCTGACCGACTGAGGAAGATTGATGGTTGTGACTTCATGTACTGAGAGCCGTGGTGGGCTACTTTGGACAGGATGACCCCCACCTTTTATGTGTATGTGCAAAAGCTACTCAACAAGGTTGTGCCTCCCGGTGTGATGGTAGGCGAGCGTGTGGAACAGGAGGTGCTTACTCTTTCTCTTCATGGTCTATCACCCGATGTTCCCAAGATGAGGCCTCCCGAGCAGCACACCAAGACTATTCACGACCCTCAGCCTCACTTTGCTACTAGGGCTAGTTCTCGTCGTCACGTTGGTGAGTCTTCTTCCCGCCCAAGGCACAAGGGTGGTGCTGCCACATTCTTCGAGAGGTTATTTCAGATGTGTCATTCGTCCTATGATGTGAGCCACAAGGCTCTAGAGATGAGCCAAGAGACACGGCGCAGGCACAGTGAGTTTCTCGTGACCCAAAAAGTCACTCCTCCACCTGCTGGTCCCGAGATGACTCTCGTTCCCTATGTCAACTATGAGATGTCGCCGATTGATGATGTTATGTTCTATGGCTACTTCCCCGGTCAGTTCCCTCTTGTTGGCCCCAATGGTTCCTCTGCTGGTCCTCATGGTTCTAGTGATGATCATGAGGAGGATGAGATCCATGAAGAGGAAGATGCCAACGTCCACCCTCCTCTGCCACCTATGTTCTTCTAGTTGGGATCCGTTAGCATCACTCTATTTCTCTTCCTTTTTGGTGTTTCGATGCCAATGGGGGAGAAGAGTAGAGTTCTATTATATATCTACGGGTTCCTTGCCGGGGTTTTCCGGGGTTCATCGTTAGCACAATGCCCCTTGCTTTCTCATTGCTTCTCATGGCATTGTGCTTTCCCTTTGCTTTCTCGCTTGAACTATTTGCTCTTCTTCTGTGTGATGGACAAGTTTGTGCTATATGTGTGAACCATGGATTTATATTGTGCTATGACTATGTGTATTGATATTATTTTTCTAGCTCTATTTATATATCCATGCGTTATATCTTATCATGTCATGCTTGCTTCCACGAAGACATGTGGGAAGCTTTACATATACTATTTAGGTGCACCTTGCATTCAAACTCAAATTCAACCAAGTGCATACTTTATGGGGGAGCTTTACGTATGTTTTTATGGAATTCCTCCGTTAATAGCTTTTTATGATATCTGTGTGAACTCTAGCTCGGTTTGTCATCGCCAACCAAAAAGGGGGAGATTGAAAGGTTAGTTTACCCTCTACTATTTTTGGTTGACAATGACAACATAGTTAGAGCAGACTAATGCTACCTACTAGTATCTTACACGGGTTTTAGTACGATTGCATGTTGGAAGATCGTTGGAGACCCCCCATTTTGATAACAAAGCTTTGTGACAGAGTTTTGCTTTTTATGTAACTTGAGTCTTTAGGAACTCCGCACTATTAAGAGGGGTTCTCTCGATGAGCTTGTTGGGGATGAATTCTTAAGCCACACACACATCCCATACACCCACTTGTCCCATCACCAAAGAGAGAGGAGAGGGAGATCTACCTTTCAAAGATCTTCTACAGGATCTGGTTTGCAAGTCGGTTGAACCAGCTCCTAGACTGGGAGGTCCGGTGTCAGCGCCAGAAAATTGACTCTGAACTGGGATTGCCGGTTTTTTATACCGAGTTTATCAGGAACTGGGGACGGTAACCATTCCTGGTTGAGTTCTGGTCATCCGGCCTGAAAACCGGGTCGTCCGGTCTGTGAGCCGGTGCAATCAAACTTAAAACCGGATTCGTGCAAAATTGCTCTAAACGGCTAGAATTCTCCCTGGGGTATAAATACCCATTCTTCCACCTTGAGTAGGTTAGGCATTCCAGTTCATATTCATTCTTGAAGCTCTCTCTCTCCCTATTATTGAAACATAATTTCCTGAGGATCTCCCATTCTACCCAACCAATTCAAAATCCCTTTGGTAGAAAGCAAGAGGAGGTCCTGATCTACGTTTCCACCAAGCCAAAGTTAATTCCCCCTTGAGTTTATTGAGTTAGCTTGTTACTCTTGGGTTTGTGGGAAACCCTAGGCAGCTAGGGTCGCTCGGAGGCATTCGGGTTGTGATTTGCTCCGTGGAAAGTTTGTGAGGGTTTGGAGCCTACCTTAAAGTCTACCACGAGTAAATGAGCTATTCCTTCGTGGGATAGGCTCGGAGAAGAAGGAAGACTTTGTGGCGTTGGATAATCCTTCGTGGAACCTCACACCTCTCCAAATTGACGTAGCCCCTTCCCAAAGGTGGTAAACACGGGAATACATCTTCATCTCTGTGTGCTTCAGTTATTCCTCAACTGATCTCTTACTTGTGTTGTTTACATTGTGATAGCCTTCGTCCTTGAAGTATCTTGTATCATCATCTAGGTTGCCTCACCTAGTTTGCATTTAGGCACCCTTATATTCCACAAAGCCTAAAATTTGCAAAAGATTATAAAGAATTTTGTAGAAACCTATTTACCCCCTCTAGGTAAACCATCTTACACTTTGAGTTAGATATAGGAAAATTGACAATCATGCATTTTACCTGGCCATTGAGTTTTGTGATTTTGCTAAAAATACCTAATGAAGTTGACTAAGTGCACACCGAATAAGGTTAGAGCTGATCTATTTTGTTTTATTAAAAATTGCATTCAATAACAAAAGTTTTTCTTGTTTCCATCAGCTCTTGAATCTCAGTTAATAACCAAAGTTTCATATTTTCTTCCCTATCCAGAATTTTCAGTATGCCCTAACTTTTAGGTGTTACCATAATTATCCTGGAGAATATGCATAGCATGATGATAAGATCAACAAACTTTTGTTGTGTAGACTGTACATACACAAGGTAATATGAAAATAATTAGAAATTAATCAGTAAAACTAAGTTCAAAAAATGAAATATAAAAGTAAAATATTATGTAATAAATAAGATGTTATTCATACACCTTAGTGAAAATTGATGATCTAATTAAATAGGTAAGATTCGACAATTGGACCAATAGCTGGAAGTTGTTGTAGATGACTAAGTCTACATCCAGTTAGTTTGAGGTAAATTGAGATTTGCTTAGACTTGATGGGGAAAATTTAGACGCAGGGGTGACATCAAAAGTCTGGATGTCATAGTAGAAATTGTTAGAATGTGCATGATATGTTATGTTTTATCTTTTTGCAAATGCATTGACTCTCATTATTCATTGTTCTCACGTCGACATTCTTAAAAAAATTCATTATACATATTCATAATTATTCTTATGTCTAAGACTTTGTTAATAACTTAATATTGGTGGATGGTCTAGAATGTCAGTGTTTTTCAGTTTTGTTAGTAGTTCAGCTTATAGCTTGTTCTTTGTGGAATGGAAGATCACTGAAAGGAAAAGGAGAATGAAAATACCAATATTGTATATCTTTGAACCGGTATTATCATGTTGTGTTAAAGGGCCCTAAGTTGTTGTTTATTCTCGGGTGTTTGGATTGTTGATTGTAAGAACATGTTGTATACGGACCTGATGAGTTCCCAAGCTCTCATGATTTGACTGGACCTACATATAGACATCAGCATTAGGTTACAATCTCAAACAACTGGAGCATAGTAACCAACCTGTAATTCTCCCAAAGAACCAACTTATCTCATTCACTTGGTTTTTCTATGTCACATACTTCTTCAAACTGGTAGCCAAGAACAAAAGCATTAACAAATATTGATTTCTAATAAAATTTTGATATCTCTAATACTAAAGATAAAAAATTATTGCATGTAAATAATGTGGTTTTTATTCTCCATGTATGTTCTACTTAGAGCAACCAATCTATAGCGCCCTGGAAATCTCTAATTACAAAATTGCTTTTTGTTCTATTTTGTGCATCATCATGACATCATGCATCCTCATCATGTCACCTTGGATTTGCAAATATGCACAAAACTTTAATTGTGTTGGTTATGTGGGTGTTAACCCTTGAGTGTTCCTCTCTCTATCTTCTTCAAAAAAGTTCAAATCCCCAAAAGCTAAAACAACTTTGCTTTAATAGATTTATTCCATAGGGTTATGTGAGATGCCCAAATTCTTATCCCTTCTTATTTTATATTAAATATTTTTATCCAAAAATTCAATCGTGTTGATTTTTATTTCAAGATCTATAGGTTTACAAATCTTCATGACATTTCCCCCTCCCTTTGTTTGCAAGAATTTGTGAGAAAAAGAAAGGAGAAGAAGCATTCATAACAAGAAGAGAAGAAAGAAGCCTAGCCCGATGCCCCTCCTTGTTGTCTCCCTTCCCCATAAGGAGAACGTGAGCCTGGCCCCTCCATAACCACTGAGCTGTGAGGTCCTCATAAGTGAAATGAATACCTCCCTTCTCTCCTCTTGTTCTCTTTGAGAGTCATCCAAGCCGCCCTGACTCTTCTCCCTCCTCTCTCCGGCGGCCTCGCTGGCCGGAGGGGATGGGGGAGGGGAGGTCGATTCTTCTCTGTAGATACCTGTAGATGTAGGTTATTTTGCCCTTTGTGGAGTCTAGAGTGTTGCCACTAGAGAGATGGCTGCCGATGCATCCGGGATGCATGCGATGGCTGGTGGGGGTCGTTCTTCTCTTCATGGCACTCCTGTGGTTGGAGCCAAATATGGGAGGACATGGATTCTCTTCCTACCCAAGGAATAAGCTTGATGTGAACCCTCTAGATCTAGAGGTTTCAGCTGGTTATGTTCAGGCGGTTGCTGCCGTTCGTCCTCTCTTCTTGAGTCATTAGGGAGATGGAGAAGAGGGGAGGAAGAAGGGTGCTCTGCTTCGATCTAATCACCAGGGCGCTCGTGCTACATCCAACATATGTTGTGGGAGACCACCATGAGCAGCACATCGATGACCGCAAGCGGTCTTGCTGCTGAATCCTATGGTCATTTAGCGACCACTCCCTTCCTGGGCGTCGGAGACTGCAGGTATGCGTCTCCATTTGTGTTGGCGACGGGATGTGTTCAACCTCCAGGCCTTGATGCCACATTGGAGGCCCTTCGACTCCGATGCGATGAGCTCTCGGGGTCGTTGTACCCCAAGTGGCCATGTCCCCGGTGGTACTGTGGTTGATTGCAATCCGAGGTTTTAGCGTGAATTCGGTGGAGGAGCTAGAAGAAGCCCTAGACCTTATTGCTTTTTCTATTTTTACTCTAGGGTGTTCAGTGCTTATTTCCAGGATCAAGTTGTACATGTTTTTCTTTTTAAGGTCCTTCGTGTAAAATATAGTCCACCGCTGTTGACCTAATGTAGGCTTGAGGGTCCTTCGAGACCCCTTTGCCCGTTAAAAAAAAACCCACCGAGCTGCCTACTTTTTCCTCTTCTATCCCCACCACCAAACCAAGGTCTCCAGGCAACCTAGCTTCGCCACCCTCAGCGCCGCCCCGGAGGTCACCGCCGAGTTCACCTTCGACTCCTGGCGCCCCTGCTTCGTCCCCGGCCGTTTCGAGCTCGCCAACGCCTTCCCTGTGAGCTTCTCGTCTAGCCCCTCCCTCTCATGTCTGTTTACTGCATCCCACGTCGCCGTACCCGTGTCTCCCCGGCGTTCCGCTCGACCACGGCCACCTCCGAGTCTTCCGCGATCAACCCTACAACTTGCGCAACCTATGGTCTACTCCTGGTTCGTTTTTCGCCGCCAGGGGCGCTTCCCCGACGCGCCGAAATTCAGCTAGTCTATTTTGCACCAGATCTTATGATTAAGCAGTGTGCTTGTGTGCTTAACCATCCACGCGCACGTCCGGCCGCCGGTTGCCAGGTCTGTCGTAGTTGCGTTCAGCCGTGTCTACTTTCTCCTCCGCACGTTTAGTTGTCCGAGTCCGCTCAGTCATAATCTTAGTGCTCAACGCAGTGGTGGTGGCACCTCCGTTTCCAGATCTCATCGATCTGGAGATCAAATCCACTCTGTTCAAGCTTTTGCTAACCCCTTTTTATCCAATTTCTCACCGTACCTTGCTACATCAAATTCATTTGCACTTTCTTTATCTCAAAACAGATCAGCTATTCAAATGGTTCGATGCTTGTGTTTCTGTATGTTGAAACCTGGGATCAAATCACGTTCAGGCTATATTTAAGTCATCCTTTTATTTTCTTTCCTGAAATTCCCATCTCTGAACTGGAGTGGCCCTTTGACCCAGTAGCTCTAGTGCGTGCAACGAGCCACCACAGCAGTCTCAGCCCATCTCTCTGTCTGTCCTCTTCTCCTTTTATTTTTATGCAAAATCTGTTTATTTTATATCTTTTGTACTATATAACTCAAAATGTAAAATATTATATATGGAACTTTATCAGAAAAATGCAATGAACCTGTTCATGCCATGTATTATCATGTTTGCATCACGTATCGTGCCATTTAGGGATAATTTTGCAAAACACCGAATAAGTAATACATGAAATATTTGGGAAATCCTATATATAACTTCCCCGCTTCATTTAAATTGATGTAGCTCATACATGTCATTCTTTCCATGCTTATAAACATTTAATATAGGCTAATTTTATAGTACCTTTTACTACTCTTCAAACATGACTAGTATAATTTGATCTAACGGCTGAGAGAGATTTAGCCCAATAGGCCCAGCAAATAATTATGTGGTAAAAATATAACGAACCCAACCAACCGGTCTATCTTGACCAAATCGAATTGAGGCGTCGTGACCCGATGATGGCGGCGATGTGCTGAAATCCACATTGCCACTGGTTATGCAAGTTTCTATTTTTTGGAGATAATTCTCGGCCTCAAGGTACCGATTGAAAGTTAATTTCTGACATTTGCTGTTTTAATTTGGATCTACCGCTACGTTTTCTTCAAGCACTTGGTTTGATATGGTCTTATAAGATATCTTTTCTTGTCACTATGAGTACAAGTATAGGGTATCTTAATGTGAACAATTATCACTTTCATCTATAGTACTTATGATATCAGCTACGTTTGTGTGTATTCTTCATATGTGTATACCTTATGTTTTCCTTATGTGTTCCCTTTTTGTGAAATAGGCAGGAAAAGTTGCCAGGAACCTGGTTGCAATGATATTGTCAACGGAAGGGTAGTGTACTGCATTAGTCACGGTGGAGCGCGTTCATCCCAACAGCTTAGTTACGTCCAGAGTGCACATAAGAGCTCAGAGTTATATATATGTCCCCTGTTAAAGGCAACCAGTGTGCTGAACCTGGTGGCAGTACAGTAACATGCACTGAGCAAGATGTAAATATCAAGTATGAAGGGGGTGATCGAGGCAAATTAAAGGATATTTCAAGGAACAACCAGGGTGATACTGGAGAAATAATCCTCCGTGGGGCTGATGTACTTTGCAAGCACGGGAACTGCAAAAAGCAAGCTCAGGGTAACACATTATACTGTAAGTTGCATAGTGGTGGTAGTAAGGGTTGCTTGGTACGGGGCTGTATGAAAGCTGCACATGGTGGCACACCTCTATGCATTGGCCATGGAGGAGGGAAGCGGTGTACTGTTGCTGGATGCCCAAATGCAGCATGTGGACAAGGCCGTAGTGAGCATTGTGTGAGGCATGGTGGCGGCAAGAGATGCAAATTTGAAGCCTGTGTGAAGGGTGCACAAGGGAATACGGATTTCTGTATCAGGCATGGTGGGGGAAGGCGGTGCAAATCTGAAGGATGTAAGAAGAGTGCACAAGGACGGACAGATTTCTGCATTAAGCATGGTGGCGGCTGTCGGTGCAAGTCTCAAGGATGCAATACGAGTGCGAAATGGGGGACAGATTTCTGCTCGGTGCATCGGAAGAGTTTGCTCGGTGAGGATAATACCACCTCTGAAGCTTTGCCACTCCCTTCTGGAAAGTGTCATGCCAAGAAACCCAGAAAGGCAGTAAAGCCATCTGGAGTCTCCCAAGGTACTGTCAGTAGTATTGTATCTATAGCTGCAAGCAGCACCCAAGCAAAGGGTATAGCTACCATGCCTTCAAACCGTGAATTGTCACACAAGATCGTGATGGCAGCGGCCTTGGGTCCTACTCAGGTATTACCACTGTCCATAAAACCTCCAACACCGTCTGGAATGGTGGTTTCAGCTGAGGAGGCAGCGACAAGCAGTGCGATGCTGAAGCTTTAGAAGAAATGGTGCGGGTGCATGTCAAGGCTGTCAACTCTGATTATTGTTTTAGACTGGGAAATCTCAATTTCATATCTGTCAATACTACAGGTTGTCACTGTCAGCTGACACTGCTTTCTGTTTCGTCTCTTTTCCGTCTAACTTGTCAATCTCCTTTATATCCTGTTATGATGTATGCTGCCTCGTTGCACTCTTGGACTATGTGAAGTTGTGCAAGGAATTTGCATCATGCGATGAGGTGGAACAGGGTAGGTGTTGCTTGTGATTAGGGTTGCGAAGCGGCACCCGCTCTGCCCCGCTTCTTAGGCAAAATTTGTTAGTCTAGTTCAAATATTTCTATCAAATTTTCTCTAATTTGAACTAGATTTTGCTTCCGCGGGCTCTCGCGGGTTGCCGCTTCGCAACCCTACATGTGATGCTAGTGCTTCTGTGGTCGAAACTGTTTAGAAAATAACAATTTGGTTTGAGATATTGAGTACTGGTGTTGCCATTGGTCTTATATATATATATATAGTATGGCCTTTGTCTGCTGCTTGATTTATGAATACATCTTTTCCTCTGAGATCAAGTTTTTGATTCAGTTTGCATGAACTGTGCAATAATTATTTTTTCTATATTGAGTCTTAATGAGAAGAAGAACATTTTATCATAATCCACCAAATGGAGTCAACTAGATGATTCCCTACGTGTTGCGGCGGGAATTAGTAGCAAACTGTTTCACTATAATAACGTTTAGAATATATGAGTCATATAGCATAAATTAGGTTTAGCAAATTTCTCCTCGACTTAAATAGCTACTAGTATAATGCCCGTGTGTTGCTACGGGCTATAATAGAACACTGCATCATCTGAATTGAATTTTTTAGTATATGTATGCCTGGCATGATAACAATTATTTGAATAACTGACCCACATTTATGTAGTGATATAGATAAACAATATAAGAAATGCTATGTGTAGAAAAATCTTGGAAATGTAGGAGAAAGGCCTTTCCGAAGCAATGTAAATGCGCAACGAATTTATCGGATGCATTGTTTACAAGTTAGATAGACAACTATTATCAAGGAAATAAAAGTACACCGCATATTCTGTATGTCATAAGGTTCAAGTGGCTCGTCAACATCATGAATACTTGTTTTAGCTTTCAAAAGATGTCTCTGAAATATATATCTTCCATAAACTCATGGCCAAAAGATGACAGTGGCTAACAAATAGAGATATCAAAATTCTCAAATGCGCAAGAAGCATACAGTATGTTGTGTATATTTGGGTGCAAAACTTGAGCCGAAAATATAGTAGATAAAAAGTACGGATCAGTATGATATCTTTATCTCCAAAGCCTTTTCAGCAGCAATATACTTTGATCATTGACGCTCTAAGTCACTCAACTATCAAATGATTAAATTTTGCAGATTGTATAATTGTTTGAGAAAGAGATAAACATAGCTCACTTGTACGCCTTTTCAGCAGCAATATACTTTGATCATTGACGCTCTAAGTCACTCAACTACCAAATGATTAAATTTTGCAGATTGTATAATTGTTTGAGAAAGAGATAAACATAGCTCACTTGTACCACATAGGTGCAGAACCGCATGCTTGTGGGATTAATTAGGTGCAACCAAGGGGTAAGAGTGTCTAAATCTGGTACTTACTTCGGTACTTTAGATACTCCCTCCGTTTCAAAATATAAGATGTTTAGCTTTATTAAAGGAGTATATCTAGACTCCTTTTAGTGTGTAGGTTTAATTCAAACCTAGACGAACCTACACAATAAAATGGGTCTAGATAAACTTCTTTCAGAGAGCTAAACATCTTATATTTTAAAACGGTGGGAATATTACTCTATACATACGGAAATTTTGATTGGAGTATTTTCTTCAGATAAACAACCGTACTATTTTTTTTAAACTGTTCTATTTTGTTGTGTGCATCGAAACCGGAAGTGAACTTCGCATGTGAATCACGTGAACAGTATTTTTTTTCTCCAGACGGAAGCATGCTTATATAATTCACAATGTATAAAAAACAAATGAACAGCAGACAACACGGACAGCTCAGAAACAGGCAGTTCAGATAGAAAAACAACAGAAGGACTTCGATTATGTGATTCACATCTGAATAGTTCTGTTACAACGAGATATACGAGAAGAGAGGGAGTCGTGGGCTGGCCTAGTGCCGCACGTACAGGTGCAAGACCTGAAGACTAGGAGTAGCAGTTACATGTAAATAACGTTACATCAAGGTTACAACATCAGACGTGTCTCAACACTCCCCGTAGTCGGAACAACACTAGGAATGATGTTCAGGCTGAAGTGGAACTCTTGGAATACCTTGGTTGGCAGCCCTTTCGTGAAGATGTCGGCAAACTAGCAGTTGGTTGGAACATGAAGAATCTTGGCCTCGCATAGCGTCACCCTGTCACGTACAAAATGCAGGTCTATCTCGATGCTTGGTCCGCTGATGCTGAACATGGTTGGCAGACATATACATGGCGCTCACATTGTCACAATAGACAATAGTGGCACGGGTAGGCGGGTGGTGGAGCTCCTGCAAGAGTTGGCGTAGCCAACAAGACTCGGCGATGATGTTGGCAACGACACGATATTTAGCCTCCGCGCTGGAGCGAGAGACCGTGGGTTGCCGTCGCGAAGACCAAGAAAGACACCAAAACCGGATGTAGATTTCCGTGTGTCCGTGCAGCCCGCCCAGTCGGTATCGGAATAGGCAATGAGATTAAGCGAGGACCTCTTGTGGAGATGCAAGCCGAAATGAGTAGTGACACGTACATAACGCAATATGCGTTTGATGAGCTGAAAGTGGGAGTCATGAGGCGCATGCATGAATAAGCACACCTGCTGGACAACATACGAAAGGTCTGGACGGGTGAGTGTGAGATATTGGAGTGCACCAACGAGACTCCTATATAGACCCGGGTCATGGCAAGGAGCACCTTGTGTGGCGGAGAGTTTAGAGAGAGTGTCTATGGGTGTGGAGATGGGGTTGCAATTGAGCATGTTGGCGCGGTCAAGAATCTCTAGTGCATCTGTTGTTGGGAGAGGAACAAGCCCTCATGGGTGCGGTGCACATTGATGCCAAGGAAGTGGTGGATGTCCCCTAAATCACTCATGGAAAATTCGGTATGGAGGGAGTGGATGATGGAGTGAAGGAGGGTGGTGGTGTTGGCGGTAAGTATGATGTCATCAACGCATAATAACAAATATGCAAGAGAAGAACCATGGTGAAGAATAAAAAGGGAGGAATTACTCTTGGAAGCCGAAAAACCAAGAGAGGTGATGAAAGCGGTGAAGCGATGAAACCATGCCCGAGGTGCTTGCTTAAGGCCATAAAGATATTTCCGCAAATGACAAACATGTGATGGGTGTGGCGAGTCAATAAAGCCTGAAGGTTGCTCACAATAGACGGTTTCATGGAGATGGCCATGGAGGAATGCATTCTTGACGTCCAGCTGATGAAGAGGCCACGACTGCATCGTGGTGATGCTAAGCACAAGGCAAATGGTGGCCGGCTTGACCACGGGGCTAAATGTCTCATCATAGTCCATGTTGTGCTGCTGTGTGAAGCCACACACGACCCAACGAGCCTTGTATCGCGCAAGAGAGCCATCGGGGTTGAATTTGTGCCGAAAGATCCATTTCCCATTCACCACGTTCGTACCTGCAGGACGAGCAACTAAAGACCACGTGTCATTCCGCATTAGGGCATTAAATTCCTCTAACACAGCGTCGTGCCAATTGGGGTCTTTGAGAGCAGAACGATAGTGGCGGGTATAGGAGAAATAGCGGTGGTATGCAAAGAGAAATTTTGCTTAGGCATATGGAATCCCGTTTCCCCCTGGTGATCATCTGGTGTGGGTTCTAGGGTGGTTCTACCGCAACAACCTTTGGTGGCAGAGGTGGGGGAGGCGGGATGTGTGTGGGCGTAGCAGTACGAGGCAACAGGGTGGGTGCGCGGGGGTTGGTGGAAGCAGCTAGGGCGGGATGAGTGTTGGATCCAGGGGAGCAACCGTCGTGTGGCGCGCGGGATGACGGGACAGATGGAGAGTGGGGGCGCGGGTGGGCGGAGGGGACCGATCGGGTAGGAGCCTGCACGGGGTGGGCCGCGACATGGGCTACGACCGGGCAGGTGGAGCCACAGGAGTGGCTGCAGCGGACGAGGTAGGTAGGGCGCGTGACGCGTTGCGGCGCACGATTAGAGAAGGGTCGCTCGAGGAAGGTGATGTCCTGGTGTCTGTTCCTGCACGGTTTTCAACAGAGAAATAACGGGGTTTTCATCAAAAATGACATGCCGAGAGATGATAACGCGGCGGGTGAGGAGGTCAAAGCAACGGTAACCTTTGTGCTCACGTGGGTATCCGAGGAACACGCATCGAGTGGTGCGCGGGGCGAGTTTCTGGGCTGCGGTGGAATAGAGGTTCGGGAAACAAAGGCACTCGAATATGCGTAAGTGGTCGTAGGTTGGGTGAGAGCCATAGAGGCGATAGTGGGGTGTGTGGTGGCTAATTGCGCGGGAAGGTCGGATGTTGAGAAGGTAGGTGGCAGTGTGGAGGGCCTCGACCCAGAAGGGTGGAGGTAGGGTGGCCTGGAGAAGGAGTGTGCGAACAATGTCGTTAGTGGTACGTATGAGACTCTCGGCGTTGCCGTTTTGGGGCGAAGTGTGGGGGCACGAGAGGCGAAAACACACACCAAGGTGGGCAAAGGTGTCACGGAGAGCATGTGTCAGAAATTCACCACCGTTATCACATTGCAAGCATTGAATAGTGATAGAAAATTGAGTGCGAACATAAGTGAAGGATCGCTCAAGAGTGGCACAAGTGTCTGATTTATTTCGCAATGGAAAAGTCCAGGAATAATGAGAGAAATCATCAAGCACAACTAGATAATACTTGTAACCAGAAAAACTAATGATGGGAGACGTCCACAAGTCACAATGAATCGGTTGAAATGCAACGGTGGTGTGAGAGGAGGACGTGGGAAAGGGTAGCGTGCTTGGAGACCTAGTTGGAAAGCTTCACAAATGCGGGAGCGACTTTGGGAGTCATTATTACATGCGGTAAGAAACTCAAGAGGTAAATGTGTAGTGGAGGAAGAGCTGGGGTGCCCGAGGCGCCGATGCCAAACGTCGTCGCCGGTGGTGGTGAAGGCTGCTTGCGTTGAGGGTGTGGAGCCGTTGAATGGATAGAGGTCCCCTTCACTATTGGAGCGAAGAAGAAGGGTCTTGGTAGCTAGTTCCTTCACGGAAAAACCAAAGGGGTCAAATTCAATAGATACATAGTTATCACGTGTAAATTTGCAGACCGATATGAGGTTTTTGACAATGTTGGAGGAAACTAGAACATTTTGCAAGTAGAGAGGAAGTGTGGAAATTTGGACAGAGCCTACCGCTAGGATGGGGAGTTTAGACCCGTTGCCAACAATGATATGGTGAGAAGAATTTGCATGGCCGAAAGTAGAATGAGTTGTAGTCAAGTTACCCGTCTTACCAGTGACGTGGGAGGAGGCACCGGAATCCATGATCCATTCCAAGGGCTGCTGCGGGTACGAGGCATGGTTGGAGTTGCTCATGGCTTGATGGAGCATGGCGGTGTGGTCGAAGGAGTAGGGCACGACGGCTGATTACGAGGGCGGGACAACATACATCAGGGGGTAAGCCTGAGACGGTGCGCCAGGGCGTGGCCCAAGTACTCCAGCAGCATTGGGCGGGATCCACGCCACGCGAGCAGGTGGGGAGGGCGTGCCCAGGGAAGCAAAATAGCCCATCCAGGGCTGCTGGGATGCACCGCTCCCCCCCGGTGGTGCGAGAGGCCATGACCTTGCGGCTGGTGGACGGGCCTCGACCGCCGCTGGGCCGATAGCTGGGTATGGGATTCTTCCCTCGGTAGTTCGGGCTGACACCACCCGGGAACCCGCCAGGCTGCGGGAACGCGTCGCGCCCGTCGTTGTTCGGACCGCGATCGCCGCCCCGTTCCTAGGGAGCGCCGCGATTTCCTCCGCCGCCGGTTGGGGTGCCGCTGCGGCTACCACGGTCCTGGCCATGGACCACCATGGCGTGGGAGGCCTCCTCCCCCTGCTCCGTGTCGATGGACACCTCGGCCAGCTGGAGACGAGAGCAGGTCTCGGCGAAGGACGGGAGGGGACCCGCGTTGGTGATGACAGCCCGGGGCAGCGCGAATTTCTTGCCGAGGCCATCGAGGAACTGCATGGTAAGGTCGTGGTCGGCCACAGGATAGCCGATGTTGTCGTCGGTGATGGACTGAAGGCGGTTGGCATAGACGGTGATGGTCATGTCGCCGCGCGGAGTGCTTCGAACCCGCTTGCTAAGGTAGACGTACTGCGACGACCGGTTGGCATAGAAGAAGTTGTGTAGACGCGTCCAGGTAGAGTAGGCCCGGCCATCGGAGCCCTGGACGAGGCGGAGCAGATCATCGGCGAGGGTTGCCATGAACCATAATGAGATATGGATGTCGTCCGCGAGCCACTGGTCTGAGGGCACGGCTGGCACAGCGCCTTCGGTGATGTGGTCCGTCGCTTTGTACATCGTGAAGAGAAATGTGAGAATCTGCCGCCACTTAGAAAGATTGGCACCGGCGGTGGTGACTTTGAAGTCGATGTGGTCTAAGATGTGTACGTCACGAATACACAGAGAGGAGGGGACCTGGGCGGGTAGGGTGGGCGGAGCAGCGACCCGAGGAGCGGCGCCGGAATTGGACATGATGGGGAGAGGTGGAGGTGCAGCACCGAAGTGATAGTGCTCGTCGCCGTGGTTGGGGGTGAGGACGGCGCGGGGCATGGTGGGCGGGCGTTGTTGAAGAGGAGTGTGTGGATCGGTGTCGAGAGGGGAGGTGTGGCCATCCCGTCGCTGGAGCTTAGGAGGAATTCAGGTCGGCCATGGAGGAGGGAGGAGGGAGCCTGATACCATATTAAATTGCATGCATTAACCAACACAACCAACAGTCCGAACTGACGGAAAGGGCTAGGCAATATATTTCAACACTCCACCCTACGTCTTTGTCCTTTGGCCTATTGTGACGTGTGTTTTAGGGAGCTGCAATATTATTTTGTTAATTTTTGCGTTTGTCAGAATTTGATCGTGCAACCTCCTGATACCAAGAAGAACAGCAGAAGGACTTCGATTGTGTGATTCACATCTGAATAGTTCTGTTACAACAAGATATACCAGAAGAGAGGGAGTCGTGGGCTGGCCTAGTGCCGCACGTACAGGTGCAGGACCTGAAGACTAGGAGTAGCAGTTACATGTAAATAATGCTACATCAAGGTTACAACATCAGACGTGTCTCAACACAGATGAGACTCCTCGCCGCCGGTGCGCTTCGCTCGTCCGAAGGAGCATGAATGGGAGGCGCCGCGGCGGGCCTCTTGGCCTGGCTGGACGACCACATCGGTCTGACGGGCATGGAGTTGAGACCTTGAGCGCCAGCAGATCTTCCGCCGGGGCGCCCATGGGGTTGTACAGAATTGGCGGTGCGGGTGTCGCGTGCAGCCGCCGCTATAGCCCTCCCTACGTCCAACTATTTGCTGTAGCTTCCCCGCCTTGTCTTCCTCGTCAACCCAACCTAAGGAATCGAGCCGGGATGTCCAGAATTGTATCCTCCGTCCTTTTCTTCCTCGATGCCGTTCGCCATCAATTAGCTCCTCCCCGAGCTCCTCTGCCTCCTCTGACCACACCTCCATCACCAGCGTGAGTAGAAATTCCTTACGCGCCCTCCATGTAAGCTGCAGCGAGGAAGAGGATGCGGGAAGAGGATGCAGGGGCGGAGGGCCGACTATGACTCGCGTGACAGGATCAGCCCGGGGATAGTAGGTATCCACCCGGCAGGTTCCCCACCTCCATCGGACGCCACTAGAGGGGAAACGCGTCGCCTCCCGCGGGCGACGGAAGCGGCGCCGATACCCTAGCTCCTTCCCTCCCCTCCACCCCCTCTCCCTCCGCCGCCGCCGGGCAAAGCTCGCGCGGTGCAGGCGGCGACGGCCTTCCATTTCCCGGGGGCGAGGGGACCCGAGCAGGACGGTGCCTCGGCGCGCGGTGCACATAGGCGGAGGCGGAGAAGCTCGGCGTGGCGGCGTCCGGCGTGCGGCGTCGGGGCGGCCTCACGCTACTAGAGGCGGCGACGGGTGGTGGGGCTCGGGGCTACTACAGCACGACCGGAGCCCAAGCTCGCCCCTGTAGATCTCGGCGACCAGGCCCGATCTGGGCCCCACTGGGCCAGGGCAGGCCGTGGCCTCGGGACATGGTGGCGGAGTGAGGAGGCGCAGGTCCTCGTCTCTAGGGCGGTTTGGCGCAGCAGTGGTTGGGGCCCGACCCTCCTTTCGGGTTGGTGACGGCGGCGTCGACGTGTTCCTGGGCGCTTTGGGCTTGGGCGGGCCTGCTTGGTAGCGTCCCTGTCGATGTGGCAGGGGCTGCACCCCGCCTAGCGGTAGCAGTCGCCTGGCGCCGATGACCTGCTAGGTGGTGGTGGGATGGCGGCTCGGCGCATCTCCTTCGCCGACATCGGTTTCGGCTCTCCTGTCTACTGCGGTGCAGCTAAGGGTGGCTCTTGACTGCCCCTTCCGGCAGACTTTGGGGCAGACGGATGTGCCGGGGCGAAAGCCCTGCTTGTTGCTGACGACGGCGATGCCTGCGGACGCCGTTTCCTTCTTGGGGGCGTCGTTATGGCACTGTCGTGCTGCTCCACTCCGAGCAGCGGGGGAAACCCTTGATTCGGTGAGCCGGATCAGACAATGGCGACACCGTGGTGTCGTCCCCTTCTTGGAGGCGTTGTCTAGCTCGCTCGGGAGTCCACGGATCGGCAGGGCGGAGTCCAGGTTGGCGGCTGCTAGGAGCATGGGCCTTTGGGGCGCAATGTACATCGTCCACGACGCTCTTCGCTCGACTTCCTCTCGGGCGGTCCGGTCCCGCTGCTCGCTCGCCACCTAGCGCGCATAGGCGGGCGGTGCGTTGGTTGTGCCGTCCTTGAGGCGCTTGTCTTCCGAAGCTCCTCCTTCGATCGTGACGCGGTCCGGGAGCTTGGTGATTCGCCTCCTCTCATTCTTGGCGGGAGTCGTCTCAAGGAGAGCCCCTGATGTCGTCGCGGGGTGCGTTGTTTGTCGTGTGGTGTGGTGTTTGTATTGGTGTGACTTTCGTGGCGTTGTGTCGGCCGCTTGAGCCGTGTATCGTGTGGTGTCGAGTTGTAGCCATTCTTAGCGGTGTTCTAGGCGTCTAGGTCTTTCTATTATGTGTTTGGTACACCTCCCAGGGTGTATCCTAGGAAAAAAAATCGGGCGCCACTACTGGCACCGAACGAAGGGGCGACGATGATGTTCTGTACGATGGAGGTCGCGCATCGTTCGGCAGGGAGAAGAAAAAGAAAAGGCTTCGAACCGTTACAATTGTACAAAACGTGGCAGACAGAATACAAGCACATACAAGCAGGACAGTGCAATCAGAGGCCTCTTTTCCGGTGGCATGGTCTGGTAATTTGTTCTGATTTGAGGGGCAGTTTTAGAGCGACGTACCAACCATCAATACCATAAGCCTTTTATGTAGTAGTAAAGATAAAGATAAAGATTATTCCATCATTGCATTTTGAAGTGAAGTATTCACATGTTTGCAGAGATTATCCACACCATGAAATATGATTTTCGAAACTATTAGTGGTATATATTATGTCAAACCTTTTTTTTGAACAGAAGAGCTACTATATTATCAGGCAAAGAGAACAACACAGCTCTTACAACAAGGACTCTGAAGATCAAAGACGATCCTAAAACCTAGAAGCTCACAACAAAGAGGTAAAGCTGAAAACTCAAGTTGTCTATACAGAATAACACCATTGGAGCCCACCAGGGATTCCATCGAGAACATGGAATTGCCACACCTACAATTGTGTTCTTCAGGGGCCTCACATAGCCTAACCAACCGCAGAACCAGTGGCTCGACCGGCAATCGAGATGGTATAGGCTAGGGGCGGGCAGAAAAACCGATAACCGAAAACTGAATCCAAAAATACCGAGACCGAAACCGAATAGACCAAAACCAAAAAGACCGATTGAAAAGTTGGGTAACAAATTTTAAAGTCTAAATTTAGTTTGGTTAATTCGGTCATTAGTTCCCGGTACCCGAATGGACTAAACTGACCGAAATTTTATGAAAGTGGCCTGGTCCCAAAGCCTAAGTTGCCCATCCCTATAGATTTATCTTCCTCGACGGAGCCAAATATGGTATTGTTGACTATTAATTTCCGCAAATTGATATGAATGTACAAAGTGCATTCTATTTTCAAGTTAGAACTGAAATTGTACCAATTTTTTACGAAATATTATCCAACTTTTATATTTGATAATATCTACCACACAATCCGGTCATGACCGAACCCGAATTATCGGGTACCCGAATTTGTCAGGTAGTAAAAATATTAAGTAAATTCGGTCTTCATTTTCTCAAGACCGATTCTAAAATAGACCAAAATACAAAGACCGAATTTTCGGTCATGACCGAATGCCCACCCCTAGTATAGGCAAACGAGGTTGCAAGTTGAGCTGTAGATATTTAGGCTGCGCCATCGAGCCCAACACTGGGAGATCTTCATCGCTGAATCTGGAGAGCGACATCATAGATGATCTCAACTGCCTCTGGCGCGCACACCCGAGCGACATGAAGATCGTGAAGACGACCTAGACAGCAATTCTCAAGAGATCCTTAGTGAATCATGTAGGCCCAAAGACTGCATCCTGAGGAGAAGATCTGAAATAATCCAGTTGGAGCAGTATAACAAGAAAGCCCCGTCTCTTTGAATCTCGAGCACAAATCCAATCCCAGTTTATATTTGCCCCAAACATCACCACCATGGCCAAAGCCAAGCAGTGTCCGAGCAGAACTGGATTCAGTAGATCGCCAAAGTATAACAACGGAAATATGAAGCCGTCGTTCTGATAGGCCCCAATCCAACACATCTGCAAGGTGCCAAGTAGAGTACCTTGCATCAATCCTCGATGCGTTGGAAGCAGGATGAAGAGGAAACCTCCTCGTCTCCACAGCAGACAAGCAGGAACTCTGCCCCCCACTCATGCAGGAAACCACCGAGGAAGCCCCCAACTCAGGGGACCCAGACCACCGGTCAGAAGCTATGGCCGCCACGCCACCGGAGAACTCCCCTCCCCCGCCACCTCGGCCGTCCAGGAGAGCCCTAGATGCAGGCCATGCTGCAGCACCACCCCCTTCCCCCTCGCTGCCACAGCCGACCGGGAAGAACAGTAGCACACAACACCATGCCCTCTTCAGGTGAATCGTGCTACCGGATTTATTCTAGGAAGCGCTGACCTTCTCCTCCACTCCCCACTCCGACCACCGGAGAAGCCGCAGACGAAGAACAAGTCCTAAAATCGCCGGGATCTGCGCGCTGAGATCCGAGATTTCGCTTCGACTACTGGGCAAAATGCCCACTACCGGCACAAGGCCAAGCCTACAACTACTCCTAACTACACCGGCCCTCCCCCTCCCCCAACTCCGGCGAGCAGCGCCGTCGGAGAGGGCTTGGGGAAGGCCCGGAAGCCAAGGTTTGTCTCTCAACGGGAGAGGGGGTGGGAGGGGAACGAGAGGGGAATCGTAACGTGTGTCTGTCAAACCTTTTTTGTGTGCAAAAAACACAGATCAATCAGTAGAGAAAACGATTTGGGCAGACACTCAAAACCTTGATTCTACAACTTATCACGATCACAACTGAGGTGCAAAAGGGAAACAACAAACTATGATTAGAGAAGCCATTTGTATATGTTCAGCAGTATGCTTTTCGGAAGAAAAAAAATTGTTTAGCACTATGATATCTTGCGCTATTATGCAAAAGGAGTACACTGTATTTTAATAGTATGATATTCATTATAGATGTTCTTGAGAATATACAGTCTCATTTCGGCACATACCATGTTGCCATCAAGCAATGATAAGACCTTGGCGCATGCATCTGGTGATACTTCATTCCAGTGTAACCTGGCCTTTAGATGTTGTTCAACGGGCAGGATCGAACTTGGACCAATATCACTGTACACGATGGCACATAAGCACATTACACCCTACGCTTTTTCAAATTGTGGGACATGATCCAATAGATCTGGTGAATAAAATCAACACCAACAGCCTGAAAATCTTTTCCATTTGTTCCTGGAAATTATTTCACTCTGTCACCAACAAACTCGGCAGCTTTATCCAGGCCTTTTTTTCTGTTTCTGCACCGAGCTCCATAGATTCAATTTTTTTTATTCCAGACACACATTATGCATTGCCATTAACATGATATGACTTCTCCAAACATCTTGTAGCACCAGTGGCGGAGCCAGGAATTCAACTGAGCCGGGTCGAACAAAAAAGCTATAAATTTTTTTCAATAGAAAATCAAGTGTAATCAACAAAAAATGGTCCAAACATATTCAATTTTCATGTTTCATCGAGTAGAACTACAAACTGACTATAAAGAACAAAAACAAGATACAAAAGTGCTACATTTTGATAAGATAGCATCATACCATTAAGTTGAATCCATGTTGGAAAGACGAAATTGACGAGGAAGATGACCGCGACGGTCCTTGTAGGAATCAAAACGTAGCATAATCTTCTTGTCATTAATTTTGGCAAATATCTCTTTCTCAACATAGAAAATCATCAAATCATTGAGCCAATCATCTCCTATCTTGTTTCGAAGATCTGACTTTATAATATTCATGGCAGAGAAAACTCTTTCAACTGATGCTGTGGCCACAGGTAATGTTAAAGCAAGTGTAATAAGACGATAGACCAATGGAAAGGTCAAATGTTGTCTCTTCTGAACCAACTTGAGAGCAAGATCACTTAGACTGTCACAAGCAATAAACTCAGGGCTTCTCTTCATCACATCAACATATATGTTCAATTCGTCAACCAATAGACAACAATCATGTGAAGAGAAATCAGCAGAGTACATAGTTGCAAGCTCAACTAGCATATCATTATCAAAGCTGCTGAATGAGTCTCTAGGATCAAGGCATGTAGTGCACAATAATAGACGTGTAGAAGTTTCAGAAAATCTACGATTCATCTCAACTATGTTTCTATCAAGCACCTCATTAAAGATTTCTACCTTGTAATGATGGAAGCAAGTAACTATTTTGCGTGAGCTCCTTGGATAACCCCTAGCTGCAATGTTATCATCCATATTTGGTACTATAATATTTCTTCCACCACAAAAGTTAGTAGCAACAAGCAATAGAGGCTCCCATCCATCATCTCTCAATTTCTGCAATAGACTTTTCACAGAGACAATCATATTCATAGCGCTCACTATGTTTTGATCTTTGGATTGCAATGTGTGGGACAAACCATTTGTTAAACCAAGCACTCGAAGCATCAAATGCAAGATAATAACAAATTCAAAGGTTTCCATGTATATGATATAACCTGAAGCCACACCTTTCTCCTCGACATATGTCCCATCATGAGAAACACTGCATAGCACTTCAATGACTGAATCCCACATTTGTTGGATCCGAATTAGAGTTCTATGGTGTGATCCCCAACGAGTATCACCCGGTCTTGTTAAACTTGTCTCTTGATGTTGGCCTCTTCCAGAAGAGATCTCCCCACTCTCTAGTTGTGCTACCAAATGGTCATGATGCAGTTGCAACAATGCATCTTTCTTCTTACAAGAGGCACTCACCTACAAAAATGTGCATGTACAAATTAGAATTCATACATAGACAAAGAGTGGGAGAAAACTATTTATGATTATGTACAAGAAAACTAACCATACTGAGAATCTTGTTTAAGTGACCAAAGAACTGACCAACTGGAAGAACTCCTTTCACAACCGCCACAACCACCAATTGAAGTTGGTGGGCAAAACTATGCACATAATAAGCATGAGGGTTGTCGGCCAATACCAACGTTTTTAAACCATGTAGCTCCCCACGCATATTAGAGGCACCATCATATCCTTGACCTCTTAATCTAGACATGAACAAATTATATTTAACAAACATTGCATCTAAATATCTTTTCAAAGAAACCGATGTAGTATCAAGAACATGCTCAACACCGAGCAATCTTTCCACAATCTCTTCTTTTTGGTTCACAAACCTACAAGCAATAACATATAAAAATGTAAGAAGGTATGAGAGTATGATAAACTAGTTGTGAGAGTATGATAATTCAGTTATGAGAGTACTACCTCACCATCACGGCCATTTGCTCTTTAACCGATACATCACGAGACTCATCAACAAGTAGAGAGAAACTAGAATTTCCAAGCTCGTTCATAATGACTTGTGTAGTCTCTTCTGCACATGCTCGTGCTATATCTAGTTGGATTTCAGGAGATGTCAATTGACAATTTCCAGGAGCATTCTCATTAATCACATCGGCTACATCCTTGCATCTTGCACCATACCAATCCAACATCTCACGGAAATTGCCCCTATTTAAGGAAGTGCTAGACTCATCATGCCCACAAAAAGCTAGACCCTGTTCAAGGAGAAATCTGACAACACCCACAACAGCCCTCAAACGAATCTCATAATCAATATGTGATTTTTTTCATGACAAACAAGAGCATATGCCACACTTTGCCTTTTATTTCTGAAATCTTCAGAACTATTTCTTGCATTGTTGTGAAAGCTATTTGGTCCACCCACATGAGACCTAAAATTTGCCGATGCTTTCTTCCAATTTTTGAACCCTGACTTTGTGAAAACATCCGATCCAAAGTGGTTACTATTGCTTGAAGACTTGAAAAGAAAACAATAGAAACAAAATGCAGCATCCTTCTCCACACTATACTCTAACCAATCATAGCTCTCATACCAGGTATCTAGAAATGACCGCCAATCCGGACCAAATTTAGTTTTGGGAAAATTATGACCAATTAAACGATTACGGCCTTTCGACAAATATGCCCATCTCATTTTATCTCTAATTTCAGGGGTACCATATGACTCAATTGCTCTCTGAACTCCGGGATCGGCAATGACATTTGCTAGATCAAAGATTTTCGCAATATTTGCTTGTTCATTGTCCTACAACATTGAAATCAAAATAATTCTTTCAGCAAACTCCTACACAATACTACCCACTAGACAAGTATATATTAAAATTACAACTGAAATCTAAAGTCTTGGAAAACAACCTGCTGTGGGCGTGGCCTCTTCAAATTTCTCGAACCTTCTGCCTCGTGAGCTTGAGCCCGCACTGCTGCTTCTTCCTCCTCGGCCAGGATCCAGTCTGCCTCCTCGTCTTCGTCCATCAGAACTAGCGGGGCCGTGGCGTGATGGGGCGCTGCCTGCTGCCTGGGGCCCTGGGCAAGAGCGGGGCGCTGGTTGCTGCCTGCTGCCTGGGCGGGGCACTGCGCCGCTGCCTGCTGGTGGTGGGGGGAGGGAGGGGCGGCGGGAGAGTGTTGGCCAGCAGGGAGGGGCGGGGCGGCGACCGGCGGGACTACGGGAGAGGAGAGCGTGGCGGCGGCCCAGCGGGACTGCGGGAGAGGAGGGGCGGGGTGTGGGGGGGGGGATAGGGGAACGACTCGACCAGGGAGTCACGCGGTCGCGTCATGGTGTAGACACCGATGTTTCTGGCTCCCGATTTTTTTCCCTGGCGATTTGAGCCGGGTCGGTCGCCCCTGCTCGACCCGGTGCTGGCTACGCCTGTGTGTAGCACTGCCATTAACTTGTAGAGACAAACAAATGTGGCCTATACATAGAGTCGTAGAGCCAAGAAATAAGCGGGTGTATAAAATAATACTCCCTTCGTCCCGTAAAGGATGTCAGATGATCCATTTTGCGAAAACGCCCTCGTCTAATCTCCGACACAACTCACCATCCTCATCGTTTTCTCCATTGTCTTCCTCGCTCGTCTCGCCGGCCCCCGACATGCTGGTCCTCGCTCGTCTCGACGGCCAAACCTTTCGACTCTGCCGCCCCTCTCTCTAACTGACCTCTCGCTCCCCATCTCTTGTGCGTCCGCTATGTATCTCCCCTCGCCACGCCGGCACGACCCCGCTTTGTTCCTCACGTGCGCCACCGCCTCCCTAAATCCCTCCTCGCGCCGCTCTAGATCTCCCCTCGCCGCTCCGGCTACACGCCGCTGAGGTCCGGAAAAGGGCGAGAGCCTCTAAGCTTTCAACTTTCCCCCTCGGCTGCCCGCGTCAACTTCGAGCTCTGCCTAGACCAGCTGGTTTCGGCAGCCGGGGTCTTCCCTAGAACCAGCCGCACTCTTCCAAGCTAAGCCCCAAGGTCCCAATTCGTTTCTCTGTCCATTAATTTCTCCATATTTCGAGTCTGGAGACTGATCTTTCTCTTTTGATTCGGAGCAGGTCTCGTCCTCGAGTAACATCAATGACGCGGAAGACATGTAATTCGGCCCGACGAGCTCGACGTGGTGGTCTTTGAGTTAGACCACGTTAAGGCCACGCAAAAAAGCTTCTTCTTTTTCGCTGAATCTAGTTGCAAATTTCTCCAGTTGCTTTAATCGGATTAGCTCTGATCAAGTTGCAAATCTGGAGTATTTTCTTATGCATGCCAAAGCTCAAATGGTAGTAGCGCTGCTACATATGCAGCATTCTTACAAGTTCCATATTTAAGAACAGATATTCAACTTGCTGAATTCGTAATGACAGAATCAGCATAGATCCTTCAAGCCATCAATTAAAATACTGAAAAGGACTGAATTTGCATACTAGGGACTTAATACAAAACTTAGAAGGCTGGGTAATGGTCATTGGTTGTCATGGATAGATGAACTGAATATGAATTTTACAGTACGACACTGTTAATTTGTTTCATGGACTGAATTGAACAAATGAATCTACTTGATTTAATCAAGTAACTTGTTGATATGCCAAGGTAAAACTGAAAGTTGAAATCGCCGAACTTAATTTTTACATAGCAACCTGAACTCATGCTGATGGTGAATGCTTGTTTCAGAACTGTCATAGAGATAAAGAAGAGCCTTTTTCTCGTGCTGATGCTGAATGCTTGTTTCTGCATATTCGTTCCTTGCTAGGCTGGCAGAAAAGTTTCTTTATATTAGACTTGCTTTGGAATCAACGCTTGTTGTGAGCCCCTATTTTTCCAAAAAAAGAATTGAAAGAAATCAACCCGGTAGACTAGCTGTTTATCTCTAGATGAGATAAGTTTGACAGACTGTCTTTGTGATACAATCATGTGGACCATTTAATAAGTCACATCATATTATATTTGTGATATTGTATCTAGCTTTTGATTTTTTTTTTGTATATACCATATATGATAGGTAAGTACAATAAACAGTTTAAACTTTTGTGATACCATATATGTTTTTCTACATGTTCCATATAATCACGGATTGTCTATTTCAAGTTCTTGGTTCTAGACTTGTGTACTGAAACATGCACATCAATCAGTATGTACAAGTTAGATGACTATTTGAAATGTTCATGAATAAAATAGGCATGAACTGTTGCTATGAAGATCATATACTCTTTAATATGGAATTCACTGCATTTACCTGCATTTTTGAATTGGCAATTCTGAACTGCTAGTGTTTTACTGATACACCATTTTTTAGCAAGTGAATTAATCCAGCGAAGGAAACGTGGGAAAAGAAACGCCCTGCTTAGATAGAGCAATCGGAAAAAAAATGGTTGGTGTGATAATTTTGGGAGACTCGATTATCATTTATTTGTTTATCATCCTAAAAGAATTATGCTGAAAGTTTTCCTCTATGGTAAACAGAGATCTTGAATAAATGAACTTGTCTGGCCCTCTGTCTCCGGAACTCGCCAAACTAGACTAGCTACAGTACATGTCAGCATTTCTAACCCATCTATTTATCTGTCTATCTATCTATCTATCTGTTTGCTTCGTATAATTCCATTTTCGGAACCTTGTCAATTCATTCTGCACTAGTACTGACTCTTTTTGGCATCTGAGCAGGGAATTCAGGGGGAGTAATATTCAGGGGACTATCCTAGGAGAGTTTGGTGATCTGAAGAATCTGATTAGCCTGGACTTGTACAGCAACAACATCTCAGGGCGTATACCCGCATCGCTGGGCAACTGTCCAACCTGAAATTCTTATAAGTTGGATGAATTTTCAAGTGTTTTCCACCCGTCTGTTGTTCTGGTGCAGTTCATATACTACATATATCCGAGCATTTCAGAACCTTGCAGGCTTATGTTTATTTTCTTTTCTGTAATGAAGAAAGTTTGGTTCATGTTAGATGTTCTGTACTTGTATTGTGGTTAATAGTATCTGCATTTCCGGCTTTCTGAAACTGAAACTGCAGGAACCTGACGGACTGTGCTCGTGCTAGGCTCAGCTAGAACGACAACGGGGCGCTAGGGCCAGCAGCGACGAGGACGTCTGCGAGAGAGGCTGAGCAGAGGCGCTCGCGCTTGGCTAGGACGGCGAGGAGCTTCGGTGCTCCGACGGTGTGGCGAGGAGGCCGAAGCGGGAACGTGGCGAGGAGGCCCGAACGGGAACGAGAACGGGAATGGGGCGGGAACGTGGCAGGGAGGCCAGAGAGGGAGCGGCACGGCCTTGCTCCTCCGTGCCAGTACCAACCCTCCGTCTGTGTGGCTTTGATCTGTCCGCCGGCGAGCGGAGCGGCGAGCTCCATCCACGTGGAGCAGGGCGATCCCCACGAGAAGCCCCCGACAGTGAGCATGATAGGTGGGGCGACCCCGCGGGAGGCCTCTGATTGGCGAGCGGGGCGGCGGCGAACAAACGGGGAGCGGCGGACGGCTGGGAGGAAGGAGTCGAAAAGATCTCACTTTGAAACATCAAATTTAGGCCATGTATAAAGTGTTTTAAATGTATTCTGGACTTTTTTACAAATTTGAAATTGAACTACCCTCCCGACATCTTTTCTGGGACGGAGGGAGTATATGAAGCCTCAGCATGCAATTGAGCTAAGCTATATATACTCCCTCCGTCCCGCGGTGATAATTTTGCAAAAAAGCCCTCGCCAAATCCCCGACACAACGTGCAGTCCCTCAGCTCGTCTTCCTCACTCGCACCCCTCGTCGTCAACGCTCGCAGGCCGCAGTCCCCACGCCGCCCCACGCCGCTGCCCCTCCTCCTGGCCCCACGCCCTCTGCCGCCGCTTCCCTCACGCCGGTGGCTGCCTCCTTGTTCTCCCCCGCCTAGATCCCTGCGCCGCTGCCGACTATGATGACACCGCCGTCCAAGGTTCGATTTTTCTGGCCAAGAGACCTTCGCTGCCCTGCTTTCCCCATGCCGTCTTGCTGGATTTGTGAGAATCTCTGCTTGATCTGCTCTATGGCGGCGAGGAGAAGCTCCAGGTCGCCATCCTCGTTCTTCACCGCCGCTGCCGAAGCACTGGAGAGGAGATGTCGGGCCAGGTTGACCATGCACTTCGAGTTAGAACACGTTGATTCCACGCAAAAATGTCCTTCTTTTCTAGTTGCCAATTTGTGGATCCTTTTCAGTTTAGCAGTGTAGACCTAGAGTTGTCTTGCAGATAAATGGTATCTTGTCAACTCTGCAAAAAATGGTATCTTGTCAAATCTGCAATTACTTCGTGATGATAACTAAGTCCATGTATTCCTTCATTAGTTTATCTTTCCTCTTGATTTGGATGACAGTATAAAAACTCCAGATCTATCTCAGTGCATATGGATGGAGCTCCTTTTGTCAAAAGCAATGAACACTGTTATCTGAAACCTTGCTTTTGGGCTGGTGTTTTAATTTCAGTCAAACAGGATGTTATGTTGATGACTGACTGTGGTACTGAATCATGAATCAGTAAGAGGCCTTTTAACTTCTTGAACTGTGAAGTAAATCACGTGAGGGCAATTGACAGAAACAAGGTTGCATTTTCTAGATATGATAATACGAGTTAGTGTAGGTGTTCAATCTTTGCTATGACTTTCACTTGATTTTTTTGTTAGTCTAAATAAATAATTGTTCTAGGACTATTAGGCAGTCTTCGAACTTTCACAAATTTGCATACAAACTGTGACAAATTTGCATTTTCTTGTGAATGTGCAAAATATAATATCACGTCACAAATTTGTATATATGTGCAAACTGTCACATATGAGTGAGCGGGACAAAGAGGAGGAGAAGACGCTCGAGCCCAACCTTGGGCTCCTCGGAGGAGGCTGGAGGGCAGCATGCAAGGAGAAGGGGAAGCACCCCGCCGTCAACGGCTCCGTCGACTTCTCTCTTGGCTACTCCAGTACAAGGTATGTAGCCTAGCTTCACTTATCAAGATCTTCTGAAACAATTGTGCTTTAGGAGTGTGCAACTGTGATGTCTCGAATTATTCAGAATTTCTTACTATCCATCTGCCAAGAAGGAGCCTCTTAATTAAACAGCAAAGTTTGGTGCTAGTACTCGAGGATGAGCATCTGCTCACTGCTAGAAGATGTGTTGAAGTAAATGAAATTCAGTTTTCATCCGTTAGAAATAAACAAAATATGCCATGGTGTATGTGTTATACACTTGCTGTACTATTTTGGATGTCTCTGTTATACTCCAGTAAGGCTTTTCTTTTGTGTACTATTTTTTTAAATGGCATCCTGATGTTGTGAGTTTTTTTGTAACATTATATATTTCTATATAAGAAGGTAGAGGTAAAAAACCTCCACCTTATGTGGTTACAATGGATGGATTTACAGTCCGGGTTAGCCCAGGTGGTGGAGAAAGAAAAAAGAAGACAAGACCAAAGTCTATTCAGAAGCCAACTTGTTTGCCCAACCTAGCAGCTGTGGTTTAAGCTTCTAGTATATCATGATGATTTAGTAATACAATTTTTGCTTATTATGTCGCATTTATCATCTGAATAGGACAAAGCTAGTTAGTAGCTTGCTCCTTTTTCAGTCTGGTCTAATAAGTTAGGTAGCTCACATCTTGTAATTTAGGAACTGAAAAACACCAACTTTGAATTATATTAATGTACTGCTGCTTATTCTGATACCACATAAGCATAAGAAAGGTCCCAGATTTGTGTGGCTGATGGATTACAAGTTAGAACAGGCATAATACACCGGCCTGGATCTTTGAATCACAATGACAATGAATAATGGATTATAAGTTAGATCCCAGATTTATTTCTGAATTACAATGAACATTTCAGGAAGCAAAAACCTGAAGCAAACATGAGATGAAACGGGCAGGTGAAGCTCCCAGAATTATTTCAACTATTTCCTGATCCTTGAGTGCAATTGAAGTTTTGGATGCTGCTCAGACATAAGGACCGATGGTAATAACAGGCTTAATAACTTCTCCTTCTCCGTTCTCAATTTTACAGCTTGTGGAAGCTTATTCCAGGAACCGAGGATATAATAACTTCTCCTTCTCATACATGTTACAGGTGTGCATTGTCAGTGTCATCTTGTTTCAGTAGTTATAATATATGGGTTCAAACAGGCTACCTTTGGACTGATTTCTGGAGGATATAGCTGCAGTGAGCAATATGAGTGGCAGAAGTTAACCCTGTGTCGTTTTTTTTGTGTGTCTTTTGAACTCACCTGCTCATCAAGTTTGAACTCATCAGGTGAAGCTCACCTGTGTTGTTTGTTGTGTCATTTTCGTCAGGTGGACAGGGGGTCGAACTCGTCGCTGCAGCAGCGATGGTGACGAGTGCCACCTCTTCCTCGTCCTCATACACGGTGGAGCGGAGCGGCAGAGGGCGGAGGGAGCTCGGTACGGTGGCGGAGCAGAGGAGCTTGTCCCTGCGGCGATCGGAGGGAGATCAGCATGGCACAGTCAAGGACGGATGTGGAGGTGTTGGAGTGCCCTACAGCACGAGCGGCTCCTCTTTGACCTCCTCCTTGCCCCCACCGCCCCTGCGGAGTTCCGGGTCGTTCCGCAGGCACGAGCCGGTCCTTGTCGACCTCCTCCTCATCGCCGCCACCGCCTCGGAGTTCCAGGTCGTTCCCTAGGCATGGACGGGTCGTTCCCCAGGCGGTGCTTCCGCGTTGTACGGGGATGGAGCCGGGATGAGCTCTAGGCTCCGGCCATGGCGGCGACGGTGGTTTCTGGAGGTGGGGGACGGACGGCAGGACCAGGACGTCGGGGCGCCTCGACTCCTCTTCTCCTGGAGCCGACGGGGATCGCGGACAGGGATCGTGGACGCAAGGCCGGCGGAGATCGCGGATCGGAGACTCAAGATTTAAATTTTGAATCCAGCCGAATTTGTAATGGTGTGAAGTTATATGGGGTTATTCGTAAACTGTAATTTGAACTAACCACGTCAGTTATTTTAGGACGGAGGGAGTATAAAGATATTCTAGCTTTGTAAAACGAATGTATCTAGACATCTTTTAGTGTATAGGTTCATTTTGAACCTTTACGAACCTATATACTAAAAGACGTCTACAAAGCTAAAACGTCTTATATTTCCTCCGAACGGAGGAGTACATACTATTTGTACTAAACCCTGTACTAATGCTAATAGTCCAAATTTGTTTGTCTCCTCGCTTGGCGGAGGCACGGTGGCGGGTTGAGCTTTGGCGTCTCTCTTAACGGATGAACGATATGGGGAAGAGCACGTGCTGAGCGGAGAGAGACACTAGATCTGATGGATCTTGTGCCACAATCTGAAAAAATGTAGGGTGTAATCTGGATATGTGCCAAGGTGGGTAAGGGCTGCTAGTCCATGTTCGATCTTGTCCGTCTAACCAAATCGAATGGCTCAGAATGCTGGAATCATGTAGCACCCTATGTGTGTGTAGCACTAGATATCTTCGTGTCTGGTATTGTCAACCCACGGTTAGCCCTTGCTGGCCATCGAGGGCTCTCCGAGCTTTATTGTACTTACCTATTTACAATCTTTATCTAGCATCTGGCACCAATCTGTAGAGAAAATCACTATGGGAAAGAGGCCGATCAGTGAACCCACACTGGAACACCGTCACTTGCCTGGGATCAATGAGTGGGAGAAGGCGCTGGAGCCCGGAAGTCACACTTAGGATTAGAGTACTGCTCCTACTTTTAGTAGCGATGGTACAACAAGGTGTTAGCAATCATTGTGTTTCATGTTGCTCCTTGCGTCAGTGCACTTCAGCGTTGGAGATAGAACTGCATGCAATGTTGGTCTACTGGGAAATTTGGAAAGAAAGAGATGCTAGGGTCTTTGGAAGCCACTCCATAACCATTGATACTAGATTTAGACGTGCGCCTTGGCGCACGACCCCATTGATTCTGAAGCAATTTGGCAGAATAAATTTACAAAAGATAAATATGTCTAAATTGAAGCGGGTGATAGCGTCAAGGCTCAAATGAGATTCTAATTTAATGGCGAAATAAATTTATCCAAGAAGATATAATAAATGGGGAGTTGATTTATCACCTCAAGCAAGAATATACAAAAAAACCATTCCATTTCAGCAGAGAAACAACATGGGTATCACGATTCAAGCAAGAATCTTGTACAATTACATAAGGAAAATCTATATCTTAAGGTTGGTTTGTACTGGATGATAAAAACATATATATTAGTGGGTAATAGCATTAAAAGCAAGCCGGTTTCTTAAAAGCATGGAGATAGCTAACGTAAAATATCAAGGAGTGCAAGGTGTGATCCACAACTCAGGACTTCTTCTTTGCACCAACGATGTTCTGAAGCCATAAGGAAATAACAAATTTAGCTTACGGTAACATAAACACCATGCTAGTGGGAGATTCTTAATCATATAAAGAATAGACTAGTGTCTTACAATCATCAGTTGTTTGAAGTTAACTTTTGACACGAGTCCTATGTGATTTATCCTTATTCTCGCATTGAATGTATTTCTTAATAAAAAAGCTAGCTACAGTTATACTACTTCTATAGCTAGGCATGCATTTTATTGCAAGTTTATGGCAATATGGTAGCAGCTATCATGTTAGTAGTAGAATAAAAAGAGTAGACAGATTTGAACCAAATGGAGTAAACTTTATAGTGGCTAGAGCGATGTAGTGAATCACCTTTGAACCAAATCTGAAATACAATAAATCATCAAATACGACTTGTTGAGAATGTTTAAAGAGCTAGATTTACACCAGATCGTATATGATAAAGAAAACATCTAAGTATACTTGAAATAGATGGACAGAAGTATCACTTGAGATTCTTACGAAGGCAAAAAGATCAGTTCAAATAAATCGATACATTAGCACTCCCTAGTAATTTTATAGTTGCTAAATGCATTCATGGATGGAGCAATACCTTTTGTGTTCAGTGACCCTTGACCCAAGTATTCAGCTATGGTTTCCAACAATAATCGAATGCTCACACTATAAGAAAACCACTAAGTATATCCTTGTATAAAACATTTAAGACTGCATGAAAAATATAAGTTATAGGACTTGACAATAAGAATAGTCATATACACTGACTAAATTTGTTATCTGGAGGATTGCTTGACCTCAATGTGGTGCTTCATAAACACTAATCATAAACCTATTTAAATATGGTCAGTTTTAAAACAATATATGTAGGGGATCGGTGCGGAAAACAAAAAATTTCCTACGACGGAACCCCAGAAACTAGCCTAGGATCTATATATGTAGTAATGCGGTAACGGCCAATGCGTATAGAGTACATACCTTTGTAGACCGTACGCGGTTAACGTTCCGCGGGGAACGTGGTTGAAGTAGTCGTACTCGAAGCCGACCTCAAGGTCGCAAAGCTCCTCGCAGGTCATCCCTTACTCCTTCTTGATCTTCATCATCTTCATCGTGCAACAGCTCCGACTCACGACATTCTAGCGCCCCAAGTGTTGCGCCTCGTGTCTTCGTACACATCCGGTGCACGATGAGACCTCCGGCTCCCCGATCCCGCCGGGAGTTCGGAAGTTGATATCCGGCTAGGAATCCCTGCAGCGCAACGGCGTACTATAGGTGTGCCTCGATCGTACAACCCAGACTTGGGCCATGGTCACGAGGTATAGAGAGAGAGGAGGAGAAAAGTCAACCAAAGGACTTCTCCAATTGTGTGTTTAATCCCAGCCATGGGCACCCTTTTATATAGGCGGAGGGGGTGTGCCCTCCCCATTAGGTTAGCCATGTGGGACTATTCATAAAAGAAAAGGCAGCAGATTTTCGGACTTGCTAAATGGGACAAAAGAACTCAGCCCAAATAGTAAAAAGAAAATAATAAATAAAAGAAAAAGGAAGCAGCCAGCCTGGGGCTCAGCCGGCCGGGTGGGCCGACCTGCCCCCGCGGCCCAGCTGCAGCGGCTGCTGCTGCCAGCGCCCGGGTGGGACGGCGCTCACCCGCGGCCCAGCTCGCCCCGTCCCGCCCCGCCTGCCTCGCCACGGCCCTGCCCAGGTGGGCCGCCAGCCCGCCGGCCTGGCCGGCTCCCCTACGAGCCCCACATGGGCCGGGGTTGAGCTAGGCCGGCCCCGCGGCTGGTAGCTGGCGCCCGCCCCTGTGCGGCGTAGTTTATCCGTCGCCCACAGGCGGCCAGGCAGCAGCGGTGGGTATTGGCTGTTGCCCCCGTGTGGCGGCAACTTATCTGTCGCCCACGTGGGCTGTTCCTTTTATCTTTTTCTGCAGATTTATTCTTAGGCCTTTTCCCTCTGGGATTTGGCCTAATATAAAAGTTGCATTTATAAATTTTAATCTAAATATTATTTATAATATATTAATTCATAATTAACATATAATAAATATATATTTAAATTCCCATTTATCCGAAAACACTTTTTCGGACTTTTCCTTTAAATGATCGCTCTCATCGTACCCTTAAGTGTATCCTCTCACGGCTCTGGAATGCTCTAGACATGATCTGTATCAATGATCAACAGAGGGACCAGGGATATCCATGTGACCCCTATGCATTCCTGATGACAATGTCATATGAACCGTCTAAATGTAGAATCCTCTTACTTTTGTTTCTCGATACAACTTGTCCGAGATCTGATCACTAGTATCCTATACCTTTGTTCAATCTCGTTCACAACAAGTTATGTTTTCTTGTTACCGTGATATTACATCCCCGTGACCTAGTCACATGTTGCAACATTTATAGATGTAATCTCACCAAGTCGGCCGTATGTATCTTTACCTGTCATGTGGGTGAACAAATCCCGGTCTTGCAGTCACATGTCATCTACTGTTCCTTCGGAATACCCAACGTACACCTTTATGGCCACCGTATTACCAGATGACATTTGATGCAGTCAAAGCAGCCTAGGGAAACAGTGAGTAATATGAGCTCATGGTCTAAGGAGAAGGAGTCTAGGTATAGCTGTTGCAACAATGAACTATATGACTTGATCGTGTTGTAATCCTTCAAGGAATGTCTAACCACATCATTCTCCAATGATATAATCTCGTTGTCTGTCGGCATAAATGCCCATGATCTTGAAACCTAGATCATCTTCGTGACCAACGAACTAGTATGAATAGAGGCTACTAGGGACTTTGTTGTTTCATACCACACCTGTACCAATGTTTCTACTTGGCACAGTTCTAGCACAATATGAAACTATTACAAACTAATTGAGATATGACAATAAAAACCTATTTGTTATTTGCCTCTAGGGCATATCTCCTTCAGTCTCCCACTTGCACTAGAGTATAAATAATTCAGCTTGCATTTTACTCATATAAACCATATACCATATGCGTTTACAGATCATGCATGCTCATGGGAAACGTCATGTCCATGTTCTGTTTTACCAGATCATTATGTCTTTTTTAAATCGTTAATGTCTTCCTAATTTTGACATTCACACCATTATCTTATAATGGGTCGAAGCATTTGTTTGGCAACAAAGCGAGACTTTGTTTCTAGTGTTTATGATGACGATCATTTTCAATGTTGTCATCTAAACTTCGAAACACACTTTGCTATCCTTTGTGTATATACTATAGTCATGGCAGCAGAACGAGGCCGGATTCCAGGAGCTTACAGTGACGTTAGATCAACCTCGAGGGCTTTCTCATGGGCACTGGGCCCTGGGACACATCATTCTACGTTAAAGGCGAACTAGCCCCGCCATAACATTATACAGCACATCAGATGTAGGCTTTATACTTCTATATCTATGTAGATCCTAGTGCATGAAATGAATTTATGCCACTTACATTGCTTTTTTCTACTTAAGTACAAACTTAATTCTGGTTCAGTGATCAACTCAAGAATCACTTAAAGACACATTCTTATAGTTAAGACTTTGTCAACCAGAACCTCGAGTCACATTATGTCGAGTATACAACATGGTTATATGAAAGAACCTATGACTGAGGCATAGGAGAAGCAACGCATCTCTTTCTTTCAACCATAGTTGCAATACTAACTCAATGCTTCATACAGTAAGAACTTCTTTCTTACCTCGTTCCATTCTAAGCTATTTCAGAATCTTGCTTAGGACATTCTGAACATCTTTCAGAATCAAGTCCAGGAAGCATTTGACATTCAGTGTTTATTAAACTTACTAATCTATCTCGATAGATCTTATTGTTTAATAACTTCAACTTCATCCTAACTTAAATACTATTAACACCAATCACATCATTCATATATGTCGTCCATATATCCTAGAATGATTTCACGCTCCCACTCAAATATGACATTCATGTTTGAGATCCAGGGATTTCACTTAGCTCCCACTCAGAATATGTCAGCTACATATCATGAATTAGCCAAGCTGATTTGCTCCCACTCAAATCTAGGTCCTCTCGGTAATCTTGGACATTCCAAAATTCTTTGATTATCATCAAACCGAGAATTCCACTAACGATATTTCAATGACCATTCATTTCTCGTACTTAGGTCTATCACGCTCCTTTGTAATTCGTAGGTATGTCTTGTTCAAAACATGACAAGTGAATCAAAAATATAATTCCACAAACTTGTAGAATATATAGTTGAATCCTACTTTCTTTAGTAAAAGTATTCACTGAAACTTTATGATCATTATCATTGATTTCTCCTCTATTTGCAGAGTTTGGATTCACGAAACAAATTCCGCTGCGCCACTCGACAATTCGGAGGTAAGGTCAAATACCTTGTTTTGATCTTTTACTTTTTTCCACCTGTATCTTCATCAAGACACGTCAACTTAGGACAACAGAAGGTTTGCCCCTTCGTGGAAGATGCATTCATAGCTTCCTAAGAATGCTTTACAAAGACTTGTTTATTCACCACGACTTCGAATTGTCGAAATCTCTAGAAACTCGAACGTGCCATAACACTTATGGTGTTATTTTCACGAATCTTTGGATGTTCCTTTGTATTTCAAATGAGTGTTTGCTTATTTTGATCTTTAACTCTAAACGACAACTATAACCCCTATAAGAGATGATATTATACCATATGTATCTTAACACATAATGATTATGATGTTTAGACATTTCAATATAGTTTGAATTCGTCCAATTATCATAATTTGTGAAACATCTTTCACAAGTCCCTTTTTATGCTAAACTTAACATGAATACTTTAGTCATGTCGATCAAATCGAAGAGACTTCGTATTCTTGTTAATTTCAATATCCTCTTTAGTCATGAACTCATTTGAATAATTCAAATCATTTCAAACTTTATGTTTCATTAAATAAATACACTTATTCACTTAAGTCCACAATTAATGATTTCCACTACTTGTTGAAAATATGATACATCACTATGTCTAAGATTCAACATTTCTTCGCATATCACTGTTTTACTAGAATGTGGAGTTTTAGTCATTCTGCCCGAGAGGTATGGTTTTACAAAGTCTCTAGATTATGCATCTATGTAACTACCTCGGATCCTACGCTCTAAGTTCAAGCCTGGATGAAACAGAAGTGGTTAAAATAGTACAGTGGGGGCCCAGGGGACCGCCCACGTGTAGACCGTCGGCCGTCCTAACCACTTCCAAGACATCGGGACAAGAACGAGCGGCGTAGGCAACCGACGAAGAGATCAAATACATACACAAGTGAGTATGTATGCAAGCTACCATACAACAGTTTTCAGAGCCATTCCATCTAAAAGAAATAGAAATATTACAATGCCATACGGCAAGATCCAATTATCCTAAATAGAGATAATAGTTTAGGATAGCTCCTCATACATCAAACATCAGAGTATCAGGCGGAAGCGGAAAACAAGGTCCGAGTACGGATAAGAAGCAAATCGGCATAAGATGCCACATAAATAAACACATCCCGCCCACAGATCTCACGGATCCCCATCCCCGGAATCTCTACACCGAGTGATCGTTGCTAACATCATCTGTCTCCTCCACCTAGTATCCATCCTGCGAATACACCTATTCATCTGAATCAAACAATTTATCGTGTGAGACCCTAGGGATACTCAGCAAGTCTTTATGCCTCTAAAGGGGACATATACCTGGGGTGACGCAATTGCAGCAAAAGATAATAACTAACAAGTCTATAGATACTCGCTAACCATCCGCCTAACCAATGATAGACGGATGTCCGTTAATTAGTAACAACAGTTATAACAGTATAATTAACAGATCCATCCTCCTTCTCGCTTACCAACGAGAAAGCGGATGAACAACCCCTCCGTTAGCAGTTTTATTGACCATTCCATGAGCATTGCACTATTTACTAGTCATGTATTTAGTCAGTTTAAAAGCGGTACTTTAGTGATACTTGTCTATGATCGAGAAACTGTGCTCAAACAACTCCTGTAGTAGTGGCTCATGGGATGGAGGAACAAGCTCGGTGGGGTTTAAAAGTAAAGGCTATCCAGTACTTGGGATTCAATTTAATGCATTCGCGACTCCATGATGCAAGAATAAGATAGAAGCAATAGGTACTATATGTATGCAAGCATGTGGTAGTGCTTTCCTGGTAGCTTAGTTGAAGCGAGAGATGGATCTAGGTAGTACTCCTGGGATTCCTGATAATTTCCCTGCTCGGCGTCTATTCGAAAGAAGAACCAAACAAACAAGGCCAACATAAATAAAGTACACAAGCATGTAAATAAAATGCGACAAGCAACCAAGCATGCCATGATGAATGATGTACAATTTACATGGCAATAATGTAACATGGCAAGGTGAGGTGTGGGGACAAGAATAAATCATTTTATTAATTATTTGGCCAAGTTTTATTACCAAAAACAGTTCTGATTATTTAATATTTATATGATGCACGCTTCAATTCATATCATGAGATGCATAATCAGAACGGGCTCGTCACGCTGATCGATTTAGACATATTATTTGTCAAGTTTGGAGTTGTAGAATTAAAGTTATTAATTAAAGAAGAAAAATGCATTTTTATTGCAATTAAACAATTTCGAAAATTTAAATTAGTCAAACATTATTTTGGATGGCATATTTGAAATCCTCACATTTTTCTGATTCAAAAACATATATTATATGCATTATTTGGATTTAGCAATAAAAAGTTATTATTTTCTTGATATAAAAGTATATTAAAACATTTCTGGAATTTTTGTATTTATAGAAAAAAAATACTTCTGGACTTTTTATACTTCGTCCAGCTATACCCGCACCCAATGACATGTGGGCCAAAGATGAGGACTAGGCCACCGGTGCGCGGGCCTGAGAGGTGGTGGTGAAGGGAGACTGACAGGTGGGGACGCTCAGCGTGAGGTAAAAAGAAAAAGGCAAGGTGGGGGTTCGAACCCGCGACTTGTTGGGCGAGAGCTAGCTGGCCTTGCCACTGTGCTACTAACGGTTTTGTGATAGATCTGGGCCAAGTTTGTTTTTGAACGAGTCCAGTCGGTTGAGGTGTTACAGAAACGAAACTGAATGTCATGTCACGGACGACGCGGGCGGCAGCGACAGAGCGCCAACTCCCGACGAAGTTTCAGGCCGACTCCAGGCACGGAATGGGGCGTATAGGTACTCAAAATGACCAGGAGAAAAAGATCTACACACTGGTTTGATCGGCGCGTGCTGGGGTGGACCGTGTCTAGAGCAGTTTCGTGAATACCGAAGTAGCCGAGAACAAATGGGTATTCTCGGACATTGATCTTGCGATCAAGATTCCCAGGGCTGTACTTGATGGTTTTGAACGTTCTTTACGTCGATTTGAAGAGGGGTCCGGGATCTTCAACTTTCGTTCAGGTGTAGTTCGAAGAAAAGCACCACAGAGATTTCTAGGACGTGAAGAACAGAGGCAGCCGGGAAGCTTCTAGCGCTCGTGGCGGCGAGCACGCACGGTGTCGCGCCCGGCGGCGATGCTCGGCAGGATATGCAAAGGAGGGGTGTCTGGGAGGTAGGATAGCTCACCAACGACCTACTGGTGCAGATAGTTTAGCTCGAGGAGGTCGAGATCCGTGGTTGGCTCGTGCCCAGGAAGCTTCGGTTCCTTACAGATCATGGCGGGGCTGGTGGTTCTCCGAAGAGCTTCTGGAGCGGCTGTTGTACTGGTCGATGTAGAGGAAGAAGGTGACTCTCCTAGACGCCTTCGGCACCCCCTACCACAGCTCCAACCACTCTCCTCCTAGTATGGACGATTAGGGTTTTGTGGGGAACATGGCGAGACCATGGTTGGGTGGAGAAGAAGGGAGGAAGGAGATGGGTCTGGGACTTGTTGGATGCTCCCAGATCTCGATCTGGTATAGCCTGGGCAGCTGGTACAAAGGAGGAAGGCTCACGTGTTTGCTTTTGCAAAAGGTGAGAAGAGGGGGTGGTGCTCTCGGGTAGGGCTATGGCTCTCTCCTCCCTCTTTATTAGATAGCTAGAGATAGAAAGAGAGGGAGCAGGGGCACATGCTGGTCGTGGTGTAGCTGCAAAAATAGCTGGCTCATCATTTTGATCAGCGAGAGAGGGGAACGTGAGCATGTGCCTTGGAGCTATGATTTGGTGGCCATGTGAGCTAGAGGGAGAAAAAGGACTCATGGGTGCATCGGGTAGCTAGAATACATAGGAGTGTGTGCGTTTCCACTATATGTATGATCAAGAGAGAGAGGGGTTTCACGTGCACACACATGCACATATACATATATGAGTATATGGCCTCTTATGGGTTTGGCTAAAAAGAAAGGGATATTTGGTAGCTTATCTAGACAAAAGAATTACAAAAACACGAAGAAGTAGAAAAATTAGGCCAAAACCACATGCAAAACAAGGAATAGAATTAAATATGGGCAAACAAAAGATTTTTGGTGGGGGAGATAGCAAGAAAGGAAAAGGTACCACATGGAGCTAGATGGTAGACTTGATCACATAAGGCATGAATATGATTGAGTAAGAACCAATAATTCAAAGGAAGCATAAAAGTTCCAATAGAGCAAAAGAAAAAGATCACATAAGGCATTGATATTTCATGTGACTAGATTATATGGCTTTATGTTGCATGTACATGCAATAATGCACAATTGCATGCATGTGATACAAATGCATGCATGTGGTGTTGTAAGTGAAGAGAAACAAATAACAAGATTTGAGGTGAACAAAAACAAGGATAATATTGGTGGATCCATACAATATACATGGATGGGCATGAAATAAATACCAAGAACAAGAGGTTAAGGCCCACACATACATGTATGGTGGAGTTCAAGGATAATATCAAAGGCAAGATGGCATGTGTGCTAAGAGTCAAGATTTAAGATAAGGAAACAATGGAACACATGGAAAAATATGTGAGAGGTAGATATAGGTGTGGAGTCGTCAAAGCAGGGTCATATGGCAACACTTGGTGGAAGGGATCCATACATAGGTGTGTGGCTTGAATTGAAGTACCAAACAAGATAATATGGCTACCTACATATATATGGTAGAATTAGAATGATATCAAAAGAAATTTGACATGACAAGTTAGTGTGTGGAAAAGAATTAGAGAGACATGCCCTCAACTCAAATTGGGCTTATAACAATATATCAAGAAGCTAATACAAGTGATACAAATGCATATGAGAGAAGAACCAAAAAGAAAAGGGTTTTATATGATGCTCAAATGCAATGTGGCATGATGACATGAGCATGATATAATGATGATGCAACTAATTATATGTAGGAAGTAGCACTATATAGACTAGGCTAGTAGCATTGCAATTGTTAGAAAATTGGGATGCTACAATCTAGGACCCCGATCTTTCATAAAGAACCTGCAATAACCAAAATGACTTAAACTGTAGTGTCATTTCATTATTAAGCTTTGGATATCTTTTAGCATTCTAATCCTTTATAAATGTTTAAACTATTATCATTAACATAGGGACGAGAATAACTTATTTGTAATCATAATGTGACCATAAGGTATTGTTTATAAGAATAGTACAAACTGGTTTGTAACTTGTTCATATGAATAATAGTCTCACCAAAAGCAAGACACACAAACTAGGATTACAAATTATATTCAAGTCCACTAATCCAAATGATAAACGTTGAGGGAAGAGGTGATGTCGGCCATCAACTGATTTGCTTGCCGTCATCAAGTCACTTTGCCTCAAATCCAGCAATTCTCAAGCAGATCATCCTGTTTTCACAAAACGGGATAAGTATTAAATACTTTGCAATTTGCAACAAGTTTTGCAAGAACCACATTTATAATTTGTATATATAACATATACCTTTTCATCCAAGACTCCATTTGCAATCAAGCCCTTTTAAGAGTTCTCAACTCTAATGCAAGATCGCTAAGTGTTTCTCCAAACATTATGGAGTCGTCGGATTATCTCCTAATGGTTATTATGTCAAGAAGAGAAGATCACCTTTTACGAGGATATCCCTCAGGCGTGGGTATTAATCTATGAAGTTGGACCCTTTTGCTAAGTTCCAAATTAAGCAATATATTCCCATGGTTGCAATGGACCTCAATGGGATAGGCTAAGATCTACTAAGATATTTGCAAACAGACATCTAGACTAAGTTTACAATAAGAGATCAATTTATAATTGGTCTCCACTAAAACGGTCATCCCCTGGACAATTTTAGTGATCGCATGATCCCTATGCTTTGCACCCCCCCGTGTTACACAACCATCAATGCATTATCAAAGGTAGACATTCACTAATGCCAATCACATCATCCATGTGACTCATGCTCGATCTTTCAATCTCTTGTGTTCCGAGGCCACGCTTATGTGGCGTGCTAGGCTCGCCAAATCTAACTTGTGTGTATTCGCTGTGCAACTTGGCTTACACCCACTGTATGCGAACGTAGATATGTCTGACACCCAGGCTTGTAACCCTGGATCGCCTCATACCGAAGAACTTTCTTGGTGGTGCAGACACAAGGGGAACACGAAACATTGGAATTCAATAGGGATTATCTTATTTGCTACCGTTGAGTATCTAAATACTAGCACATAATAAGATGTAAAAACTGGTATCAACATCATATGTATAATATGATATGATATGGTCTTTCTCGTTGCGCCTTGATCTCCATCGAGCGCTCCTGCATGATCTCCATCTTGCCCTTGGTTTGACGTCAAGTCCACGACGCCGCCACCAGGTCGTCCATCGGAACGATGACTATTACTATACTACTTAGTAACATAAAAGTAAACTACTTTACCTTTGTAACGACCACTGCCATATCATAATCACGTGCCCCCTGCAAAATAAAGTTAGACGCCTCTACTTATCTATTGCAAGTTTTACGTGGTTGTTAGGGCTTTTGCACTAGAACCGTTTCTAAACCACGAACTTTCCAACCACAACATGGATCCGACATTTGTCTCTATTACACCCCTTTCGGGGCCCTCCATTGTAAATGCTATATCAACTATCGAATGAGAGACAGACGCCCGCTAACCACTTATACGGTACAAGACATATGTTGAGCGTGGAACCAGTCTCGCATACGAATACGCGTAAGGTCGGTCCGGGCCGCTTCATCAAACAATACCGCAATATAAACAAGTACACGTTAGAGGGTAACAACTAAGGGATCAATGCCCGCACAATACTTGTGCGTACAGGCCGTACAACACTCCTACGCATAGATCGGCTCTGATACCACTGTAGGGGATCGGTGTGAAAAACAAAAAAATTCCTACGACGGAATCCTAGAAACTAGCCTAGGATCTATCTATGTAGTAATGCGGTAACGACCAATGCGTATAGAGTACATACCCTTGTAGACCGTACGCGGTTAACGTTCCGCGGAGAACGTGGTTGAAGTAGTCGTACTCGAAGCCGACCTCAAGGTCGCGAAGCTCCTCACAGGTCACCCCTTGCCCCTTCTTGATCTTCATCATCTCCATCGTGCAACAGCTCCGACTCACGATATTCTAGCGCCCCAAGTGTTGTGCCTCGTGTCTTCATACACATCCGGTGCATGATGAGACCTCCGGCTCCCCGATCCTGCCAGGAGTGCGGAAGTTTATCCGGCTAAGAATCCCTGCAGCGCAACGGCGTACTTCAGGTGTGCCTCGATCGCACAACCCAGACTTGGGACCATGGTCACGAGGTATAGAGAGAGAGAGAGAGAGGAGGAGAAAAGTCAACTAAAGGACTTCTCCAATTGTGTGTTTAATCCCACCCATGGGCACCCCTTTATATAGGCGGATGGGGTGTGCCCTCTGCATTGGGTTAGCCATGTGGGACTATTCATAAAACAAAAGGCAACAGATTTTTGGACTTGCCAAATGGGCCAAAAGAACTCAGCCCAAATATCAAACAGAAAATAATAAATAAAATAAAAAGGAAGTAGCCAGCCTGGGGCTCAGCCGGCCGGGTGGGCCGACCTGCCCCCGCGGCCCAGCTGCAGCGGCTGCTGCTGCCAGCGCCCGGGTGGGCTGGCGCTCACCCGCGGCCCAGCTCGCCCTGCCCCGCCCCGCCTACCTCGCCACAGCCCTGCTCGGGTGGGCCGCCAGCCCGCTGGCCCGGTGGCCTGGCCGGCTCCCCTGCGAGCCCCACATGGGCCGAGGTTGAGCCAGGCCGGCCCCGTGGCTGGTAGCTGGCGCCCGCCCCTGTGCGGCGCGGTTTATCCGTCGCCCACAGGCGGCCAGGCAGTGGCGGTGGGTATTGGCTGTTGCCCTCGTGCGGCGGCAACTTATCTGCCGCCCCCGTGGGCTGTTCCTTTTATCTTTTTCTGCAGATTTATTCTTAGGCCTTTTCTCGCTGGGATTTGGCCTAATATAAAAGTTGCCTTTATAAATTTTAATCTAAATATTATTTATAATATATTAATTCATAATTAATATATAATAAATATATATTTAAATTCCCATTTATCCGAAAACACTTTTCCGGACTTTTCCTTTATTCTTTCTCCGAACAACTTCGGATCTCTCCGTGGAACGATTCTAGCTTTCACTCTTTCTCCACTATGATTCCGTCTTACGAATGATCGCTCTCATCGTACCCTTAAGTGTATCCTCTCACGGCTCGGGAATGCTCTAGACATGATCTGTATCAATGATCAACAGAGGGACCAGGGATATCCATGTGACCCCTATGCATTCCTAATGACAATGTCGTATGAACCGTCTAAGTGTAGAATCCTCTTCCCTTTGTTTCTCGATACAACTTGTCCGAGATCCGATCACCGGTATCCCATACCTTTGTTTAATCTCGTTCACAACAAGTTATGTTTTCTTGTTACCGTGATATTACATACCCGTGACCTAGTCACATGTTGCAACATTTATAGATGTAATCTCACCAAGTCGGCCGTATGTATTTTTACCCGTCATGTGGGTGAACAAATCCCGGTCTTGCAGTCACATGTCATCTACTGTTCTTTTGGAATACCCAACATACACCTTTATGGCCACCGATTACCAAATGACGTTTGATGCAGTCAAAGAAGCCTAGGGAAACAGTGAGTAATATGAGCTCATGGTCTAAGGAGAAGGAGTCTAGGTATAGTTGTTGCAACAATGAACTATATGACTTGATCGTGTTGCAATCCTTCGAGGAATGTCTAACCACATCATTCTCCAATGATATGATCTCGTTGTCAGTCGACATAAATGCCCATGATCTTGAAACCCAGATCATCTTCGTGACCAACGAACTAGTATGAATAGAGGCTACTAGGGACTTTGTTGTTTCATACCACACCTGTACCAATGTTTCTGTTAGGGTAATAGATCGTTGTATTACCAGAGGGCCAAATGCCAGAATATATAGTACATGTACAGGTGCAAATATACAGAAAGCCCCCTAACATATGGGGAAACTACAATATACAAATATATACTCTAACACCCCCCTCAAACTCATGGTGGATCCACAACACTGAGTTTGGAGAGTAAGAAATCATGCTGTGCGCGGGTTTGTGCCTTTGTAAAGAAACCTACCAACTGCAAGTCTGAAGGCACATAATGAAGCGCAACAACCTGATCCTACACCTGAGCACGTGTATAAAAAGCATCAACACCAATATGCTTGGTCAGCTCATGCTTGACCGGATCACGTGCAATACTGATAACACCTGTACTGTCTGACAAAAGTGGAGTGGGTGTCGTAACAGAGACCCCAAAATCTGCAAGCAACCACCGTAACCAGGTCACGTCAGCGGTCACCGAAGCCATAGCCCGTAGCTCAGCCTCAACACTCGAACGGGAAACCGCTACCTATTTCTTCGTCTTCTAAGCAACAAGCGAACCACCAAGAAACACACAGTAAGCAGAAAGTGAACGACGATCCGTAGGATCATTTGCCCACGTATCATCCGAGTAGCACTGGAGCTGGAGAGAGCTAGAACGTGGGAAGAAAATGCGACAAGTAATCGTGCCACGAAGATAACGAAGGACACGGAGGAGATGACTGTAGTGAACAGTGGTAGGAGCTGAGACAAACTGACTCAGAATATGAACAGGATAAGAGATATCAGGACGAGTGACAGCAAGATAAATAAGACTCCCAACAAGATGGCGATAACGAGTGGGATCGGGAAGAGGATCACCATCAGTAGGACGAAGCTTAACATTAAGCTCCATAGGAGTATCAACTGTACGCTCATCCGCAAGAGTAGCCCGAGCAAGAAGATCCTGAATATACTTTTCCTAAGAGATAGAAAAGCCATCAGAAGTGGAGGAAACCTCAATCCCAAGAAAGTAGTGAAGAGGACCAAGATCAGTCATAAGAAACTGATCACGGAGACGAGCCTTGACAAAGGCAATATACTCAGGATCATCACCAGTAATGATCATATGATCAACATAGAGAAGGAGAAGAGTGCGTCCACGAGGAGAAGTGTGAACAAAAAGCGCTGGATCATGAGAACTAGGAGAGAAACCAGCAGCAGTCACCATAGAGGCAAAGCGCTCAAACCAGGCACGAGGGGCCTGTTTCAGGCCATAAAGGGAACGTCGAAGACGACAAACCATCCCATCGGGAACAGAATACCCATGAGGAGGTTGCATATAAACCTCCTCACTCAACTCGCCATTAAGAAAAGCATTCTGAATATCAAGCTGGGACATAGACCAGCGTCGAACAGAAGCAACAGCAAGAAGAGTACGCATAGTGGTCATATGGGCCATAGGGGCAAAAGTCTCATCATAGTCACAGCCGTGTTCCTGCTGAAAACCACGAGCCATAAGACGCGCTTTATAGCGCTCAAGAGATCCATCAGAGCGGGTCTTAATTTTATAGACCCACTTACACGTGATAGGACGAACACCAGAAGGGGGAGAAACAAGATCCCAGGTGCCAGTGCGCTCAAGCGCAGCGATCTCCTCAGCCATGGCAAGCTACCATTCAGGATGACACGCGGCATCCCAATAAGAAGTCGGCTCGGAGACAACAGAGAGACCATACTGACTAGGAGAGTAACGGTCTGGAGCACGACGCTGACGAACAGGCCGTGAAGAGGGAAGCTCATCCGCGGAAGACGACTCATCAGAAGAGGAGGAAGAAGGAACATCGGAGGAAGGGTCCGAAGCCGGAGAACGTGGAGAACTAGGGGAACTAGACGGAAGAGAGGATGGCGCCAAAAACAAAGGAGGCGCATCAGAAGGAGAAGGTGGAGGAGTAGAGACAGCGGGAGGTGTATCAGGAAAAAGAAGAAAAGAGAGATCATCAGCCGGGTAAGTACCAGAGGTGGGGCGAGGATAGAAAGGACGCATCTCATCGAACGTGACATCACGAGAGATGCGCATCTGACGACCAACGGGGTCCCAACAGCGATAGCCCTTATGCTCATCACTGTAGCCGAGAAAAACACACTCAACAGACTGAGCGGTCAGTTTGGTGCGTTCGCGAGGAGGGAGAAGGACATAGCAAACGCAACCAAATAAACAAAGAGTCGAGTAGTCTGGACAGGTACTAGAGAGACGCTCGAGAGGAATGCCACCCTGAAGAGCAGCAGAAGGCTGGATGTTAATGAGGTAGGTCGACGTAGCGACAGCTTCAGCCCAGAAATGCGGCAGAAGAGAGGAAGCAATCATCATAGCACAGGTAGTCTCAAGAATATGACGATGCTTACGCTCGACGACACCATTTTGAGCATGGGCACCGGGACACGAGAACTGAGCAAGGGTGCCCTGCTCAGCGAGGACGCCCCGCAGGTGCTGGGAGATATACTCTCCTGCAGAATCAGCACGAAACACACGAATAGGAGTGGAATACTGAGTACGAACCATGGCCACAAAACGCTGATAAATATGAAGCACCTCACTGTGAGAGCGCATAAAAAACAACCAGGTGTACCGTGAAAAATCATCAATGAACAAAATATAGTATCGATGCTCCCCTTTTGAAGCAAAGGGAGCTGGACCCCAAACATCTGAATGAACTAAATCAAAAGGTCGCTGAGATACAGACACACTAGTAGGATAGGGAAGCTGAATCTGTTTGCCTAACCTACAACCCTGACACGAATGTAAAGACACATCTCCTGAGACAGGCCCCAGCAGACCACAACAAACTAATGATGATAAACGGGAGCCACAAAGATGACCCAGCCAATGATGCCACTGCTGAAACGAGCCGGTGACAGAAGCAACAATCGCAGGAGAACTGGCAGAGGAAGTGTCAGCGGAAGGAACGCGAAGCCAGTCTAACTCCCATAGCCCCGGAGACTCAATGCTGCGAGGGCCAGCTTGATACATTGCAAATGTATCTATAATTTTTGATGCTCCATGCTTGGTTTTATCCACTTTCTTGTGTTTTGTCCACACTTTGGAGTACTTTGCATATGATTTCTTGAACTAACCTATTAACAAGAGCCACAGTGCCAACTGCCTGTTTTCTGCTGTTTTTGGTTCCAGGAAAGTCAGAAAATGAATATTCTCGGAATTGGACGGGACAAAAGCCAAAGTGCCTATTTTTCCAGAAGACTCACGGAGCAAGAATACGAGACGGAGGAGGGCCAGGGGCTGTCCACACCCCCTAGGCGCGGGCTGGGCCTGGCCGTGCCAGGGCATGGTGTGGTGGCTCTAGGCACCCCCTCGGTCTCCCTCTTCGCCTATAAGAAGCCTTCCGACCTAAAAACTTGGGGGGGGGGGGTTCGATGTTTTTCCACGAAAAGTTCCGCTGTGCCGCCGCCACCGAAGGGGAGATTCGGGGGAAAGAAAGTCTCTGTTCTGGCACCCTGCCGGGACGGGGAAGTGCCCCCGGAGCCATCTCCATCGATCCCCACCATCATCTTCATCGACCATCCATGTTTCTTCCATCTATGAGTGAGTAATCCCCCACTGTAGGCTATGGGGATGGTAGGGATTGGATGAGATCGTTCATGTAATGTCATCAGATTGTTAGGGCATAGTGCCTAGTATCTCTATTAGTGCTTTATGACTTTGTTGCAACTTTGTTGTGCTTAATTCTTGTCACTAGGGCCCGAGTGCCATGATTTCAGATCTGAACTTATTATTGATTCATCATGATAGTATTGTTTCTGGTCTTATCTACAAGTTGTATACACACGTCGTTGTCTGGAACCTATGGTCCTGAAGTGACAGAAATCGGGGTAGCCGGAAGGGAAAGGCTTTGATGTGAGGATCACATGTGTTCACGGAGTGTTAATGCTTTGCTCCGGTGCTCTATTAAAAGGGGCACCTTAATTGCCAGTAGTTCCCTAGAGGCCCCGATGCAAACGGGCTGGCAGGACAAAAGATGTTGTGCAAGTTCTCATTGCAAGCACGTATGACTATATATGGAACACATGCCTAGGATTGTCTAGTACTTGGGTGCTTTATCTTATTTATCTGCAATTGCCCTATGTTCTGATTGCTATGTGAATTGTCTTGTCCATGCAACGCCCGTCCATCCATCCCTATGCCTACCGCACTCGAATCCCACTGTTTACTGCTTTTGTTACTACTGTCTTTGCTTTGCTACTGCTGTTACTTTACTATTCCTACTACAAAACTGTTGCTACTGATAAACTACTGTGAGCAAGATTGTTTCCAGGTGCAGCTGAATTGACAACTCAGTTGTTAAGGCCGATAAGTATTCTTTGGCTCCCCTTGTGTCGAATCAATAAATTGGGTTTCACTTCCCTCGAAAATACTGCGATACACCCCCTATACTTGTGGGTCATCAAGACTATTTTCTGGCACCGTTGCTGGGAGCATAGCTTTATTTATCAAGTTCACTTGGATTCACTATTGTTCAAGCTAAGTTTATTTCTGCCTTGTTTGCTTCTTCCTTTATTGAAAATACAAAAAAAAATTAGTTCCTACCCTAGTTGTTATTTTCGTTGGTCTGTTATTGTCTTGCTTTATCATGCTTGATGTCAATGGTTGGTTTCTTTGAAACTGAATCTTATTGGCAAGGTGGGTTCATGGAAGATCAAAAATATTATTATAAGGAACACCGCTTGTCACAAAAAGGGAAACACTTATGGGAACAAATTGATAGATTGTATACCATTGCTAGGAACATGTGCTCTACTTATAATGTTACTTATTGCTGTGATGAGTCTTGTTGCAGAAAGAGGTATAAACACCTCCCTTTTCAATGTGAGTATAGTGATAATGATACCATATCTTCCTATGCTAAAAGAATTTATGACTTTGATGATGCGGAACAAATTGAAGAATTTATTGCTTGGAAGGGTGCTTTTGAACTTGCTAGTTTGCTTGAAAATATTGATGATTCACCTTACAAATATGAGGTGTATTGTATACTTAAATTTTGCTTTGATAATTACAAGGATGAAAATTGCTATATTCTTGAATATTTTAATAGATGCTTTCCACAAATGGAAGAGACTAATGCCTTGCAGGATCCTATGGAAGAAGAAATTGATGAACCTGAAATCTCATTAGATGAAAAAGAGGAGGAGAGTGATGAACAAAAGGGGGAAGAATGGATTAGCTACCCATGCCTACCTTCTAATGAGAGTAACTCTTTATCCCTTACAATATTTGATTGTCCCCCTTGCTTACTAAAGGAGAATGATTGTTATGTTCCTGAGGTTTCTCTTGATAATGTTTATGATGAAGCTCTAGTGCTTGTAGATCATGAAAAGCATGCTTTATGTGATAGTTATATTGTTGAGTTTATTCATGAGGCTACTGAAAATTATTATGAGAGAGGAAAATATGGTTGTAGAAGTTTTTATGGTATAGAAACACCTCTCTATGTGCTGAAAGTTTTGAAGTCACTCTTGTTTTATCTTCCTATGCCTGTCACTTTGTTCTTTGCGAATTTATTTGCATACATTATTCCTATGCATAGAAAGTGGGTTAGACTTAAATGTGTTTTGAATGCTTCTTGATGCTCTATTTTACTTCAACTCATATTTCTTATGAGAGCATCCTCTCAAACTTTTATTCCTGAAGATGATAATATGTCTATTATTCTTGGGAGACCTTTTCTTAAATACTACAGGAGCTGTTATTAATTGTAATCAAGGGAAGGTGACCTTCAATGAACACATTGTCTATTTCCTCAAGAAGATTGACAGGACTTATGGTTTGAATTCAATTGAACATGTTGAGGGCATTCAATTTGGAGAAATATATTGTCCCATACGAAGAGAAAAATTTGAAACTATTATGATTAGGACCATTGCTATCAAGGTTGAGGTAACATAATAATTAGTGGAATAGAAAGTTTTGTCTCATATGAAATTGTTTTGGTAACAAGACCTGATCAACCTTGTTAACAAAAGGATTTCATTGAACAAAACAATGTTTTCACCATGATTATCTCCGCTTACTTCTATTCTATCCATTTTAGTTTTTGCTTCTTATGCCTAACTTAAAGGCGTTAAAGAAAAGTACTTGTTGGGAGATAACCCAAGAGTTTTAGATGAGTCTTGGAAGTTATTAACTCTGTAATAACCGCTCCTTATCCTTTTTATTTACTTTTGTGCCAAGAGTAACCTCTAATGAGAGAGAAGTAATGATTGGGAAAGTTACTGTCTCGAAACAGATTTTGGTGCTTCACCGTAAAAATTTCTGAGAGAGATCTGTACGTCGGATTGAGTTGTAATTTTTTTTCTGCTGCCCCAGGTTGTTATATAACTTTCGTTAGTTCAACACTTTTTGATTTGAGTAACAGAAGGTCTTTTAAAAAATTCGTCTTTACCTGCTGGTCTATTTTGACAGATTTCTGCCATTTTCTGCATTTGCTTCTTGTTGGTTCCTTTTTGAGTTCTTTTGGGGAATTGAGCTTTTTGAGGGAAGTGCTACAGTAGCTAGTGTTCTAATGGGAGTTTATTTGGTGTTAGAACTGAACCTTAAGACTTATTTATCTTAAGTATACTAATGTTGCTAATAAAGATTGTGTGAAGTTTTGTATGAAGGAAAAATTCAGGTGTATGGAAGGAATGAGTAATGAGATGAAGGATGGACTAAAGCTCAAGCTTGGGGATGCCACGCGTGTCACCCCAAGAAATATCGAAGAAGTACAAGCGTCAAATCTTGGGGATGCCCAAGGCATCCCCTTCTTCGTCAATAAAAATCTCAAGTTTCTTCCAAACACTTCATTTTTATTGTTTCATGCACAGTTGTGTTGTTCTTGGAGCGTCTTCTTTTTCGTTTTCGTTTTGGTTTTTAGTTTGCGTGGTTTGCTTAGTTTGCTGAATAAATTGGTTGGACCCCCTCATTCATACATTGGTGTTCATATAGTCTGGTTTGGATTGGAAAAGAGTAGGAAAGCTCATGCTTAAGTGGTAAAGAGAGCTTGTTTTTGACTGTGGCCTATGCTTTGTCATGCCATGCTTGATATTGTTTTGGCTTTATGCTTAGTATTCTTTGCTATAGCATGACTTTTTATAAACAATTGAGATTGCTTAATGTGCCTTGGATGAATCATGCGTTGTTTTAGCATATTAAAGCATAGTATAGTGGTATTCTCCTTTGATGTTTTATTTGGGTTGACTTGGCACATGCTCACACCATGATATGACTATCTCAAGTCACCATAAGCCTTTATGATCCTTTAGTTTTCAACTTGTAGTATCACTTTATGCTTTGATCAATGATGTTTTGTCGCTCTGCATGATTATGGCCATTATTGCTCTCTTAGTTTGTCGCTCCCAGTCTTTGGTAGCCTCCACAACAAAGTATGAGTTCCACTCATGCATCCAACTCCCTAAACCAAGTTTTTCCAAAGAGTCCACCATACCTACCTACTAGCTTATGCTATTCCAAGTATATTCATTCTTTTGTTTACCTTCCACTTGTTATGAGAAAACTAGTGATTAAAGCTCTCATGAACTTGATGGCACACTTTACTTTTTGCCCCTAATAAACTTGAATCATTGGGTCCTTCTTTGTGGCGTATATGCTTGCGCTTTATAAGTTGAAATTAGCAGAACCATGTTTCATGGGGAACGCTTTCAACATTGCACTTGTACTCTGTACCCCGTTGATATCATGTTCTTTTGCTTACGGATCCTAGCAGTGTGAAATAAAAGTGGAACTTGTAAGATCATGGAGTTTGTATGTATGTTAGAGAAACGCCCGGGCCGCTAGCCTAAGCCATGCCTAATCATGGTGGAAACTTGCAGCATAACCATAATGAGCATTCTATGAAGCATCCTCAATAAAAATCTATGCACATAGTAAATAAAAAGATCGCCGAGATGCTCATTGTCTGCTTGCCTTGTATTTTGATTATGGGATAGCTCCCGTGTCATGTGCAAGGGGTAGCCCGTTGGCGGTTCTCTATGATACGTATATACTTACAATGACAAGAGCTTACTCGTTACTGAAGTTGAGTAGCATGAGGATCGGTCTTTGTAAGTAAGGGGCATGAGACTTTGATTTATAACTTGTCAAGCATATCCTCTTAGTTGTGTCACTTTCACCTTAACCACATTAAAGATGCCTATGATAGGGGCAATGTGAGCTCAAAGCTAACGGGTACCATACTTTCAGCATTTGGAAGCCTTTCAAACTTTTCAAAACCTTTTTATTTCCTTGTTGAGTCTCCACACATTCTATGAGCACTTCTTGAGAGCATAGTGGCCATTCTTAGTTCTATGTGCATTGTCTCAAGACTAGTTGATTGATGCATAACTTGTTATTGCTTGTTTGAAACTATTGTATCTAGTCACTCTTATGAACTTTGAAGGTGTCCTATGCATTTATATTTGCTACTCTATTGAGGGACAAGCTGAATACTAGTATGCTATGTTTTCTTTATGTGAAACAAATAAACGTCTTGCAAAGCATGTTATTCATGAATCTTTTGTTTGTGCCTTTTTATGTTGCATCATAGTTTCTTTGCTTATTGCTAGAACTTTGTATTTCATGTTATGATTGAAGTACTATGATCCCAACTTTGAGTTTTGCAAATATTTTGATCAAGTCTTTGATGGTGCATGTCACCTCAAAAATTCTTTCTTTTTATCACTTACCTACTCGAGGACGAGCAGGAGTTAAGCTTGGGGATGTTGATACATTGCAAATGTATCTATAATTTTTGATGCTCCATGCTTGGTTTTATCCACTTTACTGTGTTTTGTCCACACTTTGGAGTACTTTTCATATGATTTCTTGGACTAACCTATTAACAAGAGCCACAGTGCCAGCTGCCTGTTTTCTGCTGTTTTTGGTTCCAGAAAGTTAGAAAATGAATATTCTCGGAATTGGACAGGACAAAAGCCAAAGTACCTATTTTTCTAGAAGACTCACGGAGACAGAATACGAGACGGAGGAAGGTCAGGGGCTGGCCACACCCCCCCAGGCGCGTGCTGGGCCTGGCCGTGCCAGGGCATGGTGTGGTGGCCCCGGGCACCCCCTCGGTCTCCCTCTTCGCCTATAAGAAGCCTTCTGACCTAAAAACTCGGGGGGGTTCGACGTTTTTCCACGAAAAGTTCCGCTGCGCCGCCGCCACCGAAGGGGAGATTCGGGGGACAGAAAGTCTCTGTTCCGGCACCCTTCCATGATGGGGAAGTGCCCCCGGAGCCATCTCCATCGATCCCCACCATCATCTTCATCGACCATCCATGTTTCTTCCATCTATGAGTGAGTAATCCCCCACTGTAGGCTATGGGGATGGTAGGGATTGGATGAGATCGTTCATGTAATGTCATCAGATTGTTAGGGCATAGTGCCTAGTATCTCTATTAGTGCTTTATGACTTTGTTGCAACTTTGTTGTGCTTAATTCTTGTCACTAGGGCCCGAGTGCCATGATTTCAGATCTGAACTTATTATTGATTCATCATGATAGTATTGTTTCTGGTCTTATCTACAAGTTGTATACACACGTCGTTGTCCGGAACCTATGGTCCTGAAGTGACAGAAATCGGGGTAGCCGGAAGGGAAAGGCTTTGATGTGAGGATCACATGTGTTCACGGAGTGTTAATGCTTTGCTCCGGTGCTCTATTAAAAGGGGCACCTTAATTGCCAGTAGTTCCCTAGAGGCCCCGATGCAAACGGGCTGGCAGGACAAAAGATGTTGTGCAAGTTCTCATTGCAAGCACGTATGACTATATATGGAACACATGCCTAGGATTGTCTAGTACTTGGGTGCTTTATCTTATTTATCTGCAATTGCCCTATGTTCTGATTGCTATGTGAATTGTCTTGTCCATGCAACGCCCGTCCATCCATCCCTATGCCTACCGCACTCGAATCCCACTGTTTACTGCTTTTGTTACTACTGTCTTTGCTTTGCTACTGCTGTTACTTTACTATTCCTACTACAAAACTGTTGCTACTGATAAACTACTGTGAGCAAGATTGTTTCCAGGTGCAGCTGAATTGACAACTCAGTTGTTAAGGCCGATAAGTATTCTTTGGCTCCCCTTGTGTCGAATCAATAAATTGGGTTTCACTTCCCTCGAAAATACTGCGATACACCCCCTATACTTGTGGGTCATCAAGACTATTTTCTGGCACCGTTGCTGGGAGCATAGCTTTATTTATCAAGTTCACTTGGATTCACTATTGTTCAAGCTAAGTTTATTTCTGCCTTGTTTGCTTCTTCCTTTATTGAAAATACAAAAAAAAATTAGTTCCTACCCTAGTTGTTATTTTCGTTGGTCTGTTATTGTCTTGCTTTATCATGCTTGATGTCAATGGTTGGTTTCTTTGAAACTGAATCTTATTGGCAAGGTGGGTTCATGGAAGATCAAAAATATTATTATAAGGAACACCGCTTGTCACAAAAAGGGAAACACTTATGGGAACAAATTGATAGATTGTATACCATTGCTAGGAACATGTGCTCTACTTATAATGTTACTTATTGCTGTGATGAGTCTTGTTGCAGAAAGAGGTATAAACACCTCCCTTTTCAATGTGAGTATAGTGATAATGATACCATATCTTCCTATGCTAAAAGAATTTATGACTTTGATGATGCGGAACAAATTGAAGAATTTATTGCTTGGAAGGGTGCTTTTGAACTTGCTAGTTTGCTTGAAAATATTGATGATTCACCTTACAAATATGAGGTGTATTGTATACTTAAATTTTGCTTTGATAATTACAAGGATGAAAATTGCTATATTCTTGAATATTTTAATAGATGCTTTCCACAAATGGAAGAGACTAATGCCTTGCAGGATCCTATGGAAGAAGAAATTGATGAACCTGAAATCTCATTAGATGAAAAAGAGGAGGAGAGTGATGAACAAAAGGGGGAAGAATGGATTAGCTACCCATGCCTACCTTCTAATGAGAGTAACTCTTTATCCCTTACAATATTTGATTGTCCCCCTTGCTTACTAAAGGAGAATGATTGTTATGTTCCTGAGGTTTCTCTTGATAATGTTTATGATGAAGCTCTAGTGCTTGTAGATCATGAAAAGCATGCTTTATGTGATAGTTATATTGTTGAGTTTATTCATGAGGCTACTGAAAATTATTATGAGAGAGGAAAATATGGTTGTAGAAGTTTTTATGGTATAGAAACACCTCTCTATGTGCTGAAAGTTTTGAAGTCACTCTTGTTTTATCTTCCTATGCCTGTCACTTTGTTCTTTGCGAATTTATTTGCATACATTATTCCTATGCATAGAAAGTGGGTTAGACTTAAATGTGTTTTGAATGCTTCTTGATGCTCTATTTTACTTCAACTCATATTTCTTATGAGAGCATCCTCTCAAACTTTTATTCCTGAAGATGATAATATGTCTATTATTCTTGGGAGACCTTTTCTTAAATACTACAGGAGCTGTTATTAATTGTAATCAAGGGAAGGTGACCTTCAATGAACACATTGTCTATTTCCTCAAGAAGATTGACAGGACTTATGGTTTGAATTCAATTGAACATGTTGAGGGCATTCAATTTGGAGAAATATATTGTCCCATACGAAGAGAAAAATTTGAAACTATTATGATTAGGACCATTGCTATCAAGGTTGAGGTAACATAATAATTAGTGGAATAGAAAGTTTTGTCTCATATGAAATTGTTTTGGTAACAAGACCTGATCAACCTTGTTAACAAAAGGATTTCATTGAACAAAACAATGTTTTCACCATGATTATCTCCGCTTACTTCTATTCTATCCATTTTAGTTTTTGCTTCTTATGCCTAACTTAAAGGCGTTAAAGAAAAGTACTTGTTGGGAGATAACCCAAGAGTTTTAGATGAGTCTTGGAAGTTATTAACTCTGTAATAACCGCTCCTTATCCTTTTTATTTACTTTTGTGCCAAGAGTAACCTCTAATGAGAGAGAAGTAATGATTGGGAAAGTTACTGTCTCGAAACAGATTTTGGTGCTTCACCGTAAAAATTTCTGAGAGAGATCTGTACGTCGGATTGAGTTGTAATTTTTTTTCTGCTGCCCCAGGTTGTTATATAACTTTCGTTAGTTCAACACTTTTTGATTTGAGTAACAGAAGGTCTTTTAAAAAATTCGTCTTTACCTGCTGGTCTATTTTGACAGATTTCTGCCATTTTCTGCATTTGCTTCTTGTTGGTTCCTTTTTGAGTTCTTTTGGGGAATTGAGCTTTTTGAGGGAAGTGCTACAGTAGCTAGTGTTCTAATGGGAGTTTATTTGGTGTTAGAACTGAACCTTAAGACTTATTTATCTTAAGTATACTAATGTTGCTAATAAAGATTGTGTGAAGTTTTGTATGAAGGAAAAATTCAGGTGTATGGAAGGAATGAGTAATGAGATGAAGGATGGACTAAAGCTCAAGCTTGGGGATGCCACGCGTGTCACCCCAAGAAATATCGAAGAAGTACAAGCGTCAAATCTTGGGGATGCCCAAGGCATCCCCTTCTTCGTCAATAAAAATCTCAAGTTTCTTCCAAACACTTCATTTTTATTGTTTCATGCACAGTTGTGTTGTTCTTGGAGCGTCTTCTTTTTCGTTTTCGTTTTGGTTTTTAGTTTGCGTGGTTTGCTTAGTTTGCTGAATAAATTGGTTGGACCCCCTCATTCATACATTGGTGTTCATATAGTCTGGTTTGGATTGGAAAAGAGTAGGAAAGCTCATGCTTAAGTGGTAAAGAGAGCTTGTTTTTGACTGTGGCCTATGCTTTGTCATGCCATGCTTGATATTGTTTTGGCTTTATGCTTAGTATTCTTTGCTATAGCATGACTTTTTATAAACAATTGAGATTGCTTAATGTGCCTTGGATGAATCATGCGTTGTTTTAGCATATTAAAGCATAGTATAGTGGTATTCTCCTTTGATGTTTTATTTGGGTTGACTTGGCACATGCTCACACCATGATATGACTATCTCAAGTCACCATAAGCCTTTATGATCCTTTAGTTTTCAACTTGTAGTATCACTTTATGCTTTGATCAATGATGTTTTGTCGCTCTGCATGATTATGGCCATTATTGCTCTCTTAGTTTGTCGCTCCCAGTCTTTGGTAGCCTCCACAACAAAGTATGAGTTCCACTCATGCATCCAACTCCCTAAACCAAGTTTTTCCAAAGAGTCCACCATACCTACCTACTAGCTTATGCTATTCCAAGTATATTCATTCTTTTGTTTACCTTCCACTTGTTATGAGAAAACTAGTGATTAAAGCTCTCATGAACTTGATGGCACACTTTACTTTTTGCCCCTAATAAACTTGAATCATTGGGTCCTTCTTTGTGGCGTATATGCTTGCGCTTTATAAGTTGAAATTAGCAGAACCATGTTTCATGGGGAACGCTTTCAACATTGCACTTGTACTCTGTACCCCGTTGATATCATGTTCTTTTGCTTACGGATCCTAGCAGTGTGAAATAAAAGTGGAACTTGTAAGATCATGGAGTTTGTATGTATGTTAGAGAAACGCCCGGGCCGCTAGCCTAAGCCATGCCTAATCATGGTGGAAACTTGCAGCATAACCATAATGAGCATTCTATGAAGCATCCTCAATAAAAATCTATGCACATAGTAAATAAAAAGATCGCCGAGATGCTCATTGTCTGCTTGCCTTGTATTTTGATTATGGGATAGCTCCCGTGTCATGTGCAAGGGGTAGCCCGTTGGCGGTTCTCTATGATACGTATATACTTACAATGACAAGAGCTTACTCGTTACTGAAGTTGAGTAGCATGAGGATCGGTCTTTGTAAGTAAGGGGCATGAGACTTTGATTTATAACTTGTCAAGCATATCCTCTTAGTTGTGTCACTTTCACCTTAACCACATTAAAGATGCCTATGATAGGGGCAATGTGAGCTCAAAGCTAACGGGTACCATACTTTCAGCATTTGGAAGCCTTTCAAACTTTTCAAAACCTTTTTATTTCCTTGTTGAGTCTCCACACATTCTATGAGCACTTCTTGAGAGCATAGTGGCCATTCTTAGTTCTATGTGCATTGTCTCAAGACTAGTTGATTGATGCATAACTTGTTATTGCTTGTTTGAAACTATTGTATCTAGTCACTCTTATGAACTTTGAAGGTGTCCTATGCATTTATATTTGCTACTCTATTGAGGGACAAGCTGAATACTAGTATGCTATGTTTTCTTTATGTGAAACAAATAAACGTCTTGCAAAGCATGTTATTCATGAATCTTTTGTTTGTGCCTTTTTATGTTGCATCATAGTTTCTTTGCTTATTGCTAGAACTTTGTATTTCATGTTATGATTGAAGTACTATGATCCCAACTTTGAGTTTTGCAAATATTTTGATCAAGTCTTTGATGGTGCATGTCACCTCAAAAATTCTTTCTTTTTGTCACTTACCTACTCGAGGACGAGCAGGAGTTAAGCTTGGGGATGTTGATACATTGCAAATGTATCTATAATTTTTGATGCTCCATGCTTGGTTTTATCCACTTTACTGTGTTTTGTCCACACTTTGGAGTACTTTTCATATGATTTCTTGGACTAACCTATTAACAAGAGCCACAGTGCCAGCTGCCTGTTTTCTGCTGTTTTTGGTTCCAGAAAGTTAGAAAATGAATATTCTCGGAATTGGACAGGACAAAAGCCAAAGTACCTATTTTTCTAGAAGACTCACGGAGACAGAATACGAGACGGAGGAAGGTCAGGGGCTGGCCACACCCCCCCAGGCGCGTGCTGGGCCTGGCCGTGCCAGGGCATGGTGTGGTGGCCCCGGGCACCCCCTCGGTCTCCCTCTTCGCCTATAAGAAGCCTTCTGACCTAAAAACTCGGGGGGGTTCGACGTTTTTCCACGAAAAGTTCCGCTGCGCCGCCGCCACCGAAGGGGAGATTCGGGGGACAGAAAGTCTCTGTTCCGGCACCCTTCCATGATGGGGAAGTGCCCCCGGAGCCATCTCCATCGATCCCCACCATCATCTTCATCGACCATCCATGTTTCTTCCATCTATGAGTGAGTAATCCCCCACTGTAGGCTATGGGGATGGTAGGGATTGGATGAGATCGTTCATGTAATGTCATCAGATTGTTAGGGCATAGTGCCTAGTATCTCTATTAGTGCTTTATGACTTTGTTGCAACTTTGTTGTGCTTAATTCTTGTCACTAGGGCCCGAGTGCCATGATTTCAGATCTGAACTTATTATTGATTCATCATGATAGTATTGTTTCTGGTCTTATCTACAAGTTGTATACACACGTCGTTGTCCGGAACCTATGGTCCTGAAGTGACAGAAATCGGGGTAGCCGGAAGGGAAAGGCTTTGATGTGAGGATCACATGTGTTCACGGAGTGTTAATGCTTTGCTCCGGTGCTCTATTAAAAGGGGCACCTTAATTGCCAGTAGTTCCCTAGAGGCCCCGATGCAAACGGGCTGGCAGGACAAAAGATGTTGTGCAAGTTCTCATTGCAAGCACGTATGACTATATATGGAACACATGCCTAGGATTGTCTAGTACTTGGGTGCTTTATCTTATTTATCTGCAATTGCCCTATGTTCTGATTGCTATGTGAATTGTCTTGTCCATGCAACGCCCGTCCATCCATCCCTATGCCTACCGCACTCGAATCCCACTGTTTACTGCTTTTGTTACTACTGTCTTTGCTTTGCTACTGCTGTTACTTTACTATTCCTACTACAAAACTGTTGCTACTGATAAACTACTGTGAGCAAGATTGTTTCCAGGTGCAGCTGAATTGACAACTCAGTTGTTAAGGCCGATAAGTATTCTTTGGCTCCCCTTGTGTCGAATCAATAAATTGGGTTTCACTTCCCTCGAAAATACTGTGATACACCCCCAATTCTTGTGGGTCATCACAGCTCCAACCAAAGCCTGTGTACGACGGTCCTGAACAACACAAGAATCAGCGTCAAGAATGACACGACAACCAGAATCAGTAAGCTGACTAGCAGAGAAAAGGTTCATCTTAAGACTGGGAACATGAGAAACATCAGGAACAGAGAAAGAGGAAGTAGAGAGGGTGCCTCGACTAGAAACAGGAAGAGAGGTACCATCAACCGTGATAACACGGACAAGAGAAATAAGAGAGCGAAGAGCAGAAAGAATAGAAGACGCAGAAGTCATATGAAAAGAAGCTCCAGAATCCAGATACCACGGGGATGCCGTACCTGACTGTGTAGAAGGTGATGGTCGCACGGTGCCAGAAGAGCTAGGCACAGAACCAGCAGTACCCGACGAGGAAGATCTTGTAGCAACGAGCAGACTATGAAGACCACGAATAATATCCTGATCAGACAGTACACCAGCAGGAGGTCCAAAAGCAACGGCAGAAGATCCTGAAGAGCCAGCCTACCGACGAGCAAGGTACTACTGACGTAAGCGGGGATCCCTCGTCCAGCAGCTAGAGATATCGTGGCCAGGCTTACCACAGTGGGCGCAGGGAGGACGAGAACCACGAGGCTGCTGAGGCTGACTCTGACCCTGGGTCGGCGGAGCAGAGAGTAGCGGCGGTGCTAGAGACCGTGACGAAGCTGGCGGCACGGGGGGACCACGAGCAGCAAGAACAGATGGAACCTCAAGAAGACCAGCACCACGAAGACGAGTCTCCTCAGCATGAAGCTCAACCAGTACCTTAGAGAGCGGAACACGACCACGGGCAAGCAGCTGGGCACGACGCGGCTCAAACTCCTTGCGGAGCCGTGACAAGAACTCAAAGACGCGCTGAAACTCCAGATCCACGTGCACAATCAGACATCAGGGACACGTGTTACACACAACTGTACGAAGAGAGTCAAGCTGACGCTAAATAGCAGCACTCTGAGTATAGAACTCATCAATAGTGGAATCACCCTGCTTAAGATCATGCTCTTGACGAACCACAGACAGATAAAGAGCATCTCCAGACGGCTGATAGCACTGACTAAGAAAAGTCCACTGAGCAGCAGCAGTGGGAAGACCCATGAACTCAGCAGCATACTGAGGCAGAACACTTGAGGTGAGAACAGTAGAAGCACGAGCATCCTCATCTATCCACTGAGTGTAGTCAGCCAGATCCAGCCGGTAGGTCGCAACAGCAGTAGAATGCTCCTCGACCTTCCGATCATAATCATCCCGAGCAGTATCATCAGCACTCGGGGCTGCATCCTTGACCGCCTGAGTGGCATCGGAGGCAAGGGCAACGGGCGTCGGTGCAATAGGCGCCGTAGGCGCAACGGGGCACGGTGGACAGGAGACCTCACCGGAAAACACACCCCAAAGGCGAAGACCACGCATATGGACGCGCATGAAGGCAGCGAAATCAGGATAATTCGCGTCATCAAAAATCACCAGGCAGCGAGGAATCGCAACATAGCCTGACGAGGAAGACATAGCTCTGTCGATTTTTTTTCTCAGATCCGATCGAGATCGGACGAAAACTGGGTGGCCGGGCGCGGCAGCGGAGAGCTGGGGCGAGCGGCGGCCGGGTACGGGCCGGGGACGGGGCGGCCGGAGAGGAGGCGGCGGCGGCGACCGGCGGCGGCGGCTGCGAGGGAGAAAAAAGCCTTACGGCTCTGATACCATGTTAGGGTAATAGATCGTTGTATTACCAGAGGGCCAAAGGCCAGAATATATAGTACATATACACGTGCAAATATACATAAAGCCCCCTAACATATGGGGAAACTACAATATACAAATATATACTGTAACAGTTTCTACTTGGCACAGTTCTAGCACAATATGAAACTATTACAAACTAATTGAGATATGACAATAAAAACCTATTTGTTATTTGCCTCTAGGGAATATCTCCTTCAATATATATAACCCGAGATTCCCTAAAAATTACTTCCTCTATTGCATTTCTTAGAACTTTAACCCTTACTCCTAGCATTTGGTAAAGGTTACTCTTCGTACCAATAGATCTTTAAAAATTGATGGCAGAATCTAATATAAGTAATGAATTGTTTTTCTAAAATAAGAATATAAAAATACAAAAATAATGCTTAAAACCTAAAGAAAGATAAAATGATGTATCTACCTATATGGATTCGTTTAGAAAACTTTCCTTCTATAGGTCGGCCAGTTCACAGGCACATCTCTGATAGTAGATAGATATACCTGAATGATAAGTCTCTTTTTTCCTAGAACTGCTATTGACTGCCTTCCTTAAACTGCGCTGCTTACAAATAGAAATTTGAGTATGACAGTTAAGAAAGCAAATATCAAATCAAAGTGAGAAAATAGCTCGTTTTACAACCTTCATCCTTCCACTAGGTTATAAGTTATACTATGCATATCTATCAAGCACTGAATAACTGTAAATAAAATAATGATTAAGCACAACAAATTAATCATCACAAATTTAATTTTTTCAGAAGAAAATGGTTAGGACCAATAATTTACAAAACCTATCATCATGTAAATGAAAATTATTTTTGTGGTTACAAATTGCATATGGTCCTTAATTTCACCATAGAAAATCAACTCAGCATAAAAATGATCTTGGAGAAGAAGAATGCTCAGAGCCAAACCTCAACCGGAAGTGGAAATAAATGGTGAATCAGTCAAAGGACTTTTGTACGACTGTTAAGAGTAAGAGAGGGAATTCGACACCGTTGAAGATGACCCCAATAACATCTTCCTAGACAGATACCAAACTAAAATTTGTAATGACGTAGTGTGCCTGGATGCATAGGTATCCTTGTTAGATTTACATGCTACTAGATGACAACTACAACAAACATAAATTAGTGTAGGGCATAAGATCGATTTGGTTACCATTGTTGGTGGAAGGGCACTGCTCCACGGGGGCACGATGGTGACAGGGCCATGAGGCATGATCTCATCGCAACCTGCTAGATGCCAGACTTTGGGCAAGAATGAAGGATGGACCACATCGTTAGCTGGTGAGGAAGATAACATAAGGCTGTTGCCAATGGGCCGTCTCTTTCGAGCCTACCCGCAGGGCCACGTCATATGCGCATGCTTGTGATGTACACCATCGATTTCCTGTGACTACTATACAATAAATGTTGGCCAGGATTTTCTGTTCCTATCTATCGATCCTTAGTGGTCACATATCATATACATCTGGATGGTTCGTGCACACGGGATCAGCCCATCAATTCATTTTCTTGGCATGCGGGACAAGAGCCGTTTCTTGCCTTACATACAGCAACAATCTCTCTCTTCTTTAAATACCTCTCCACCTCAGCTCCGATCCTACCTGGCATGTGCTAAGAGACGGCTGACTAGGACCATTGGCACGGGCCTAAAAGCCTTGATCCATGGGGCCATGGTCGTGGTGCCTAGTGCTATTGGCTTCCGTTTATGGTTATTCCCTTCAAAATATTTCTGCAATTCTGAAACCATGTTATCGTAGTGTAAAAAAATATTAATAATAATATTTCTTTTCCACTAAGGACACCTTGATGTAGAGCAATTCTGGCTGAATACAATACAAAATAATGGAGAAAATATGCCTCCTTTTCTAAAGACATTTTTCTTAACCCCGTGCTTTGTGGCATTAACTATACATAAGTTTTTAGACACCGCGTGAACATTGAAAAGAGACAATTATGGTGAATGCAATCTTCCCTTACACACTATTGAACATTTTAGAAGTATGTAAATTTTGAGTAGAAAGCAAATCATCATAACTCCTGAACACATAGAACGTTGTCACTTAGATTAATATAATATTTATTTTGAAACCATACAAATCAAAATTAGATACCTATTCAACTTTAGCAATTTAACATACTCCCTCCATCTCAAAATAGATGTCTCAAATTTGTCTAAATTTAGATGTATATAGACACTATTTAGTACATAGATACATTCAAATTTAGACTAATTCTCAACATCTATTTCGAATACCATTTACAAAATTTATTTAGAAAATAATAGGTCACAAATCATGAAAATTTTGAAATATAAATCTGAAGCTTAAATCTATTCGTTTGCATTGACGTAAACACACTCAATTAGGTCAAATATCTTCACCACGTGCATGGATGAGTACCACTCACATTTTATTATTTTCTGCTCGTTCTTCCCATAATTAAGGTTAATTAAGGTCATAAGAATGAACCAAGAGCAAAATTCCATAACTTCAGTGTAAGGATCGTATGGGCACCTAGAAGGAGGGGGGGGGGGGTGAATAGGTGCTACTTCAAATTTTTTTAATTTAGGGTTTGACACAAAAGGTAAATTCTCTAGATTATGCAACTATGGTGAATTTACGTATATGTCAACCTAGTATATATACTAAGCAAGAACTAGATAAGTAAAGTGCGGTAAAAGACAGAAGTAACCAAAGTGGAGCACGCGTAGACACAAGGATTTGATTTCCGTAGTTCCTTCCTTTTAAGGGGAAGTACGTCTACGTTTGGAGAGGGGGTGGTTTCAAACCACCAACGCCATGAGAGGCCTTCCTTGTTCCCCGATGAACCTCACCCCAACGGGTTCGATTCACCTCTTCCATATACGGCAACATTCGAGGTGAAAGCCGGCACCTTTACAACGAGTTCGGGGCACACATCCACAACTTAATTGGAGGCTCCCAAATACAAGCAAGCTGTCAAACAATCAAAGACAAGCTTGTAAGAACCAACTCAAAAGCTAGGGGTTCCAAAGAAACACTAGATCATGGGGGCCCTCAAGTGAATGAGGGGGAAATGAAGATCTCTCTTGGTGAAGCTATAGATCAAGGCCTCCTCCTTCGATTCTCCAAAAATCAATGACTTTGGATGGTTGGATGAAGAGATCTTGTTGATTTGGTGGCTCAAATAGGGATGATGTTCTTCAGTGGGTCGAGTAGCTGGAGGAAGGGGATAAAGTCCTCTATTTATAGCTCTTCACTCCACTGAACCGTTTTCTGACCATTGGAGAAAAGTCAGACCGGAGACTCTGGCCTGCACACTGGAGACTCCGGTCTACACCGGAGATTCCGGCCCATCTTCGGACCAGCAAACAGATTGACCTAGCCCTTCTGTGAGCCAAGTGGACCGGAGACTCCGGTCTAACCACACCGGAGACTCCGGTCTGGGGCTTGGACCGGAGACTCCGGTTAGACTCCGGACCTTGCTCCAGACCACCTATCTGGCTGACCTAGGCAGAAATCTAGAGCCCCCTCCGGGGATTCCTAGGGAAACTCCAGACCACACCGGAGACTCCGGTCCAGCCAGACCGGAGACTCCGGTCTGGAATTCCCAGGAACATGTAAATATTGCAGGGAATGTTCCGTAGGCCAAGGGTCCTTTTCACTTTGCATTATATCAACCTATAGACAATAGCATACTGTAAAATGCTCTACTTGTTGTTAACGAACACCAAAAGTGATTATGACAGTAAATGTCCTTTCAATCTCCCCCGTTTTGGTGTTCGATGACAATAAGTGATTTTGCATGGAAATAATTTGTAATGAATTACGACAGTGTATAATAATGTTCCCCCTGACTATGTGCACTAAGATAAACACGTAAATCATGCACGGTAGGTAGTACATAGATAAAACACATAGTTCTCACACAAGTTACAATAATGTAGGAGCACCCACAGAGTCACACACAAATAGCAAATAGTATCTCGCAAGAACATAAGGCAAATAAGTACGAAGGTCGAGATAGAAAATAAGAATCAAATCCAATCCCAAGCCCATGCAAATCTCGATGACAATGTCTTCTCCCCCTTTGGCATCGAAACACCAAAAAGGTAAAAGACCTATGCTAGCACCCCAACAGATCAGTAGTCCTCGTCATCATCATCCTCGTCCTCCTCATCCATATCATGATCCTCATCACCATCATCATAGTCATCATCACCATCTGGAGCTGCAGGCCCTTTGTCGTGAGGGCGAGAAGAGGAGTGATACGTCCAAAACGTATCTACTTTCCCGATCACTTTTTTATAGTTTCTCCTTTAAACTTGTGTGATTTGGATGCAACTAACATGGACTGACGCTATTTTAAGCAGAATTGCCCTGGTGTCTACTTTTTGTGCAGAAAATCAACTATCAGGAAAATTCCCGGAAATATGCCAAAAATCCTATTTCACCAGAAGACTCCCGGAGCCAGAATACGAGACGGAGGGGGGCTGGGCCCAGGCCACACCACCTGGCCACGCGGGCAAGCCCAGGCTGCGCCAGGGGGTGGTCTGGCCGCCCCAGACCGCCCCTCGGTCTCCCTCTTTGCCTATAAGTTGCCTTCTAACCTAAAAACTCAGGGGGGTTCGACGTTTTTCCAGAAGGAGTTCCGCTCCGCCGCGACCACCAGATTCCACAAAACAGCACCAGAAACTCCGTTCTGGCACCCTGCCGGGACGAGGAATTGGAGGAGATCATCGCCATCATCATCACCATCGCTTCTCCATCGACCATCCATGTTTCCCCCATCTATGAGTGAGTAATCCCCCGCTGTAGGTTATGGGGATGGTAGGGATTGGATGAGATCGTTCATTGTAATGGCATCATATTGTTAGGGCATGGTGCCTAGTATCTTCTATTAGTGCTTTTTGACTTTGTTGCGACTTGTTATGATTAATGCTTGTCACTAGGGCCTGAGTGCCATGATTTCAGATCTGAACATGTTATTGATTCATTATGATAGTATTGTTTATAGTCTTACTTGCAAGTTGTATACACACGTTGTTATCCGGAACCAATGGCCCCGAAGTGACAGAAATCGGGATAACCGGAGGGAATGGCTTTGATGTGAGGATCACATGTGTTCACGGAGTGTTAATGCTTTGGTCCGGTGCTCTATTAAAAGGAGGACCTTAATTGCCAGTAGTTCCCTTGAGGCCCCGCTGCAAACGGGCTAGCAGGACAAAAGATGTTGTGCAAGTTCTCATTACGAGCACGTATGACTATATATGGAACACATGCCTAGGATTATCTAGTACTTGGATGCCTTTTCTTATTTATCTACAATTTCCCTATGTTCTGATTGATATGTGAATTGTCTTGTCCATGCAACGCCCGTCCATCTATCCCTATGCCTACCGCACTCGAATCCCACTATTTACTGCTATTGCAACTACTTTCTTTACTTTACTACTGCTGCTACTTTACTATTCCTACTACAAAACTGTTGCTACTGATAAACTGCTGTGAGCAAGATTGTTTCCAGGTGTAGCTGAATTGACAACTCAGTTGTTAAGGCTTATAAATATTCTTTGGCTACCCTTGTGTCGAATCAATCAATTGGGTTTCACTTCCCTCGAAAATACTGCGATACACCCCCTATACTTGTGGGTCATCAAGACTATTTTCTGGCGCCGTTGCCGGGGAGCATAGCTTTATTTATCAAGTTCACTTGGATTCTCTATTGTTCGCTGCTATCCATCCATCATGGGTAAGTGTCATGATGGCAAGGTTCCTATTTTACCATCCACTACAAGAAGAGGTACGATTCTGAACACCTCTATTGCTCTTGATTCACCGTCTGTTATGAGTAAGCTCGTTACACCACCACATACACATGCTACACACACTGCTACTACTGCTGAATCTGAAACTTCTGATGCTTATGATGCTGCTTCTACTGTGCTTGATAAGAGTGGTTCATTAGGTCCTTTCCTAGATGCTACGATTGCTAGAACTATAGCTGGAAATACTGAAACTCCTAATGAAGACACTACTACACCTGTTAGTTCACCTGAGTCTAGTGAGAGTTATGGCATTGAAGATGGTTATGTTGAGATGACCGATGAATTTATTAAAGAATGTAAAAACACCCATGATAGGAGCACTGCTAAGAGTCTCCTTAAGAGGCATACTATTAGACCCAAATTGTCTCCTGTTGCTAAGTTTGCTGCTTCTCCCATAAACATTATAGATGAAGATTATGATTTCTCTCTCGATATATCTTACATAGCTATTGTCGAGAAAGAACCTTTTTGTGGGACTAAGAATGAAAGTGCGGTAGCACATATGAATGAACTTTCTACCATGAGTGGCTTTTTTCTGATGATATTAAGATGCGTACTTACTTTGTTGCTAAGATTTTCCCTTTTTCACTGAAAGGAGAAGCTAAAACTTGGTTTAGTAATTTACCTCCTAGATCTATTGATAACCCTGATTGCTTGATTAGTACTTTCCTGCAGAAATATTTTCCTCCTAGTGCTAAACATGCTATTTTGCAGGAACTTTTTGATTTTAAACAGGGAGAAAAAGAGGTATTGCCTGAATGTTGGGCAAGGTTTTGTGCTTTGATTCATGCACAAGCTGGAAGTCCATTACCTAAGAATGAGCTTCTTGATATATTTTATAATGGACTAACCGAAGAATCTAGGACATACCTAGATAGTTGTGCTGATTGTGTTTTCAGGAATAGGACTCCAAAGGAAGCCGAGGAATTAATGGCTAAAATAAGTAAGAACTATGAAGATTGGAATCCTCCCAAACAAGCTATACCTAAAGTAATTGTACCTGAACCTACTATACGAGTGCCTATTCCAACATCAAAGAAGAGGGGAGTTATTGAATTAAATGATCAAGTGATGAAGGAAGCTAAGAAATGTCTTAAGGAGAAGGGAATTAAAGCTCCAGATGTCAAGAATTTACCTCCTATAGAAGAATTATGTAAGCCTATTCCCTACTCATCCACTATCGAGGTACACTCTCTCCAGCACTTTGATGAAGGTGATATCCCTTACTCTAAACCGCCTGATCAATGCTTAGCAGAATTCGATATCATATTGTTAAGCAAGATAATTTTAATAAAAGGGTGCAAAATCATCTAATGGAAAACACTAGAGCTATTGTTGAGTTGAAAGATATTGTGGAAAGAACCTCTAATGATGTTAAAATGATTGTTAAACACTTTCAAATGGTTCAAACTCAAATAGATCAACTCATTAAATTGCAAAAAGACTTGCTAATTAATGCTGCTAAAGAAAAACATGCTTATGAAGTTAGAACTAGAAGTGGTGCTACTACCCAGGATCCTCTATATCCTGAGGGGCATCCCAAAAGAATTGAGCAGGATTCTCAACAAGCTGAAAATAGTGGTTCTCCTCGTAAGAAAAGGAAAAAGAAACATAAAACTGTTGTAGAACCCTCTAAACCTGCTATAGATCCTTATAGTATATCTATCTCTGATGCTGAAACTGAAAGTGGTAATGAAGAAAATGAAGTTCCTAATGAAGAAAAAGTTGAAGAAGAACCTAAAAACCACACTAAGAATACTAAATACACCAAAGAAGATTTTATTGCTAAGAAACATGGTAGTGAAAGAGAGCCCTGGGTCCAAAAACCTATGCCATTCCCTGATAAGAAACACAAGTCAAAGGAGGATGAACATTATAATAAGTTTTGTGAGTGGATGAAACCTTTATTCTTGCAAATTCCTTTGACTGATGCTATTAAATTGCCTCCTTACTCAAAGTATATGAAGGATATTGTCTCGAATAAAAGGAAGATCCCTAATGAAGAAATCTCTACTTTGCTTGCTAATTATTCCTTTAATGGTAAGGTTCCAAAGAAACTTGGATCCCTAGGGATTCTAACTATCCCTTGCTCTTTTAAGAACTGTTATGTTAGAACTGCTTTGTGTGATTTGGGAGCTGGAGTTTGTGTTATGCCTTTCTCTCTCTATAAGAGGTTTCAACTAGAAAAACTGATACCAACTGATATATCTTTGCAAATGGCTGATAAATCTACCACTATTCCTATTGGTATATGTGAAGATGTACCTGTTCAAGTGGCTCATAATTGCTTGATATTGACTGATTTTGTTGTGCTTGAAATGCCTGAAGATGATAATATGTCTATTATTCTTGGGAGACCTTTTCTTAATACTGCAGGAGCTGTTATTAATTGTAATCAAGGAAAGGTGACCTTTAATGTTAATGACAAGGAGCATACTGGCTATTTCCCCAAGAAGATTGATAGGACTTATGGTTTGAATTCAATTGAACATGTTGAGGGCATTCAAGTTGGAGAAATATATTGTCCCATACCAAGAGAAAAATTTGAAACTATTATGATTGGGACTATTGCTATCAAGGTTGAGGTAACATAATCATTAGTGGAATACAAATTTTTGTCTCATATGGAATTGTTTTGGTAACAAGACCTGATCAACCTTGTTAACAAAAGGATTTCATTGAACAAAACAATGTTTTCACTATGATTATCTTCGTTTACTTCTATTGCCATCCATTTTAGTCTTTGTTTTCGTTTACTTTTATTTGTTGTTAGTTGCTTGCATGTTAGAGTGTCTTAGAACTTCTGTAGTTCTAGCTTTGTTTTGTCCTTGCATCATTTTCGAAAAAATCTGTCTGTCAGAAAATCATTCTTCTATACCTGAAAAATGCCCAAAAATAAAGTGTCTTGAAAAATTCCAGAAAATTCATATTAAATATTTACGTGAAAAAAGGGGTAGAGGAGTACCTAGGAGGTACCAGGGAGACCCACCAGGCAGGCTCACCACCTGGTGGCGCGGCCTGCCCTGGGTGGCGCCATGCCATGGTGTGGGCTACCCCTGGCCCCCCACTAACTCTCTCACCTGCCACTTTCTTCTCTCTCCCAAGTAAGCTCCAGTTCATTGCTCAAAATTGCGTTCTTGCTATGCTTGCTCTCGATTTTTTCGATCCCCTTGCTCAGCCCATCTTTCTTGCTGAAATTTGGAGCATTTGTTCCCTGGTATGTGACTCCTCTCCTTGTCCAAGTAGATTTGTGTTTGGTAGATTATATCTTGAGTATTTTGCTATTGTAGGTGATAGGTTATGAGAGCTTGTAAGCTTGTTTGATTCTTAGAGATATAGTTTTGATGCATGATTAGGCCTCTTACAAGTCCCTATTGTCGTCGGATTGATGACAAGTACGCCATAAGGAGGTCCTCGAGGCGTGCGGAAGAGAGGGGTGTGAGACGTACGGTATTCCGGGACGGTGAGCACACAAGTTTACCCAGGTTCGAATCCGCCGGATTTAGATGGATCCTACTCCTGCTAGCAATCCAGTAATATGGCAGAGCCAGAATATGGGTTACAAGGGTTTTGCCTGTGCGAGTTGAGATTGTAGACTATTGAGGTGTGTCCTAAAGGCTCTCCCTAGGACGGCTTATATAGATATCCGGCTTAGGGTTTACAGGAGAGATCTATCCGGCTATGACTAAGAGTTGGTTACAGAGTACATCTTGAACTACAAGTAACATTATGGGCCTAAGTCGGTAAGTCTTCTGGGCCTTCCTGTAGCCGGATTGGACTCCGTCTTTCTCCCTGACTGGGCCGCCCGTGAAGCAACGCTCTAACCCGAAGTGGGCCACCCTGGTCAGTGAGGAACTGTGAGGATATCCGGAAAGTATATCCCCAACAGCAGCCCCCGGAGGCCTCCAAGATCCAAAGTCGGATTTATCATCGTCTAGCTTGATCTTCGACTTGCAGAATCTTGAAGGGGTCCTGAAACTTCACAACAAAAAATACGATCCGGGTCTTAAAAAAATAAGCCAGACCTATCAACAGGTTACTCGGATTTTCTAGCATGATTTCAAACTAAGCCGGAACCTGGTCTCTAACGCCACCTGACACAAGTCATGGTCAAGTCACGTCATCTGATAGGCATTCCGTCAGCACGATCGTTGGTGGGTCCGCGGTTCGTGGAACCGAGGCGCTGTTTCAATGTGTGCGTGGAGATCGAGGCGACGTAATCATCGCGTGGGGTCCTTCCCAGTTCCTTCCACGACGCGTGGCAGTTACACTGTAGCATTTGCACGAATCTTGGCGCAGTTAGGTGGATATCAGGGGTTAGGATTTTCTCCTTCTTCTTTCACCAGTCCTTTGCCTTCTTCTCTCCTTCCAATCTCCCTGCACGCACAGAGCTCCCCCGTTCCTCCCCCAAAGAAAACTCCCAGCGCCGCCCATTCTAGGTCAACTGCTCGCCGGAGAAATGGCTTCATCTTCCTCTTCTGGCTTGGCGGCAGCGGCGGCGGCGACAGAAGCGATGGCGAAGAAAGAGAGATTTTGCGGGCTCTGGATTCCCTGCGGCCTCAACGACGAGGGTCTCAAGAACGTGGAGAAGGAAGGGCTCCTCGCCGCCGGCGACTGGCGGAGCGGCTTCGAGGAAACCGTCCCCAACCCGCGCGACGGCGAGCAGGTCCACTTCAGCACCCACCTCGACAGAGGTTTGTCGTTTCCTTCCTCGGAGTTCTTCTCCGAGGTGATTGATCATTACAGAGTTCAACTCCATCATTTTCCTCCCAACTCTCTCTTAGAGATGGGCGCGTACGCTTCTTTGTGTGAGGGCTTTCTCGGCATTAGGCCGAGTTTGACTCTTTTCCGGTACTATTTTCATGTCCGGAGAAACTCCATTACCGCCGGTGTTCCTTATATCACCGACACTATTAGTTTTTCGCTTAGACACGAGCGCACGTATCCCAAAATCTTAGCTAGTGACTCGGTCAAACAATGGCCAGCCACGTTTTTCCATCATAGGGATATTTTAGCTCCCGACAAAGCTACTGCTTTGCCGGCTTTTGTTGATGGAGCTGCCATGGTCCAACCTTCTTGGGAGGAGGCTGCTCCGGCTCTCACCGACGATCTGATCCTCGTTAAGAGGCGGATCGAATACTTGATCAAACACAAGGGACTGAAGGGATCCGACTTGGTCCAATGTTGGGTCTCATGCCGGATCTAGCCCCTTCAGTACCACGGGGATCGACTGATGCACTCCATCACGTCATCCAAGAAAGTCTCCCTCCGCATCAGCCCCAAATCCTACACCACTCAGGGCTACATAAGCCAGATCAAGTGGCTGATCAGGGAGCTGATCGAGAGGAGGATCCCGGAGGTTTCTCTGGATATGCATACGGCGGAAAACCCCGTAGTGCTGGTAAGCTTCCATCAGTACTCCTTTTATGCATTTCAATCTTTGAGTTATACTGCAATACTGATATGTTTTCTTATTTTTAGCTTGCCGACCTCCTCGAGTCGGAACTTGCTCCACTCGAAGGATATCCTCCTGAGTTTTCTCAGGAGACAGAGGTGGTCCCATTGCCGGACCTTGGGATCAAGAAGTGTAAAGCTCCGATAGTGGCTGTTGGCACAAACGAGGTGCCCGTCGTGAAGAGGTAACTTTCAATCACAACTTCCGCCTTTGTACTTTACTCAAATTTCTTTCCGAGATGTAATGTTTCCGACTTTACTACATTCTCAGAGCAAAATCGATCATCAAGGGCAAGGGGAAGGGAACTTCTTCGAAGCCCCTGTGACAGACGAAGCTCACCATAGCTTCCCCCGCCGTGGCTCCTCCGACTCCTGCCCCTCAACCTTCTGCAACACCGGTGACCATTCCTCCCCCGGTCGTCGCAGAAGATCCGGCTCCTTCAACGGAGCTCGCGATCCTTGAATCGCAAACTGACGTCACCATGGGTGAGTCAGATTTAGATAAGGGTGAACCCTCTTTGGGTAATGATCCCTCGGCAGAAACCTTCGCCGAAAACCTTATCAGCAATCCGGGACTTGCCAAGTTTGGCCTGTCTCGGAAATCTGCTGAAGAAATCCAGTGGCTCGCCAGGCAATGCCTGGAGAAAAGTACTTTATCTGCCGAAGAAGAAGCACAAGAAGCAGAGGACGTCAAGTTCTCCGACCTTCTTGCCCAGGTGCGCCTTCGCGATGAGAGGATAAGGACCGGTGAGCTTCCAACAGCCCCAGTGATCCCTCTGACTCTCGCCGAGAAGGTTGCCGTTGAGGTGAACGCGAGTTTGGATAAACTCACTCGCGAACAATATGTAAGTCGGAATTCCAACTCCTGTTTTTCCTTTATTTTATATCATATCCTCTAGCCCCCAAGCATGAAGTAGGATATATAATCCGGGTTTATGCTTCATTAGGATGCCAAAGAACGAACTAGTGTAGCCCCCAAAGCTTGTGCTGATATTAGCAAAAATATTAGCCCGAGTCTTAAGTAGCTTTCTGACTTTGGGTATTCCGACTTACAGAAAGTATGTTCCAATAACCAGGATTGACTGAAGAATGTCTGCGATAAGCGGAGAGAGATCAAAGCTCTCCGGCTTAAAAATGCTGAGCTGGAAGTTGCCAAGGATGAGGCCGAAGGTAAATATTCCGAGACTCAAACCTTGTCTTTTTTATTTCAATGTTGATTTTTTCCTGAACTTGTTGTTCTTTTTGACTTACAGCGCTGGTTAAACAATCCTACGCCATGATTGAAGAGGCCGAGAACCTCAAGACCTTGGTGGTGGAGAACAAGGAGCTTTGCCAAGAGCTGGACCAGCTCAAGGCAAATCATGAAAAGAGCATAGCTCAAGTCCTTGAATCCTCCTCCATGGCTACTGAAGAGCGTGATCGCAAGATCGCTGCTCAAGATAAAATAATCTCGGACCTCAAGAATGAGCTTAGCAGAGAGACGGACCTTTCCCAGGCGCTCCGGGCTGAACTTCAGAGTCTTCGGGAGGAGAAGACCAAAATTGACGACGTCATTTTCGGTACGTTCCATCTGTCTGACTTGTCTTTTTCTTCGACTTCTATCAATGTCGGTTTTTCTTAACTTGTTTTGTGTATAGGTCCTCTGAACTTGACGGACTCTTCCTCCACCAAGCCCCGCACCCACCGACTTACCCAAGTCGGTGACCTTCTTCATGACTTCCGCCAATCCCTTGAGGACATCGACAAAGCTCTCAAGATTCTGGACATGCACATCATGTCAGATTTTCAGGTGCGGGACAAAGCAAAGGAGATGCCGCAACTTATTCAGGATTGGAACATGTCCTACGCATGGACTGCAGCGCAGAACGCTCTCACCATGGTCATGAGCCACCATGGAAACATGGAGATATGGAAAGTGACCAGAGGGTACTGCAAAGTAGATGAGGACGACCAGGAGCAGGACCTTCAAGCCATCATGCACTCCTGCGCCGGATATGGGTGTCACGTGGCTGACCTGACCAGCTACGAGACCCCTTTCTTCACCCGCGTGGACACTCTGCCTCCTCCTCCAGAAGAATCCGCAGAAGTTTCCGACGATGAACGCACCACCTCGGATGCGGATATCTCGGAACGATACCAAGGCGGCGTAACCAGCGAGCCGACAGCTCCTGCATCTCCTCCTGCATCATAGATCAGAATTTTTTGTATTATTCCGAAAAAACATGATGCGTCTGTAAATATGCAGTACTTTAACTTTGCTAGTGCTAAGCTTTTGATCTATTCAGCACTTTTTGCTTTTAAACTTTTTGCGTCCCTGAAATGTTTACATAAGCACTTGTATTTTTTCGCCCATACTTATCGTTTATCTGGCTTTCCGCCTTGTCCCTTTCATGAGCCGGCTAAACCTTCTGCCAGAAACTTTGCCGAGCAACGGAGCTCAATTGCTAAACCAGTTTAAACTCAGAAACAAAGCCGGCTTCTAGTACCAACAATTCACTACTCGGAAAATGCCCACACCCAGCAATCAGACAAATAACCAAAGTAAAGACTAGAAATTTTAGAGTTATACCTGAAGGTAGTAATTTTAAAATCGGAAATCTAAACCAGAACAAACATGAGCATAAAGTACTTTCAAGCATTCTAGGATTTTCGACTATGACATGATCATTCGGAAATAAGATGGTAAAAACTTCTCAGAAACACTTGATGGAACCAAAACTTTTACTTCTCACAGAACATGTACATATATATGATTACAAAGAAGGATAAACTAAGAATAAAAGGGATGTAGCTGAGCAATATTCCACGGTCTGTCTAACTCATCCGGATTTGTACTGCCTCCAGCTCTCTTTCTCTTCTTAGTAGCAGGTCTTTCTTTGACTGGCCTCATGTTAGTTAAGTAGTACGATCCATTGTGCAATACTCGACTAACTAAAAAGGGCCCTTCCCATACCGGGGAAAGTTTGTGCTTTCTTTGTTGCACAAGCCGGAGAACCAAATCACATTTATTGAAAGATCTATTTTGGACTCTCTGGCTATGATACTTGCGTAACTTCTGCTGATAGGCTGTAGATCTCATTTCAGCAACGACGCGAACTTCTTCGACAAAGTCGAGATCATTTTGTCGAGAAATCTTGGCATCCTCTTCTATATACGCGGCCACTCTAGGAGAAGTATGAGTCAAATCACTAGGAAGAACTGCTTCTGCGCCATAAACCAAGAAGAAAGGTGTGTATCCTGTTGACCTGTTTGGAGTTGTTCGTAAACTCCAAATTACAGAGGGTAGTTCCTCTGCCCAAGCCCCCGCAGCACGTCGTAGTGGTGCTTCGAGTCTTGGTTTTAGCCCTTGTAGGATTAAACCATTTGCTCTTTCGACTTGTCCGTTAGCTTGTGGATGTGCGATTGACGCAATGTCAAGCCGAATATTTTGCTTGTTGTAAAATTCAGCCAATTCTCCCATAGAGAAGTTACTCCCGTTGTCCGTGATAATGCTATGTGGATAACCATACCGGATTATAACATCCTCGACAAATCTTTTGGCTGTTGCTCCATCACAACTAGTGACAGGTTTAGCCTCAATCCATTTGGTGAATTTATCCACCATCACTAAGAGGTGAGTAAATCCACTTGGAGCTCGTTTAAATGGTCCTACCATATCAAGCCCCCAGACCGCAAAAGGCCATGTTATAGGTATTGTTCGCAGCCGATCAGTCGGAACATGAGCTTGCTTGGCATACTTTTGGCAGCCTTTGCACGTCTTGACTAATCGTTCGACATCTGCCTGAGCTGTAAGCCAGAAAAATCCGTGTCTAAAAGCTTTTGCCACTAAAGATTTGGCTGTAGCGTGGTGACCACACTCGCCTTCATGGATTTCCCTTAAGATTTCCACCCCTTCTTCCGGAGATACACAACGCTGAAACCCCCCAGAAATACTCCGTTTATGGAGCTCATCTTTAACAATAGTATAGGCTTTTGCTCGTCGGATAATCTGCCGGCTCAGCACCTCGTCTTCGGGTAATTTGCCATCTACCAGATAATCTAGGTAGGGTTGAGTCCATCTAGGAATTACAGCCAAAACTGCTATCAAAGGTGAGTCGGATTTGGTCGGATATTCCTCATCTACTCCCTTTATTGAGGGAACTTTGAGGTGCTCTAAAAAAGCGCCATCCGGGACCTCTTTCCGCGCAGATCCTATCCGAGATAGTGCGTCTGCTTCCTCATTTTCTGCTTGAGGGATGTGTTGAACTTCAAACCCTTCGAATGATTTAGATAGATCGTCCACGACAGCTTTATATGCTGCCATGTGTTTATTTGCATTACAAATATCCGACACTTGTTGAGCAACAAGATCCGAATCTCCGTAACACATCAAACGTCGGATGCCAATATCCTTAGCAATCTGGATTCCATGCAGCAGTGCTTCATACTCGGCAATATTGTTTGTCGCTGTGAAGTGGATCTGCAACACGTATAAAATTTTATCTCCTTGGGGTGATTTGAGCACCACGCCAGCCCCCGAGCCCCCTCGAGCCTTAGACCCATCGAAAAATAGGGTCCAATATTCCAACTCAGGGAGCCTTAGATCACAGAGCTATGGTTCAGCTGGGTTTTCGAGATCTTCATCCGGCGTAGCGTTTCGACATAGAGAATATTGATACTGCTACCACCGTCCATGAGGGTCTTGGAGAAACCATAACCGTCAATAAGTGGATTGACGATTAAGGCGTATTTTCCTCGCCTGTGCAACTTAGGCGGATGATCAACACGGTCAAATGTGATTGCCACTTCCGACCAGTCCAGATATTGAGGGACAGCCGGAACTGTTGCATTGAGCTCGTGTAGAACTGCTTTCTTGACCTTTGCTGGTTGAGATCCGAGGAAAGTGATGTAAGTGTCCTTCTTGGTGCGAAAAGTCTTCTTCCCTTCCGGCTTGGGATTTGAAGCATCAGCTTCCTCCATGTCGGAATCTTCCTTGGTCTCTTTGTCTTTTTCGAGATTTTTCTTTCCCTTCTTCCGCTTAGCTTTGTAGCCCGCGGTATCATCTCTTTTGATGTCGTCATTGAAACGACATTCAGCGTTGGTGTGAGACGAGCCCCCATTAGCGTCTAGGTGATGCACACATGGGTTATTGGCAATGTCGCCCAAGAGTAGGTTTTGCCTAGTTGCTGTTCTCCTCTACCTTGGACCCTTGAAGTCCCACAGCCACGCCCGTGGCCTCCGCCGCGTCCTCCTCGTCCTCTAGATCCAGAAACAGTAGTAACCACCGCTGTTTCCGCACTTGGTTTCTCTTCCGAGGTATTTTTGCGCTTTTGAGCTTATTGCTTTGGTTGTCTTGCCGACTAAGGCACAACTAGGACATTGAGTAATCCCTCTGCATCGTCGTCAGCATCTGCATACTTGCTCGCTGTTTCTATCATCTCTCCCAAGCTAGTGACCTTGTCACACTTCAAGCGGTGACGTAGTAGACCAATTGGGAGTCCTGCGATGAAAGCTTCAATCGCGGTTTGATCGTTTACTCCTTCACAGGAGTTCTTGGTGTCGATCCATCGTCCGAGGTAATCCCGGCAAGTTTCTCCGGCTTTCTGGGTGCAACGCTCCAGGTCTCCAACCATAGAGGGCCTCCGATATGTGCCTTCGAAATTCCAAAAGAACGCACTTTGCATGTCATACCAGTTATGGATGGTGTTCTCTGGAAGTTCATTGAGCCATGATCGCGCCGTCTTCCATAACATAAGTGGGAGATATCGGGTTGCGACCAGGCTATTTCTGCCTTTAGCGATGCAGCAAGCTTGGAAAAAATCCTGAAGCCAGGTATCTGGCCGAGCAATGCCGTCGTAGGCTTGGATATGCCTTGAGATAGCAAATCCTTCCGGGAATCTTGTAGCTCTGATGCATGGTCCGAAGCACTTTGGGCCCATGTAAATATCATCGTTTTCGTAGCGCCACGTCTCTATGTTGGAATTGATCCTATGCCTTGCGTCGTTTGGGATAGAGATTATCCCGAATGTCGGCTGTGGCTGTGGTGCCTTGGAGCTGGACTTCGGCTTATGCCACCACCTCCTTCGCCACGTCGTCCTCCTTGTCCTCCTTGGGAGCCGTTGTGATGACTGCTTGGTGGAGAGGGTGGGGCAGCTGGGTAGTTTCCGGCTGATCGCTGGTCTCCGTCCAGAGCGTCATTATTCCAGTTCCGAGGAGGGTCTTGGCTACGACGAGCCCCCTGCCGGCTTGTGCCAGCATGGTTTCCGTTGTTCCTTCGTCCGTCGTTCCCACCTTGGTGAGGCTCAGCCAGACGGCTTGCATGTCTAGGAGGTGGCAGTTTTTGATGATCCTCCTCCCGACGTTTCTCTTTATATTCTCCCCTTCGATCGTTCGACTCTCGTTGGGGAGGGTTCCTCGGATACAGTGTAGCAATGGCCTCTTGCTCGGCCGCTGGAGCGATGTTGCTCTAGTCACGTGTGGTTCTGTGATGATGTCCTGACAATCCGGTTCTGGAGTGGTTATCTTCCCGTCGGTCGGAACGGTGACGCTGTTCCGGAACACACTGGGGTCTTATATCATTCCAGGCTGAGTCCATGTGACATTGGTCGGATTTCGAGACCAGTTTTCCACTTCTAGATTTCGCAGCCATCTGTTGCTCCAGACCCTTAGTGAGTAGCTTGATGCCCAATCGAACCTGTTCTGGGCCTAGGTTGTTTGACAGGATATCTCGCGCTGCGATAGTGTTCTGTACTGGTGTTGGGTACACCAGATCTCCTTTGCTGTCGAGACGAGGCATCCCTGGATCTCCTTCAAAGAGGACCCTATTCACTTCCAGAAACTTACCGTCACCTGTGTAACGTTTCCGGGTCTTCTGATGCAACCGAGACATGTAATCCTTAGTTGCCATGCGTTTCTTTTCCCCCTCGATGTTTTTGGCTTCATCAAGGAGTTGTTGACGACACGCTTCTAGGGCTTGGGCCCTTTCATCTAGTTCTTGCGCAGTAAGTTCTGCAGCTGTAGGGATAGGTGTGGTTAGTGCAGCATCGATGTGTTTACGCACACCTTCGGTGATCACGTGTCCATCCACCGATTCTTCTTTTCTCGGCTCTTCTGGGATAAGTGCTCCATCCGAGTCTTCTTCGTATTCCTTGGCAATCACCTCCTCTATCAGAGGGTCTTTTGCTGGGGTCTTGTTCTTCTTGTTCCTCTTCTTTGCCTTATTGGCAGCGCAGGTAGCAAAGACGGCTTTGGGTCCGTTTCCCAGAGTCAAGCTCTAATTGGTACTTTCGGACATCTGGACCTCGGGATTATCTCCGACGTCCATGTCATCCTGTGCTTTGGGAGAGTGTTCCCCGGATCCTTCATCCATGGCTTCTCCTTCTTCTGCAGCTTTGGAGTTATACTCCTCTTCATATTCCGCGGAGAAATTACGGAAATCTGCTGACGTCATCGATTCATCCGAGGATGTGGGTACGTCGGTGTTTGTTCCAATTGCCTCCAGCACAGAGTCGGTGTTTTCTCCGGCATCGGCAGAGCCGGATCCGGATCCCACGTATCCGACAAAGTGCGACACATGCTTCCTGAGGTACCTACGGCTTTTGCGATCAGCCATGTCGAAACTTTTGATGGTCTCGAGGATTGCATCTACGTTTTCGCCTTGCAGTATCATACGTCGTAGTGTGTACCTTAGGAAAGGCCTGTCTGTCCCGGCGTCATCAGAGCCAGAATCAGTGTCGTTCACTAGCTCCTCCTGAACTTCGACTTCCACGGGTGGGTCGATCTGGGATCCGGCTTCTCCAGGGAGATCCACTCCAGATTCGACTTGGACCGCTAGGTCTTTTTCAGGCTCGGATTTCTCCACTATCTCCGCAACTGGTGCGGGCTGGGTGCGATTAGGGTTTTCTGAGATCCGGAACTCTGCCGCCTCCGTGGACAAAGGGGACCCAGAAGATTCTTCTGCCTCTATCATCACCACTGGGGTGGGTGGGGCAGGTTCAGCGAAACCGATGTAAACATCGATCTCGCCAAAGGACATGATTGTGTAGGCAGTCACGGCCTCCCTAAATGGAATCCAAGTCTCATCGAGAACGATGAGAGGGACGTCGCTGGCGTAGAGGATGCGACCGACGGCGATAGTCTCGCCGATTCCGATTCTTGCAGATTCCGCTCGGAATGCAGATCCGAAGCTCACTTGCCCCATGGTGGGCGCCAACTATCTTCGAATTGATGACAAGTACGCCATGAGGGGGTCCTCGAGGCATGCGGAAGAGAGGGGTGTGAGACGTACGGTATTCCGGGACGGTGAGCACACAAGTTTACCCAGGTTCGAATCCGCCGGCTTTGGACGGATCCTACTCCTACTAGCAATCGAGTAATACGGCAGAGCCAGAATATGGGTTACAAGGGTTTCGCCTGTGCGAGTTGAGATTGTAGACTATTGAGGTGTGTCCTATAGGCTCTCCCTAGGACAACTTATATAGATATCCGGCCTAGGGTTTACAAGAGAGATCTGTCCGGTTACGACTAAGAGTTGGTTACAGAGTACATCTTGAACTACAAGTAACATTATGGGCCTAAGTCGGTAAGTCTTCTGGGCCTTCCCATAGCCGGATTGGACTCCGTCTTTCTCCCTGACTAGGCCGCCCGTGAAGCAAAGATCTAACCCGAAGTGGGTCACCCTGGTTAGTGAGGAACTGTGAGGATACCCGGAAAGTATATCCCCAACACCTATGAGTAGAATCCTTCATTATATTTACTTTGAAATCACTTGTTTAATAGGTGTTTAAATTTCAGAATACCAAGCATGAACAACCATACCTTTGGAGAGATATTTGAGAGTGATGCACCTAGGAGGTCGAGGCCCTCAAGATCAGCCTCTCAGTTTAGTCCATCATACAACGAAGATCTGATTGCAACTCGTATTGGTAATGAAAGGGATGATGGGGATGCTCACCCATCTACTTTTTCTTGTTTTACTTTCTTACAAGCTGCAGGGATTCTTGATGATTTTTTGCTACTGATTGAGAGGGTTGGTTTGACCTCATATATGCAAGATGAGAGTGGGCAATACGCTATGCTCACTAAAACCTTTGTTGAGAGCTTCACGTTTACTAACACATCCTATCAGTCAACTGTCTCTTTCAAAATTTATAATCTGCCCTTTACCATGCCATTGGAGAGATTTTGTAGTATTGTAGGTGTAAGCATGACAGGGACCGTGAAGAAAATTCAAGGACGACCCGCTGATTTGCTAGAGCTTTACCGAGGGGTGATCAATGATGATGACCGCGTGGCGCAATGCGGAAAGATAAGAAACATCCAACTCCCTGCTCTCAGATACTTTGCATATTATCTTGCTACTAGCATACTTGGTAGGGAGAACACAAGTAATATCTCCAACTATCATTTAGCCTTCCTTGCTGCTGCACTTAACAATGATACTCGGTACAACCTTGGCTCGCTTATTGCTTGCCGCCTAGCTGCTAGGGGCCCTATCTATGGGGGTATCATTGCCTTGCGTATGGTCAATGCATTAGGACTGTCAGTGGACCATAATGATACAGTATTGGCACCACAAAGGCTTGACCTTGTTGCTATGAAAGCTCATCACTTTGTCACTGCTACTTCTGATTTGGATAGTCTAGTATATAGGATGCTTTTCACTAACGGGGATGAAAAGGAAATCCCTTTGCCACAACCTTCTTTGTTTAGTGTTCACAGGAGACCGTTGTCGCGCTCCAAGGAGGAGGTGGACGAGCAGCTTTGCTGGGGTTCCACGAGCAGCATCGGGAGGATGTTCCCTCCTATGATTACTCCGCACACTACGGAGGGACGTACTCGAGCTCGCACCAGGACGAGGGTACCTCCTCGTCATACCACGGTGACACTTCATACTGGCCAGCTTGGGATTGATACCCACTTAGGCCAAAAGCCTAAGCTTGGGGAGAGGTACGCCGACACCGCACTCATCTCCTTATCATCTTGCGTCGGTACTTTGTATATTCATGTTTTGTTTTCTTTTTAGTTTTCGTTCTTTCTTTGCTTTTGATTTCTAAAACACAAAAAGACCAAAAATATTTCTGTTGTTTCTCTTTGGTTTACTTCTTCTTCTTTTCGCCTTGGTTTGTTTTTCTCTTTTTGTTTTGTTTGAACTATTCGAAAAACCCAAAAAGATTTTTCTTTGCTTGTTTTTCCCTTTTGGTTCTTGTTTAAAAATCGGAACACCAAAAATATTTGTCGTTCTTCTTTGGTTTTGTGAGTTTGTTGTAGGGTTCAACAGTCCTTGGTGGGATTCAGTTTCATATTATTATTATTCAAGCCACACAAGTGAAGAGCAATAATCAGGATTAATGACAACTTGAGGCGTGGTAAGAGGCTGGTAATGAACTCTGTTTGTTTTCATTTTTGTAAATATACTCATCACTGTGGGCATGCTTAGTCTGTTCGTGTAGGGTGTATGTTATCTTTGGATGCTTAGTAGTTCTTGCTTTCGTATGATTAGTTCTAGCTTGCTAATAGTTTGTAGCATGTCTTATGAATGTTTGCTTGCATTACTCTATTCATAATTTGGTATGACACCGTGGTATCCTCCTCTGAATGTTTCATTTGAATTGACTTGGCACATGCTCATGCATGCACATGACTGTAATAATCAGTTAAGCCTCGATGAGTTATTTTGCCTTGAGGATCTTGAATCACTTTCACGCCATGATTAGTCCTGTTTTGTTGCAAGCATGATTATGACAGCTTTTGCTCTCTCGTTTGTCGCTCCCTTACTATTGCTAGCCTTCACATTCACTAAGTATGTTTTACTCATGTTTCCAACTCCCCAAAACCAAATATTGCCAAAGTGTCCACCATACCTACCTATTAGCATCATTTGTTACTTCCGTGCATATTCAATATGCCTTATTTTCTTCCGAATAAAATGTTTGCTTGTTATGAGAAATTTAGTTAGTAAAGCTCTCATGAACTTGATGGCACACTTTATTTTCTTGCATTTAATAAACCTGAACCATTGCGTCCTTCTTTGTTGCGTATATGCTTGCGCTTTATAAGTTGAAGTTAGCAGAACCATGTATCATGGGGAACATTTTCAACATTTCATTGGTACTTAGTACCTCATTGATATCATGTTCTTTTGCTTATGGATCCCTGCGGTGTGAAATAAAAGTGGAACTTGTGAGATCATGGAGTTTGTATGTATGTTAGAGAAACGCCTGGGCCTCTAGCATAAGCCATGCCTAATCATGGTGGAAACTTGCAGCATAACCATAATGAGCATTCTATGAAGCATCCTCAATAAAAATCTATGCACATAGTAAATAAAAAGATCGCTGAGATGCTCATTGTCTGCTTGCCTTGTTATTTTGATTATGGGATAGCTCATGTGTCATGTGCAAGGGGTACCCCGTTGGCGGTTCTCTATGATACGCATATACTTACAATGACAAGAGCTTACTTGTGACTGAAGTTGAGTAGCATGTGGATCGGTCTTCGTAAGTGAGACTTCGATTTATAACTTGTCAAGCATATCCTCTTAGTTGTGTCACTTTAACTTTAACCATTTAAAGATGCTTATGATAGGGGCAATGAGAGCTCAAAGCTAACAAGTACCATACTTTCAGCATTTGGAAGCCTTTCAAACTATTCAAAACCTTTTCTTTTACTTGTTGAGTCTTCACATATTCTTTGAGCACCTTCTTGAGAGCATTGTTGTTATTCTTTGTGCTTGTCTCAAAACTTGATTATTTGTGTTATGACTTTGATGCTTGTATCTTTGATATCTTTACTTCTAGTCTTCACCTGAACTTCAGAGGTGCCTTAAATCAAAGGCAAGCGAGATACCACTCTATCATACCTTTTTATGAGCATTGTAATGTTGCTTATGTTTATGCTTCATGCTACTTACTATTTGTGAGTTGGAATCTCTTCATAGCTTGCAATGCCTATTAGGTAAACTTAGTTGCATATTCCTTATTATGAATTGTCTAAGTAGCTGATCACATGCTGAGAATATATACATCATATGAAGAAAATGTGTTCATGAAAGTTCTTTTATCGCACTCAGTTTTCAACTAAATTGCTTGAGGACAAGCAATAAGCTAAGCTTGGGGGAGTTGGTACGTCCAAAACGTATCTACTTTCCCGAACACTTTTGTTATTGTTTCTCCTCTAAACTTGTGTGATTTGATGCAACTAACGCGGACTGACGCTGTTTTCAGCAGAATTGCCCCGGTGTCTACTTTTCGTGTTCAAAATCAACTATCAGAAAAAATCCCGGAAAATATGCCAAAAATCCTATTTCACCAGAAGACTCCCGGAGCCAGAATACGAGACGGAGGGGGGCTGGGCCTAGGCCACACCACCTGGCCACACGGGTAATCCCAGGTCGCGCCAGGGGGTGGTCTGGCCGCCCCAGACTGCCCTCGGTCTCCCTCTTCGCCTATAAGTTTCCTTCTGACCTAAAAACTCAGGGGGATTCGACATTTTTCCAGAAGGAGTTCCGCTCCGCCGCCACCACCAGATTCCACGAAACAGCACCAGAAACTCCGTTCTGGCACCTTGCCAGGACGGGGAATTGGAGGAGATCATCGCCATCATCATCACCATCGCTTCTCCATCGACCATCCATGTTTCCCCATCTATGAGTGAGTAATCCCCCACTGTAGGCTATGGGGATTGGATGAGATCGTTCATGTAATGGCATCAGATTGTTAGGGCATGGTGCCTAGTATCTTTTATTAGTGCTTTATGACTTTGTTGCGACTTGTTATGCTTAATGCTTGTCACTAGGGCCCGAGTGCCATGATTTCAGATCTGAACATGTTATTGATTCATTATGATAGTATTGTATATGGTCTTATCTGCAAGTTGTATACACACGTTGTTGTCCGGAACCAATGGCCCCGAAGTGATAGAAATCGGGATAACCGGAGGGAATGGCTTTGATGTAAGGATCACATGTGTTCACGAAGTGTTAATGCTTTGCTACAGTGGTCTATTAAAAGGAGCACCTTAATTGCCAGTAGTTCCCTTGAGGCCCCGGTGCAAACGGGCTGGCAGGACAAAAAATGTTGTGCAAGTTCTCATTGCGAGCACGTATGACTATATATGGAACACATGCCTAGGATTATCTAGTACTTGGATGCTTTATCTTATTTATCTGCAATTTCCCTATGTTCTGATTGCTATTTGAATTGTCTTGTCCATGCAACGCTCGTCCATCCATCCCTATGCCTACCGCACTCGAATCCCACTATTTACTGCTATTGCAACTACTGTCTTTACTTTACTACTGCTGCTACTTTACTATTCCTACTACAAAACTGTTGCTACTGATAAACTATTGTGAGCAAGATTGTTTCTAGGTGCAGCTGAATTGACAACTCAGTTGTTAAGGCTTATAAATATTCTTTTGCTCCCCTTGTGTCGAATCAATAAATTGGGTTTCACTTCCCTCAAAAATAATGCGATACACCCCCTATACTTGTGGGTCACCCTGGTACCCATATCTAGAGGTGACATCAGAAAAGGTCTTCCAATCCACCAAACTGTCCTGTTGGGCATTCCATGCCCCAAAAGAAAGAGTGTAGTCTGACTCAGTGGATGGTTGAGCGCCATGCTCATCAGTGTATTCATCCTCTCCTTCCTCATCATCCGCTTCACCCTGAGCCTTAATCTCCTTGAGGAGTTTCTCTATGCGACGGTTGCTCTTGTAGGAGGCATGTTGTTGCTTGCGGATGTCCACATTCATGCAACAAAGGGTCCTCTCCCAGAATGAGGCCTTCTTGACCCTCTCATGTACATAGACACATGTCATGGGAGGCAGGGGTGCATTGGAGGCACTCTTCCTCCGAGCCCTAGTAGGAAAGGGGGACCTCTGGGTCTTAGAGATATCCTCCTCCTCATTGTCATAGGAGCATCTAGGAGGAGGCCCCATGCGTCCCTTCTGCTGTAGTGATACAAGAGTGTGCTCGGTAAGGTTGGGAGCCAAGCCAAGTGGAGAACTATGGTCCTTGGTGTTGATGAGTCTCATGACAAGTGGTGCATATGGAGGAGCCTTCTTGTACAATATGGCATGGTACATCTCCTCAAAATATAATCCATAACATCAATAGGATCTGCATCTGCCTCGGGGCTAGCCATGTAAATCCTGTGGGTATGATATAGCAAGTTGACCAAACCACATCTGATGGCATCATCATTTCCAGCACTAGGGGAATGGTTTGACGGAATATCCTCAACATAAGATGGTAGAGAGGCCTGAGTCCCTTAGACCCGCCCACAACACCCTCGCTGCCATACAAAGGGGCAAGCTTGTTCTTGTTCACCCCAAGAGCTGCTGAGTGCATGCGCACCCCAACATGAGTGGACACGCCCTGGAAGGTATCAAAGATGGCATCAGCAAAGGAGTAGAAAGTTGCAGAGCAGCGGTGGTTTCCAGTCATCCAGGTCATAGTTCTAGCTTGGTCAGTCCCAAACACATCTGTGGCGTAAAACTGCTGCACAAGGGTGATGTGGTAATATTCACGGAGCTCCATCAAGTTGAACAACCCTAACTTCTCATTAATCCACAGTGCATCAGAGAAGTAGGGGCTCTTCCTAATCTTCTCAACACTCATATACTTCTGGGGGCACACAGGTGACCTCTTGAGCATGCTGTAAATGTCTTTCATGAAAAAAACTTGATCCTTCCTCCAATAGCATGGGTCCTCGCTGGTGTGAGGCAAGGCATAGAAATCAGTTTCCCTCAGCTCACGGTACTCCTTATTTGACATGTGGGCCAAAGACTGAAGATTATCGTACTTTGCCCTCTTGGCACGGTTCTCTTCCTCAACCCTGTCCTGCTCCCTCCTCATGTATGCTGCATCACGGGCCTGCTGTCCTCGGTTGGATGGGGGCACTACATACTGACCCCCGGACTCATCATAGCAAGCATCCACCCTCTTTAACTTGGCCTTGGTGCGAGGAGGATGACGAGAGCCAGAACCTGTGAACAACAGTGATGGAGATAGCATGGAGGTAAGTATATATGTCCTAAGGATGCAACACAAGAGCCTTGAGGCATTACGGGATCTGTTTGAGTCATCCCACACCGGAGTCTCCGCAGTTCATGCCGGAGTCTCCAGTCCTGAGGACCGGAGTCTTTGGCCTGGATCGAAGTCTCCGGCCCTAGGGCCGGAATCTCCGGTCGGGAGGCTCGGGCAAGAATAGGGAGGCTGCAGGAGGGGATGAATCTAATAGATCGGGAAAGGCAACAAGGCTAGTGTACTAGTGTGCACGCATACAAGTGATTCCCGTGGGCAAAAACAGCACCAATCCTCAAAAACAAATCAAGGGATGAACCCTAGGAGAGAAAGCGGAGGAGAGGTACCAGATCTATCCATGGGATCGGTTCCACCATTGGAAATCACCCAATGGTGGAGGGGAGGAGGCTAGTCGGCGGCATGGCGGATCCGGGGGCTTCTTGACCTCTGGGGAGGAGTTTTGGAGGAGGAGGCGACGGGGTTGAGAGGGGAGGATGGGGGTGGATGAATGAAACTGCTGTTTCAATTCACCCTATCCTCCCATTAGATTGCCCGAAAACCGTCTGGACTGGAGACTCCAGTCTACATCGGAGACTCTGGCCTACACCGGAGACTCCGGTGCAAACACACCGGAGACTCCGGTCCTCCTCGACCAAAAATTCCAGATTTTGTGTTTGGGGACATATATGAGAGAGAGAGTGTTTTTAGGACAAGGAATAGGCTTAGGTTAAGATGATATATTGTGAAGAAGCAAGAAAAAACATAGAAATCCATTCAAATGTTCATTAATGCTCCAAATAAACATGAACTAAGAACCAACTCTTCAATAAGAAGAGGGTGGTGGCCGAAGCCACTATGTAAGAGTTTGTGGCATGACACCACAAATAATTATCCTTGGGTTCATCGCCACTACTCATCAATGAAGCTCACATATCACAAAATCATATTAAGAGAATTGAATTTCTTAATTTTGGCATTATGGGGGAAGGGATAGTCAAATGTATTAGGACCGCAATCCCCCTATATCCATGCCTGCACCTAAACCAAATAAGAGTCAATACATAGGTGATTATGGAAGGTGATCAAGTCAAGCTCCTAGAATCTACGATATTTAGTTCATTCCTCAAATAACAAAACCTTGCTTCATCAAGTGACTTCATGAAGATGTCAGCAAGTTGGTCTTTGGTTGACACATATGATAGCTCAATATCACCTCGAGCAACATGATCTCTAATGAAGTGATGACGAATCTCAATATGCTTTGTCCTTGTGTGATCCACCGGATTGTAAGCAATCTTGATAGCACTTCCATTGTCACATAGAAGAGGCACTTTGTCACAATGGACACCGTATTCCTTTAAAGTTTGCCTCATCCATAGCAATTGAGTACAAGCACTAGCATCTGCCACATACTCGGCTTCTGAGGTGGAGAGAGATATAAAGTTTTGCTTCTTAGAAAACCAACACACCAAGGACCTTCCAAGGAATTGGCAAGCCCCAGAGGTTGATTTCCTATCATCCTTGTCACCAGCCCAATCCGAATTCGTGTATCCACAAAGAGAGAAAGTTGAGCCCCTAGGATACCGAATACCATAGTTTGGGGTATGAACCAAATATCAAAAGATTCTCTTGACCGCCATCAAATGGCTTTCTTTAGGAGCCGCTTGATATCTTGCACACACTCCTACACTCAACACAATATCAGGTCTAGATGCACAAAGGTAAAGCAAAGAGCCAATCATGGACCGGTATACCTTTTGATCCACATCTTTACCATTTGGGTTTAGTTCAAGATGAGTCTTTGTTGCCATGGGAGTGGGAGCTCCATTTAGATCTTTCATGTTGAATCTTTTGAACATATCTTGAGTATACTTGGCTTGGTTGAAGAATGTTCCTCCTCTTACTTGCTTGATCTCAAAACTAAGAAATACCCTCAATTCTTCCATCATAGACATCCTGAACCTATCAGACATAAGCTTAGAGAATTAATCATTAAAAGCTTTGTTAGATGAGCCAAAGATAATATCATCTACATATATTTTCTTAGAAAAAAGAGTGGGATCAATTTTCCCAACCTCAAACCCACGATCTAACAACAACTCTCTAATATGCTCATACCACGTGCGTGGAGCTTGTTTGAGCCCATAGAGAGCCTTATCAAGTTTGTAGACGTGGTTTGGAAAGTTGGGATCCTCAAACCCCGGGGGTTGCTTTACATATACCAACTCATGAAAAGGACCATTAAGAAATGCACTTTCTACATCCATTTGTTGTACTTTAAATGTATGGTGTGCCGCATAAGCAAGAAGGATACTGATGGACTCAAGGCGAGCCACGAGTGCATATGTCTCTCCATAATCAATGCCTTCAATTTGAGAGAACCCTTGTGCAACCAATCTTGCCTTGTTCCTCACCACAATTCCATGCTCATCTTGCTTGTTCTTGAATATCCATTTGGTGCCTATAACATTGCGGCAATCTTTTGGCTTTTCAACTAACTTCCATACTTTGTTTCTCTGAAAGTTGTTGAGCTCTTTGTGCGTTGCATCCAACCAATCCGAATCTTCAAGAGCTTCCCATACTTTCTTTGGCTCCACCATGGAAATGTGTGCTTGGTGCTCACCAAAGTTCTTCAGTTGAGCTCGAGTGGATATCCCTCTTCTTAGATCTCCTACCACATTCTCAAGAGTGTGGTCTCTCAATTCCAATATTCTACCCATTCTATCTTGGCGACGATTTTCAATCTCCTTGTTGTTTCTTGTGGGGATCACTTCATCATTTTGGTCCTCGTATTAACCATGAACTTGACCTCGATCATCATTGCTCTTCTAGAAGAGGCAAAGATTGACCTTGTTCTTGATCAAGCATACTTCTAGATAGGCATTGAGCTTCCCTTATGGCAGTTTCTATAGATCTTCCCTGTGTAATAGACTTAGCACCGCTCGACATTCTAGCAAATGGAGACTCAAGCACCTCCTGGTTAGAGGTTTCTTCTTGATCAACAGGTTGAGGGTCCATAGCTTGTCTTTGGCATGGGTCATTGTCCTCCTCGATAGGAGCTTGTTGATGTTGTGAAGATGAGGGCTCCACTTGAGTAGAGCATAGTTCTTCTCGATCCGCCATAAGGGGTTCCTCAACAGGGCATATGAAACCCGCACCCATTCTTCCTATGGCATCCTGAGGCATTTCATCATCTACATCACAGACATCAACACGCCCCGCTTGGGGACCATCATATTCTTCAAACACCACACTACAAGATTCTATGACAGTTCCGGAGAGCTTGTCATAGATTCTATAAGTGTGGGATTCGAGACCATAACCAACAAAAATACCCTATGATGCTTTGGAATCAAACTTTGACAAACGAATACCCTTAATGCGATAGAAACACTTACAACCGAACACCTGGAAGTATGAAACGTTGGGCTTGTTACCGGTAAGAATTTCATATGGAGTCTTCATCAATTGTTTTCGGAGGTAGAGACGGTTTGATGCATGGCCTGCGGTGGAGATTGCTTCAGCCCAAAAATTGTATGGAGATTTAAACTCTGCCAACATGGTCCTTACCATATCAGTAAGAGTCTGGTTCTTCCTCTCAGCTACACCATTTTGTTGAGGGGTATATGAAGCAGAATATTGATGTTTTATTCCCTTATCACTAAGAAATCCATTCAATGTGTAGTTCTTGAACTCGGCACCATTTTCACTTCTTATTGTTACTACTGGGACATTGTGTTGGCATTGAGCCATGTTGATGAAGTCAATGAAGTTTTCTTGGGTCTCACTTTTCAGCTTGAAGAAATATACCCAAGTGTATCTTGAGTAGTCATCAACAATCACCAAGCAATATTTCTTCCCACCAAGGCTTGCATGAGATGGAGGACCAAAGAGATCCACATGAAGGAGCTCCAAGATCCTCTTGGACTTGATGTAGTTCTTAGGCTTGTGGGGAGAATCATGCATCTTTCCTTTAACACATGCCCTGCAAACACGATCTTTGGCAAAGCAAACATTTTCTTTTAGTCCAACAATATGACCATCCTTATGGAGGCTTTGCAAAGTTCTCATGTTGACATGGGCTAGACAGCGATGCCATATCCAACCCACATTAGCCTTTCCGAATAAGCACATCGGACTTGTAGTGGTTTTCCCAGAGAAGTCCACCACATACAAGTCATTTTCGACATACCCAACAAAAGCGACCTTTAGAGACTTGCTCCACATGAGGATCACAATATCATTATCAATAAAGACAGCAAAACCCATCTTTCCAAGAGCACGGACTGAAAGTAAATTATATCCAAGGGTCTCAACAAGCATGACATCCATGAGAGTGATATCGTGTGGAACCACAACTTTGCCAAAACCCATTACCTTAGACTTTGACTTGTCGGCATATGTCACGGATATTTGATCAATATTTGGTCTCAACTCCTTAACACTAGATGCGCTTCCGGTCATATGACTTGTGCATCCACTATCAAGCACCCATTTTGACCCTCCGGAAGCATACATCTACAAAAGAGTAAACTAGTATTTAGGTACCCATTTTTCAATGGGTCCTCTTTTGTTAGCAACAAGGGTCTTGGGAACCCAAATAGACCAAGCAATATAACCATCAAATGGGCCAACATATTGTGCATATACATCACCATAATAATCACGCATTAAAACATAGTGAGGGTTAGCACTTCCCGCAAAATCATCATGAGACATAGTTTTGCCATTCGTGGACTTACTATCCACAATGATGTTGTCTTTTTCTTGTGTGGGCTTGGCCTTCTTCTTATTCTTCTTGTTCTTCTTGTTCTTGCCTTTGAAACAAAGCCAATTCCCCCTTTCTCACTATCATGGTGTTGTCACGACAGATGCCATGGATAGGCTAAAGGTGGAGACTAAAGGCACTAGGGGAATCCAAGGAGGGATAGTGTGGTGATTCCACACATGGTAGCTTTGTATTTGATTCACTTCCACAGATTACAAGTGCTCCTTGAGCTGTATTGGGGAGAGGAGGCAGAAGAACTCTCTTACTCTGACCACTAGTAAAATACAACCCTCTAGGGATCAACCAGAAAAACCAACCCTTTCTATAGAGGCCCTAGCCCTCCTTATATAGGGGTGGCTAGGTCTCCAATTAGGGCATACGTGGAGGCATATTCCAAGGAATATGCCTCTTCCCAAAATAGTAAGCCGACCGGGTCACTTTAGCCCACGTCATCCATGCAGAGGCTACGTGAGCCTCTGCGGCGCCCGCGTCATCCGACATAGGCATCGTCACCTTTGTCGGCCACGCCTCGGTGGTCCTGGCCTCTGTTCGCTTCGCTCATGCTCTGCGTACAGTGGTCACCTTTGACCAACGAGATACCTTCCTTCTCTTACAAGCTTGATATAACCCGGATCGTACCTATTTGATCCGGCCACACCTGTTCCTGCATACAAGTTAGATTCATATGTCCGACATACGGCTTAAGTCGGTTGAGATCCAGTTAGGTGGACATCCCCTGGTCCGGGTTACTCCGTGATTCGGCCTGCCTTGAGGTGACTCGGTCAGCACTTGCTTTGACCTAGCCGTACCTCGGCTAACTTGGCCTTTATACCCCGGCGCGACTCTACCCGGGGGTATCCCCCCAACATTAGTCCCCGAAGCTGGTGCGGTCTTAGCCGCCTTAGCCGCTAAGGCCACAGCAGGTTCAATTTCACCGAGCTTTGTGCTCCTTTTCTGAGTTACCTCCTATCTCAGATTCCATAGGTTTACTTTCCCTTGGCACATTCCAAGTTTTTCTTGCTGGCCGGGTCACCTCATACCCATCCGGGTCATTCTTCCTTCTCTCGTACGCTTCCCCACGTGGAGGCTAATCATTACTTTGTCTCATTTTAAGGGCCTGCGAAAGTAACCGCCGCAGTTATTGTCAGAAGTTACTGTAGCGCACGTCACGTCGTGCCTGCCTCCTCGTTAACTGTATCATAACGTCGCGTCGTGGGATCCGCTGCGCCCTGTGGCCCTTCCTATGGCTCGTCGCTGATTGGTCGATCCAGGTCATACACGGCCACACCGTGTGGCCCGCCCGCACAACGCGATCCCACTACACCTCAAGGGAGTGGTTAAATAGGGGAGGGGTGCGCCCCTTGGGTTCTTTCCCCACTTCCGCGCCCCTCTGCCTCTGCTTCTTCCTCTTCCTCTCCAGCGACAGCACCGCCGCCACCGCACCTGAGCAGATGCACCGCCGCCGTACTGCTTCCACGCGCACCAGCACCGCCGCCACCTCCACGCATCTCCTCCACCACGGATCCTCGCCAGTCCAGGCCAGTGCCCCCCACCGCTGCTAGCGCCAGTGGGGATAGCGATCTCGAGATGACAGAGGAGGAGCTCGCGACCGCGGCGCATGGGCTGGATCCTGGGTTTGCCAAGATGACCTGGACTGGCTGTATCGCACCAGGCATATCCTGGAGGGCATCACCGCATGCCTCGCTACCGCCGGGCTTGCCCCCTCACCCAATCCGGGTGAGTATGTGGTGTTTCTATCCCACTTCCAATGCGGGTTCGGTCTCCCAGTTAGTGATTTTTTCCACGAATGGCTCAATACGTATGAGCTTCAGCCGCACCATCTTCCGGCTAACGCCATCACGTCTCTCTCTGCCTTCACTTACACCATCGAGGGCTACGCCGGACTATGGCCCACAAAGGAGCTCTAGATCTAGTTCTTTGGCCTTCGCCGGAACGTGATTCTGAACATAGAACTTGACCCGGAGGACAAATAGCTCACGCAGTTCGGCGCTGCGTCTATCTCTCCCCGGAAGCAATCCATCTTCCCCCCGAGTCACGAGGCTTGACTCGGATGGGCCCGGACCTTCTTCTATGTCCAGAACAACACCTCTGAAGATCTGATCCGGGTGCGCCCCTACGCTCCGGGTCCTCCTAATCCGGATCTATGGGACCATATCCCCAAGAAGCCCACTGTCCTGGCAAACCAGGTCAACAAGAGGTTCCAGGAGCTGAAGGATCTTGGATTGCACAATGAGGACGCAATGATCACGTTTGTCTGCAACCGGATCTCCCCCTCCAGAAACGTACGCACAAACTCTGTCACATGAGCTGGGGCCGCGACCCCAACCGAACCTCCTCTTTTGAGTTGAGCAAAACCGAGATCTACCGTTGGGTCAAGGCCATGTTCACCACCCACAAAGACTTCTCTTCTGAATGGATGTGGGGGATTGAACACTTTTGCCGAGATAGGCTTCCCCCGGCGGTAAGTCTCGTGCCCCAAACCTTTTCCGAATTAAATCATATGTCGGTCTTTGTTGTAGGTTTAATCATGTTGCCTTTTCTTTCCCTTAGATGTTTCTTCAGCAGACCATCGAGGATGGCACCGAGCCTTCTCTCAAATGGGCGCCCGATCGCGATACCTCGGACAAGGAGGAACCGGATCAGGAGATGTTCCTGCCTATGGCCGATGCGACCAAGCGACCCACCGGTAAACTCTCTTCCATTAGAGATTGGCCCGACGATGAAGATGATTCGGACGTTGAGGTGACGGAGGCATTTGATGATGTCCCCCTTTCTTCTGCTTTTCCGGCATCAGCTAACCCCGGTGGGCAGATCCATGAAGACCCTCCCCTTGCCGTGGGTGAGCCCATCCCCGTCGCGCCGAAGAAGAAGAGGGGAGCTGCATCCGCTTCTTCCTCCAGACCTTTTCAGCCAGCTAAAAGGCGAAAGAAGTTCGGGGACAAAACTGCAACCAAGCCTGCAACCAAGGCCACAGCCCGGAGGGCTCGGAAGCCCAAAGAGCCCCTGACCTCAGATGAGTAAGCCTCTTCTCCCTTTGCTATTTATTTGTTCTTCCTTTCTTATAGTTTCTCATCATTTATGACTTGATTCGGCAGGGCCACGGTGGAGGTCCCCCAGAGTGGATCCGGCATTGCTTCACCGCTTCGACATAGCCCTTCTCCCCCTCGTGGCGACAATTCACGCCCGTTGAGCCCCATTCAGGGGGGCTCAGCGGCTGCTCCGGGTTCTAGCCCACCTCGTCAAGAGGAGGGCAACCTCGGAACAGTGGGAAGCGGTTCTGCCGAGGTTGCAGCTGCTCCTTCTTCGACACAGCCACAACCAGCCACCACCGAGGTTCCTTCCGCACCCCCGCCGAAACGGAAATCTGTACCAGCATCAGCTCCAGCACCAGCGGTAACAACACAAGCACCAACAGCAGCACCAAGCCCCTCCGCCTCGTCCGAGTCTTCCAAGCCTCGGCGAGAAGGCACCAGCAGCAAGGGAAGCAGTAAGGCAGCTCCCAAGGGCAAATCCGCTGTAGCAACTTCCACTTCTCAGCAACAGCCTAAGGGCAAAAAGGCTCCTGACGCCACCAGAGCAGCGTCAATCGAGGCTGGACAACGCACACTCGCGTCCATGCTCTCAAAAAAGACTCCACCCCCGAAGGACGCCCCTGCCGAGCCAGCTGATGCGCAACTTGTTTTGCACACCAGCCCCGCCATTGCCCAGGTTGAGAGGAGGGAAGCTCACGCTAAGGGTCTAGTTGCACCCCACATGCTCAGCGGCGAACAATATCCTCCGATCTTGATCGAGTTTGTGAACAACTAGAACAAGGCCGAGTTCATCCAAAATGACGATCTCCCGGAGAAGTTCGGTTCCACTGAATTTGCTGCCCAGATGAACACCGCCGCCAAGGCAATTAACCTTGCAGGTCGGATGATGGAGGTGCGTTATTTCGCCTTTTCCTTAGCATGCAGAAGATATTAGTGATATAACCATTAGTCCCCGAGCCTCCGGGGGAGTAACTCGTTACTCGGCCGGATGCTCCTTAGAGAATTAACATAGCTCCTTAATAACTTCGAATATGCACACACCTAGAGCCGGGTTAAGTTCTAGTTGGCCTGGATCTTGTACACTTCGAATATGCACACACCTAGAGCCGGGTTAATTTCCACTTGGCCCGGATTTTGTACACTTCGAATATGCACACACCTAGAGCCTGGTTAAGTTCCACTTGGCCCGGATTTTGTACACTTCGAATATGCACACACCTAGAGCCGGGTTAAGTTCCACTTGACCTGGATTTTGTACACTTCGAATATGCACACACCTAGAGCCGGGTTAAGTTCCACTTGGCCTGGATTTTGTACACTTCGAATATGCACACACCTAGAGCCGGGTTAAGTTCCACTTGGCCCGGATTTTGTACACTTCGAATATGCACACACCTAGAGCCGGGTTAAGTTCCACTTGGTCCAGATTTTGTACACTTCGAATATGCACACACCTAGAGCCGGGTTAAGTTCCACTTGGCCTGGAGTTTGTACACTTCGAATATGCACACACCTAGAGCCAGGTTAAGTTCCACTTGGCCCGGATTTTGTACACTTCGAATATGCACACACCTAGAGCCAGGTTAAGTTCCACTTGGCCCGGATTTTGTACACTTCAAATATGCACACACCTAGAGCCGAGTTAAGTTCCACTTGGCCCAGATTTTGTACACTTCGAATATGCACACACCTAGAGCCAGGTTAAGTTCCACTTGGCCCGGATTTTGTACACTTCGAATATGCACACACCTAGAGCCGGGTTAAGTTCCACTTAGCCCGGATTTTGTACACTTCGAATATGCACAAGACTAAGCTATCTTTTTGTACTTTTTTCAGGTGACCACCAATCGCCGGAGCGCTGAGTTTTAGCGTCTCTTGGACACTCACAAGATGCTGCGTGCGAAACATACTGCACTTCTCGCCGAACATGATAAAAGGGGTAAGTTTTCTTCTTTGCATTTTTCCATTTCTCTTCATCTTTCTCCGCCGAACTAATCCCTCATTCGGATTTTGCAGCTGGGGTGGAGGCTGAGAATGTCCTCATGAGGAGAAGCTTGGACCAGATAAAGGGTAAGTTATTCTTGCTCAACCTTGCTATGCTTTCTATCTCCTTTTCTCCTTGGCTCGGCAAATATTCATACCTCGGCTTTGCTGGGTCAACAAACTATTTCAGCTTCTCTTGAAGATAGTGTGCCCGTGCCTGATATGATGCTGCATTTTCTCGAACAAGCAGGGCAGCACCAAGCTGAACTCAAGAAGAAACACGACGAGCTTGCCCTCCTCCGGACCAAAGATGAAGAGATTGCCCAGCTTAAGGCAGATATGAAGAAGCTCAAGGCGCATCACAAATCCGAACTGGAGAAGGCAGGCCAAGACTTTACTGAAGAAAGAGAGCGTCTCAACCTCCAGATCACCAAGGACCAAGAACTTCTCAAGGAGGCCGACGTCAAGCTTGAGTCGGCGAATACTGAACTTGTGCAACTTCGGAAAAGGCGTGATGACTGTACCATGGAGTTGACCCGGATCCATAGCCACATTTCACATAAGTTCTTTTCCTTCATCCGGCCTTAACTTCTCTGGGTTGCTTAACATGTCTTTTCCTTACTTGCTTCACTTGTCTTGTTTTCAGGCAAATTTCCAGAGGGCAATGCCATTGCAACCACTGTTGTTGCCAAGTTCCGCCAGGAGAGGGGTACCCCCATTGGTCCTAACGCTGGTGAAATTCCCTATGATATGGATGACCTGCTGGTCAGTCTGTCTTCTCGTGTGGAAATTGCGAAGAACTATGGCAAGGATATCCTTGATATGGAAATCCGGATCTTCAACGCCTTTTGGCCTGATGAAGATACTCCGGAGGGGACCGCAGCTCTTGTCGACAAGTTAATGGACTGCGAGACCTGGCTCAAACTTTGGAGGGAATCTACTGGACGCGCCGGAGCTGAGATCGTTCTCCACTACGTGCTTACGTGGTATGAGAAGATTGACCTCAATCTCCTTGAGCGCATGCGCACCGGATCAAGGTGGTCCACTGAACCAGATTGGGTAGCGCTCATAGCTTCATCCAATACGCCCCCATTCATCAATGGAACGAGGGACCAAGCTTCCTAGATGCTGCCGACGATGCAAATGCCGAAGATGGTTCAGGTGAGGATGAAGAGGACGAGGCTTCGGACGTCGAGGAAGACAAAGATGATGCTGAAGCTGAAGCTGGGGCTGCACCCGCTGGCGTCGAATTACCTCCTCCTGCTTCTCCTTGAGCGAAAAAACTTTTAAATTTTATCAGATCTCCGGTATGCCGGGTGCAATTGTATTAAGCACTCAAGTGATATTTTGCTACTAAGTTTATGTGCCGGATTAACTTGGGCGTAGTCCCCGAGTTTCATTTTCTTGTTCCTCCAATTTCTTGGCTCGGCTCGTGTCTACCTTGGTTCGGTTTAATGACTTACGAGTCTGAGCTTCAATCTTGGAAACTTTAGGATTAGCTCAAAATAATTCAGCAAATTAAATATAAGATAAACACAAGGTTAGTCCGAATAACAGATGTCGGCTCGATTAAGTTTCTTTCCTTAGTCGTTTTTCATGTGCTACGCAATTCCAAACTTGTTCTCTTGATTGCCATGAAGCCAAATCTTGTTGGACAGCAGCAAGTCGAAGAGTTGGGTTTTTGGTGCTCACACATTACTAATCCGGCTTAGGTAGAAGCAACCTTTGCCAGCCGACATATAAATGATAAATACAGAAGATAACAAATATTATTAAGGCAGTCCCCGAGTTACTGCTCGAGGTGCCAACTCTTCATTGATAAGCTCATTGCTGGCATACATACCGACATATGAGAGACTCAGATACATACACTTTTTTTCTAAGTGTAGAAAGGACGAAGTAGAGCTACATTCCATGGACGCTTAGATTCCTCGCCGGACCTATCTGCCTTGTTCTTCTCTTGTGGTTTTGCACCTATGAGATAGTATGAGTCATTGTGCAATGCTTTGCTCACAATGAATGCCCCTTCCCATGGGGGAGGATAATTTATGTATGCCAGCAGTACGTTGTACCAACCGGAGTACCAGATCACCTTCCCGGAAAACTCGGGGGCTTACTTTCCGGCAATGATAGCATCGGAGATTTTGCTGATATATGGTGGATCTGGACAATGCCAATTCTCTCGCTTCTTCCAGCAGATCAACATCATTTTTTCGGGCTTCTTGCACTTCGGCTTCTGTGTATTGGGTGACCCTAGGCGAGTCATGCTCTATGTCGGCTGGTAATACAGCTTCTGCCCCATATACCAGAAAAAATTGCGTATAGCCTGTTGATCGATTCGGAGTTGTTCTTAAACTCCACAGTACCGCTGGTAGTTCTTCTATCCAGCACCCCGCTGATCTTTGCAGCGGCTCAATGAGCCGGGGTTTTATCCCGGACAATACTAATCTGTTGGAACTTTCCACCTGTCCGTTCGATGCGGGGTGAGCTACCGAGGCTACGTCTAGCCGGATCTTCTTATCTCGGCAGAAACGTGCAAATGCTCCTTCAGCAAAATTTGTGCCATTATCCGTTATGATACTGTGAGGATAACCGTATCTCAAAATGATATCTTTGAGGAATGTTACGGCCGTAGCTCCATCACATTTTCTTATTGGCTTCACTTCAATCCATTTCGTAAAATTTTCAACCATGACCAAGATGTGGGTCATGTTCCCTCTTGCTGGTTTAAACGGGCCAACCATATCCAAGCACCATATGGCAAATGGCCATGTAATTGGTATGGTCTTGAGCTCAGACATTGGCATATGCGTCTTGGTAGCATATCTTTGACAGCCATTGCATTTTCTTACCAGATCTTCTGCTTGTTCCAAGGCACTTGGCCAGTAGAACCCATGACGGAAAGCTTTTGCTACCAAGGATCTGGACGAGGCGTGATGCCCACATTCCCCTTGATGTATATCTCGGAGGATGTCCAGTCCTTCCTCCGGATCAACACATCGCTGGAGAACATTAGTCACACTCCTTTTGTATAGCTCAGAATTAATGATCGTGTATGCCTTTGCTCTCCTCTGAGTTTGCCTGGAAAGCACCTCCTCAGCGGGTAAAGTTCCATCTTTTAGGAATTGAAATATAGGCAGTGCCCAAGCTGGTATTGCTCGTATAGGGAATACATCCTCGTCAACTTCCATCTGATCCACCGGCATAACTTCAACCGGATCATGCTGCGCAGTCCCTGGGTTTGCTAAGGCAGTCCCCGGGTTTGCCGAGGCAGTCCCCCGGTTTCGCGTTCCACCTCCCACGTCAATGTCCATGGGTACGGCTCTGGACTCCGGATCTTCCGGGACGTAGATTGAGTCGGTTTCTGGGGACGACCTGATAGATGGTTTTCTGAGGTGTTCTAATGCTACACCCAGTGGAATTGCTTGTCGGGTTGATCCGAGCTTCGACAATACGTCGGCAGCCTCATTTTCCACTCGGGGTACATGGTGAAATTCGCATCCCTCAAAGTAACCAGATATCTTCTGCACATGAAATCTGTACAGTGCCATGTTTGGATCAAGAGCGTCCCAGAGCCCTGAAACTTGCTGAACTACCAAATCCGAGTCGCCAAAGCATTGGATCTGACGTATCCCAATTTATTTTGCCACCTTGAGCCCATGTACAAGTGCCTCATATTCAGCAACATTGTTCGACGCTACGAAGTGGATCTACAACACGTATTTCAGCTGGTCCTTCTTGGGCGATGTAAGCACAACTCTGGCACCTAACCCGGTTTTTGTTTTTGACCCGTCAAAGTGCATTCTCCAATAGTTCGGATCTGGCGATGGTGGCTCGTATTGCACCTCGGCCCAATCCAAAAAAAGTCCGCCACAGCCTGAGATTTAATTGCTTCTCTTCTATCATATTGTGGCGCATAAGGAGCTAGCTCAATTGCCCATTTTGCAATCCTGCCACTTGCATCCTTGTTACTCATTATATAGGATATGGGAGCCTCACATATTACTTTGATGGGGTGCTCCTCAAAATAGCTTATTTGCCGACATGTACACACCATACGCCACTTTCTGATAATGCAGATAATTTTGTTTTGAGGCTGACAATACCTCGCTCAGGTAATACACTGGCCTTTGCACCGACTTACCCTCTTTGTCGTGCTCTACCACAATCACTGCACTTACAACTCGGTTGGTTGCGGCTATATAGAGCAACATTGGCTCCTTCGATAGTGGAGAGGCTAAGACTGGTGCAGTGGCTAACATTTTCTTTAACTGGATAAAGGCTTCATTGGCCTACGGCGTCCAGATGAACTTGTCCAACTTTTTCATGAGTTGATAGAGAGGCAGTGCCTTTTCTCCCAACCGACATACAAACCGACTTAAGCATGCCAGGCAACCCGTGAACTTCTAGACATCGTTAAGACACTTCGGAAGTTCCATTCGCTCTGTGGCCTAGATTTTAGTTGGATTAACTTTGATACCTCGGCTGGAGACAAGAAATCCGAGTAATTTTCCAGCCGGGACACCGAAGGTGCATTTCTCTAGGTTAAGCTTCATTCGAAACCTCTTCAGGTTCGCGAATGTCTGCCTGATATCGTCAAGGAGCGTTTTGCTTTCCTTGGTCTTGATAACAACATCATCTACGTACACTTGCACATTTTGACCGATTTGGTCGTGTAAACATTTTTGCATACATCTTTGGTACGTTGCCCCTGCATTACGTAAGCCAAATGGCATGGTGCGATAGCAATAAGCCCCATACGGGGTGATAAACGCAGTCTTTATTTGATCACTTGGGTTCAGAGGTATCTGGTGGAAACCAGAATATGCATTGATGAATGACAACAACTCACACCCAGCAGTAGAATCTATGACTTGGTCTATCCTTGGCAGTGGGAATGGATCTTTTGGACATGCCTTATTCAGGTTTGTGTAATCGATACACATACGCCAAACCACTACCACATTCGGATCGTCCTTCTTCTTCTCCACCAGCACCGAATTAGATAGCCAATCCGGGTAAAGCACTTCCATGATAAATCTAGCAGCCAATAACCGAGCTATCTCATCTCCTATGACCTTTCTCTTGTCTTCGGCGAAGCGGCGGAGAGGTTGCTTCACCGGCTTTGCTCCGGGTCTCACATTCAAAGAGTGCTTGGCCAACTCCCTCGGAACTCCTTGCAAGTCCTGTGTGGACCAAGCAAAAATATCCCGATTCTCACGGAGGAAGTTGACGAGCTCGCTTTCCTATTTCTCATTTAACCCGACACCAATTGTTACGGTGCGCTCTGGGAACATATCATCAACGGGCACTTTCTTGGTATCCTTTGTCGCTTGAAATGAGACACTACCATGCGGGTTACTCAGCATCGGCATATACTGCTGCGCGGACTGAGCCAATGTCGCCACTTGCTGTATTTTTCTCTTTTCTTGTGCAATCACGAGTGACTCGGCCAGGTTAGATCCGACAGACGCGCACTCAATGGAATGTCGGAAATCACCAGTTATGGTAATCACACCATTTGGCCCGGGCAGCTTCATCTTCAAGTAACTGATGTGACAACTTGCCATGAATTTGTTGAGGGCTGGCCTGCCGAGCAACGCGTGATATGCGCTCTCCAAATTTACAACCTCGAACTCCAAATTCTCAGTCCGACAGTTATCTCTTGTGCCGAACAGTACGTCAACCCGGACCTTGCCTATGGGCTCACAAGAAATGCCAAGCACAATGCCATGGAAAGTTGTCCTCGTAGCTTGGAGCATGTTCTACGAGATACCCAACTTGCGCATCGTGTCCACATACATGATGTTAATGCTACTGCCATTGTCAATCAGCACCTTTGAGAACCTCACATTGATGTTAGGCCCAATGAATGTCGGATCCAGCACTAGCACATACGAACCAGGACTTAGCATAAGCTTGGGATGATCTTTGATGCTCCAGGTAATTTCCTGGTCCGACCAAGGCATATACCTCGTCACTGCCGACATTACCGCATTCACTTCCATATGTCGGCGCTGCAAGCTCTTCCTGTTTGTCTCTTCTGTGGTGAACACACAGTAACTCTGATGATGCTCTCTGTACTCATTCCTCCCCTCGTTTCCAGGGTACCTCTGGTCCGGTTGATGCTGGTCTTCCACTTGATGCACCGCATCCCTTCTCTCATGGTTGTCATACCTCGGCGGAGGGGGAGGCAACATTAACTGTTGCGTGTTCGCTCCGGAGAGCAATTGTTGCCGGGGTAACTCCTGCCGAGGTTGATCATTCCGTGGTGCCTAAGCATTCCCTGAACCACTTTGTTCTATCTTCCGCATCCATTCACACTGCCGGGTTGTGTGACCCGCTAGGTTACTTGGATTTGGCGTATGGAATTTACATGGCTGATCCAGCATTGCCTCATAGGTATACCTCGGACGGTCCTTCTTTTCTTGCCACTATTTCTTCTGCTCTGGCGTCCAAGTTTTCTTTCCATCATTCCTTGGTGTCCATTGCTGTCCTCCAGTTTTCTGACGTTGGTTGCTTCCTGCTCCGGGCTGATCTTGATTCACAGCTGCAACTTGTTGCGAACTGTACCGGTAATCCGGTCTTTCGTCTCTTCTTTTACCCCGGTAATCATTTCTCTGGGATGATCCGGCTCCATCTCGCTGGTAGTACTCTTCGCTTGACTCGTTTGACACGAGTCTAGGCTGACTCAGATCACCCAAGGCATATGAATCAGCGATTCGGATCATTTTTGCCAAGGTAGTTGGCATATCCCTCTACAACATTTGCCATAGCATGCTCGCATATCTGCATCCCTGAGCAAACCAAGCTATGGCCTGTGACTCAATCACGCCCTCACAGGAGTTTCACACAGTGCACCAACGGGTTAAGAACTCCCGGTCAGTCTCATTCGGTCTCTGCTTGCACATTGCTAGGGTCTGTGGCCTGTTGGTCCTCTGATACGTACTTGAGAAATTGCTAACAAACATTTCCTCAAAATCGATCGAACAGTTAATACTTCCGGGCGGCAAATTGTTTAGCCATACCCTCGCTGGCCCCTCCAACATTTGGGGTACATATCTCACAGCCCATCTCAAGTTGCCTGTGGCAATTTTTACAGCAGTTGCATAGTTAATCAACCAGTCCTCCAGCTTTGTGCTGCCGTCATATGTATTTGTGCCTCTAGGTAACTAGAAGTTAGGTACCGGAGGTTCCTTCATGATCCGGGGCCGAAAACATGCTGGACCCGGAGGACCTTGACACTCAATTTGCTCCGACCTATACAGCCGATCCAGTTTTAACCTGGCGTCGTCAGGCATCAAGTTCCTGCTTCCCAATCTTGACCCTATCACATGATAGTCCGGTCTGGGATAGCCAGCGTTCACCATTTCTGAATTACCATCATTGTATCTATCTTGCTCCGGTGGAGCTGCTCTCTACTGCATACCTTGGCCGACACTGCACTCTTGCCGTGGTATATTCCGCTGCTGCGGTTGCTCCTGTACCTACCGAATTACGATGTCCAGCATTGCCGTTTATAGCATTCCTTTAACCGGCATTGCCTTGGTGGCGGTTACCTCGGCCAGCTTCACCTCGGCTCACACTTCGTCGATCCTCATTCCTTTGCACCTATTTTCCTTTCCCTGCCCTTGCCGGGTCGTATGGGACTATCTGCTTATTCCCACTGGCCAAGGTTACTACCACTTCTCTCCTAGGACCACCATGTGGCGACGATGCAGCTCCAGCGGATTTCTCCGGGTTACCCACCGCTGAATGTACGATCTTGGAGGCCCCAGCTCTCTCCGGGTTAGCCCTGAGCAATTCCTCATTCTGCATGTTCGCGATTCAAACTAGCTCATTGACCCTATCTTGCTGTCTTTGGCGGGCTTCACCCGTCAGACCTTCTAACTCGGATGCAGCTGCATCTGCTGCCCTAAGGTTCTCTGCCGGGGCACTATACTTTGGCAGCCCCACGGACAAATAGTTTTCTGATTCCTCGATCCTAGTATCGCCCTCTCTGTTCATTTCACTCATGATATTTCTCCCCTTCACTTTTGCAGCATCTATTTTATTTGCCTTTGTGTACTCACGCAGCGTCATGTTCAACGACTGCTGAGCCGCAACTATCTTTTTTGCACCCTCTAGTATCTTTTGCCTAGTCTCCTCTAGCTCGGCCTGTGCCTGAGCTGGATCTACTGCTGCTACTACCAGGTTTGCCAGGCTATCCATCGCCTGCTGCAACACATTCTCTGGCCTCTCAAGAGGAGGACCCCTACTTTTCCTCGGTGCTTTAGGCGTTACCTCCGGATCTGGTGCCGGATCCTTTCTTGCCCCAGCGCCAGGCGTGGTCATCATCACCTCAGCGTGGTCCGGGGAGCGAGTGATACACACCCCACGAGTCGTGCTAAGGGGTGGCTCGCCTCCTTCGACGACGTGCCGCGGATGAGCGCATGACACATCGACAGCAACGTAGATCTTGTGCGCGCCGAGCTTGACGAAGAGGCCGTTGCACAAAAGAGGACGCTTGCCGAAGCAGCCAGCGTTGTCGCTGACGAAATCCAGCGCTCCAAAGCGCTGAATGAGCCTGAAGACGATGCGTTCGCCGGTGCCAATGAAGTTTCCCGTCCGGATCTTCACCCCTGCTAGCGCTGCTAGCCCCACGGTGGGCGCCAACTGTCGTGGTGGTGTCACGGCAGATGCCATGGATAGGATAAAGGTGGGGACTAAAGGCACTAGGGGAATCCAGGGAGGGATAGTGTGGTGATTCCACACATGGTAGCTTTGTATTTGATTCACTTCCACAGATTACAAGTGCTCCTTGAGCTGTATTGGGGAGAGGAGGCAGAAGAACTCTCTTACTCTGACCACTAGTAAAATACAACCCTCTAGGGATCAACCAGAAAAACCAACCCTTTCTATAGAGGCCCTAGCCCTCCTTATATAGGGGTGGCTAGGTCTCCAATTAGGGCATACGTGGAGGCATATTCCAAGGAATATGCCTCTTCCCAAAATAGTAAGCCGGCCGGGTCACTTTAGCCCAGCGTCATCCATGCAGAGGCTACATGAGCCTCTGCGGCGCCCGCGTCATCCGACATAGGCATCGTCACCTTTGTCGGCCACGCCTCGATGGTCCTGGCCTCTGTCCGCTTCGCTCACGCTCTGCGTACAGTGGTCACCTTTGACTAACGAGATACCTTCCTTCTCTTACAAGCTTGAGATAACCCGGATCGTACCTATTTGATCCGGCCACACCTGTTCCTGCATACAAGTTAGATTCATCTGTCTGACATACAACTTAAGTCGGTTGAGATCCAGTTAGGTGGAAATCCCCTGGTCCAGGTTACTCCGTGATTCGGCCTGCCTTGAGGTGACTCGGTCAGCACTTGCTTTGACCTAGCCGTACCTCGGCTAACTTGGCCTTTATACCCCGGCGCGACCCTACCCGGGGTTATCCCCCAATACTCACAATTTTACCTTTTCTTACTCAAGAGGTCATCAATTGACTTGTTTCCTTTAGGAAAGGTGGCCTTAGCTAGCTCCCCCTTCAACCTAGCATTTTCTTCAAGTATACTTGTACAACTAGAGGGAATGAAAGTATTAGGTGAAGTGATATTGGTCAATTGAGTTTGAGGCTTTTCACGGGACTGTGTGAGCAACAAGAGTTCACTTTCCAAGGACTTGTGAGTGATGGCCCAAAATATATCGAGCTTGTTGGGGAACCCCAAGAGGAAGGTATGATGAGCACAACAACAAGTTTTCCCTCAGTATGAAACAAAGGTTTAATCGAACCAGTAGGAGCAAGGAAACACCCCAAAGGTGTTGCTAGCTGAACTTTGGCAGGGCGCACTACCAGTGCTAGCAACAACGTGGAGACCTGCACAACACAACCACATAACTCTATCCCCAACTTGCGATGAGGTTGTCAATCTCACCGGTTTTGCTGAAAACAAAGGATTAAATGTATCGAGTGGAAGAAAGTAATAGTTTGCAGAAAGTAAACACAAAGCAGTAAATACTTGATTGTAGATTAATGGTAAAAGAAAGGACCGGGGTCCATAGTTCACTAGAGGTGGCTCTCCTTAAGATAGATAACATGTTGGGTGAACAAATTATAGCGGGGCAATTGACAAACATCGAGAAAGCATACAATCATATACTACTCATCTTGACTCCTTTGAGATTCGATTGGGCATTACAACATTATACATAGACCGCCATCCAACTGCATCTATGACTAATAATCCACCTTCAGGTTATCATCCGAACCCCCTCCAGTATTAAGTTGCAAGCAACAGATAATTGCATTACGAATTGCATGTGAAGTAAACAATACGATTGTTCTATGAACAAAGTATTGTTGTTTTCTCCCTAGTAGCAACAACAAATCTAGTACCTTAGAGATTTCTGTCACTTCCCCAGATTACAAGAGGCATGAACCCACTATCGAGCATAAATACTAACTCTTGGAGTTTCTAGCATCTACTTGGCCAAGATAGCTACTAACAACGGAAAGCATGCAAGATCACAAATAACAAAGACATGATAGAATCAATAACCAATCTGAAATAGCATCTCAATATCCATCGGATCCCCGCAAACACAACATGCAGAATTACAAATAGATGATCTTGATCCTGAGCGGAGCTCACAAGATCTAGACATGAAATCACAAAGGAGGAGACCCATCCATCTAGCTACTACATGGACCCGTAGTCCAGAGATGAACTACTCACACATCACACCGGAGGCTTGCATGATGATGAAGAAGGCCTCTAGGGTGAATTCCCCTCTCCGGCAGGGTGCTGGAAGAGCTTCAGATTTCTCCTGATCTAGGGATGGAGATGACGGCGACTACAGACTCTTTCGTGGATTTTTGATCGGGTCCTTAGGGTTTCTGTATCAAAGGCAATATATAGGCGGAAGGAGAGGCCGAGGGGGTGCCTGGGGCGGCCAGACCACCCCCTGGCACGGGCCAGGCCTGGCCGCATGGCCAAGTGGTGTGGCCGAGCCCCATCCCCTCTCCATCTCGTATTCTAGCTCCAGGTGTCCCTCGGTGAAAAACTGACTTTGGCTTTTGTCCCGTCCAATTCCGAGAATATTCATTTTCTGACTTTCCTGGAACAAAAACAGCAGAAAACAGGCAGTTGTCACTGTGGCTCTTGTTAATAGGTTAGTCCAAGAAATCATATGAAAAGTACTCCAAAGTGTGGACAAAACATAAGAAAGTAGATAAAACCAAGCATGGACCATCAAAAATTATGGATACATTTGCAACGTATCAACATCCCCAAGCTTAACTCCTGCTCGTCCTCGAGTAGGTAAGTGATAAAAAGAAAGAATAATTTTTTGAGGTGACATGCACCATCATAAACTTGATCAAAGTATTTGTAAAACATTCCAAGCTGGGATCATAATACTTCAATCATAACATGAAATACAAAGTTCTAGCAATAAGACAAAGGAACTATGTTGCAACATGAAAAGGCACAAACAAAAGATTCATGAATAACAAGCATTGCAAGACGTTTGTTTGTTTCACATAAAGAAAACATAGCATAGTGGCATTCAGCTTGTCCCTCATAGAGTAGCAAATATAAATGCATATGACACCTTCAAAGTTCATAAGAGTGACTAGATACAAATAGTTTAAAACAAGCAATATCAAGGTATGCATCAATGAACAAGTCTTCGGACAATGCACATAGAACTAAGAATGGCCACTATGCTCTCAAAGTAGGTGCCTAAAGGTAGAATGTGGAGACTCAACATATAAGTGGAAGAAAGGCCTTCATAGAAGGAAGCAGAGATTCAAGTTTCATAAAGAGCTTCCAAAAATTATGGTACTTAATAGCTTTCAGCTCTCATTGCCCCTATCATAAGCATCTTGAAGTGATTAAGGTTAAAGTGAACAAACTATGGTGTATATGCTTGACGAAGTATAAGTTGGAAATCTCATGTCCCTTGAATACGAGGGTCGCTCCTCATGCTACTCAAGTTTAGTCACCGGTAAGTTCTTATCATCGTAAGTACATGTGTATCATAGAGAACCGCCAACGGGGTACCCGTTGCCCGATGATACGGAAGAATCCCTATATCAAAATGACAAGGCAAGCAGACTATGGGCATCTCAACAATCTTCTTATTTACCATGGGAATATGGTGCTTTTTTCTCTCTTCCCTCTTTTCATAATCTTTTTTTTCTTTTTCTCTTTTTTCTCAATATCTCACTCTTTTTTTTATAAGAAGAATGCTTCATAGACAACTCATTATGGTTACGCTATAGGTTTCCACCATGTCAGCATGGATTAGACCAGCGGCCCAGGCGTTTCTCTAACACATATACATAACTCCATGGACTTACAAGCTCCCCTTTCATTTCACACCGACGACATCCATAGACAAAAGAGCATGATATCAACTAGGTACAAAGTACAACTGCAATGTTGAAAGCGTTCCCCATGACAGCATGGTTCTGCTAATCCCCAACAAATAAGTGCAAGCATATACAACATAGACGACACAATGGTTCAAGTTTATTAAGGGAAAGAAAAGTAAAGTGTGCCAGCAAGTTCGTGAGAGCTTTAATCACTAGTTTTCTCATAACAAGTTTAATTTGGAAGGTAGATAAAAACATGAATATACTTGGAATAGCATATGCTAATAGGTAGGTATGGTGGACTCTTTGGAATAACTTGGTTTAAGGAGTTGGATGCATGAGTGGAACGCATACTTGGTTGCGAAGGCTAGCAAAAGACTGGGAGCGACAAACTAAGAGAGCAATAATGGCCATAATCATGCAGAGCGACAAAACATCATTGATCAAAGCATACAGTGATACTACAAGTTGAAAACTAAAGGATCATCAATGCTATGGTGACTTTGGATAGTCATAACATGGTGTGAGCATGTGCCAAGTCAACCCAAATAAAGCATCAAAGGAGAATACCACAATACTATGCTTTAATATGCTAAAACAACACATGATTCATCAAAGGCACATTAAGAAATCTCAATTGTTTATAACAAGTCATGCTACAGAAAATAATACTAAGAATAAAGCCAAAATAATATCAAGCATGGCATGACAAAGCATAGGCCACAGTCAAAAACAAACTCTCTTTAAAACTTAAGCATGAATTTTCCTACTCTTTTCCAATCCAAACCAAACTATTTGAAAACCAATGTATGAAAGAGGGGGTCCAACCAATTTATTCAGAAAACTAAGAAAACCAAGCAAACGAAAAACCAAAACGAAAACGAAAAAGAAGACGCTCCAAGAACAACACAACTGTGCATTAAACAATAAAAATGAAGCGTTTGGAAGAAACCTGGGATTTTTATTGATGAAGAGGGGGATGCCTTGGGCATCCCCAAGCTTTCACGCTTGTACTTCTTGGATATTTCTTGGGGTGACACACGTGGCATCCCCAAGCTTGAGCTTTAATCCATTCTTCATCTCATTACTCATTCCTTCCATACACCTACATTTTTTCCTTCATACAAAACTTCACACAATCTTTATTAGCAACATTAGTGCACTCAAGATAATAGGTATTTAGGTTCAGTTCCAACACCAATAAAACTTCCATTAGAACACAAGCTACTGTAGCACTCCCTAAAAAAGCTCAATTCCTCAAAAGATCTCAAAGAGGAACCAACAAGAAGCAAATGCAGAAAATGGCAGAAATCTGTCAAAACAGACCAGCGGGCAAAGAATAATTTTTTCGAAGACCTTATGTTTCTAAAATCAAAAAGTGTTGAACTAACGAAAGTTATATAACAACCTTGGGCATAAGCACAAAAATTCATGCCTCAAAAGAACATACAGATATTTTACACGAATGTTTACGGTGAAGCACAGAAATCTGTTTCGGGACATCAACTTTCCCAATCATTACCTCTCTCTCATTAGAGGTTACTCTTGGCACAAAAAGAAAATAAAAAGGATAAGGAGAGGTTATTACAGAGGTAATAACTTCCAAGACTCATCTAAAACTCTTGGGTTATCTCCCAATAAGTACTTTTCTTTAACGCCTTTAAGTTAGGCATAAGAAGCAAGAAAAAGAATCAAGTGTTCTCAAATGAAGAAGCATTAAGAGCAAATTTTGTTTTCATAGGAGAGGCAAAAGAAATCTTCTCTCTCTTCTTAGGGAAGTGTTCTATACCTTTCTTCAGTGGGAGTTGATATTTAATGGTGCCTTCTTTCATATCAATAACGGCACCAACAGTTCTAAGAAAAGGTCTTCCCAAAGTAATAGGACAAGAAGCATTGCATTCAACATTCAAAACATAGAAATCAACGGGGACATAGGCATTGTTAACCATAATAAGAAAATCATTAATACTCCCCATGAGTTTCTTTTTAGCATTATCATCATGTGGGACATTCAAATAATAGTCTTCAAGTGGTGGCAAATCAAGCATATCATAAATCCTTCTAGGCATAATAGAAACACTACTATCAAGATCACATAAAGCTTTCAAATCAAAATCATTCACTTTCATATTAATGATGGTTTCCCAACCATCTTCTTGTTTTATAGGAATAGAAGCTTCATGTTTCATTTTTTCTTCTTTAATCTTTATGAGAGCATTTGTAATGTGTTTTGTAAAGCCATATTCATAACACTAGCATTAGGACTTTTAGCAAGCTTTTGTAGGAACTTAATAACTTCAGAGATATTGCAACCATCAAGATCAAAATCATAATTATCATCTAAACTAGTAGAGCTATTACTAGCCTCAACACTAGTGGTAGTGATAGTAGAAACACTAATGTTTCTAGCAATTTCATCTTCTCTTTCCCACTTAGCATGCAATTCAGCTAATAGTCTAACCTTTTCATCAATTCTCACTTGTATGGCATTAGTAGCTGCAAAGGGATTATCATTAGTTTTAGGTTTAGTAGCCATTTTATTAAAAGAAGATTGAGCTTCAGCCAAAGATGCTATATTTCTTTCAGCATTAGAGAGTTTTTCCTCAATAGTTTTATTGAAAGCAGTTTGTTTACTAATAAAGTCCTTAAGCATAACTTCAAGTTCAGAGGGAGCATCCTATTGTTGTTGTAGGAATTTCCATAAGCATTACCATTGTTGGGAGGATATGGCTTTTAATTGTTGTGACCAAAATTATTCCTGTAGGCATTGTTGCTAAAATTATTATTTCTTATAAAGTTCACATCAACTTGCTCTTCTTGAGCAACCAAAGAGGCTAAAGGAACATTATTTGGATCAATATGGGCTTTCCCATTAACAAGCAGAGACATAATAATATCAATCTTATCACTCAAGGAGGAGGTTTCCTCAACATAATTTACCTTCTTACCTTGTGGAGCTCTTTCAGTATGCCATTCAGAGTAGTTAACCATCATATTATCCAGAAGCTTTGTTGCAGCACCCAAAGTAATGGTCATAAAGGTACCTCTAGCATCAGAATCCAATAGATTTCTTGAAGAATAGTTCAATCCTGCATAAAAGGTTTGGATAATCATCCAAGCAATCAGTCCATGAGTGGAATAATTCTTTACCAAAGATTTCATTCTTTCCCAAGCTTGAGCAACATGTTCATTATCAAATTGTTTAAACTTCATTATTTCACTTCTCATAGATATAATCTTAGCAGGAGGATAGTATTTTCCAATGAAAGCATCTTTGCATTTAGTCCAAGAATCAATACTATTCCTAGTTAAGGAATTTAACCATTCTTTAGCTTTTCCTCTCAAAGAGAAAGGAAACAATTTAAGCTTAATGATATCTCCATCTATATCCCTATGCTTTTGCATCTCACAAAGTTCAACAAAGTTATTTAGATGAGCAGCAACATCTTCATTACCAATACCAGAAAATTGTTCTCTCACAACAAGATTGAGTAAAGCAGGTTATATTTCAAAGAAAGTAGCTTCAGGAACAGGTGGAGCAATAGGTGTGCTCATAAAATCATTGTTGTTGGTGCTGGTGAAGTCACACAACTTAGTGTTTTCAAGAGTACTCATTTTTTTGTGTTTTTAATAAAGAAAACAAACTTGTAAATCTATTTTTGTGTTTTTGATAAAGAAACAAGCAAAAAAACAAAAGGAAACTAAGCAAAACAAAAATAACAAAGTAAAGATATTGGTTATGAGGTACTCCCCTTGTGAAGATGTCCTTGACTCCCCAGCAACAGCGCCAGAAAAATAGCTTGATGGCCCAAAATATATCGAGCTCGTTGGGGAACCCCAAGAGGAAGGTATGATGAGCACAGCAACAAGTTTTCCCTCAGTATGAAACCAAGGTTTAATCGAACCAGTAGGAGCAAGGAAACACCCCAAAGGTGTTGCTAGCTGAACTTTGGCAAGGCGCACTACCGGTGCCAGCAGCAACGTGGAGACCTACACAACACAACCACAGAACTCTGTCCCCAACTTGCGATGAGGTTGTCAATCTCACCGGTTTTGCTGAAAACTAAGGATTAAACGTATCGAGTGGAAGAAAGTAATAGTTTCCAGAAAGTAAACACAAAGCAGTAAACAGTTGATTGTAGATTAATGGTAAAAGAAAAGACCGGGGTCCATAGTTCACTAGAGGTGGCTCTCGTTAAGATAGATAACATGTTGGGTGAACAAGTTACAGCAGGGCAATTGATAAACATCGAGAAAGCATACAAGCATATACTACTCATCTGGACTCCTTTGAGATTCGATTGGGCATTACAACATTATACATAGACCGCCATCCAACTGCATCTATGACTAATAATCCACCTTCAGGTTATCATCCGAACCCCCTCCAGTATTAAGTTGCAAGCAACGGATAATTGCATTACGAATTGCGTGTAAAGTAAACAATACGATTGTTCTATGAACAAATGATTATTGTTTTCTCCCTAGTAGCAACAACACATCTAGTACCTTAGAGATTTCTGTCACTTCCCCAGATTACAAGAGGCATGAACCCACTATCGAGCATAAATACTAACTCTTGGAGTTGCTAGCATCTACTTGACCAAGATAGCTACTAACAACGGAAAGCCTGCAAGATCACAAATAACAAAGACATGATAGAATCAATAATCAATATGAAATAGCATCTCAATATCCATTAGATCCCCGCAAACACAACATGCAGAATTACAAATAGATGACCTTGAACATGAACGGAGCTCACAAGGTCTAGACATGAAAGCACAAAGGAGGAGAACCAGCCATCTAGCTACTACATGGACCCGTAGTCCATAGATGAACTACTCACGCATCACACCGAAGGCTTGCATGATGATGAAGAAGGCCTCCAGGGTGAATTCCCCTCTCCGGTAGGGTGCCGGGAAGAGCTTCAGATCCCTCCCGATCTAGGGATGGAGATGACGGAGGCTACAGACTCTTTCGTGGATTTTTGATCGGGTCCTTAGGGTTTCCGTATCAGAGGCAATATATAGGCGGAAGGAGAGGCCGAGGGGGTGCCTGGGGTGGCCAGACCACCCCCTGGCATGGGCCAGGCCTAGCCGTGTGGCCAAGTGGTGTGGCCAGGCCCCAGCCCCTCTCCGTCTTGTATTCTGGCTCCAGGTGTCCCTCGTTGAAAAACTGACTTTGACTTTTGTCCCGTCCAATTCCAAGAATATCCATTTTCTGACTTTCCTGGAACCAAAAACAGCAAAAATCAGGCAGCTGGCACTGTGGCTCTTGTTAATAGGTTAGTCCAAGAAATCATATGAAAAGTACTCCAAAGTGTAGACAAAACATAAGAAAGTAGATAAAACCAAGCATGGAACATCAAAAATTATGGATACGTTTGCAACGTATCAGTGAGCCTTGGCAAGCATCCTAAAGTCCTCAGCAAGTTTTTCATGAACAACACCAAACTCAATCTTGTCCTTTTTAGACCTTTTATATTTAGCAATAGCATGGTCACGTTCCTTGATGAGTTTATTAATAATGAGATCATTTGCTTCATCAAGCCCTTCTAGTTTAGTTTTAAGAGACATTCTAGTTTCTTGTTCTTCTTCTAGAGCCTTATTTAGAGCTTCTACCTCTATCATGTGCTCTCTTCCTAATTTACATCTCTCATCTATAAGTTCTTGTGTGTGTGCAAGTTGATTTAAGAGGTCCACAACATGTTTCTCGTGTTCCCCTTGCAAGTTATTCATAAACACATCAAAAGCAACTAATTCCTTTTTGACCTCAAGGGATAACTCATCATCAAATTCATCATTGACTAAAGAGGTGGAGTGTGATGATGATAATACCTCCGTTCCTCTTTCCATAAGGCAAGTGACATTATTGTTGGAGATATTCTCATTTGGAGAGTCGAAGAGTGAGAATGTAGGGGTAGAAGTAGTGGCAAGAGCCGCCACACCACTTGATGTTTCCTCTTCTTCATCTTCATCATCATCATCATCGTTGTAGGAGAATTCTTCATGTGTGATAAAGACAATTTCACCCGACTTCTTGTTGGTTGAATTCCTTTTGATGAAGGGTTTATTGTAAGGAGCTTTGGAGGTCTTCTTCAACACAAGTTTACCCCCATGATCTTCTCTTTTCTCATAGGGACAAGCGGCAACAAAGTGATAACGGTCACCACAATTGAAGCAAGTTCTCTACTTGGACCCATTATCTCTTCTCCCATTGGGGTTGCTTCTTCATTGCATTTCCATCTTGGCCTTGGCGAGATCTTTCCAAAATTTTCTTGCATAGAAGGCCATGTATTCACCATGAGAAACCTTGACATCTTCGGGATGGCTCACTGAAAGTCCCTCATCACTCCCTTCATCTTCATCATACTCCACAACCTTGGCCTTCAAGGCAAGATTGACACCACTACTCATTCCAATGCCACGATCACGAGCGTCTTTGGCATACTTGGCAGCAACCTTGAAGGCAGCCATCTCTTGCATAACTTCATTGGAGGTCATGAGATGGTAGTTGTGTCTTCCTTGGAGACTCTTCAAGTTAGTGGGCTCTAAAGGCATGAGAGCACTCACATACTTCCTCTTGATCCAAGCATCATCAATGTGAGAGGTACCAACATTCCTGAAGGCAGTGGCTGTGGATTTGAGTCTTCGATACATGTCTTCATGATCCTCACCATCCTTCATAAAGAATCCTTCAGCCTCATTGCTTAAGGCATCATACTTATTTATTCTCATCCTCTCATTGCCAACAAACAAGTCAATGAGAGCATCCCAAGCTTCTTTAGCAGTATTGTAGTGCTCAATGTGGGGAAAATCTTTTGGCTCTACTTCAAGTTGGATCATGTGCAAGGCAGTCGCATTGAGTTGGCTATTGACCACTTCTCTTCTAGTCAAGTTGGTTGGATCCTCAATTCTGAGTCCTTCTTCAATAATGTTCCACAAATCAATGCAAGAGCTGTGCACATGAGATTTCATTAAGACTTGCCATTGAGCAAAAATATGTGCAACTAACTTAGGTGGGTCACCTCTATTATTTATATGTGGATGAGGGATTGGAGGGTCGGGAGAGTACCATCCGGGAACCGCATGGTGCTCTTCCTTCCCATCACCCCTTTTGGTGGTGGTGTCAGTGGAATTATGTTCATCCCCCGCCACTTCACCTATAGGCTTAGCCGGAGCATTTGCCTTTGGGTTAGGTGGTGTTTCCTCTTGAGAGGGAGGAGGTGAGGCTGGCTTATTCATAACAAGTTGCTCAACAAGTTGACGCAACTGTTGGATTTCGTTTCCCAAGGTAGAGCTCAAGCCTGTTTCCAAATTCTTGAGATCTACCATGGTCACCGAATGGCTAGCCTCACTTTCTCCCTCCTCCTGGGTTCCCCATAATCTCTTAGGCGGTTAAGCCTAAATAAAGAGCCGAGGCTCTGATACCAATTGAAAAGATCGTATGGGCACCTAGAGGGGGGGTGAATAGGTGTTACTTCAAATTTTACTTTTTTTTTAATTTAGGGTCTGACACAAAAGGTAAATTCTCTAGATTATGCAACTATGGTGAATTTACCTATATGTCAACCTAGCACATATACTAAGCAAGAACTAGATAAGTAAAGTGCGGTAAAGGATATAAGTAACCAAAGTGGAGCACGCAGAGACACAAGGATTTGTTTCCCGTAGTTCCTTCCTTTTGAGGGGAAGTACGTCTACGTTTGGAGAGGGGGTGGTTTCGAACCACCAATGCCACGAGAGGCCTCCCTTGTTCTCCGATGAACCTCACCCCAATGGGTTCGATTCACCTCTTCCACTATACGGCAACCTTAGAGGTGGAAGCCGACACCTTTACAGCGAGTTCGGGGCACACATCCACAACTTAATTGGAGGCTCCCAAATACAAGCAAGTTGTCAAACAATCAAAGACAATCTTGTAAGAACCAAATCAAAAGCTAGGGTTTCCAAAGAAACACTAGAGCATGTGGGCCCTCAAGTGAATTAGGGGGAAATGAAGATCTCTCTTGGTGAAGCTGTAGATCAAGGCCTCCTCCTTCGATTCTCCGAAGATCAATGACTTTGGATGGTTGGATGAAGAGATCTTATTGATTTTGTGGCTTAAATGGGGATGGTGTTCTTCAGTGGGTCGAGCAGCTGGAGGAAGGGGATAAGGTCCTCTATTTATAGCCCTTCACTCCACTGAACCGTTTTCTGACCGTTGGAGAAAAGTCAGACCGGCGACTCCGGCCTGCACACCGGAGACTCCGGTCTACACCAGAGATTCCGGCCCATCTCCGGACCAGTAAACAGATTGACCCAGCCCTTCTGTGAGCCAAGTGGACCGAAGACTCCGGTCTAACCACACCGGAGACTCCGGTCTGGGGCTCGGACCGGAGACTCCGGTCAGACTCCGGACCTTGCTCCGGAACACCTATCTGGCTGACCCAGGCAGAAATCTGGAGCCCCCTCCGGGGATTCCTGGGGAAACTCCGGACCACACCGGAGACTCCGGTCCACACCGTAGACTCCGGTCCAGCCAGATCGGAGACTCCGATCTGGAATTCCCAGGAACATGTAAATATTGCAGGAAATGTTCCGTAGGCCAAGGGTCCTTTTCACTTTGCATTATATCAACCTGTAGACAATAGCATACTGTAAAATGCTCTACTTGTTGTTAACGAACACCAAAAGTGATTATGACAGTAAATATCCTTTCATTCGGTACAATGTATTTTGGAACTTAGAGACAAACTTAGAAAAGAATAGACATGTTGATAAGTTGCACAACTCTTTACAAAATACTACCTAAACAAATTAGCATGAAGTGACTGGTCCACTATCAGAATGAAGTAAAATGTATCTATTGATTTGTAGACATCCACTTTGCCATCACTCTACCTTAAAGATTGCTAAGAACTTCTAAAACTCATTATAAGAAAATGAAGGATTCTTACATAGTTACATACTTCTAAAATTGTTTTGAGAGCTAACATGTTCAGGCAAAACATCTCGAGCTAATCATGCCATCGATGATTAACACACAGAGATGCATTTTGCATCCATAGAGATAAGGTTGCAGGAGTGAAAGATCAGAAAAATAATAGTCATTAAAATTCAGAAAATTTACATACCTCCCCAAATTAGATTTTGTACCAATCTTCTTTCCGATGTTGTACTAATACCCGAAATAAATAAGAAAAAAGAAATAGCATAGGCAGAATATTAGATCGCCATGCACAAAGCAAGGAGGTATGCTGAAAAGAATACACGAATAACAATATTATTTTCGGATGAAAAAGACATACCCTCAATCCGGTGTAGCTGCATGCCTACATAGCGACAAATCCACATTCACACCATACTGTTCAAGCACATAATATTTGTATGGGAAAATTAGAAATAGAAAATACACTTAACTGGCCAGGCCTTGAGAGGACCAACTCAACCTTGCTATATATATTCTAGACTATATATAGGATTAACCAGCTCTATTTGTCGAAATCAATCAAGATGAGAAAGCTGCACAACAGATGGAAACATTAGACATGTAGTTTAAGCATCAGCTGTGTGGCTTCTCATAACAGGCACACATCTTTTAGGGGAATGGAATACGTGAGAAGGATATGGCTTCCAGGCTTTATGCTTCGGGTTGGAAGCTCGACGGCTGGAGTGCCCATCTATTACTATTATGTCCGCTTCGGCTGCATTCCAACATGAACGAGAAAGCGACCTATCGGCGCCGGTACGATGCCGGAGTCTAATCCACCGTCTGTTGCTAGTTGGAGATTCACGCCTGGTCAAATTTTCTGTTCCGGGATAATCGTAAAAACACCTTAAGAGCATCTCCACTCGTAACCCCTATACAAGCTTCGGTATAGCCTGTTTTTAGCTCGTATGGGCCCCGCCAGTGCAAAATCGAAAATGGGGGGCGCCACCTTCCCAGCCGTGCCCCCAAAGTAAACACATATTTTAATAAAATAATATTTAAATAGAGAAAACCTAATTTTATTACATAATAAAAATAGAAAATTAGTCATAACCGTGACTCCTATTGTCCTCGTCGTCGTCTTCGTCGTCGATCGACGCGCGCTCTGGCCTCGGCGGCGTTGGCCTGCCACGATCACGCCACATCGAGCGATCGCCGCTTTGGGGACCGGTGCCCGCAACGGCTGTAGCCTTCGCCGTCGTCTTCGCCGCGCGCACGATAGGCCTTCTCCTTCTTCCGCCACCAGGTGTCCCCTGACAGCGTCGGTTCGAGTGACGCGCGAATGGCCGCACGCTGGCCCGAAAATTCTTCCGGGTCGCCGGGACGCCTCTACTGGCGCGCCGTCACGGCGTATTCCGGAGGGACAACCCACTCCGGTTGAGGCTCCGGCCGAGCCTCCAGCAGCCGGTCGAGGTGTAGCATCGCGCGCGGGGCAAGAGGATCGTAGAACACCACGTGACCTCCGCCCTTTTTCCGTGTGCCGTGGAAGTGCGGGTACCGGAGGCGGGAATAGTCGCCCTCAATTATGTGGTCCATCACGCCGTCAAGAGTCCGGGCGCCCCACCACAGCCTATGGCCCTCCTCGTTGTGGTTGACGGGCGGCGTACCGTCCCCCTCGTACATGGCGAGCTGCCGCTCGCGACGATTCGTGAAGAAGGCGTTCTAGGTGGCGGCGTTGTCGGGGTCCCAGTTGGTGTCCATCCACTGGTCCGGCGTGAGCTCGTCGTAGTAGTGGTTGGTGATGGCCAGCACCTTGAGGGACGGGCGGGACCGGCACACCACCAGTGCTCAACTTCCAGCGGAGGGCACCCATACCCCGGCGGGAAGGGGTAGTGGGAGGCGCACAACGCCTCCGCCTCGGCGTATGTTAGTGTGGGGAGATTGGAGGATGACATTGCGTGTAGATCTGAGCTATGGCAATGGCGGCCGTGGCCTTTATGTAGCCGGAAACAGCGGGAAGTTGAGGTGGGAAGTGGTGGAAATAGCGGGAAGGAACTGGCGGGAACACGGTGGCGGCCACTTCCGGCCGCCGCGTGGCCGCCGAAGGCTTGACAGGGCAATATTTTATTCCCCTCTGGCGCCCCCGCTTGCCTCCCTATAGATAGGGTTTCGTCTGGTGCCGCCGAATTAATAATTAGGCCGTGCCGGCGAAAACTCTAAAATGAGAGCCGCGGCTGGGCGTGTTTTTTGCCGCCAACAGCCCTCATAGGCCGTTGGGAGGGGGGATTTGAGAACCCGAGTGGAGATGTTCTGATAGAACTAACTTATGTGCTCTCATCTCCGCAACTCGTTTTGTCGTTTGTCTAGTCTGTGTCATGGAAAGATAGATCTGAGCATGCGGCCGGCCGGCGCCTCCGCCTGTGTCGCCGCCCATGATCCCTCTCGCCTGAGAGCTCGCCGCCGTACCAGAGGACCTGTTGGCTCAGGACGGCAACAAGATCGAGCGCCCCCTCGACTCGACCAAACCCCTCTCCTGCGTCCTGTTCAAGGGAATGACGAGCAAAGAGGTCGCGCGGTCGTGTGACCTTGACCCCGGCGTAGCCGTCCTGGGATCCAAAGGAGATCGCATACTGCTACTTCCCATCTCGGCAGCATAGATTTGTTTCATCTTCTCGGCGGCGGTAGAGACCCACAACTCCGCCAAGGCACGATTCACAGGTCATGTCCTCAATGTACTTGTTCCGGATTTCTTGCAATCTTGAAGTACAGATTCTGAAATACAGCAATTGATCGTGCAATATTGCTACATGGTGAGCCACTTCTCCATCAAATAATCCTTCTGCAATCTATGGTGTATTCCGGGTCTTGGGTATGCAGTGTCAATCTTTCTGACAAGTCAATAGCAGCGCAAACACGGTATTTAGTTATCATTCAGTCTCCTGGTATTAATAAGAACACTATCGCTGACAAGAAATAATTAGCTAATTTTTTGTGGGAGTAACGGTAGCTAATTATCTAATTATTTAACTTAATGATCCACAGCAGTGTAAAAAAATAGCAAGAGATATAGCTAATTTTTCTGGTTGGGTATTCAGTCTTAACTAGGACAATGTCCCGCGTTGCTGCGAGTTGCTCCAATGAGAGGCAACTTGAGGATATAATTTCTGGTTCATTCTTTTGATTAAAGTTTATAACCAACATTTTTTTCTAATTCATATACAAATAAAACCAGGCTTACTCCTACACCAACCTAGCTAGAAAGGAACAAAACGAATTTGAGAGAGGCGAATACACATATCGTTTTCAAAATAGAAAATTGGCTACCATCTTGCATATGAAACCACAGAGGCTAAGAGGGTAGTACAAAATATTCAGTAATATTATAATTCATGTGACATGTAAAAAAAGTGACCAACGTGGATACCAGCTAAACAGCATATATGGTAAACCGTCAAAACGCTTGGCATCACTTTCAGTTATCAGGGACTATAAATTTCGGTACAATATTTATCTGTGTTGCTTCAGATTTTTCAAAGGCACAGAAAGTTACCTCGATTAAGTTATCCTTTCCGACACAACCATATAACGCTGCTGCTATTTTTGCAAATTCTGGTTGATCTGACCAAAACAATTTATACGTTTCACCTGCCAAGTGCAAAAAAATAAACATAGCCACAACTGAACATAGTAGGAAGAGTGTCGAACATGAATGCGTGTAACCAAATGTTCAGTCAAGCCACAACTTCATGTGTAGAGCTTCCCACACGCAGACTGGATACAGAAAACGCTGGAATTGCGCCGGCCGTCGTCTTTGCGGCCTCCTCGCTCATCGTCGGCGGCGGTCGTTGAAGATGGAGCTCATGACCGGCAACAGCTTCCTCGCGGCGGCACGTAGCAGCTTCCTCGTGGTGGCGTTGCCGCGCGGCGGCGCGGCAGTAGCTTCCTCGCGGCAGCGACGGCAGCAGCTTCGTCGTCGGGCGGTTGTCGGCGAGGGGCATCAGACGGGGAGACGCGAGGCTAGGCCGGAGGTTGAGCAGCAGCGAGATCGCGAAGAAATTCGAGGCCCATGGCCGGTGGAGGCAAGCGTGGCGGTGGTGCGTTCCGCGGTGTCTCTCTCTCGTCTAGAGACAACGGCAAGAATTAGTGTTGGAAAAAAGTCAGGAAGAAGGGGATAAGAGCCGTGGTGGTGGGACCTGCAGTTTCCTGTGGTCCACGCAGGGACGCGTATCAACCAACGGAGACGGAGGACGCGAGCCTCCGCCTGGAGTGGAGCATGTTCCTTCTGTTTTTAATTGAATGAACATACGAACCGGTGCTGATTTATCGGTGGCAATAGCTGTAATTCCACCGAACAGCCGAGGGCAAAGCGGTAATTTCTAGACGGACGATGGACAGAAACGTTACGTTCTTTATTATTATTCAGTCTTAATAGAGTTACTGGGTATTGATCTCCCTGCTATTGATCTCCTACTTCTCCGGAGTCTCCTCGCACTCGATTGAGGTCTTAGACATGTGGCTTGAGCCGGTGAGGCTCGGCGTTGGTTGCAGCGCCACGGTGCTCCTCGAGGCGTCAGTGGTCGTCCTTGGACAGGTATCCTCTGTCTCCTTCCTCTCTACATTTCTCTCTGTCCAATACTATGTGTTATCATATAAATAGGTTGCAAACATATATGACATTTTTATCTTTCTAGTATACCTTTATTTTATACTACTTAAATGTCCAAACATGTCTCATATATAAACATCTGGCTGTGTGGGCCAAATTCTTACTTGTTCTATAGAAAACCGTGATTACTTTATTCGGTCACCTACCAGGCTACCAGCATCCTTAGTTTGCTGGATATTATTTATAGATTTTATTGTATACCTGAAGATTGGTCACCTGAATCAGAACCCATTAGAGAACATAGTGTTCCAAGTAATTTTAACAGCAAAATCCTTTTTTGTCCTATTCTATACCTTTAACATTGTACAATGTTCACTGATCTTTAAATTTGCAGGTCATAAAGAACAGAGTATTGACTCTTCTTCAACCAATGTGGGTTCCTGTTTACAAGTAAAGACCTCAGTTCGGCTATTCTTGTTGCTGAAGGCTGGCTAATGATGATATTCTAGATGCACTACTTTTCCCTTTTCTTCACCCATGCGAATCATTATTGTAGCAAAAAAATTATGGTCATGCATTTTTGTTATACAGTACTAGTACGCTGGTCATTTGCTCTAGCAAAACTGAGTTGATTGGTGTATTAGGTTGTCCCGGCAATCTGATGCTTCTGCATTCGCATAGCAAAAACAAGATGGTAAATTATTGTGTATTTGAGATGCTTAGAAATTTTAGTCAAGTTTGAGCAGGTTTCTAATGGCTTTTTTCCAATAATTCTTATGGAAATGTGAGATAAGTTCCTAAAGATTATGAAACATGCTTCCGTTTCGAATAGTTGCCTAAATTTGCTAAATATTATGATGTAGACATATGTTCCTCCCAAATAGTACTACATCTGTTTTAAAACAAGGGTATTAATTTTTTCCATATGGAACCCAACAAAATGATACCACAACAAATGAAACCACAAAATCATGGTTCAATAAATTGTAATGACACAAGCATTTACAAACATATGAAACCAAAAATACACGTTTGAAACATTTGGAACTACCACCGAAGAACAAATATTAAACCACACAAGCATGTTTGAAACAATATTTTGAAACCGAATTGATCCTAATTTGAAACCTCCCAAACCATATTTAACCATGCTAAATCCTATTTGAAGCAATCGAAATCCCACAAGCATGTTTCATGTCAACTGAAACCACACACGAATGGAACCAGAAAAACATGTTTAAATAAATTGAACCCACACAAACATGTTTCAAATAATTGAAACCACCACCCAAGGTTTTATGAATATTTGAAACCACAATCACAAACGATTGAAACCACAAAAACATGATTGAAATCACTAAAATCATTTCGAACCATGCTGAAACCTTTTCAAACAAAGCGAAACCTCACTACCATGTTTCAAAATAATTAAAACCACACTCAAACCACTAAACCATGTTTCCATAAATTGAAAACACACAAGCATGTTTAAACATTTGAAACCACTAAGATATGTTTGAAACAATTGAAACCACCACCCAAGAACATCTCCAACTACAAAACCAAGTTTTGTTAAATTGATACCACACAAGAATGTTTGAAACAAATGAAACCACAAAAACTTGTTTGAAACAATTGAGACCATCACCTAAGAACAAATGAAATCATAAAACCATGTTTGTTTAAAGCGAAACCTCACCACCATGTTTCAAACAATTGAAACCACTAACAAATGAAACAATAAAACCATGTTTCAATGAATTGAAACCACACAACCATGTTAGAAACATATGAAACCATAAACAAATGAAACAACAAAACCATGTTTCAATAAACTGAAAGCACAGTCATTTCTCAAAAAATTGAAACCATAAAAACATGTTTGAAACAATTGAAACCACAAATGTTATATTTTAATCAATTAAAACCGAATTGATCCTTTTTTGAAACCTCTGAAACCATATTGAACCATGCTGAAACCCATTTGAACCAATCAAAATCCTAGAAACATGTTTCAAATCAATTGAAACCACACACCAATAGATCAAAAAATCATGTTTTAATAAATTAAAACCACACCACCATGTTTGAAACCACAAAAAAATTGTTTGAAACAATTGAAACCACCACCCAAGAACAAATGCAACCACAAAACCATGTTTCATTAAATTGAAACCACAAAAACAATTTTAAAACAATTGAAACCATATGGAACCCAACAAAATAATATCACACACAAATGAAACCACAATACCATGTTTCAATAAATTGGAAGCACAGAAGCATGTTACAAACATATGAAACCAAAAAGACACGTTTGAACATTTGGAACCACCATCCAAGAACAAATGCAACCACAATACCATGTTTTGTTAAATTGAAACCACACAAGCATGTTTGAAATAATTGAAACCATAGAAAGATGTTTAAAATGACCGAAAACACTAAAACAATATCGAACCATGCTGAAACCTATTTGAACAAAGCGAAACCTCACACGCATGTTTCAAAACAATCAAAACCACAAACAAATAAAACCACAAAACCATCATGTTTCAATAAATTGAAACCATACAAGCATTTCTTAAACAACTAAAACCGAAAACATGTTTGAAACAATTGAAACCACAAAAGTTATATTTTAATCAATCGAAACCACCTGGCAACTTTTTATCAATATTTTGAAACTAAATTGATCCTAATTTGAAACCTCTGAAACCATATTGAACCATGCTGAAACCTATTTCAAGCAAGAAAAACCCCACAAGCATGTTTCAAATCAACTGAAACCACACACGAATGTTACCAGAAAACCATGTTTCAGTAAACCGAACCCACACCAGCATGTTCCAAAAATGGAAAACACAATCCAAGGTTTCCTGAACATTTGAAACCACAACCACAAACAATTGAAACCACAAACAAATGAAACCACAAAACCATGTTTCAATAAATTGAAACCATAGAAGCATTTCTTAAACAATTGAAACTAGAAAACATGTTTGAAACAATTAAAACCAAAATAATAGGTTTGAAACAACTGAAACCACCACCGTAGATTTTATGAACCTATTTGGCAACCCAACGAACCTGTTTGAAACAATTGAAGGCACACATGTTATATTTTAATCAATTTAAACCACCTGGTAAGTTTATATCAATATTTTGAAACTGGATTGATCCTTTTTTGAAACATCTTAAACCATAATGAACCATGCTGAAACCTATTTAAACCAATCGAAATCCCACAATCATGTTTCAAATCAATTTAAACGAAGCACGAATTGAACTAGAAAACCATGTTTCAATAAATTGAACCCACACAAGCATGTTTCAAACAATTGAAACCACAACCCAAGGTTTTATGAACATTTGAAACCACAAAAACAAACAATTGAAACCATAACAACATGATTGAAACCACTAAAATTATATCGAGCCATGCTTAAACCTTTTCAAACAAAGTGAAACCCCACCACCATGTTTCAAAACAATTGAAACCACAGAAATGAAACCATTAAACCATGCTTTCATAAATTGAAACCACTAAAACATGGTATTATGGTTTCAATTAAATGAAACTTAGTCTTGTGGTTCCGATAATTCTTATGTGGTTATTTCAATTGTTTCAAACATGTATTAGTGGTTTCCAATGTTTCATACATGTTTTAGTGATTCCAAATAATTGAAGTGATGGTTCAATTGTTTCAAACATGGTTTTGTGGTTTCAATTAAATTAAACTTGGTCTTGTGGATCCGGTTCTTCTAATGTGGTGGTTTTAATGGTTTCAAACATGTATTAGTGGTTTCACGTGTTTCAAACATGTTTTAGTGGTTTCAAATGTTTTAAGTGGTGGTTTCAATTGTGTCAAACATGGTTTTGTGGTTTCAATTAAATGAAACTTGGTCTTGTGGTTCTGGTTCTTCTTATGTGGTGGTTTTAATTATTTCAAACATGTATTAGTGGTTTCAAATGTTTCAAACATGTTTTAGTGGTTTCAAATGTTTGAAGTGGTGGTTTGAATTGTTTCAAACATGGTTTTGTGGTTTTAGATAAATGAAACCTGGTCTTGAGGTTCCAGTGTTTTTGGGTGGTTGTTTAAATTATATGAAACTTGGTTTTAATTGTTTCAAGCATGTATTAGTGGTTTCAGATGTTTGAAACATGTTTTAGTGGTTTTGAATGTTTGAAGTGGTGGTTTCAATTGTTTCAAACATGGTTCTGTGGTTTCAATTAAATGAAAATTGGTCTTGAGGTTAAAGTGGTCTTCAGGTGCTGGTTTCACATTAATGAAACTTTGTCTTGTGGTTCCGGTTCTTCTTGTGTGGTGGTCTCAATTGATTCAAACATATATTATTGGTTTCAAATGTTTCAAACAAGTTATAGTGGTTTCAAATGTTAGAAGTGGTGGTTTCAATTGTTTCAAACATGGTTTTGTGATTTCAATTGTTTTAAACATATTTTAGTGGTTTCAAATGTTTGTAGTGGTGGTTTCAATTGTTTCAAAAGTGGTTTTAATTAAATCAAACTTGGTCTTCTGGTTCTGGTTCTTGTTATGTGGTGGTTTCAATTGTTTCAAACATGTATTAGTAGTTTCAAATGTTTCAAACATTTTTGAGTGGTTTAAAATGTTTGAAGTGGTTGTTTCAATTGTTTCAAATATGGTTTTATGGTTTCAGATAAATGAAACTTGGTCTTGAGGTTCCAGTTGTTTTTGGGTGATTGTTTCAATTAAATGAAACTTGGTTTCAATTGTTTCAAACATGTATTAGTGGTTTTAGATGTTTCAAACATGTTTTAGTGGTTTCAAATGTTTGAAGTGGTGGTTCCAACTGTTTCAAACATGGTTTTGATGTTTCAATTGAATGAACCTTGGTCTTGTGGTTCTAGTGGCTTTGGGTGGTGGTTCAAATATAATGAAACTTTGGTTTCAATTGTTTCAAACATGTATTAGTGGCTTCAGATGTTTCAAACATGTTTTAGTGGTTTCAAATATTTGAAGTGTTGGTTTCAATTGTTTTAAAAATAGTTTTATGGTTTCAATTAAATGAAAATTGGTCTCGTGATTCCGGTTCTCCTTATGTGGTGGTTTCAATTGTTTCAAACATGTATTATTGGTATCAATTGTTTTAAACCTGTTTTAGTGGTTTCAAATGTTTGTAGTGGTGGTTTCACTTGTTTCAAACATGTTTTGTGGTTTTAATTAAAACCACATAAAGTCTTACTAAAACAATTGTAACCGCAACAAGCCTTTATGAAACAATTGAAACCATACCTGGGATATGAATATAACCACATCAAGCCTTTATGAAACAATTAAAATGTATTAGCTCATTTTAATACGATTCATGTTCCTATTATTTCGTAAATGTTTTGGTTGTTCCATAAAGGTAGCATAAACAGATTTCTACGGTATTTGTTTCATGAATTTTCTAATTGTTTCAAAACCAAATGGTCATTTCAATTGTTTCATAAGATTTTATGTGGTTCACAATGATGACCCACAAGTATAGGGGGTGTATCGCAGTATTTTCGAGGGAAGTGAAACCCAATTTATTGATTCGACACAAGGGGATCCAAATAAAATTTATAAGCCTTAACAACTGAGTTGTCAATTCAGCTGCACCTGGAAACAATCTTGCTCATAGTAGTTTATCAGTAGCAATAGTTTTGTAGTAGGAGTAGTAAAGGAACAACAGTAGTAAAAGTAAAGACAGTAGTAACAATTGCTGTAAACAGTAGGATTAAAGCGCGGTAGGCACAGGGATGGATGGACGGGCGTTGCATGGACAAGGCAATTCACATCGCAATCAGAACACAGGGCAATTGCAAATAAATAAGATAAAGCATCCAAGTACTAGATAATCATAGGCATGGGTTCCATATATTTACGTGCTCGTAATGAGAACTTGCACAACATCTTTTGTCCCGCTAGCCCGTTTGCAGCGGGGCCTCAAGGGAACTACTGGCAATTAAGGTGCTCCTTTTAATAGAGCACCGGACCAAAGCATTAACACTCCGTGAACACATGTGATCCTCACATCAAAGCCATTCCCTCCGGTTATCCCGATTTCTGTCACTTCGGGGCCATTGGTTCCGGATAACAACGTGTGTATACAACTTGCAGGTAAGACTATAAACAATACTATCATAATGAATCAATAACATGTTCAGATCTGAAATCATGGCACTCAGGCCCTAGTGACAAGCATTAATCATAACAAGTCGCAACAAAGTCAAAAAGCACTAATAGAAGATACTAGGCACCATGCCCTAACAATATGATGCCATTACAATGAACGATCTCATCCAATCCCTACCATCCCCATAACCTACAGCGGGGGATTACTCACTCATAGATGGGGGAAACATGGATGGTCGATAGAGAAGCGATGGTGATGATGATGACGATGATCTCCTCCAATTCCCCGTCCCGGTAGGGTGCCAAAACGGAGTTTTTGGTTCCGAATCACGAAATCTGGTGGTGGTGGCGGAGCGGAAATCTTTCTGGAAAAACGTCGACTGTAACACCCTCGAATCAGCCCTATGCAGATTTTAGCGCTTCCTGCCAAACCGCACAGAAACGATTCAAGGACGCCCACCAGGCACTTGCGTGCGGGTGGAGAATGAAGTAATATCATTACACATTAGTCCACGATGGAACCCACAGAACATATATATACAACAACGACTCCAGGAGTCAAGAATACAGATATACTATACAAAGATCCAAATCACCTTGAAAACGATAGAGCGTCCGACTACGGACAAGATGCAAATGGGGCTAAGAGCCCTGAAGAATAACCAATGGCGTCCATTACCCTCCCCAGGCCAAGCCGAAAGGTTAACCTTGCTAACGACGTCAATCTCAAACCTGCTAAAACAAAAGGGGTGCCGAGAAAGGGCAAGGAAAAAAGAGGAGCGTCAGTGCTGAGGCCAGTACACGGCGAGGCTAGAATTCGGCGGCTCTCGCCTACATAGGTATGGTGGACTAAAGCGGCAGCGCAGCATGCACTAAACAACCTATAGAGACTCGATTAACTGTCGGACATTAGAGAGAGATAAGAAAGACCTATTCGGAACCAACCTTATACTCACACCAATCATACCCATCCTGGTATTCCCCCTCGAGACCAAACGAGGAAGTCAAACCGAGGAACTCACACAGTTGGCAGTTTTATTCATTCCATTATAGTTGTAGCACTTACTAGTCAGATATAGATAGCATGAGTCATCCTGATAGCATAAGTAGTGGGCAGTTTTACTTAACCATTCAGTTGTAGTTGCAGTACTTACTAGTCAGATATAATTAGCATGTGACATCCCAAACCTAGCAGTTGTTGGCACTTTTATTTCCTTCCATTGGAGTTGCGATACTTACTAGGCAGGTATAATATGACACTATACACCCCAATTCAACCAGTTGTTGGCACTTTTATTATCCATTCCATTATAGTGAAGCTGATTACTAGTCACATATTAAGTCAAATTTATAGCACTACTTTAGTTATGCTTATCTATGATCGACATACTGTGCTCCAAGTCATCCATAACCGCGGACACGGCTTTCAGAAATATTTACCCTGCAGGGGTGCACAAATAGCAACACACACACGATCAACCTCGAAAAAACCAAATCAAAACCCAACGAGGCTTTCACGACAAAGCAATCACAGGATTCATAAAATATTTCAGGGGGCCACCCCATTAAGCTACCCGCAACGAAGTTGGCCGGCTCCGAGACGAACCCAAGGTTTGCGCCAATGGCTGTAAACGACTGGGAACCCAAAAGTGTGACTGGGCTTGTCGATACCGCGAAAACACTCCGCAATTCCTAAACAGTACATGTGCTCCACGCACAATCGTAAATAAAGTAGTAAAGCATGGCATAAGTACAGGATAGTAATAAATCCCCAAACTAGTTTGTGGCCCCAAGAAATAAGAAATGAATCAAGCTCTGCTAAGGGGATTCATGGTCCCATATGTGGATAGTGCGATAGTCAAGGAACAGGTATCAAGTACTCGGGGCCTACGGGACAGAAGTGAGCGGTTAAAAACCAAATATTTTCTATTGCCCACCGATGCCTCTGCATTAGTTATATCTATTCCCAACAATTAATCAAGTTGTATTTAAAGTCATGATCATCTCCACCATTAATCATCTCCACCATTTATCATGTGCCAACTTGCCGTCCACGATGGAACGACAACGACGCGAAGCAGCACCTGAGCAAGCAACTACGACTCGCAAGGCCGACTATCTATCAAACAATAGGCAATAGGATGTGTCCAAGGAAATATAAAGGCTGCACGGAATATATCTGGTACGGAACACTAAAGCATCGCGACACAGATAGCAGTAGATCAACAGGAAGGGAGTAAAGACTATAAATGCAAAATAGGTAGAAAGGGGGAGAATGCTCGCCTGGGAAAACATAGCCGAAGGTTCATATCCGAAGAACTTGTCGATACTCGCATCCACTCAACGGCCTAATCTGCGAAGAACCAAAGCAATTGGTCCGAAGATCTTGGGGGTTTCGGGGTTCGGTCTTGGCGCGGTCGGTCTTCGCACTCTAGGATTGGTCTTCGAACTCCGGGATCAGGGTCTCGGCCATCGGATTCGTGAAGGAGATCATGGAGGTCCGAGGGTTCGAGGAGGAGATTTTGGGGTCTTCTTCGAGTCCTTCGGGTACTTCCTTGCTTGGCGATCTTCGAGGGGCTACGTAATTGATTCGGCTTATCGTCGCGTTCATGCCTCCTCGAGATATCATGGTCCTGTCGACCGACGATCTTAGCAACGGCACAAAGATTTTGTCTAAGCCAAGATAGTTGCACACACGGCTGAACAGAAGTGCACATACCCGTGGCTATCGGGTGGTCGTTGTGCTGGCACCACACCAGTACCACTGGTACCAAAGCTCACAGGTTCAAGAGGCGGTCGCAAGGGCAGCAACAAGCGCATGGCACCAGGGCACGCGAGCAAGGGACGAGGCAGGATAACCGTAGCAAGGGTCCGCTCGTGAGCTCGAGGACGGGAGGCTGGCGGAGGAAGAGCAGGCTAAGTCGATGGTCAGAAGCGGCGCGATGCGGGCGGATCCTCGCGGGGCTGAGGGCTTGGTCGACGGTGGCTTGCCGGCGGATCAGAGGAGGGCCAAGCCTCGAGGTCGGCTCTGCAGGTGACAACGGGAGACTCGGGGTGCTCGTGATGCAGAGCTTGGAGGCGGTGCTGGCGGTGAGGACGGTGGCTGGAGGTTGAGGTCACGGCGCACGAGCCTCTGGGCGCTGGGAAGACGACGAGGCCGGCCGGAGGCGGCGGAGCTTGACGAGGGAGGTGGTGCAGACGGCGGGGATCAAGGACGCGAGGTGGACAGTGGCGGTTGCTTGTAGGGAAGGGGACCCGGCGGCGGGTTTGAGCCGACAAGGTCGTCGGTTGGCTGGGCGCAGAGCGGCTTGGCGGCGGAAGCCTCGCCAGGGAGAGGAGAGTGCGCGGCGGCACTTCTCGCGGAGCAGATGCGGGGCGGCGGGCAGGTCTGAGCGTCCGGCGAGGTGACGGCTGCGAGGGAAGCCAGGCGGCGGTGTGCAGCGAGGCGAGGGGATCGCGAGGTGGAGGTCGCGTCACGCGGGGCGTCGTGGTGGGGGTGGGGTCTACGCGGAATCGGGGGAGCGGGGTGGGTGTGTAGCGCTGCGGGGATTTGGCGGCAGGGTCACATGTCCGCAGGGAGCCTGTCGCGGTGTACCGCTGGGCGGTGGGGGTGTGTGTACGTGACAGGGCCTGGGCATGTCGGTGCGTGTTGCGCGTGCGGGTGCGGGTCTGTGCGGCGGCGGCTGGGTGGGATAGGACTAGGGTTTGGTTAGGTGGGTTTAGACTAGGGTTTCTTTTGGGCCGGATAGTAGGTGGCCTGGACCGAAAGGTTAGGCTGCCTCCCCGGAAACTTTTATAAACTTGTTTTATTTCATTATTATTATTTATTTATGTTAAAACAAAACAATTTGCGATTAGTTTTTGACAAACAAAATATTCCGAATAAGCCCGGGTTTTGATTTGAAATAAAAGACGGGGGTATTTAGAAAACAAATATAGGCTTTTAGAAAATAATTTAGGCAAACCATGCATGATGACATGATGATGCTCAAATGCAATGTGGCATGATGACATGAGCATGCGGTCATGATGATGCATAGAACAGAAACACCAAGCGATTTTCTAGTAGTGGTTTTTCCGGGGTGCTACAATTCAACACCACTAACAATGGATCTCGCCCTCGAGATCCACCTCATGGTACGGGGAAGAAGGCCGACGGTCTAAATCTCCTCGCGTTGTGTAGATCCTTGCGACACCACTAACAAAGATTCTTGCTCTATCTTGGAATCGGCGACACCACCAATAAGAGGTCGTAGCTCGCGTTCATTGAGAGAACACTCCGGAGAGACGAAGACGAAGGTAGAGGTCTCAACAATTAAAGCAACCTCTAACTATGACAGAAGGAGAGAAAAGATGCACTCTAACCCACTTCAATGTACACGAGCGAATATAATGAGTAGTCGGAATGGGGGTGTCAACACCCGGATTTTTAATCCTAGATGCCCGTTATGCCATACCTCGCAATCCCAGGATTACCATTTTTGCGAGATATAACGGATTGGATATCACAGTACATCATCCATTACAAACCATACATAAGGTCTTACACAAATAAGGATCTCATGATCCAGTCTTAATCCAACAAGCAACGGAAATCAAAGATAAGCGTAGCGGTGGGGTCCATCTTCAGGGGCACATGCAATGCTGACGAAGGCAGATAGTCCTAGTTATCATAGCCGTCCTGCTGGCCATCATCTTGATAGTCTCCTTCATAGTCTGGCCATGATAATAGCCAGGGACAAAAGCATGAGTACTCTTTAAGTACTCGCAAACTACCACTAACAAGTATTATAGTTCTAAGTTAAAGTGCTAACTCTATGTTTAACTATAAAGTTAAATTTGAAACCTAAGCTGAGTTCAGAAGCAAAGAAAGATAAAGTAAAGTTCTAGAATCACTTAAGTTGGGAAGCTATGGTCATAAACACAACCCTGTTGTGGTCAAGTCAAGATTCATCATTCATTTCAAAGTATTTAGGAAACATTTGACAACGAAACAGTATGGCCATTCCAACTGTCCATAATCGCGGACGCGGCTATTCGAATAGTTTGACACTCTGCAGAGGTGGTACAATTTCACCACAAGATTCGATACATCTGTTAGGGATAACCCTGAATCATCATACTTAGTATGCAGATAATCAAACATAACCTTCCCTTTACACACCCTAGTATAAGCACCTCTCCTATGAGCATGGCCTCCCAACCATGACCATCAGTCATCTTGGGAACTGCATAGGTGGACATCATGAGGGGTAGCCTCAGCTCAAACCTCTCCCACGAGGGAACTAATACTAATGCATATAAATTTCCAGCCAAGCCTTACCCAATTCAGGTAGTGTGGTTGTACGGTAAATTTGGAATGGTATCGCATCCGAATCCAACCATCAGTTTTATAAAAGGGTTAAGGCTCATGCCTCAACATTTTCATCATCATCAACCATTTGTGTTTCTCAACACATATCAAAATATCTCAATAGAATGACTCATCATTCTAAGGTTTTCATAATTCATTTTCACCAAGTGTTCCCATCTAAAGTGACTCAAGTTTTTTATCTACTCTAAACTACTAAGTTATGAGTGTTCACTAAGGTGGAAAAGATGGGTTCAATCTCATGCCATAGAATGACATAAAAAGGGTTCTAAATAGGTCAAGTTTTATACTCTTTATGCTACCTTCAAAACAAGTAAAGAACTTTGTGTAAACTGAGGGAGGTAAAACTTGTAAATAAGAGTTGGGGTAACTAATAGTCAAAGAGTGTGATCAAAGCATGCCTAAGGCATCTTTGCTAACCCATCTAGTTTGATCCTAGCTAGCTAAGCACCAAACTTGCAAGTGTTAACTTGCATTGTTAATGGTGGCTTGCCTTGGTTGGTGCAGTGGTTGAAGTTTTCTTCTTCTTCTTCTTGGTAGAACTCCTCCTCCTCGAAAGCTTGGTCGGTACTATCGTCTATAAATACATAGGGAGTACACAATCACCAAACAATACTTAACTAGGCTAAATAGCATTCTAAGACACACATTTGATGATCTATTATCATCACAAGAATCACAAGTTTAATTCAATAGTTTCATCCTTTTTATTTTAGAAAAGTAATTTCTACTCATTGAAAAATTAACTAAAATTTAATATTCACCACCTAAAATATGGGATCATGTGGACACATGTCCTCACCACACATTCTAACATGTGGGAATGAGGTTTAAAGGTTGGATCAATATTACTTTGGTTTAAGTTTATTATTTAATGATTTAAAGTGACTAGAAATGCCTATATAGCATTATTTTGGTACTAGTCCAAAGTCACTGCATGTAAACCTTAATATTATTACATATTTAGATAGATATGACGAAATGTGATTTTTGAGAGTTGGAATCAACTCAAAACCTATCTTAGTTGATTTTATAAAGATGTTGCAAGTTGCAAATGCTTCTGTTTTATTATTTTTACTAGGAGAGATCTATAACTCTAAATGAATTAAATCCAACGGGCTTGGATAGATCATTTCAATACCTTTCAGAAAAAATTAGTTTCATGCAATTTGGATTTGTAAAACTCTCTGAATTGAATTTTAAACTAGTGGGCAGAAACTAGGTTTAACTAAAAAGGAAAATCCAAATTTGAACGGTTGGGCTAGCGCGGGAAAGAACTTGGGCTGGCCCAGTGGCGCTCCGCAGCGCGGGGCTCAGCTGACAGGGGGTCCCGCTTGTCAGTGGTTCTTAACACGCGAAACAGTACGCGCGCTGTGGGCCATAGGATTAGAAGGGGGATCTACGGCTGAGGGTCATCATCGACGACGAACAGGTCGCCGGCGAGAGTTTGCCCGAGCGGCTCAGTGGGGGTCTGCCAGGGACGTACCCGGGCTCCAGCAGGGTCGGTGAGGCGGGCAAACGAACTTGAAGATGACGGCGAGGCGAGGTGCGGTTGCGGCTGAGCTTGGGGTGCCCTAAATCTCAGGCGCCCTTCTCCTCCAGAGGCGGCGGCTCCGGCTCCAATTCCGGCGAGGCAGAGCTTGATTGGCTCCGACGAGAGAGGTGAAAGGATCAGTGAGAGGTGGAGAGTGAGTGGGTGTGGAGAAAAGAGGCTGGGGAGGCCGTCTTATATAGGCTCGACAGTGAGACCGAACGGTGTGGGCAGGCGACTCCGGCGACACGGCTACAGGCGGCTAGCGGCATATCTGCGGGTGGCGATCGACATGCGGTCTCCTGGCGGTGCTCTAGGAAGTGAATGCTGGCGTAGGGGCGGTGGTATGCGATCGGGGCGAGCTGGCGCTCTGAGCTGTAGAGGCGGCAGTGTCCATGGCGAGCGGTGGCTGGGGAGCGTTGGGCGGCCAGCGAGGGTGTCTGGGGTGTTCCCAGGTCATGGCGGAGCAGTGGGCGCGGGCTGCGGCCAAGGGGCGGTTTGTGCACGCGGGGACAGAGCGTGCTCTGCGGGCGGCGTCGGCATGGTCGACCAGCTCCGGGCATGGCGGTTCTTGGTCGTTCCTGTCTCTGGCTCTGGGCTAGGGCTGGTTGGACGGTGGAGGTGGACCACTAGCGATGTGCTAGACAAGGTGAGAGAGAGGGAAGTGGTCTGCTGCTGCGAGTGCACGGTCAGCCGGCGAGGGGTGGCTCGGCATGGCATTGCAGTGCAGCTAGGAGGTACGGGATGTCCTGGTGTGGGTCTGGCTAGGCTTGAGGGAGACAAAGATGATCAAAGCACTTCAATTTGCTAGACAAGATCAACCCAAAACAGTAATAGTTAGGCCACTTTGATCTTGTCCACAAGGTGTTTGATAGAATGGCCGAAAGAGAAAAACTTTTGAATTTTGGTTTCACAATTTTTGGGTGTTCTCCACTAGTGCTAGGTAGTCTCTGGTTGCAAGGGTTTTGAAAGTGGAGCTCAGATAGATGGTTTTAAAAATAGGGGTGATCTATGCATATGCATTGGATTCAATTTTCACATGCCATTTAAAATAAGGAAAAGAATGTTTTTAGCAGATTAAAAGGTGGGCCTTGGTACCTCATTATGTGTACTAGCAAGGGGTACAAATATCATGAATTATTTTTGTTAAGAAATGAGTGCTAGGAACACTCAAAGTAGTGTAGTGGATTAAAATGGCCAAAATGACCATTCCTCCTTTTTAATTGTTTTTGATTTGATTTTCTTTAGGAAAAGTTTGGAAAATATGTAGATGATGTTTAAATCACCTAAGAAACATTTTACAAGCAAAGGATCACACAAACATGGCAATTCAAATCGATCCCTAAATTAAATTCACAAACACATGAATGCTTTCATTTTAAATTTGGAAAAGTTTTTGTTAACCCTATTTTTGATGATTTGGATCTTGATAAGCTTGGATTGAAGTTTTGGGATGTTACAAACCTTCCCCCCTAAACAAAATCTCATCCCGAGATTTACAAGGAAAACTAGGAACTAAAGAGATATGGAAACTCTGTCCTGATGTAATCTTCTCGCTCCCAAGTGGCTTCCTCCTCGGTATGGTTGCTCCACTGAATCTTGAGAAACTTGATACTCCTGATTCTGGTGGTTCTGTAGGCATCTTCTAAGATACAGATGGGCACTTCTCTGTAGGTCAAGTCATTGTTGATTTCTACAGCCCTGTGATCGATGTTCTTGAAAACTTCAGCCTTCTCGGGCACTTCCAAGAATTTGCGAAGTAATGAGATATGGAACACATTGTGGATGGCTGACATCTCTTCAGGTAGTTCCAGTTGATACGGTACTTCTCCTCGACGGTTCAGAACCTTGAAAGGTCCGATATATCTAGGGGCTAACTTTCCCTTCAGACTAAAGCGTTGAGTTCCCTTCAATGGTGAAACCTTGAGATATACAAAATCTCCTACATTGAAAGTCAGGTCTCTCCTTCTCTTGTCAGCATAACTCTTCTGTCTAGATTGGGCGGTCTTGAGGTGCTCACGGACTTTGTGAACTTTCTCTTCCGCTTCTCGGAGAATGTCGGGTCCAAAGATCTGTCTCTCTCCTACTTGCGACCAATTCAAAGGGGTACAACACTTTCTTCCGTATAGGAATTCAAACGGTGCCATCTGCAGACTAGCTTGATAACTGTTGTTATATGAGAATTCTGCGAAAGGCAAGCAGTCTTCCCATTTTGATCCGTATTCCAACACACAAGCTCTAAGCATATCCTCTAGGATCTGGTTGACTCTCTCAGTCTGTCCATCAGTTTGCGGGTGATACGCTGTGCTGAAGTTCAACTTGGTTCCTAATCCTTCTTGGACTTTCTGCCAAAATCTCGAGGTAAACTGAGTTCCTCAATCGGATACGATGGTCTTGGGGGTTCCATGCAGGCTAACAATCCTAACAATGTATAGCTCTGCTAATTTTGCACTCTGGTAAGTTGTCTTGACAGGTATAAAGTGGGCTACCTTGGACAGTCTATCAACTATGACCCAGATTGAGTCATTCCCCCTACTAGAAGTAGGCAAACCGGTGATAAAGTCCATTTCGCTAGAATCCCATTTCCATTCCGGAATCTGCAATGGTTGTAACAGTCCTGCAGGTCTCTGATGCTCTGCTTTAACTCTTTGACAGATGTCACATTTGGCGATGCAGCTTCCAATTTCTCTCTTCATCTTGTGCCACCAAAATTGCTCTTTCAAATCCTGATACATCTTTGTTCCTCCGGGGTGGATACAATAAAGAGTATCATGAGCTTCCTTCATGATAACTTCCTTCAGCTCCGAATCTGCTGGCACACAGATACGTCCTTTGTACCACGGTACTCCTTCTTCGTCTTTGGTAAATCCATGTACCTTTCCTGTACCAATGCGACGTTTGATTCCGTCGATACTTTCATTCCCCTTCTGGGCTTCCTTGATTTGGCTAATCAAAGTGGGTTGAAGTTCAATGCTAGATAAGAATCCTTTGCTAACTAATTCAGTTCTGAATTGCTCCAACTCCTCATACAAACTTGGTTGCTTCTCCTTGATCATGGTGTTTAGCCTACACGACAATCTGCTAAGAGCATCCGCTACCACATTGGCTTTGCTTGGGTGATAGTGAATGTCAAGGTCATAATCCTTGATTAACTCTATCCATCTTCTTTGCCTCATATTCAGCTCCTTCTGAGTGAAGATATATTTCAAGCTCTTGTGATCTGAGTAAATCTCACAGCAATTACCCATCAAATAATGATGCCATGTTTTCAATGCTAAAACCACAACTGCTAGCTCAAGATCATGGGTCGGATAGTTCTGCTCATGCTGCTTCAGTTGTCAAGACAGATACACGATAACTTTGCCTTCTTGCATCAACACACACCCTAGACCAATCTTGGATGCGTCACAATACACATCAAACGGCTTCTTGATGTCTGGCATGACCAAAATTGGGGTTGATATCAATCTCTTCTTCAACTCCTGGAAACTGGCTCCACACTTGTCGGTCCATTCAAGCTTCTTGTCCTTCTTCAACAATTGGGTCATGGGTCGGGCGATGCTCGAGAATCCTTCTACGAACTTGCGGTAATATCCCGCTAATCCGAGAAATGCACGGACTTGGGTTTGAGTGGTTGGGGCTTCCCATTCTTCGACATCTTTGATCTTGGCGGGATCAACAGAGACTCCTCCGGCAGACACAATATGTCCTAGGTATCCTACTTAAGTTGGGAAGCTGTGGTCATAAACACAACCCTGTTGTGGGCAAGTCAAGATTCATCATTCATTTTAAAGTATTTAGGAAACATCTGACAACGAAACAGTATGGCCATTCCAACTATCCATAACCACGGACGCGGCTATTCGAATAGTTTGACACTCTGCAGAGGTGGTACACTTTCACCACAAGATTCGATACATCTGTCAGGGATAACCCTGAATCATCATACTTAGTATGCAGATAATCAAACATAACCTTCCCTTTACACACCCTAGTATAAGCACCTCTCCTATGAGCATGGCCTCCCAACCATGACCATCAGTCATCTTGGGCACTTCATAGGTGAACATCATGAGGGGTAGCCTCAGCTCAAACCTCTCCCGCGAGGGAACTAATACTAATTCATATAAATTTCCAGCCAAGCCTTACCCAATTCAGGTAGTGTGGTTGTACGGTAAATTTGGAATGGTATCGCATCCGAATCTAACCATCAGTTTTATAAAAGGGTTAAGGCTCATGCCTCAACATTTTCATCATCATCAACCATTTGTGTTTCTCAACACATGTCAAAACATCTCAATAGAATGACTCATCATTCCAAGGTTTTCATAATTCATTTTCACCAAGTGTTCCCATCTAAAGTGACTCAAGTTTTTTATCTACTCTAAACTACTAAGTTAAGAGTGTTCACTAAGGTGGAAAAGATGGGTTCAATTGATACGTCCATTTCACATCACTATTCTATGTATTAATTCACTATTATTCATTGATATATTTCGTATTGAGAGGTGATACTTATGTTATTTCATCTGTTTTTGCATGGTTGATGACTTTTGGAGCATGGACCGTTGCAGTCAGGATTCTGATGGAAAAGGTGATGTTTGGAGGCAAAATTCGCGAAGATCAGAAAATCCAGGAAACTATACGGAAAATTCTATTTTTCCAAAAGACTCAGGATGCCAGAAGATGGAGTGGAGGTGGGCCACAGGGGGGCCCACACCACCCCATGGCACGGGCAGGCCTAGGTCGCGCCTGGGAGTGGTGTGGCCGCCCTGGCCCACTCCAGCCTCCCCCCTCTAGCGTATATCATCCCCACGAAACCCTATGACTCTGGGAGCGACCACAGAAAGATTCCGCCGCCTCTGTGGGGCGGAAAACACCGAGAGAGAAAGATCTCTCCGGCAGACAGATTTCTACCGAGGGAATTCCTTCCCGGAGAGGGAAGATCGTCGCCATCAACACCACCATCAAGCTGGACTTCATCGGGATCATCATCATCATCATCACCACCATCACCACCATCAGCACCCTCATCACCATCTCCATATTGCTGTAACAATTGCATTGAATCTTGCATTAGTTCATAGGGGAAACTTTCCCGGTGTTGATTACCCTTTGTAGTTGATGCTATTGAGTGAACCATTGAATTATTGTTTACGTTCAGATTGTTATACATCATTATTCCATCTCTGATCATGATCCATATGATGTCTTGTGAGTAGTTCGTTTTGTTCTTGAGGACATTGGAGAAGTCTTGTTGTTAGTAGTGGAGTTGCGTTGAGAAAGATTCAATAGACTATTATTTAAGTTGTGGTGTACTTCTTCTAGTGGTGTCATGTGAACATCGACTACATGACACTTCACCTATATGGGCCTAGGGGAATGCATTGTGTATTTGGCTACTAATCGTAGGGGTTGCCGAAGTGACAGAAACCTGAACCCCTGTTAGGAAACCATTGCACAAGGGACGTAAGGGTCTTAGAGTTTAAAGTTGTGGTTAGGTTTCTACCTTAATTACTTTCTTGTACTTACGGATGTTTGCACGTGGTATAATCACAAGTATGTATTAGTCTTGGATGGGGCGGTACATTAGCACAAGTTCACCCACACAACACTTAGCAAGCTAAAGAAGATTAATCGACTATATGAAGCGAAAGCACTTGACAGTCTTCCCATGTGTCCTCGAGAACGTTTGGTCATCTTAAGTAATACAGCCGGCTTGTCCTTTGCTGCATAAAGGATTGGACCACTTGCTGTATTTATTTCTACTGTCTTTTATTTACTCGTACTTTGTTTACTTGCTTTATCGAAAACACCTAAAAATCCGTTTACTAAGTATTTGCAGAGAATTCCTGATCCATACCACTAGCCAGCACCTTCTGCTCCTCGTTGGGTTCGACACTCTTACTTATCGAAAATACTGCGATACACCCCCTATACTTGTGGGTCATCAAGACTAATTTCTGGCGCCGTTGCCGGGTAGTGAAGCGCTATTAGAGAGTGGAACTGGTAAAGGAAACTTCTACTGTGAGTATTGTTTACTTCTGCTAGTTGCTTTATTTTCGTTATGGATAATTCGCTGAGTTTCTTATTTGGTAATGCTACTATCACTGCTAAGGTAGTAGATAAGCCACGACCTGTTGAGCAAGATGTTTTTAAAATACCTACAAGAATTATTGATCGTGTTATGGATAACTACTATGTTGGGGATGGAACTGTCCATCCCGGTGATCATTTACTCTTTATACTCGAATTATGCGGGTTGTTCAAGTGTGCAGGTATTACTACAGATCAAATTAAGAAGAAGTTATTCTCATTATCACTGAAAGGAAGAGCTGAGGAATGGTATAAGCTGCTAAAGAATGGTCAAGCTCTGGAATGGGAGGAAATAGTGCCTCTCTTTTATTCAAAGTTTTATCCTCCTAGTGAGATTCATAAAGATCGGAATCAAATATACAACTTTTGGCCTCTTGATGGAGAGAGTACAGCTCAAGCTTGGGGGAGATTGAAGTTATTGATGCTCAAATGTCCCATTCATGAGCTCCCCAACAATATTATTATCAATAACTTTTATTCAAGGCTCCCTCTACATGACAAGGATTTATTGGATGCTTCTTGTCCTAGATCATTCACTCGCATGGAATAAGAAGCTAAATAGGACCTTCTAGACCGTATTCAAGACAATGCTGAAGCCTGGGAGAATGACAAAGGTAGAAAGTGAGGTATAAATTATGATTATGAATGCATTGAATGTTTTATGGGAACTGATTACTTTCAAAATATTAGTAATGCTTATGGTGTTGATTTGCAAGTTATTACGAATTGCTTTAGAGCTTTTGCTTCTTATATTGAAATTCCAAAAAAGGGATGGAATAAGTACCATGCACCTTATAAAGATATTGTTGACCATGTTCCTATTGGGAGCACTGAGTGTTGCATTATTGATCATATCCTACCTGAACCGTATATCGAGAAGATTCCCTTCCCAGATAAGGTAAAGGATCATCCTATGATAACTAATGTAGTCACTAAAAGTGGAAAGAGAACTGTAAAACCTGATGAACAAATAAACATTGAACCTGTCGTAGCAATTGTGAAAGACCTCGTCACTAAAAGCATAAAAGATGGGCACATAGTTTTCTATGAGGATGCTTCTAATATTGTTTCACATCCTAGTAGAACTAAAAAGGCTAGTATTCCTGTTCTTTCTGTTAGAATTGGTGATCATTGCTATTATGGTTTATGTGATATTGGTGCAAGTTCCAGTGCTATTCCTTATGAGCTTTACAGAGAAATTATGCATGAAATTAGTCCCTGCGAGTTGGAAGAAATTGATGTGGTTATTCACCTTGCTAATAGAGAGACCATCTCTCCAATTGGTATTGTACGAGACGTGGAAGTCCTTTGTGGTAAGATCAAGTATCCTGCTGATTTTCTAGTACTTGGTTCAGCTGCTAGTAAAACTTATCCTATCATTTTTGGTAGACCTTTCTTGAGTACTTGTGGAGCTATTATTGATTGCAAGAGGGAGAAAATCTTGACTAAGTTTGATGGGGAATCTTATGAGTTTAATTTTTCGAAATTTACTAAAGAACCTTGCGAAGAGGAAACCCATAATGAGGATTTTAGAGTTGAACAACTTGCTTCTATCTCTCTTACTCCTAACAATGCTTTGCAGCAATTTATGGAAGATCACGAAAGTGAGATCTTCATGGAAGAAAGGAATGAGATTGACGAGATCCTCCGTCATCAACCCAGGTTGCTTAAGCATGACTTGCCTGTAGAAGACTTGGGTACCACTTTGGCACCTAAAAAGGACCCGATCTTCGATCTAAAACCTCTCCCCGATGATCTTAAATATGCTTATATTGATGATAAAAAGATATATCATGTTATTATTAGCTCTAAACTTTCAGGAAAAGAAGAAGAAAGGCTGTTGGAGGTTTTGAAGAAACACCAAGGAGCTATCGGCTATACTCTGGATGATTTAAAAGGGATTTCACCCACTATATGTCAGCATTCTATCAATATAGAACTAGATGTGAAGCCACTGGTGGAACACCAACGACGTTTAAATCCTAAGATGAAGGAAGTGGTAAGGAATGAGGTATTGAAGCTCCTTGATGCTGGTATTATTTACCCTATTGCTGATAGTGAATGGGTTAGTCCTATTCATTGTGTTCCTAAAAAGGGAGGTATTACTGTTGTCCCTAATGATAATGATGAGCTTATTCCTCAAAGAATAGTAGTAGGCTATAGGATGTGCATTGATTTTAGAAAGGTCAATAAAGTCACTAAGAAAGATCATTACCCACTTCTTTTTATTGATCAAATGTTGGAAAGGTTGTCTAAAAAGACCCATTTTTGTTTTCTTGATGGTTATTCTGGTTTCTCTCAAATTGCTGTTAAACAACAAGATCAAGAAAAAACTACTTTTACTTGCCCTTATGGAACTTATGCTTATAGACGTATGCCTCTTGGTTTATGTAATGCTCCCGCTACTTTCCAAAGGTGCATGTCTGCTATCTTTCATGGTTTTTGTGAGGAAATTATAGAAGTGTTCATGGATGACTTTTCTGTCTATGGAATTTCTTTTGATAATTGTCTGCACAACCTTGATAAAGTTTTGCAGAGATGTGAAGAAACTAATCTTGTTCTTAATTGGGAGAAATGCCACTTCATGGTTAATGAAGGGATTGTTCTTGGGCATAAAGTTTCTGAAAAAGGCATAGAAGTTGATAGAGCTAAGGTTGAGGCAATTGAGAAGATGCCATGTCCAAGAGACATCAAAGGTATTCGTAGTATCCTTGGTCATGCTGGTTTCTATAGGAGGTTTATTAAAGACTTCTCTAGGATATCAAAACCTCTCACTAATCTTCTTCAAAAAGATGTACCTTTTGTTTTTGATGATGATTGTAGGGAAGCTTTTGAAACTCTTAAGAAGGCTTTAACTACAGCTCCTATTGTTCAACCACCTGATTGGAGTTTACCCTTTGAAATAATGTGTGATGCTAGTGATTTTGCTGTAGGGGCTGTCCTTGGGCAACGTATTGATAAAAAGTTAAACGTTATCCATTATGCTAGTAAGACTTTAGACGCTGCTCAAAGGAATTATGCCACTACTGAAAAGGAATTTCTATCTGTTGTTTTTGCCTGTGATAAGTTTAGGCCCTATATTGTGGACTCAAAAGTAACTATTCATACTGATCATGCTGCTATTAAATATCTTATGACGAAGAAGGACGCTAAGCCTAGGCTTATTAGATGGGTACTGCTTTTACAAGACTTTGATCTACATATAGTAGATAGAAAGGGTGCTGGAAATCCTGTAGGTGATACTTTATCTCGTTTGGAAAACATCTCTTTTGACCCTATGCCTATTAATGATAGTTTCCCGAATGAACAGTTAGCTGCAGTGGGAGTGAGCTCGCGAGGAAGCCCTTGGTATGCTGATTATGCTAACTTTATTGTCTCCAAGTATTTGCCTCCAACTTTAAAGCTCAGCAAAGAAGGAAGTTCTTCTATGATCTGAGACATTATTTTTGGGATGACCCACACTTATATAAAGAAGGAGTTGATGGTATTATGCGAAGATGTGTTCCAGAATATGAACAAAAAGAGATATTGCGCAAATGCCATGGTAGTGCCTATGGAGGACATCATGCATGAGATAGAACTACACAAAAGGTATTACAATCAGGTTTCTATTGGCCTGCCCTTTTTAAAGATGCAAGAAAATTTGTTTTATCTTGTGATGAATGTCAACGTGTTGGTAATATTTCTAGACACAATGAAATGCCTATGAACTACTCTCTAGTTATTGAACCTTTTGATTGTTGGGGATTTGACTTTATGGGTCCTTTCCCTCCTTCGAAAGGCTATACTCATATTCTTGTTGCCATAGATTATGTTACTAGGTGGGTAGAAGCCATTCCTACAAAAAGTGCTGACGGGGAAACCTCTCTAAAAATGCTTAAACATGTTATGTTTCCTAGGTTTGGAGTGCCTAGGTATCTCATGACTGATGGGGGTTCTCATTTCATTCATGGCGGTTTTAGAAAGACCCTTGCTAAATATGATGTTAATCATAGAATTGCTTCAGCTTATCACCCCCAAACTAGCGGGCAAGTAGAGTTATCGAATAGAGAAATTAAATCTATCTTGCAAAAGACTGTTTTTAGGTCTAGAAAAAACTGGGCTAAGAAGTTGAATGATGCTTTATGGGCTTATAGAACTGCTTATAAAAATCCTATGGGAATGTCTCCTTATAAAATGGTTTATGGGAAAGCTTGCCACTTACCCTTAGAATTAGAACACAAAGCTTACTAGGCAGTGAAAGAATTAAATAGAGATTGTAAGCTCGCTGGTGAAAAAAGATTATTTGACTTAAGTTCTTTAGATGAATGGAGGAGTGAAGCCTATGAGAATGCTAGGATCTTTAAGGAAAAAGTTAAAAGATGGCATGACAAGCGAATACTTAAGAGAGAATTTCATGTTGGTGAGAAAGTTCTATTGTATAGGTCTCGTCTCAGATTTTTTGCAGGTAAGCTACTGTCAAAATGGGAAGGACCTTTCATCATTGAAGAAGTATACCGTTCAGGAGCAATAAAATTTTCTTCTCTAAAAGATAACACTACACAAGTAGTGAATGGACAGCGACTCAAACACTATATGGCTGGAGATTCTTACAATGAAGATGTTGATGCCTTTCAAGTTATAACTCTGGAGAAATTCATTCAGGACCAAATTCAGAGACCTGCAGAGTCTGTTTTCATCTAGGTAACAGTTCTGGTAAGAAAAGTTTCGCGAAAATACAATACAACTATATTTTTGCAGTTTTCAGTCAATAAGGGAAGCTACGAAGTGAAAACGGGACGGAAATAGAGCCAGGGTGGCCCACACCACCCCATGGCGCGGGCCACCCCTGGCCGCGCCACCAGGTGGTGAGGCCACCTAGGACCCCACCTCCGACTCGTTTTGTCCGAGTACCTTCCTTTTGATATGAAACTTCATAATATATAACCCCCCGGATCTCCCGAGGTTCGTATATCGTGTTTTCGCCGTGTTTTTGTTCCAATCTGTTTCTGCCAGGTAGAATCCCAGATTTGGAGCCACAATGTCTTCCTCTGGATCATCCAAGGGAGATTACTTAGAAGATATCATCAACCCATACATGAGAGAATTGAAGATTCATCCCAAGGAGTTGTTGCTCGAAGGTGGAGAGGTCCGGATTAAAGAGGTTCAAGGCCCTAAAGGTGAAGGAAGTCTGGAGGACAGGATGGAAGCGCTGGAGCATGAAGTCTTTAGGTATAGGAAGATGGCGGAGCACGAAGTGGATATCATCCATAAGATTTGCTCCGAACTCATCACCGAGCACCAAAAGGAGACCGCTGAACTCAAAAACGAAGTCCTTTCACTCCGCCAAACAATCAACGAACTGCAAGCACAGTTCTATGACGTTCAAAATCAAAACTGTGAGTATGAGGCAAGATTTAAAAGCATAAGTGCTGCTGCGAGTTTCGGGATGTTGGAAACCACGATGTCCTTTGTTGATGGGAAGCCTTTACCCTGGAAGATGGACGAATATGAGAAGATACCACCACCACCGAAGGAGTAATTCGTCATCAGGTTTGGCACCCCCTTGGTTTGTTCCAAGCTTGGGGGAGTGCCGCGGTATCATATCACTATCTTCTATCTTTTTACTTTATTAGTAGAGTCATATCATGAATAGAAGAGTTATTATGTAGTATGGTTTGCATTATGGAAGTGTCCCCTCTCTCGTTAGATTTGTATCCCTTGTTGTGAGTTTCCGTTATGGAATATTAATGAGAAGTTCTATCATTCACTCTTTTGCATAGCTTATGTTAGTTTTCAATTCGTGGTTATATGATTGATCTTGTTGTTAGTATTGGTAGCACTCTGGGATCATTGAGTTAATTTAGTTGGTTTTGGCAAACCTGGCTCGGTCAGTAGCAACACCTTTTTGAGTGTTGAAAAGAAAAAGATAGAAGTACTCGAGAGAAAAATAATTTCATCATCTTTCTTTCTTGATTTGCTCATAAGTCTAGTATTCTCTAGTTAAGATCTTTTGTGCTTCCAAGGAAGATTGCATGTTTGTATTTATCATTTGTATGTTTGGTTGTTTGCTTCAACTCTTGTACTTGCTACCCAGCCTTTCTAACCAAAAACCTGTACTGAGACGGTATTCTTCTCGTGCATCCACCTCCTTTAAACCAAAACCCATGCCATTTGTGTCCACCATACCTACCTAGTAGCATTATTTCTATTCCAAGTAAATTCTTGTTTTGTCTACCTCCCAAATTAAACTTGTTATGTGAAAATTAGTGATTAAAGCTCTCACGAACTTGATGGCACACTTTACTTTCTTGCACTTAATAAACCTGAACCATTGTGAACTCTCCATGAAAGTTATATGCTTGCAAATTATAGGCTGGGGATTAGCAGAACCGTGCTGTCACGGGGAACGCTTTCAACACTTGTAAATATATATACCCAGTTGATACCTTGATCTTTTGTTTGCGGATGTCGTCGGTGTGAAATAAAAGGGGAGCTTGTAAGTCCATGGAGTTATGTATGTGTGTTAGAGAAACGCCTGGGCCGCTGGTCTAATCCATGCTGACATGGTGGAAACCTGCAGCGTAACCATAATGATATCTATGAAGCATTCTTCTTATAAAAAAGAGAGATATAGCTATTGAGAAAAAGAAAAGAAAAGAAAAAGAGATACTATGAAAAGAGGAAAGAGAGAAAAAAGCACCATTTTCCCATGGTAAATAAAAAGATTGCTGAGATACTCATTGTCTGCTTGCCTTGTCATTTTGATATGGGGATTCTTCCGTATCATCGGGCAAGGGGTACCCCGTTGGCGGTTCTCAATGATACGCACATACTTACGATGACAAGAACTTACCGGTAACTAAAGTTGAGTAGCATGAGGAGCGGCCCTCGTACTCAAGGGACTTGGGATTTTCTATTTATAGTCTGTCAAGCATATAACTCAGATTGGACCTCACTTTCACCTTAATCACCTAAAGATGCCTATGATAGGGGCAATGAGAGCTGAAAGCTAGTAGTATCATAATTTTTGGGAGCTCTTTATGAGACTTGCAATCCCTGCTTCCCTCTTTGAAGGGCCTTTTCTTTTACTTTGTAGTTGAGTCGGTAAACCTACTACCTTCTATCTCAGCAAGTATTTTGAGTTGATGTGTTTCATTCATTCATATGATGATTTATTCAATAATGTTTCTTTTGTTCCTTGTTTTGCATATTGCTCTTATCTTGATGTTTACTACTTTGAAAGCTTTCATTGAAAACCAGCTATTTGTGAACTCCAGCAATTTATCAACTATTCTTCGACCAAGAGCTAAGTTTGCCATTACCAATTATGATTCACTTTATGTATCTTTATTGTGTTTCCTTTACTTATTACAAGTTGAATTATATAATAGTGAGTTGTCTTCTATTATGATCTATGTATTTGATGAATGTGATGCTTTTGTCCATATTATTTTATCGACTCTTCACTCCATAAACCTAAGGCCATGTTTATTGAGCTCAGTTTCGCTTGGAGACAAGCAAAGTCTAAGCTTGGGGGGAGTTGATACATCCATTTTGCATCACTATTCTATGTCTTAATTCACTATTATTCATTGATATATTTCGTATTGAGAGGTGATACTTATGTTATTTCATCAGTTTTTGCATGGTTGATGACTTTTGGAGCATGGACCGCTGCAGTCAGGATTCTGATGGAAAAGGTGCTGTTTGGAGGAAATATTCACGAAGATCAGAAAATCCGGGAAAATATACGGAAAATTCTATTTTTCCAGAAGACTCAGGATGCCAGAAGATGGAGTGGAGGTGGGCTACAGGGGGCCCACACCACCCCATGACGCGGGCAGGCCTAGGCCGCGCCTGGGAGTGGTGTGGCCGCCCTGGCCCACTCCAGCCTCCCCCCTCTGGCGTATATCATCCCCACGAAACCCTAAGACTCGGGGAGCGACCACAGAAAGATTCCACCGCCTCTACGGGGCAGAAAACACCGAGAGAGAAAGATCTCTCCAACAGACAGATTTCTGCCGGGGGAATTCCTTCCCGGAGAGGGAAGATCCTCGGCATCAACACCACCATCAAGCGGGACTTCATCGGGATCATCATCACCACCATCACCACCATCAGCACCCTCATCACCATCTCCATATTGCTGTAACAATTGCGTTGAATCTTGCATTAGTTCATAGGGGAAACTTTCCCGGTGTTGATTACCCTTTATAGTTGATGCTATTGAGTGAACCATTGAATTATTGTTTATGTTCAGATTGTTATACATCATTATTCCATCTCTGATCATGATCCATATGATGTCTTATGAGTAGTTCGTTTTGTGCTTGAGGACATGGGAGAAGTCTTGTTGTTAGTAGTGGAGTTGCGTTGAGAAAGATTCAATAGATTGTTATTTAAGTTGTGGTGTACTTCTTCTAATGGTGTCATGTGAACGTCGACTACATGACACTTCACCTATATGGGCCTAGGGGAATGCATTGTGTATTTGGCTACTAATCGTAGGGGTTGCCGGAGTGACAGAAACCTGAACCCCCGTTAGGAAACCATTGCACAAGGGACGTAAGGGTCTTAGAGTTTAAAGCTGTGGTTAGGTTTCTACCTTAATTACTTTCTTGTACTTACGGATTTTTGCAAGGGGTATAATCACAAGTATGTATTAGTCTTCGATGGGGCGGTACATTAGCACAGGTTCACCCACACAACACTTAGCAAGCTAAAGAAGATTAATCGACTATATGAAGCGAAAGCACTTGACAGTCTTTCCATTTGTCCTCGAGAACGTTTGGTCATCTTAAGTAATACAACCGGCTTGTCCTTTGCTGCATAAAGGATTGGGCCACTTGCTGCATTTATTTCTATTGTCTTTTATTTACTCGTACTTTGTTTACTTGCTTTATCGAAAACCCCTAAAAATCCGTTTGCTAAGTATTTGCAGAGAATTCCTGATCCATACCACTAGCCAGCACCTTCTGCTCCTTACACCCCCTATACTTGTGGGTCATCATCAATCTCATGCCATAGAATGACATCAAAAGGGTTCTAAATAGGTCAAGTTTTATACTCTTTATGCTACCTTCAAAACAAGTAAAGAACTTTGTGTAAACTAAGGGATGTAAAACTTGTAAATAAGACTTGGGGTAACTAATAGTCAAAGAGTGTGATCAAAGCATGCCTAAGGCATCTTTGCTAACCCATCTAGTTTGATCCTAGCTAGCTATGCACTAAACTTGCAAGTGTTAACTTGCATTTTTAGTGGTGCCTTGCCTTGGTTGGTGCAGTGGTTGAAGTTTTCTTCTTCTTCTTGGTAGAACTCCTCCTCCTCGAAAGCTTGGTCGGTACTATCGTCTATAGATACATAGGGAGTACACAATCACCAAACAATACTTAACTAGGCTAAGGCCGACTTCTTTTTAGCTTCTTAGACAGATTCTGGGCCTAGAATCACAAAAGCCCAAAAGAAGGGTCTAGATTTTGGATAGCTTTTTTCACCGGGAATCTGCTTTCCTTCCTGTATCGAGAATCAGGTCAGACCGAGCTTCTCCAGTGATTCCCGCGATTCCCACTAGTGAAACATTTCGCTGCCCATCTGTAGACATTTGGTTGCACCATATTTACAAACAAATGCCATTGGAGAGATTAGGAGAAAAGAAAAGAAAAAAGGCCTCACTCGCGTTCGTTCCTCCCGCACGCGTGGAAGAGATTAGGTTCTCTCTGCCCGTCGCCGCCGCCAGCTCCCGCCGCTGTAGCCAGCGCCCGCCGCCGCTCCCACCCGCCGCCGCTCCAGCTGGTCCCCTCCCGCCCGCCCATCGCTCCTCGTTCGACCCCGTCGTCCATCAGCTCGCCCGCCAGCCGCCGCCCTTCAGCTCGCCCACAGCCGCCGCCCATCTGCTCGCCCGTCACCGCCGTCCCATCAGCTAGCGTCGCCGCCCGCAGCCGCCGCCGTCCCATCAGCTAGCAACGCCGCCCGCCAGCCGCCGCCCATCAGCTAGCAACGCCGCACGCCAGCCATGGCCTCATCCCAGCCGCTGCCCCAGGTAAGAACTCCCTCTGTTTTATTACCCTCTTTTGTTTTTATTTCAGGTATTAGTAATAAGAAAATATTTTTAGTCTAGTTTAGTTGCAGCTAAACTGATTAGGCATGAGCAATTGATTTTTAGTCTAGTTTATTTACTTACAGATTCGTGTTGTGACTAGCGATATCTAAAAATGACCATGTGTGACTGTCTGTTCTTACATTATCGGCCCTTATGTGCCTGTCTGTTCTTTGAAAGCTGTTGTTCTTGCAGTAGCTAACAGTGTAAAATCTTTCATTGCTATTGTTATGGTATGTAGGTAGAAAGAGAAGGTGAAAATTGTGAAAGCAAACTGGGATGCGGTAGCTCATCGTGCATTTCTTGACGTGTGCATCGAAGAAGTAAATAAACATAATCGTCCGGTTATTGTTTTGAATGCCAATGGTAAAGCCAATATGACAACTAACTTCAACAAGCGCACGAAGAAAAACTATGTTTGGAGTCAATTGAAAAATAGGTGGGACACACTGAAAAAGGATTACACTGTTTGGAAGGGATTGCTTCAACATGCATCTGGTCTAGGAAGAGATCCTGTCACTCATACCATTGATGCCGATGACGGTTGGTGGGAACTTGAGATACAGGTAATGATATTGGTGTGCACTTTTATATGTTTGGCTTATTTGTTTTTTCTTATATGTTGTATTGATGTTTCTTTATGAATGCAGATGTGTCCAGAGGCAGCCAAGTTTCGCATAGCCCCACTACAAGATGAGGAGGACTTGAAGACAATATTTGACAAGAATGTTGTGACAAATGCGACTACTAGGGTGCCTCCATCATCTCACGACCGAGCTGCTATGGCTGCTGCTTCTCAGACCAATGTTGTCAATGTTGAGGATCTTGAAGGTTCAGGTTGTGAAGGTGACGAGGACACTAATATTACACCTTTGCGTGCACAAGGTAAAAAGAACAAGCGAAGCTGTCCTTACTCACCTAGCCCCACACCAACACCAAAGGCGAGCACTGGGAGTTCCTCGAGGTTTGACCGTGTGATGGATCTCATTGAAAAGAAGGAGGATAAGAAGGAGAAGATGATGTTGATGGAGGAAGAGAAGAGTAGGAACTCTGTGACATCTCCTGAAAGAAAGGAGGACAAGAAGGATTCTACTCGGCAGGAGATTAGGCGGATGGTTGCATTAATCGTTCAAGATGGAGCTAAGCCCGGGATGTTGGAATATTTCTATGCCACACAGTTGTTCCTTCTACAGGAGTATCATGATGTATTCATTTGCTTGGAGGAGGATGCTACACCGGAGCAGAGGCTTGATTGGCTTAGGATGACATGGGAGCAGCATAACAAGAAGTTGGCTTAGGATGAGATGTGTCTATTTATGTTTCAATTGCTTTGAGCTTGTATCTTGGATGACCATATTTTATTTACTTTGAGCTTGTATCTCGGATGACCATATTTTATTTACTTTGAGCTTGTATCTCGGATGACCATATTTTATTAGTAACTTGTCTGTTTGAACCTACGTATGACCCAATTTTTTTGTGCTTGCCTTTTTTGTGTACTTACGTATGAATGATTTACATATTTTTCTGTACTTAGAGATGAATTGTTCAAATGATGATTCGGATGATAACGACTTGGACATGTACTACATGCTTGCGGCTGCTCTTGCAGAAGAGGGTGAAAAGGCACCTTATGCAGCTAAAAGACTGCCTTTGATGACAGGGATACAATGGGTTGAGGAAAGGATGAAGGATGCAAAGAAATTCTACAAGTGTTTTAGAATGAGGAGGTCAGTTTTCAAAATGTTGCATGAAACTCTTGTTGATAAATATGGACTAAAGTCGACTTCTCAAATGTCCAGTATAGAATCGCTAGCTCTCTTTCTGTGGATGTTGGGTTCACGTGAGTCCAATAGTCAGGCTGCAGATCGTTTCGAGCGTAGTGTTTCTACTGTCAGCAGGAAGTTTCCTGAGGTGTTAGACTGTGTAGACCGTATGGCGGGTGATTACATTAGACCCCATGATCCTACTTTCACCCAAGTTCATGAAAAAATTAGACAACCAAGCTTTTGGCCCCATTTCAAGAATGCTATTCGAGCAATTGATGGAACACATATTCCTGTCTTAGTTGCTGAGAAGGACAAGCAAAGATACACTAATAGAAAAGGCTATATAAGTCAGAACGTCCTTGCAATTTGTGATTTTGACCTCAGGTTCACATTTGCTGTTCCTGGATGGCCCGGGTCTGCTCATGATAATCGTGTATGGACTGATGCTCGGCCTAGGTTTGCCAACTATCCACACCCTCCTCACGGTATTTTTTTGCATACGTACTATGCACACATAATTTATTCTTGTAATATATATTTATGTTCTGATGTTTTTGCTACTCTTAGGAAAATACTATCTTGTCGACTCTGGATATCCCAATAGAACTGGTTATCTTGCCCCATTCAAAGAGCAACGCTACCATATTCCTAACTTCCAAGGTGTGCCTCCACAGAACATGCAGGAGAAATTTAATCATCTTCATTCATCTCTATGAAATGCCATTGAAAGAGCATTTGGCGTTCTTAAGATGAAGTGGCGTATTCTTCTTTCTATACCATTTTATCCGGACGAAGAGACTCAGTCGAAGATCATCACTGCATGCATGTGTTTGCGTAACTTCATCCATGATAGTAAACTATATGACGACCATTTCGACATAGTTGAGCGAGGCTCGTATATCCATGAGGATAGTGCATCTTATGTCAGGGGAAACGCCTCATCTTCTTCCGATGAAGTCATGCGTGCGACTAGACAGGCAATTGCTGAAAGTTTAGTTGCCTGAGAAGTATTATAATTGTAATTGTTGAATCACTAAGAAATACTTTTATTTTATTTTGGCATGTAATGAATTATACAACGTATGGTATCATCTCATTTGTCTGTATTCATAATCTTCTATATTCATTTTATCTCATTTGTACTAAAAACTAGCATACAAATGAAATTTATGGGAGTTACAGACATTTCATCACTCAACCCATCAAACAAGCCAAATGCCTAGAAGCTAAAAATAATAGAGAACATCAGATTCTGTCAGCTTCTCCCCACCACAGCTTCTCCCTACAATCTCCCAAAATCCAGGTTCTCTGAAATCATAAGATGAAAATAATTCGGCCTAAATAGCATTCTAAGACACACATTTGATGATCTATTATCATCACAAGCATCACAAGTTTAATTTAATAGTTTCATCCTTTTTTATTTTAGAAAAGTAATTTCTACTCATTAAAAAATTAACTATAATTTAATATTCACCACCTAAAATATGGCATCATGTGGACACATGTCCTCACCACATATTCTAACATGTGGGAATGAGATTTAAAGGTTGGATCAATATTACTTTGGTTTAAGTTTATTATTTAATGATTTAAAGTGACTAGAAATGCCTATATAGCATTATTTTGGTACTAGTCCAAAGTCACTTCATGTAAACCTTAATATTATTACATATTTAGATAGATATGATGAAATGTGATTTTTTAGAGTTGGAATCAACTCAAAACCTATCTTAGTTGATTTTATAAAAATGTTACAAGTTGCAAATGCTTCTGTGTTATTATTTTTACTAGGAGAGATCTATGACTCTAAATGAATTAAATTCAATGGGCTTGGATAGATCATTTCAATACCTTTCATACAAAATTAGTTTCATGCAATTTGGATTTGTAAAACTCTCTGAATTGAATTTTAAATTAGTGGACAGAAACTAAGTTTAACTTAAAAGGAAAATCCAAATTTGAACGGTTGGGCTAGCGCGGGAAAGAACTTGGGCCGGCTCAGTGGTGCTCCGTGGCGCGGGGCTCAGCTGACAGGGGGTCCCGCTTGTCAGTGGTTCTTAACACGCGAAGCGGTACGCGCGTTGTGGTCCATAGGATTAGAAGGGGATCTACGGCTGAGGGTCGTCGTCGACGACGAACAGGTCGCCGGCGAGAGTTTGCCCTAGCGGCTCGGTGGGGATCTGCCGGGGACGTACCATGGCTCCAACAGGGTCGGTGAGGCGGGCAAATGAACTGGAAGACGACGGCGAGGGGAGGTGCGGTTGCGGCGGAGCTTGGGGTGCCCTAAATCGCATGCGCCCTTCTCCTCCAGAGGCGGCAACTCCGTCTCCAATTCCGGCGAGGTAGAGCTCGATTGGCTCCAGCGAGAGAGGTGAAAGGATCAGTGAGAGGTGGGGAGTGAGTGGGTGTGGAGAAAAGAGGCTGGGGAGGCTGGCTTACATAGGCCCGATGGTGAGACCGAACGGTGTGGGCAGGCGACTCCGGCGACACGGCTACGGGCGGCTAGCGGCTTGGCTGCGGGTGGCGGTCGACAAGCGGTCTCCTGGCGGTGCTCTAGGAAGTGAATGTTGGCGTAGGGGCAGTGGTATGCGGTCGGGGCGAGCTGGCGCTCTAAGCTGTAGAGGCGGCGGTGTCCACGGCGAGCGGTGGCTGGGGAGCGTTGGGCGGCCAGCGGGGGTGTCTGGGGTGTTCCCCAGGTCATGGTGGAGCGGTGGGCGCGGGCTACGGCCAAGGGGCGGTTTGTGCACGCGGGGATAGAGCGTGCTCTGCGGGCGGCGTCGGCATGGTCGACCAGCTCCGGGCGCGACGGTTCTTGGCCTTTCCTGTCTCTCACTCTAGGCTAGGGCTGGTTGGACGGTGGAGGTGGACCACTGGCGACGTGCTAGACAAGGTGAGAGAGAGGGAAGTGGTCTGCTGCTGCGAGTGCACGGTCGGCCGGCGAGGGGTGGCTCGGCATGGCATTGCAGTGCAGCTAGGAGGTAGGGGATGTGCTGGTGTGGGTCTGGCTAGGCTTGAGGGAGACAAAGATGATCAAAGCACTTCAATTTGCTAGACAAGATCAACCCAAAACAGTAATAGTTAGGCCACTTTGATCTTGTCCACAAGGTGTTTGATAGAATGGCCGAAAGAGAAATACTTTTGAATTTTGGTTTCAAAATTTTTGGGTGTTCTCCACTAGTGCAAGGTAGTCTCTGGTTGCAAGGGTTTTGAAAGTGGAGCTCAAATAGATGGTTTTTGAAATAGGGGTGATCTATGCATATGCATTGGATTCAATTTTCACATGCCATTTAAAATAAGGAAAAGAATGTTTTTAGCAGATTAAAAGGTGGGCCTTGGTACCTCATTATGTGTACTAGCAAGGGGTATAAAGATCATGAATTATTTTTGTTAAGAAATGAGTGCTAGGAACACTGAAAGTAGTGTAGTGGATTAAAATGGCCAAAATGACCATTCCTCCTTTTTAATTGTTTTTGATTTGATTTTCTTTAGGAAAAGTTCGGGAAATATGTAGATGATGTTTAAATCACCTAAGAAACATTTTACAAGCAAAGGATTACACAAACATGGCAATTCAAATCAATCCCTAAATTAAATGCACAAACACATGAATGCTTTCATTTTAAATTTGGAAAAGTTTTAGTTAACCCTATTTTTGATGATTTGGATCTTGATAAGCTTGGATTGAAGTTTTGGGATGTTACAGGGGCCAATCCATCACGCACCCAAACTATTACCCCGCACATGCAGTAGAAAGTTGGCAACCCATTCTCAGAATTTAGACTGAGGATCTCGGCAAGCGACGTTCAGAAACAAAGGAGCGATGCAGGGTCTTTATTAGATCTGACGTAGATGATGTGGTCGTATTGGAAACACCGGAAGGCACAAGAAGGAACAAAGAGAAGTCCAACAGATGAAGGATTCCTCAGATAGCATGAAGACCAGATGTAGAAGCACCGTTACCAAAGGAGGAAGTGAAACCCTGAAGGTACGACGGAAACCCAACCACGAGAATTCCTGGACTTGAAGAAAAGATAAGAGATCAGATTCAAAACACGCAGAGGTAAGAGGAGAATAGCATCGAGGTAAGGAGTAAAAACAGACCTACTCAGATCTATCCAACCAATTTTGCAAAATAATTTTGACACTCTACATCGTCCGTTAGCTAGGTTATCCTACAGGCTGGACCAGTGGGGTATCGCAACTGCTGAGCTCTGATACCACTTTGTAACACCCTCGAATCAGCCCTATGCAGATTTTAGCGCTTCCAGCCGAACCCGCATAGAAACGATTCAAGGACGCCCACCAGGCACTTGCGTGCGGGTGAAGAACGAAGTAATACCATTACACATTAGTCCACGATGGAACCCACAGAACATATATATACAACAACGACTCCATGAGTCAAGAATACAGATATACTATACAAAGATCCAAATCACCTTGAAAACGATAGAGCGTCTGACTACGGACAAGATGCAAATGGGGCTAAGAGCCCTGAAGAATAACCAATGGCGTCCATAACCCTGCCCAGGCCAAGCCGGAAGGTTAACCCTGTTATCGACGTCGATCTCAAAACTGCTAAAACAAAAGGGGTGCCGACAAAGGGCAAGGAAAAAAGAGGAGCGTCAGTACTGAGGCCAGTACACGGCGACGCTAGAATTTGGCGACTCTCGGCTACATAGGTATGGTGGACTGAAGCGACAACACAGCATGCACTAAAAAACCTATAGAGACTCGATTAACTGTCGGCTATTAGAGAGAGATAAGAAAGACCTATTCGGAATCAACCTTATACTCACACCAATCATACCCATCCTGGTATTCCCCCTCGAGACCAAACGAGGAAGTCAAACCGAGGAACTCACACAGTTGGCAGTTTTATTCATTCCATTATAGTTGTAGCACTTACTAGTTAGATATAGATAGCATGAGTCATCCTGATAGCATAAGTAGTGGGCAATTTTACTTAACCATTCAGTTGTAGTTGCAGTACTTACTAGTCAGATATAATTAGCATGTGACATCCCAAACCCAACAGTTGTTGGCACTTTTATTTCCTTCCATTGGAGTTGCGATACTTACTAGGCAGGTATAATATGACACTATACACCCCAATTCCACCAGTTGTTGGCACTTTTATTATCCATTCCATTATAGTGAAGCTGATTACTAGTCACATATTAAGTCAAATTTATAGCACTACTTTAGTTATGATTGTCTATGATCGAGATACTGTTCTCCAAGTCGTCCATAACTGCGGGCACGACTTTCAGAAAGATTTACCCTGCAGGGGTGCACAAATAGCAACACACACACACGATCAACCTCGGAAAAACCAAATCAAAACCAAATGAGGCTTTCACGACAAAACAATCACAGGATTCATAAAATATTTCAGGAGGCCACCCCATTGAGCTACCCGCAACGAAGTTGGCCGGCAGCGAGACGGACCCAAGGTTTGCGCCAATGGCTGTAAACGACCGGGAACACAAAAATGTGACTGGGCTTGTCGATACCGCGAAAACACTCTGCAATTCCTAAACAGTACAGGTGCTCCACGCACAATCGTAAATAAAGCAGTAAAGAATGGCATAAGTACAGGATAGTAATAAAGCCCCAAACTAGTTTGTGGCCCCAATAAATAAGAAATGAATCAAGCTCTGGCTAAGGGGATTCATGGTCCCATATGCGGATAGTGCGATAGTCAAGGAACAGGTATCAAGTACTCGGGGCCTACAAGACACAAGTGAGCGGTTAAAAACCAAATATTTTCTATTGCCCACCGATGCCTCTGCATTAGTTATATCTATTCCCAACAATTAATCAAGTTGTATTTAAAGTCATGATCATCTCCACCATTAATCATCTCCATCATTTATCATGTGCCAACTTGCCGTCAACGATGGAACGACAATGACGCGAAGCAGCACCTGAGCAAGCAACTACGACTCGCAAGGCTGACTATCTATCAAACAACAGGCAATAGGATGTGTCCAAGGCAATATAAAGGCTGCACGGAATATATCTGGTACGGAACACTAAAGCATCACGACACGGATAATAGTAGATCAACAGGAAGGAAGTAAAGACTATAAATGCAAAATAGGTAGAAAGGGGGAGAATGCTCGCCTGGGAAAACATAGCCGAAGGTTCATATCTGAAGAACTTGTCGATACTCGCATCCACTCAACAGCCTAGTCCGCGAAGAACCAAAGCAATTGGTCCGAAGATCTTGGGGGTTTCGGTGTTCGGTCTTGGCGGGATCGGTCTTCGCACTCCAAGATCGGTCTTCGGACTCCGGGATCGGGGTCTCGGCCATCGGATCCGTGAAGGAGATCATGGTGGTCTGATGGTTCGAAGAGTAGATTTTGGGGTCTTCTTCGAGTCCTTCGGGTACTTCCTTGCTTAGCGATCTTTGAGGGGCTCCGTAATTGATTCGGCTTATCGTCGTGTTCATGCCTCCTCGAGATATCATGGTCTTGTCGACCGGCGATCTTAGCAACGGCACAAAGATCTTGTCTAAGCCATAATAGTTGCACACACGGCTGAACAAAAGTGCACATAGCCGTGGCTATCGGGTGGTTGTTGTGTTGGCACCACACCAGTACCACTGGTACCAAAGCTCACAGGCTCCAGAGGCGGTGGCAAGGGCAGCAACAGGCGCATGGCACCAGGGCACGCGAGCAAGCGATGAGGCAGGGAAACCGTAGCAGGGGTCCGCTCGCAAGCTCGAGGACGGGAGGCTGGGCGAGGAAGAGCAGGCCAAGTCGGTGGATAGAGGCGGCGCGACGTGGGCGGATCCTCACGGGGCTGAGGGCTTGGTCGACGGTGGCTTGCCGGCGGAGCAGAGGAGGGCCAAGCCTCGAGGTCGGCTCTATAAGTGATGACGGGAGGCTCGGGGTGCTTGCGATGCAGAGCTTGGAGGTGGTGCTGGCGGTGAGGACGGTGGCCGGAGGTTGAGGTCACGGCGCACGAGCTTCTGGGCGCTGGGAAGACGACGAGGCCGGTCGGAGGCGGCGGAGCTTGACGAGGGAGGTGGTGCAGACAGCGGGGATCAAGGACGCGAGATGGACAGTGGCGGTTGCTTGCAGGGAAGGGGATCCGGCGGCGGGTTCGAGCCGACAAGGTCGCCGGTTGGCTGGGCACGGAGCGGCTTGGCGGCGGAAGCCTCTTTAGGGAGAGGAGAGTGCGCGGTGGCACTTCTCGCGGAGCAGAGGCGGGGCAGCGGGCAGGTCCGAGCGTCCGGTGAGGCGACGGCTGCGAGGCAAGCCAGGCGGCGGTGTGCAGCGAGGCGAGGGGATCGCGAGGTGGAGGTCGCGTCACGCGGGGCGTCGTGGTGGGGGTGGGGTCTACGCGGAAACAGGGGAGCAGGGTGGGCGTGCAGCGCTGCGGGGATTTGGTTGCAGGATCACGCGCGCGCGGGGAGCGTGTCGCGGTGTACCGCTGGGCGGTCGGGGTGTGTGTACATGACATGGCCTGGGCGTGTCGGTGCGTGTTGCGCGTGCGGGTGCGGGTCTATGCAGCGGCGGCTGGGTGGGATAGGACTAGGGTTTGGTTAGGTGGGTTTAGACTATGGTTTCTTTTGGGCCGGATAGTAGGTGGCCTGGCCCGAAAGGTTAGGCTGCCTCCCCGGAAACTTTTATAAACTTGTTTTCTTTCATTATTATTATTTATTTATGTTAAAACAAAACATTTTGCGATTAGTTTTTGATAAACAAAATATTCCGAATAAGCCCGGGTTTTGATTTGAAATAAAAGACGGGGGTATTTAGAAAACAAACATAGGCTTTTAGAAAATAATTTAGGCAAACCATGCATGATGACATGACGATGCTCAAATGCAATGTGGCATGATGATGCACAAAACAGAAACACCAAGCGATTTTCTAGTAGTGGTTTCCCCGGGTGCTACATCGACCCTCCTGAGTTTTTAGGTCAGAAGGCAACTTATAGGCGAAGAGGGAGACTGAGGGGGTGTCTGGGGCGGCCAGACCACCCCCTGGTGCGGTCATAGCACCCCCTAGCGTGGCCAGGCCTAGCCCGCGCGGCTAGGTGGGGTGGCCTGGATGGGTTCGTAGCATGGAAAACAAAAATTTTCTACCGCAAGAACGAACAAAACCCAGATCTAATCTAGATAAAAGCCAAGATCTAATCTATTAGACATGAGCAACGAGATAGAAAGGAACTAACCCTTGTAGATCCGAAAGCGTTAACGAGATTAGATCTCGTGGTTGATGTAGTCGATCACTTGCCGATCTCAAGATCGAGTGGACGATCCTTCCGGCGTCGCGTTCCAGCAGCGCTCCCGCAGTCGGTCAAGTTGACGATCCTTTCGGCGCCGCGTTTCGGCAGGGCTTCCGCAGTCGGTCACACGTGCGGAGTCGAAGCAGACCTTCCTCTCCCTGTTCCAGCGAGCAGCGGAGGTAGTAGATCTTCTCCACGGAATCCCAGCAGCACGACGGCGTGGTGGTGGTGGTGGAGTAGAGAATTCTGCAGGGCTTCGCCTATGCCTGTGCAGAAGAAAGGTGGAGGAGAGAGGCGGCAGAGATTGGGAGTTATGGGAGCTGGGGAGGAGGGGGCGCCCCTTCCCCTCTATTTAAAGAGGGGAGGCGCCTAGGGAGGGGGAGTCCTTGTAGGACTCCGCTCCCTCTCTAGGCCGGCGGATTGGAGGTGGGGGGAGGAGTCCTCCTCCGCCACGAATCCGTATCTTGACCCACCAGGACTCCTTGATCCCTATCTTGATTTTCAAGCAAACTCCAAGATATCTTCTAGAACCTTCCGGAACATTCCAAAACCTTCTAGAATCCTCATACAAACACTCCGGAACATTTCCTAACTCATAAAATGATCTCCTATATATGAATCTTATTCTCCGGACAATTCCGGATCTCCTCGTGATGTCCCGGATCCAATCCGAGACTCCGAACAACATTCGGTCTCCAACGCATATTCCATATCTACTTAAAACAACTTCGAACCTTAAGTGTGTCACCCTACGGTTCGTGAATATGTAGACATGATAGAGACACATTTCCTATCAATAACCATCAGCGGGACCTGGAGATCCATAATGGCTCCCACATACTCAACGATGACTTCATGATCGATTGAACCATTTACATACTAAACCAATTCCCTTTGTCTCGTGATACTTTACTTATCCGAGGTTTGATCGTCGATATCTCCATACCTAGTTCTACCTCGTTACTGATAAGTACTCTTTACTCGTTCCGTGATATGTCATCCCTTGTGACCTAGTCACATGCTTGCAAGCTAACTAGATGACATTCCACCGAGAGGGCCCAGAGCATATCTATCCGTCATATGGATGGACAAATCCCAATCTTGGTCCATGCGCTTCAACACATACTTTCAGAATACCCAATGACACCATTATGACCTCCCAGTTACGAAGCAGTGTTTGATGTCATCAAAGTACCCATCCGGTGATGGTGATTAACACAACTTCATGGTCGAAGGATTAGGTTACTATGCATTTAAAAGCTTACAACAATACGAACTTAATGACTTGATCTTATGCTACGCTTACTATGGGTGTGTGTTCATTACATCATTCTCCTAATGATATAACCTTGTTATTAATCACATCCTTATGTCCATGATCAGGAAACCATGATCATCAATCAATCAACAAGCTAGTTTAACAAGAGGCTTACTAGGGACTCTTTTATGTTTACAAAACACACAAGTATTAGTGTTTCCTAATAATACAATTATAGCATGGGATGTAAACATTTATCATAAACATAAAGATATAATAATAACCACTTTATTATTGCCTCTTGGGCATATCTCCAACAGGCCTGGGCCCAGCCCCACTCCGTCTCGTATTCTGGTTCCGTGAGTCTTCTGGTGAAATAGGATTTTTGGCATATTTTCCGAGATTTTTCCTGATAGTTGATTTTCTGCACAAAAACTAGACACCAAGGTAATTCTGCTGAAAACAGCGTCAGTCCGTGTTAGTTGCATCCAAATCACACAAGTTTAGAGGAAAAACAATAGCAAAAGTGTTCGGCAAAGTAGATGCGTTTTGGACGTATCAACTCCCCCAAGCTTAGCGTATTGCTTGTCCTCAAGCAATTCAGTTGAAAACTGAGTGTGATAAAAGAAACTTTCACGAACACATGTGCTTCATATGATGTATATATTCTCAGAATGTGATCAACTACTTAGACAATTCATAATAAGGAGTATGCAACTAAGTTTATTTAATAGGCATTGCAAGCTATGAAGAGATTGCAACTCAAAAATAATAAGTAGCAAGAAACATAAACATAAGCAACATTACAATGCTCATAACAAGGTATGATAGAGTGGTATCTCGCTTGCCTTTTTATTTTGAATGCCAAGGCACCTCTGAAGTTCATGTGAAGACTAGAAGTAAAGATATCAAAGATACAAGCATCAAAGTCATAACACAAATAGTGAAGTTTTGAGACAAGAACGTTATACTAAGAATGAAAATTATGCTCTCAAGAAAGTGCTCATAGAATATGTGGATACTCAACAAAGAAATGAAAAGGTTTTGAATAGTTTGAAAGGCTTCCAAATGCTGAAAGTATGGTACTCATTAGCTTTGAGCTCTCATTGCCCCTATCATGAGCATCTTTAATATGGTTAAGGTGAAAGTGAGGTCCAATCTGAGTTATATGCTTGACAGACTATAAACTGGAAATCTCATGTCCCTTGAGTACGAGGGCCGCTCCTCATGCTACTCAACTTTAGTTACCGGTAAGTTCTTGTCATAGTAAATACATGCGTATCATAGAGAACCACCAACGGGGTACCCCTTGCCCGATGATACAGAAGAATCCCCATATCAAAATGACAAGGCAGCAGACAATGAGTATCTCAACAATATTCTTATTTACCATGGGAAATAGTGATTTTTTCTCTCTTTCCTCTTTTCTCATATCTCTTTTTTTCTTTTTTCTCAATAGCTATCTCTTTTTTTATAAGAAGAATGCTTCATAGATACTCATTATGGTTACGCTGCAGGTTTCCACCATGATTAGGCATGGATTAGACCGGAGGCCCAGGCATTTCTCTAACACACATACATAACTCCATGGACTTACAAGCTCCCCTTTTATTTCACACCGACGACATCCGCAAAAAAAATAGCATGATATCAACTGGGTATATATTTACATGTGTTGAAAGCGTTCCTCGTGACAGCACGGTTCTGCTAATCCCTAGCCTATAATTTGCAAGCATATAACTTTCATGCACGGTCACGATAGTTCAGGTTTATTAAGTACAGGAAATAAAGTGTGCCATCAAGTTTGTGAGAGCTTTACTAACTAACTTTCTCATAACAAGCAAACATTTTATTTGGAAGAAAACAAGGCATATTGAATATGCACGGAACATCAAATGATGCTAATAGGTAGGTATGGTGGACACTTTTGGCTATATTGGTTTTGGGGAATTGGAAACACGAGTAGAGCTCATACTTAGTGCAAGTGAAGGCTAGCAATAAACGAGAGAGCAATAACTGTCATAATCATGCTTGCAACAAAACAAGACTAATCATGGCATGAAAGTGATTCAAGACCCTGAAGGCAAAATAATTCATCGAGGCTTAACTGATTATTTTAGTCATATGCATGTGTGAGCATGTGCTAAGTCAATTCAAGTGAAACATTCAGAGGAGGATACCACGGTGTCATACCAAGTTATGAATAGAGTAATGCAAGCAATCATTCATATGACATGCTACAAACTATTAGCAAGCTGGAACTAATCATAGGAAAGCAAGAACTACTAAGCATCCCTGAATAACATACACCCTACATAAACAGACTAAGCATGCCCACAATGATGAGTATATGTACAAAAATGAAAAAAAATAGAGTTCGTTACTAGCCTCTTACCACACCTCAAGTTGTCATTAATCCTCATTATTGCCCTTCACTTGTGTGGCTTGAATAACAATATGAAACCAAATTCCACTGAGAAATGCTGAACCCTGAAACAAACTCACAAAACAAAAGAAGAACAACAAATATTTTTGGTGTTTTTGATTTTTAAAACAAGAAACAAAAAGGAAGAACAAGCAAAGCAAAATATTTTTGGGTTTTTCAAATAGTTCAAGCAAAGCAAAAAGGGAAAAGCAAACCAAGGAAAAAACAAGAAGCAAACAAAGAGAAACAACATAAATATTTCTGGTCTTTTTGTGTTTTTGAAAGCAAAAGCAAAGAAAGAATGAAAACTAAAAAGAGAACAAAACATGAATATACAAAGTACCGACGCAAAATGATATGGAGATGAGTGCGATATCGGTGTACCTACCACCGAGCTTAGGCTTTTGGCCTAAGTGGGTATCAATCCCAAGCTGGCCAGGATGGAGCGCCTCTGTAGTACGGTGAGGAGGTACCCTCGTCCTGGTGCGAGGTCGAGGACACCCCACCATAGTGGGCAGAGTAGTCGTAGGAGGGAACATCCTCCTGGTGCTGCCTGTGGAAACCTAGCAAGCGGAGCTGCTCGTCCACCTCCTCCTTGGAGCGTGACCACAGCCTCCTATGAACACTGAACAAAGTAGATTGTGGCAAAGGAATCTCCCTTTCATCCCCGTCAGTAAACAACATCCTATATACTAAACTGTCCATATCAGAATCAGTAGTGACAAAGTGATGTGTTTTCATGGCAGCAAGGTCAAGCCTTTGTGGTGCCAATATAGTATCATTGGGATCCACCGAAATCTCTAATGCATTGACCATACATGAAGCGATGATGCCCCCATAAATATCCCCCCTAGCAGCTAGGCGACGAGCAATAAGAGAGCCAAGATTGTACCGAGTATCATTGTTAAGCGCAGCAGCGAGGAAGGCTAAATGATAATTGGAGATATTACTCGTATTCTCCCTACCCAGAACGCTAGTAGCAAGATAATCGGAAAAGTATCTAAGAGAAGGGAGTTGGATATTTATTATCTTCCCGCATTGAGCTACACGGTCGTCGTCATTGGTCGCACCCCTATAGAGCTCCAGCAAATTAGCGGGTTGCCCTTGAATCTTCTTCACGGTCCCTATCATGCCCACACCAATAATACTGCAAAATCTTTCCAATGGCATGGTAAAGGGAAGATTATAAATTCTAAAATAAATAGTTGACTTGTAGGGGTGTTAGTAAAAATGAAACTCTCAACAAAAGTTTTGGTGAGCATAGCGTATTGCTCACTCTCATCTTGCATGTATGAGGTCAAACCAACCCTCTGAATCAGTAGCAAGAAATCATCAAGAATCCCTGCAGCTTGTAAGAAAGTAAAACAAGGAAAAGTAGATGGGTGAGCATCCTCATCATCTCCTTCTTTACCAATACGAGGTGCAATGAGATCTTCGTTGTATGAAGGCCTAAACTGAGAGGCTGATCTTGAGGGCCTTGACCTCCTAGATGTATCCCTCTCAAATATTTCTCCAAAGGTATGGTTGTTCATGTTTGATATTCTGAAATTTAAACATCTATTAAACAAGTGATTGCAAAGTGAATATATAATGAAAGGCACTACTCATAGGGACTTGTAGAGGCCTAAACATGCATCAAAACTATATCTCCAAGTATTGAACAAGATTACAAGCTCTCATAACATGTCACCTACAGCAGCAAAATACTCAAGATATAAACCACTAAACACAAATCTACTTGGACAAGCGGAAGAGTCACATACCGGAGAACAAATGCTCAAAATTTCAGCAGCAAAGATGGGCTGAGCAAGGAGATCGAAAAATCGAGGGCAAGAACAGCAAGAACGCGATTTTGAGTAATGAACTGGTATTTTCTCGGGAGAGAGCAGAGAGTGGGAAGTGAGAGAGTGAGTGGAGGGCCAGGGGTGGCCCACACCATGGCTAGGTGCGCCCCTGCGCTGGCCGCGCCACCAGGTGGTGTGCCTGCCTGGTGGCCCCCCTGGTACTTTCCAGGCACTTCTCTGCCCTTTTTTCACGTAAAAATTTAATATGAAATTTCTGGAAATTTCGAGACACTTTATTTGTGAGCAATTTTTAGGTATAAAAAATGATTTTCTGACAGAAAAAAGGTTTTTGGAATGATGCAAAGACAAAACAAGGCTAGGACTTCAGAAGTTCTAACACACTCTAACATGCAAGCAACTAACAACAGAAAAGTAAACTAAACGAAAGCAAAAACTAAAATGGAAAGAATAGAAGTAAGCGGAGATAATCATGGTGAAAACATTGTTTTGTTCATTGAAATCCTTTTGTTAACAAGGTTGATCAGGTCTTGTTACCAAAACAATTTTATATGAGACAAAACTTTGTATTCCACTAATGATTATGTTACCTCAACTTTGATAGCAATGGTCCTAATCATAATAGTTTCAAATTTTTTCTTGGTATGGGACAATATATTTCTCCAACTTGAATGCCCTCAACATGTTCAGGAGAATTTAAACCATAAGTCCTATCAATCTTCTTGGGGAAATAGACAGTATGCTCCTTGTCATTAACATTAAAAGTCACCTTTCCTTGATTACAATTAATAACAGCTCCTGCAGTATTAAGAAAAGGTCTCCCAAGAATACTAGACATATTATCGTCTTCAGGCATTTCAAGCACAACAAAATCAGTCAATATCAAGCAATTATGAGCCACTTGAACAGGTACATCCTCACATATACCAATAGGAATAGTGGTAGATTTATCAGCCATTTGCAAAGATATATCAGTTGGTATCAGTTTTTCTAGTTGAAGCCTCTTATAGAGAGAGAAAGGCATAACACTAACTCCAGCTCCCAAATCACACAAAGCAGTTCTAACATAACTGTTCTTAATAGAGCAAGGGATAGTTGGAATCCCTGGGTCTCCAAGTTTCTTAGGAACCTTACCATTAAAGGAATAATTAGCAAGCAAAGTAGAAATTTCTTCATTAGGGATCTTCCTTTTATTCGAGACAATATCCTTCATATACTTAGAGTAAGGAGGCAATTTAATAGCATCAGTCAAAGGAATTTGCAGGAATAAAGGTTTCATCCATTCACAAAACTTATTATAGTGTTCATCTTCCTTTGACTTGTGTTTCTTATCAGGGAAAGGCATAGGTTTTTGGACCCAAGGTTCTCTTTCACTACCATGTTTCTTAGCAATAAAATATTCTTTAGTGTATTTAGTATTCTTAGTGTGGTTTTCAGGTTCTTCTTCAACTTTTTATTCATTAGGAACTTCATTTTCTTCATTACCACTTTCAGTTTCAGCATCAGAGATAAATATACTATTAGGATCTATAGCAGGTTCGGAGGGTTCTACAACAATTTTATGTTTCTTTTTTCCTTTTCTTACGAGTAGAGCCACTATTTCCAGCTTGTTGAGAATCCTGCTCAATTCTTTTGGGATGCCCCTCAGGATATAGAGGATCCTGGGTAGCAGCACCACTTCTAGTTCTAATTTCATAAGCATGTTTTTCTTTAGCAGCATTAACTAGCAAGTCTTTTTGCACTTTAACGAGTTGATCTATTTGAGTTTGAACCATTTGAAAGTGTTTAACAATCATTTTAAAATCATTAGAGGTTCTTTCCACAATATCCTTCAACTCAACAATAGCTCTAGTGTTCTACATTAGATGATTTTGCACCCTTTTATTAAAATTATCTTGCTTAACAATAAAGATATCGAATTCTTCTAAGCATTGATCAGGAGGTTTAGAGTAAGGGATATCACCTTCATCAAAGTGTTGGAGAGAGTGTACTTCAATAGTGGATGAATGGGAATTGGCTTACATAATTCTTCTATAGGAGGTAAATTCTTGACATCTGCAGCTTTAATTCCCTTCTCCTTAAGACATTTCTTAGCTTCCTTCATCACTTCATCATTCAACTCAATAACTCCCCTCTTCTTAGATAATGGTATAGGCGCCGGTATAGCTGGTTCAGGTATAATTATTTCAGGTATAGCTGGTTTAGGAGGAGTCCAATCTTCATAATTCTTGCTTACTTTAGCCATTAATTTCTCAGCTTCCTTGGGAGTCCTATTCCTGAAAACACAATCAGCACAACTATCCAAGTATGTCCTAGATTCTCAGTCAGTCCATTTGTCGGGGGGATGATCCCCAGATACCCCAACCGGACAAGAAACAGTGCAGTCGGATCGCGTCCGGCTGGCCAGATGCAGTCGGACAAAGCAAGCCAGGCCGGCTATCACGTGGTAGCCGGATCGGCAAGAAGCAGCCGGCTACGGCGACATAGCCGGAACCTATCAAGGAGACATAGCCGGAACCTATCAAGGAGACATAGTCGGACTGGCTAGTGAGACCGTTGCCTCTCTGCCTATATAAGGAGAGGCAAGGCCTCAGTAGAGAGGGTTGGTCTCAGTGCATTTAAGACAGTGGCTAGAGAATACAGCTCGAGGAGCACTTGTAGTTCGTATATCCCTCAAAGTCAGATCCGGCAGGAGTAGGAGTTTTACCTCATCACGAGGGCTCCGAACCTGGGTACTTCCTGCGTCCAGCTACGCTTGCTTGTATCCAATCGCGCCTGCGGACACCGTCGATAGCTTCCCTGCTAGTCCCCACACCTCTATCTAACCTTCTTAGGTACTGCCGTTCCCAATAGAACGACAGTTGGCGCCCACCGTGGGGCAGATGGCTTCGACCGGAGTCACGTTCCGCACAGGACCCCGCACCTCAGCCGGTGAGCGCGTGGCCTTCGGCCTGGTGCTCATGCTCGGCAAGTTCGACAATTTCATCGACAACGATTCCTGCTTCGCCGGAACCTCCTTCCCGACGAACGGCTCCATCCTGCTCTTCGGCGACCTCCCCGTCTACGTCGCCACTGTTCCGGAGCGTTTCCCTAGGGAGATCGTCTCTATCGCGGAGCTACCACATCCGGGCGGTAGCACCTCCGTCGCTTCCTGTGGCGTGGAGGTCATGATGGCCGGCTCTAGCTCTCACCCCCGCCAACCGCGGGAGCGAGGCGCGGACGAGGGTGGAACTTCCGCGCCTCCGCTGCCTCGGGACCCGGTGGAGGAGGCAATTGATCGGCTCCTGACGCCGGTTAACCTCGGGGATAACCCGGAGGAAGCGGAAGCCAACTTCGCCATGGAGAGACAGATCCTCCTCCAGGAGGCCATGGAGCTGGCGGCAACCCGCAAGCAACTCGAGATCACCCGGCGCGAGTACGACCGCGCACATGGTTTTACTCCGGCTACCGCAAAGCCGAGCCGGCGTGGCCAGGTGCGGCGCCGGGGCGGTGAGCTGTGCGGAAGGATGGAGAAGGATGGGGAGCCGGATCCTGCACCCACCCTCATCTGGCCCACCTACAGCACGCCCATCAAGAACTTGCGCGCGGCGCGAGCCGCGGCAGAAGAACTGCCCAATCTGGAGGGCGAGGGGCGAGGCCGCCAGCACGCTCGCGTGCAGGAGCTCCTTCGCATCGCGGATGAGCAGGCTGATGCCAACCGGCAGATGCATGAGGACCCCAGCTATTCTGGGGGGAGCAAGTTGCCTGTCAACAGCAAGGGCGCGCCCCGCGACAGCCAACAGGCATCCTCCCCTCAGCCGGCTAAGGCCCGCAGCAAGCGTCGCAGCTCTGGCAACAAGGGCCAGCCGCGCCAGGAGCAAACAGTGAACAACAACCCACCGTCTCCCCCTCCACCAACCGGAGCACCTAGACCCGCCGGTTCCCGTCTCTCAGGCCGGGTGGGAGCACCCAACCCGGATTGTCCAGATGCCCGTGAACGCATCGAGCTCCTCACTCAAGCGCGTGTCACGGAGGAAGAAGACTCCACCGAACCGGTTTGTTTCGGACCCCGCATCCGGAACGAGCCGTTTCCGGATAAATTCACCCTGCCCAGGGACACCCCCACGTACGACAGCAGTACGAAGCCGGAAGACTGGCTGACCGACTATGCTGCGGCGGTCGGCATCGCCCATGGGAACAAGCACGTAGTCGTGCGCTACGTCCCTCTTATGTAACCGGGTCGGCAAGGACGTGGCTCAACAGCCTTGCGCCCAACAGCATCAACGCCTAGCCGGACTTCGAGAAGGTGTTTGTCCGCAACTTCAATGGCACGTACAAGCGTCCGGGACGCCCACGCGACCTGGCCTTGTGCGTCCAGGGTGACCGCGAGACCGACCGCGAGTACCTCGCCAAGTGGACAGAGCTGCGCAACACTTGTGAAGGCATCCTGGAGAGCCAGGCCATCAACTTCTTCATAGAGGGTTGCCGAGAAGGCACCATGCTTCGCCACCGGCTACTGTGTGACGAGCCGAAAACCATGGCGGAGCTCATGACGGTTGCGGACCAGTACGCCATGGCGGATGCCACCATGAAGAAGCCCCTCTGAGTAAATGCTGATGGGCGTCCGACTCCTATGGAGCCGGCTCGCGACCGTCCGAGCAATCTGGCTGGGGAAGCCGGATCCTCTAGACGCCACGACAACGACAACTGGTTCCATGGGGACCGCCAAGCCGGACAACAGAAGCCCCGCTTCCACGCGTAGCAGGTCAATGATGTGGAGGGTGTGCCCGACGCGCCGGTTAACGATGCAAGGGTGTGCCAGATGTTTGACGGCCCGTGCAAGTGGCATAGTGGTCCCTTCAAACCGGCTATGCATACCACCCGGAATTGCAGCTGGACCCGCCAGCTGAAAGACCAAGGTAACTAGCCTCGTCTCCCCCCGCCCCCTCCTGGTGGACCACCACCGCCGGCTAGGGGAGCCGGCAATGATAGCAACGGCGGCAACAACAACGGCTACCCCTAGCCGCACGCCGCATACCACATCTTCGAGACGGAGCTGGACGACGAGCACAGCTGCAGGCGATGCTCCAAGGAGGTCAATGCCATCGTCTCTCCGGTCCCCTAGTACCTGAACTGGTCGGAAAACCCCATCACCTGGAGCCGTGAAGACCAGCCGGAGCAGCTGCTGACTCCCGGGGGCTACGCCATGGTGCTCGACCCCCTCATCATCTCCAACGCACGTACCTACCGTTTCTCTCGCGTCCTCATCGACGGAGGCAGCAGCCTCAAACTTCTCTACTGGTCCTCGCTGGAAAAGCTAGGAATTCGCGAATGCGAGCTGCACCCGACTACCACAACATTCCACGACGTGCTGCCAGGGCCAGCTTGCGCCCCGCTGGGTAAAATCTAGCTGGATGTCATGTTCGGGACCGAGGAGAACTTCCGCCGCAAACCCATCTGGTTCGAGGTGGTAAACCTAACGAGCTCCTATCATGCTCTCCTCGGGCGCCCTGCCCTCGCCAAGTTCATGGCCGTCCCCCACTACGCATACCTCAAGACGAAGATGCCGGGACCCAACAGCGTGATCACCGTTGCCGGCTGCTTCAAGCGGTCGATGGAGTGCACCTCAGCCGGTTCCAAACTGGCAGAGGCCCTCATCATAGCTGAGGAGAAGCATGTGATCATGCGCAATGTGGCCATGGCCCAGCAAGACATACCGGCTAGCAGCAAACCGGCTGGCGAAGGAGCCTTCCAACCGGGAAAGGAGACGAAGAGGATCCTGCTCGACCCCTCCGACACGACCAAGTTCGTCACCATTGGTGCCAACTTAGACAACAAATAGGAAGGCGCGCTTGTCGACTTCCTCCGTGAGAATCGGGACATCTTTGCATGGTCACCCAAGGCCATGCCAGGTGTACCGAGGGAGTTCGTCGAGCACTCACTTCATGTGTGGCCGGATGCCAAGCCGGTCAAGCAACCTCTGCGCCGGTTCACAGAGGAGAAGAGGAAGATAATCGGTGACGAGATCACCCGGCTCCTTGCAGCCGGGTTCATCATGGAAGTGTACCACCCGGACTGGCTAGCGAACCCAGTCCTAACGCTGAAGAAGAACAAGACCTGGCGCATGTGTATCGACTACACTAGCCTGAACAAGGCGTGCCCGAAAGACCCCTTCACATTGCCCCGTATCGATCAAGTTATCGATTCCACGGCCGGCTGTGATTTGTTGTCTTTTCTAGATTGCTATTCCGGTTACAATCAGATCCGGTTAAACCCAACGGATCAGATTAAGACATCATTTATCACCCCCTACGGGGCTTTCTACTATGTAACCATGCCCTTCGGTCTGAAGAATGCAAGCGCTACCTATCAGCGCTGCATGCAAAAGTGCTTGCACTCGCAGATAGGCCGAAATGTGCACGCCTATGTGGACGATGTGGTCATCAAGACCAAGGAGAAGTGCACCCTCCTCGAAGATCTAGGAGAGACATTTGGCAACCTCTACCAGTACCAGATGAAGCTGAACCCTGAGAAGTGCGTCTTCGGAGTGCCATCCGGTCAGCTCCTCGGTTTCCTCGTATCACAACGAGGTATCGAGGCAAATCCGAAGAAGATCGCGGCCATCGAGAGGATGCAGCCGCCCAGGAGCCTGCTTGGAGTCCAAAAGTTCACCGAATGCCTGGCCTCCCTCAGCCGTTTCGTCAGCCGACTGGGGGAGAAGGCACTCACATTGTACCAGCTGATGAAGAAGACGGACAAGTTCTCCTAGACTTCGCAAGCCGATGCCGAATTTCATGACCTCAAGCGCATGCTATCCACAGCGCCGGTTCTAGCCACGCCGGCTAGCAAGGAGCCGATGTTGCTCTATATAGCAGCCATTAGCCAGGTCGTCAGCGTCGTCCTGGTGGTGCAGCACCCCGAGGAAGGCAAGGGTCAGCCGGTTCAGAGGCCCGTCTACTACCTCAGCGACGTTCTCTCCCTCTCCAAGCAGAACTACCCCCACTACCAGAAGATGTGCTACGGCGTGTACCTGGCATGCAAGAAGCTCAAGCACTACTTCCAGGAACATCAGATTAAGGTCGTGTGCATCGCACCCCTTTCGAAAATCATCGGTAACAAGGACGCCACCGGCAGAGTCGCCAAGTGGGCCATCGAGCTCACAGCCTACTCCATCCCGTACGAGCCCCGGCTCACGATCAAGTCGCAGGCGCTAGCGGACTTCCTCATCGACTGGGCCGAGACCCAGTATCTCCCACCGGTTCCGGATTCGGACCACTGGAAGATGCACTTCGACGGGTCGAAGATACTCGGGGGCTTGGGAGCCGGCATCATGCTCACCTCGCCCAAGGGAGACCGGCTGGAGTATGTACTGCAGATCCACTTCAAGGCCTCCAACAACGTAGCCGAATACGAGGCACTGGCGCACAGACTCCAGCTAGCCAAGGAGATTGGTGTCAACCGGATCCTCTGCTTCGGCGATTCGGATCTGGTGCTGCAGGAAGTATCCGGAGAATGGGACGCCCGAGATGCAAACATGGCCCTCTACCGGTTCCACATACAGAAGCTCATCGCCTCCTTCGACGGATGTGAATTCCATCACGTCCCCCGTGTCAACAACGAGGAAGCCAATTTGCTCACCCGAATCGGATCCACCAGGCAAGCGATCCCACCCGGGGTCTCCTTAGAGCACATGCGCAAGCCCTCCATCAACCCATCACCAGAGTCGGATTCCATCATATGGGCGGGGAGTGCTCCGGCTGATGGGGCGATGGAGGCGGGGCCGGCAGAACCTCCAAAGAAGAAGGCCCGCACCAACTCTGGCAAATCAGTACCCTCCGGCTCATAAGACCCGGGGGCTGCCGACTCGTCAAGCGGCTCGGGGCTACCGTCCCGGGTACCTCATCCGGACGACCCCCCGATGACCATCAACCGGAGAGCGGGAGCACCCTCGTCATATGGGAAGTGCCATCATGGGCATAACCCTTCATGAACTACATCGTCAATGGGGAACTTCCGGATGACGAGGTGGAAGCCAGGCAAATCCAGCACCGCGCGCACACGTACACCATCATCAACAGCGAACTGTACAAGCGCATCGTATTCGGCATCTTCCAAAGGTGTGTCGATGTGGACACAGGCTACCGGCTACTGAAGGACATCCACCAGGGCGAGTGTGGGCACCACGCTTCGTCAAGGGCGATAGTCGCCAAGGCGTTTCGCCATGGCTTCTATTGGCCCACCGCCCTCGAGGATGCTGAACAGCTGGTCGCGCGTGCAATGGGTGCCATCGCTTCGGGCAGCTCAGGCACATGCTGACTTCGGTGCTCAAGACCATACCGATTACCTGGCCCTTCGCGGTTTGGGGCTTCGACATGGTCGGTCCCTTCAAGCGAGCGCGTGCGGGCATGACCCATCTACTGGCGGCGGTGGACAAATTTACAAAGTGGATCGAGGCCAAGCCCATCCGGAAGCTGGACGGGGCGACAGTCATTACCTTCTTCACCGACATCATCAACCGGTTCAGCTACCCCAACAGCATCATCACCGATAACGGCACAAACTTCGCCAAGGGAGCCTTCGCCCGATTCTGCAGCAACAAGGGCATCCGTCTGGACCTGGCCTCCGTCGCGCACCCGCAGTCCAATGGGCAGGTCGAAAGGGCAAACGGCTTGGTGCTAGCTGGCATCAAGGCGCGCCTCATCGAGCCGTTGGAGAGGTCACCCGGATGTTGGATCGAGGAGCTTCTGGCTGTGTTATGGAGCCTCCTCACCACGCCGAATAGATCAACCGGCTACACTCCGTTCTTCCTGGTCTACGGATCGGAGGCCGTCCTCTCCGCGGATATCAAGTTCGACTCCCCGCGCAAGCTCCTTTATGACGAAAAGGCCAACCAGGAGGCGCGGGAGGACGGTGTGGACCTCCTGGAGGAGGCCCGCGAGCTGGCATTGTCCAGGTCGGCCCTATACCAGCAACGACTACGTCGCTACCATTTAGGACGGATCCGCCCAGTCGTGTTCCGCGAGGGCGACCTGGTCCTCCGGCTGGTGCAAGACATGAAGGGCATGCACAAACTGTCGTCACCTTGGGAGGGCCCCTTCATCATCAGCCGGGCTCTGCCCAACGACTCCTACTACCTCATCGACGCGCAGCAGCTGTGCAAGAACAAGATGGAGAAATCAGACAAGGAGACTGAGCGTCCCTGGAACACGGCCTTGCTGCGCCCGTTTTACACCTAGTCACCAGATAGTGTATGTATCCCGCAAACCCTATGAATGAAAATGCGGACCCCTGTGAGATGCTCGGGGGCTCCTTGCTAGAAATATGTTTGTACCTATTTTCCGGTTATGATTTTCTGGCTCCGGCAACCCCTACCCGGGGGCTTGCCAGCTGGCCCGACCTGCTAAGTCAACAAACCGACTAAGTAGTGTGCGACGATATCAGAGGCCCACTCTTCGTCTCAGCTACAGACTGCAACCCGACTGTCCGGCTAGCAAGAGCAAAAGCCCGAGGCATCCCACACGAAAAACAAGGAGGAGACGCGACTGATCGGGTGTCCTGGCCTTGCAACTAGCTTAAGACAATCCGGTTACTAAGCCGTTAGTACCGTGCATGATGTATTGTCAGCTCCCTTCGATTCCGGCTGCAGACCGTAACCCGGCTGCCCGGCAAGGACGAAGCGAAAACAACAGAGCACATGGGAAAACGACCAAGTGTCCAGAAAGGCGCAAGCAAATTTTCAAAAAACAAATCCGCCTTCCGGCTACAATTTGGCAAACTAACCTATTAACATGTGAGAATGTATGTGTATGTATATTCTTGTACGACTACCTTGAGTCGGAATTCAGGAAGAAAAGAGAAGAAGATTCGAAGTCCTTGCCTTCATCAAGCGCTCCGAATCTTGGGGGCTACACCCACTGGGTGCGCTCGCGCGCCCCCAGTGGAATCTTGTAGTTCCCAACCGGCTAAAGGCATTTAGCCGGGCGTTCGGAGCCCAGGTGAGGGCAAGGGCAGGAGCAAGAGAAGACAAGGAAGATTCGAAGTACCTGGCTACGCCAGCTACTCCGAATCTCGGGGGCTACACCCAGTGAGTGCACTCGTGCGCCCCCACTGGAATGTTAGTTCCCCCGGCTGAAGGTGTTCAGCCAGCGAAAGCAATCGACTAAGACGGGTCTAGTCGGATAAAGTTAGAAGATTTGGGAAAAGAAGGAAGATTCGAAGCACCTGGCTATGCCAGCTACTGTGAATCTCAGGGGCTACACCCAGTGGGTGCGCTAGCGCGCCCCCACTGGAGGTGCAGTTCCCCGGCTAAAGGCGTGTAGCCGGGCGAAGTCAGACGGATAAAGTCAATCGGCAAAATATTGAAAGAAAATGCTAAGTGCACAAGTTAAAGGGAAACCAAGCCAGTTCAAAATTAACATTAAAAAGAAAAAAGGAGGCGAAGCTCCCATAAGTTTACCTGGCGCCTGAGACAGCCGGTACAGACAGACAAGTTTCAAGACAAAGCAAGACAAACAAATACACCTGACATCCCGGGGCAGTGACTAGGCGGCAGGACCCTTGCCGTGCGGAGCATCTTGGCTAGCGGTAGCTTCAGGCGCGGCGCTCGACCCAGTTCCGGCGCCCACAGCCGGCTGCGTCAGGGCTTCCACATCCGGAGTACCGACGGACTCCGAGTCGGTGAGCACCTCGTCGGGATCCACGTAGCTGGCAATCTTGATGGCGGAGCCCCGGAGCTCCGAATGAGCCTGGCAGATGGGGGCAAGGTTGGCACCGGTGGGGAAGCCTTCGTCGATCTCGACACGGGCGTCCTTGTACCAGGAAAGCATGAGGGCCAGAGCCATCTCCACTCCGGCTCGTACCGCCAAGTCCTGCAGCCGGTCCACCATAGCCGGGACCTCCCCCACCTCCGCAGCCAGCTGCGCCATCGTCTCCGGAACCGGAGCATCCGGCCACAGGAACGAGAAGATGTCCCGCACCGCTTGACGAAGCTTGGCAGCTTCCTCGCCAAGAAGGACGACGAGCTACTGGGCCGTCGGCTGTGCTCCTGGCCAGTTCTCCTGCAGCCAGTTGTACGCCAACAGGTTTATGCCGGGATAAAACGCTGTCAGAAAAAAGATAGTCAGATCCGGCTACCGGATCCGGAAAGCAGGGAGACGGAAAAAGGGGAACTTACCCTTAGCCGTGTGCCCAACTTGCATTAGTTCCTCCACCAGAGCCTTCTCCTTCGTCGCTAGCCGCTTGATCTCCTTCTCTTGCTCCTTGTTCTGGGCCTCGAGAAGGTTGAAGGCTTCGATCCGGCTGGCGAGTGAGGTGTCGGGCTCCTTAACGGTGGCCTCCAGACCGTCCACCTTCGCGTGCCAATCCTTGTTCTGCTGCCGCAGAGTGGAGTTGGATTTGCTCAGCCGGTCGTTCGGTTTCTTCAAGCGATAGCTCTCGCGCTAAGCGCACATGAGGATAGCTGCGACAAAGCCAGCTATCAGCAAAAAAAAGCAAGCCGGATGAAGCAAACTTACTCTGGGAGGTTCTGTTGGCGGCAGCAAGCTTCTGCTCCAAAGACCGGTTCCCGCCGGCTGCAGCCTCTAGCAGCCGGATGTCCTTCACCGCCAGTTCGAGGGTGGCGGCAAGATCTGTCAGGGAGGCGGTGGAGGAGGCATCGTCATCCACGGCGTTGACGACCAGGGACTCCTTCGCGGCAACCACCGCTGTCCTCTACTCCTCTCCCGGCTCGTCGTCAGAGTTTCGTCACCGACAACCATGAGTTCCTTGCCGGTTGCGGCCCCTTGCGCGCCCGTGGAAGAGCCACCTGGCTGAGGACCCTCCGCTCCGGCTGAGGCAGCCGGTTCAGCTCGAGGTGGCGGCGGAGGCGGTGCCTCGGAAGAAGGAGGGGCGCTGGCAGACGTGGTCGGGGCACGGGGTGGCGACCCGGTCGGCGCTCGCGCCGGGCTCGCGGCTCCAAAGGAGACCAGCGTGCTGAGAAGACAGAAGAAGAGAAGAAGGAAAGAAAAGTAAATAAGCCAAAGGTAGAGAGGGAGAAAAAGAAAGAAACAGAAGATGGTGAAAGAAAAATGAAGAAAGACGTACCCCTACACCACCGGAGGCGGTCCCTTCTTTCGGCCAAGGCGACTCGGCGAAAGGGTGCCGGTCCGGCTCCTCTTGGGGGCCGGCTCCTCTACGGCAGGCTGGCTGGCGCTGGAACGGCTGGAGCCGCTCCCGCCAGCGCCAGACTGGCTGGAGTCGCCATCCATCGCAAGGCGCTGCGCCGGATCGGAGGCCGGCACGGCCTCTTCCTCCTCGTCAACCTCCGCGTGGGGGTCGGCAGCCGGTTCATCGTTCCGGCTGGGGAAGGCATCCCCATCCCCATCCGACTCCTCGCCAGACCGCCGAGCACGAGGCACAGGCAAGTCAGGCGTGAACGCCTCGAGGGGGGCCTCACCCTCCTCACGAAGAATGCAAGGGAAGATCTGCCGAATACAAGAGATTAGTCGGATAAAACAAAAAGAAGGGCAAGAGATACGAAGGGAAACTCCGGCTAAAAGGACCTACCCGGGGCGCGCGGTTGTCCCGGTTGTAGGGCGCCAAGCTGAAGGTCCAGCCTTCCGGCAACCGCTCCTTGGTGATCGTCCACACCCGCTCCTTCAGGTTGTGGTAGCGGGGATCGCGACGCGACAGCCGGGTCCGGTCCAGCCGACCGGAGTAGAAGCACATCTTGTGCGCTCGCTGCTGCAACGGCATCATCAGCCGGGACATCCAGCTGAGGGTGATGTCCAGGCCAGTCAGCCGGCAGGTGACGAGGGAGCGCATGCGTTGTAGCATCGCGTCCGACTCCCTCTTGTCGCCATAAATCTTCAACTCCTAGTGTTGGCGGCTGGACTCGACATCCTGGAACGTCGGAAGGTTGATCCGGTCCACGTTGGTGATGTTCTTGACATAGAAGTACGACTGCTGCCACAGTCGTACCGTGTCATGCAGCCGGAAGTTCGGGTAGCCGGTCTGCGCGAGGGAGTAGATGGAGGCGCCGCCACAGATGACTAGCGGCCCCTTCGTAAACTGCACATGCGGCCGGACTTGGAAGAGCCGGCAGAAGAGCCCGAGATCCGGCTGGATCCTGAGATAGCTCTCGCAGAACGCCATGAAGTGCGCCAGTGTTCCGATTGCGTTGGCGCCGAGATGGTGGAGGCGGAGGTCGAAGAAAGCAAGGAACATGAGGAAGAACGGGTGCACCGGCAGCGTGAACCCGCGCGCCAGATGCGAAAGGAAGATTACCCGCTCTCCCTCCGCCGGATGTGGCGACGCCTCTCCCGTCGGCGCTAGCCGCACCTTTACTTCCTCCTCCGGCGGAAGGACGTGGGTGGCGCCGTACTTCTGGATGTGGTCCTCCGTGACGGAGGAGCCACACCAGGCTCCGCGCTCGGCTGCCATCTCTGGCTCATAGGAAGACGCGGCGGCGGAGGAGTGGCGGTGGCACATACCGCCGACGATGACGAATGGGTGGCGCAGCAGGCTGCAGTGGCAGTGAAGGAAGGGCATAGAGGGTAGGAGCGCAGAGGGGAAGAGGGCAACTGGAAGCAGGGTAGCGGAGGAAAGGAACTGCTACCCTGCGGCGTCCCTTCAAAGGGCCGAAAGAGCAACCGTCCACGACGCCACGTGGCACCCATCCAGGCGACCCCCACCCCAACCGCCGCCCAGATCCCGTGTGCAGACACAGAATGCACTGAAGATCCTAGAGCGGGAACCGAAGCGCCAGGCGGCAGTTTCCCGAGGCGACGTGCGACAGGACGTTATGCTGCCCGCCGTAGAGTAATGATGGCGCGTGCGCGCATGGCCGGCGTCAGCACTGACGTCACGGGTAGCACAACCGCCGGACAAGAAACAGGGCAGTCGGATCGCGTCTGGCTGGCCAGATGCAGCCGGACAAAGCAAGCCAGGCCAGTTATCGCGTGGTAGCCAGATCGGCAAGAAGCAGCCGGCTATGGCGACGTAGCCGAAACCAATCAAGGAGACAGGATGACGTGCGGATCAGTGCATGGTACGCCCTGTACGACGACAAGACTGGCCACTACCCGGCCATACCGAAGACTTTGCGGGGATGACACAGGAATAGTGGCTCGATGCTGACGACAGGCTCGCACGGTGCCCACTGTGCCTACGATAGCCATACCGCTCACACTCCGATGGGACATGTCGTACCGGATACTGTAGATGACCAGTCGGCTGGGACCCACCTATGGGGCCCGCCAGTCGGACTGGCCAGTGAGACCGTTGCCTCTCTGCCTATATAAGGAGAGGCAAGGCCTCAGTAGAGACGGTTGGTCTCAGTATATTTAAGACAGTAGCTAGAGAATACAGCTCGAGGAGCACTTGTAGTTCATATATCCCTCATAGTCAGATCCGGTAGGAGTAGGAGTTTTACCTCATCACGAGGGCTCCGAACCTGGGTACTTCCTGCGTCCAGCTACGCTTGCTTGTATCCAATCCTACCTGCGGACGCTGTCGATAGCTTCCCTGCTAGTCCCCACACCTCTATCTAACCTTCTTAGGTACTGCCGTTCCCAATACAACGACACCATTATAAAATATATCAAGAAGCTCATTCTTAGGTAATGGACATCCAGCCTGTGCATGTATCAAAGCACAAAACCTTGCCCATGATTCAGGCAATATCTCTTTTTCTCCCTGTTTAAAATCAAAAAGTTCCTGCAAAATAGCATGTCTAGCACTAGGAGGAAAATATTTTTGCAGGAAAGTACTAATCAAGCAATCAGGGCTATCAATAGATCCAGGAGGTAAATTATTAAACCAAGTTTTAGCTTCTCCTTTCAGTGAAAAGGGGAAAATCTTAGCAACAAAGTAGGTACGCATCTTAATATCATCAGAAAACAGGCCACTCATGGTAGAAAGCTCAGTCATATGTGCTACCGCACTTTCATTCTTAGTCCCACAAAAAGGTTCTTTCTCAAAATAGCTATATAGGATAAATCAAGAGAGAAATCATAATCCTTATCTTTAATGTTTATGGGAGACGCAACAAACTTAGCATTAGAAGACAATTTGGGTTTAATAGTACGCCTCTCAAGGAGACTCTTAACAGCGCTCCTATCACGGGTGTTTTGACATTCTTTAATAAATTCATCGGTCATCTCAATAGAACCGCCTTCAATATCATAGCTCTCTCTAGACTCAGGTGAACTAACAAGTGTAGTAGTGTCTTTATTAGGAGTTTCGGTATTTCCAACTATAGTTCTAGCAATCGTAGCATCTAGGAAATGACCTAATGAACCACTCTTATCAAGCACAGTAGAAGCAGCATCATAAGTATCAGAAGTTTCAGATTCAGCAGTAGTAGCAGTGTGTGTAGCATGTGTATGTGGTGGTGTAAGGAACTTACTCATAACATATGGTGAATCAAGAGCAACAGAGGTGTTCAGGACCGTACCTCTTCTTGTAGTGGATGGTAAAATAGGAACCTTGCCATCACGAGACTTACCCATAATGGATGGATGGCAGTGAACAATAATGATTCCAAGTGGACTTGATAAATAAAGCTATGCTCCCCAGCAACGGCGCCATAAAATAGTCTTGATGACCCACAAGTATAGGGGGTGTATCGCAGTATTTTTGAGGGAAGTGAAACCCAATTTATTGATTTGACATAAGGGGAGCCAAAGAATATTTATAAGCCTTAACAACTGAGTTGTCAATTCAGCTGCACCTGGAAACAATCTTGCTCACAGTAGTTTATCAGTCGCAATAGTTTCGTACTAGGCATAGTAAAGTAATAGCAGTAGTAAAAGTAAAGACAGTAGTAACAATTGCAGTAAACAGTAGGATTAAAGCGCGGTAGGCACATGGATGGATGGACGGACGTTGCATGGATAAGACAATTCACATGGCAATCAGAACATAGGGCAATTGTAGATAAATAAGATAAAGTATCCAAGTACTAGATAATCATAGACATGTGTTCCATATATAGTCATACGTGCTCGCAATGAGAACTTGCACAACATCTTTTGTCCTGCCAGCCCGTTTGCAGCGGGGCCTCAAGGGAACTATTGGCAATTAAGGTGCTCCTTTTAATAGAGCACCGGAGCAAAGCATTAACACTCCGTGAACACATGTGATCCTCACATCAAAGCCATTCCCTCCGGTTATCCCGATTTCTGTCACTTCAGGGCCATTGGTTCCGGACAACAATGTGTGTATACAACTTGCAGGTAAGACCATAAACAATACTATCATAATGAATCAATAACATGTTTCGATCTAAAATCATGGCACTCGGGCCCTAGTGACAAGCATTAAGCATAACAAGTCGCAATAAAGTCAAAAAGCACTAATAGAAGATACTAGGCACCATGCCCTAACAATCCGATGCCATTACAATGAACGATCTCATCCAATCCCTACCATCCCTATAGCCTACAGCGGGGATTACTCACTCATAGATGGGGGAAACATGGATGGTCGATGGAGAAGCGATGGTGATGATGATGGCGATGATCTCCTCCAATTCCTCGTCCCGGCAGGGTGCCAGAAGAGAGTTTCTGGTTCCGAATCACGAAATCTGGTGGTGGCAGTGGAGCAGAACTCTTTCTAGAAAAACGTTGAACCCCCCTGAGTTTTTAGGTCAGAAGGAAACTTATAGGCGAAGAGGGAGACTGAGGGGGTGGTCTGGCCGCCAGAACTCTTTCTAGAAAAACGTCGAACCCCCCTGAGTTTTTAGCTCAGAAGGAAACTTATAGGCGAAGAGGGAGACCGAGGGGGTGTCTGGGGAGGCCAGACCACCCCCTGGCGCGGCCAGGCCTAGCCCACGTGGCCAGGTGGTGCGGCCTGCGCCCAGCCCCACTCCATCTCGTATTATGTTCTGTGAGTCTTGTGGTGAAATAGGATTTTTGGCATATTTTCCAGGATTTTTCCTGATAGTTGATTTTCTGCACAAAAACTAGACACCAAGGCAATTCTGCTGAAAACAGCGTCAGTTCGTGTTAGTTGCATCCAAATCACACAAGTTTAGAGGAAAAACAATAGCAAAAGTGTTCGGGAAAGTAAATACGTTTTGGACGTATCACACAACAACATCATGTTTTCGATTGTTTCATAAAGGTTTGATGTGGTTTTAATTATTTTCATAGGGTTTGATTTGGTTTCTGTTGTTTCATCATGGTTTGTTGGTTCCACATGGTTTATCGAGGTTGGAAGTGGTTTCAATTATTTCATCAAAGTTTAATGTGGTTTCAACTATTTCATAAAGGTTTGTGGTTCCACCTGATTCAAAACCAAATCGTGGTTTCAATTGTTTCGTAATGGTTTGATGTGGTTTTGAAGTATTCAAACCACATCAAGCCCTATTGAAACCACGACAAGATTTCCTGAAACAATTGAAATCACATAAAAAAAGTTTGAAACAATTAAAACCCATCTGGACTTTGTGAAACAATTTAAACCCCGTCAAGCGTTTATGAATCAATTGAAACCCATCAATAATTCATGAAAAATAGGCTATTATACAAAGTTTTATTAGGCTAAATATAAGGGGGAAGAGTGTGCAAACAAGATGAAGAATATATAGTTGAAATATTGTGAATGCGTAGCAAAATATTACACTACAAAATGCAATTACGAGCTAATCTACAGATGCCCATATTGGCACACAGATACTTACAAAATGCAATTACGAGCTAATCTGCAGATGTCCATATTGGCACACAGATACAAACTTGGGCAAGACGTCGTTAAACTTACATCAGCAAGACAAATTCAATTGGAATTATTCCACTATTCCTCCACATCACTAAAAACATCCATATCAATTTGTCCGTACGGTTGTTGTGATAGCCCGAAGAAGTGAACAATCAGAAATACTTGACTTTTTGAACCAGAACCACAATCAGACTGATAAGGCAAAATAATTGTACACGAAATTCTAGGTTCTCCTGGCAGGATGTTAGTCATGCTAGATAATTATGTAGGATATTATAATTTCACATCTTGGATCTATTAGCAAAAACTGGCGAAGTGATTATTCGATGAATAGCCTTGTATTTAGTTGCCTCATATTCCTTTTTCATCGATCGCTTCAAATTGGTCTGGTTGCGCGTAGCAGAGGCCCACGGCGAGGTCACTCGCGCAGGGAGGCCACTAGGACTGTTGGTTTTGAAGCACCAAAATGATTGAGCCGACGGCGAAACACACATGTACGTGTAGCTTTGATCGATTTCGATCATTCCCGTACGTGAGAACTAGCTAGCTCTTGGCTATTTGTACGTGTATGTGGCGACAGAAGTAAAGCGGATCGGAAGAATATTTGATTGCCACGGGCACGTCTCGTGCCTGTCTTACTCTTTTCTATTTCTCTTTGTGATTTTTTGTTAATACAAGGTATAGCCCTATGGGGACTTTTATACACGTCAACACAGGGACTAGAAGATTAGAATAGGACTAGAACTCCTAGTTCTACTAGGACTCATACTTGCACCTAATCCTACTCCTATACGTACTGTAGCAACGAGGTTATTTTCTACATTCACCTCTGTAACCTTGTTTTCTTGCTTCACTTCTTGCACTCTGACTTTATCCCTCATCTCGATGAACTTCTATCTCCCGAGAGACTTGGTAAGAATGTCTGAAGCTGATCGTTTGTGTTCACGTGTTGCACCTCGATCATCCCCTCCTCAACACACTCCCGGATGTAGTGAAAACGGGTGTCTATGTGCTTGCTCCTCTCGTGATGAACCGGGTTTTTGCACAATGAGATTGCAGCTTGGTTGTTGATCTTTAGTGACACCTTCTGCACCTCCTTATTTGCAAGATCAGCTAGGAGCCTTCTCAGCCACACACCTTGACAAGCCGCCGTTCTCGCCGCAATGTACTCTGCCTCACATGAAGACAGTGCCACCACCTTCTGTTTTTAAGAATTCCAGCTGATAGGATTCTGATCTAGGTAGAATACCATGCCCGATGTGCTCTTCCGATCATCAACATCACCTGCTATGTCGCTGTCTGAATATCCGTGAAGGATTAATCCTTCTTTTCCCTTTTTGTACATGCAACCAAGATTGATAGTGCCTTTCACATAGCGCAGGATTCGCTTGACGGCGCTCATGTGTTCGGTCGTGGGGTTCTACATGAAACGACTCACGATCCCGACTGAATATGCTAAGTCTGGTCGGGTATGCACCAAATATCTTAGGATGCCCACAATGCTTCGATACATTGTGGTGTCCACCGACGGATTTGAGCTGATCTTGCTCAACTTGTGACGTTGGTCCATTGGAACTTGTACGGCGTTGCAATCTGCCATGCCACATTTGTCCAACAACTTGACCACGTAAGACGATTGACATAGGGAAATTTCTCCGGAGTTTTGCTTGACTTCAATGCCTAAGTAATAGCTTAGTAATCCTAGATCACTCATGCTAAACTTCTTCATCTGCGCCTTGAAACTTTCAATTTCTTGCGCGCTATCTCCGGTTATAATCAGATCATCGACATAAACTCCAACTAGCAGGTTTGAGCCTTTGGAATTTCTTGTATAGACTTTGTGCTCGAAGGGACATCTCTTGAATCCGAGAGAGACCATACATTGGTCCAACTTTGTGTTCCAAGCTCTTGGCGCTTGCTTCAACCCATATAGTGCCTTCTTGAGCTTGTAAACCTTCTCTTCTTCACCTTTGTTCTCGTAGCCAAGGGGCTATTCCACGTACACTTCTTCCGTGAGATCACCATTGAGAAAAGCCAATTTAACATCCATATGATGAACCTTCCACTCCTCCTGTGTTGCCAAAGCTAGGAGCATTCTCACAGTTTTGAGTCGAGCAACCGGTGCAAACACCTCCTCATAGTCAACTCCTTGACATTGCACATAGCCCTTTGCAACGAGTCTTGCCTTATACTTCACAACAACGCCCTCCGTGTCCTTTTTTAACTTGTATATCCACTTCAAACCAATAGGCTTATGGTTCATAGGTCGGGTTACCAAAGTCCACGTGTTGTTGTTCTCAATCGCCTTCAACTCCTCATCCATGGCGTGCTTCCAACTTGGATCTTTGCTCGCCTCTACAAAATTCGCCGTCTCCTCAACTCCAAGAAAACATAGTCCAGAGTACTCGAGCGTAGACTTGACGTTCTTGTAGACTTTCTTGAGGGTATTATTGCAATGTGGACTAGAGGGTTCCACTGTGCCTTCCAAAGGAGGGGGCACAAATTGTGTCGGTGTCGATGCACTTGAGAAATATGGATACTTTCTTGGCAAGCTTAATGTAGGGTCGTCGGCATCCGTGTCGTCGGCGTAGTCGTCGTGATCGTGATCATCATCTTGATTGTCGTTATCACTTTGTGCCTCTTGGTGATCTACCTCAGCGTGTGCCGCGTCTTGTACATCATCATTGCCAAAATCTTCACCTGTGTCCTCATTGTGATCATTGGTGTCCGCATCGTGGTGATCGTAATCACCTCGGTCACCATCGTCTGGATTGTTCTCGGGTAGCTTTGGTGATACCTTCTTCTCGTGAAGTAGCACCTTCCAGTTTGGTTTCACAACCACTGTTTTCGCGAGATCGCAAACTTTGGCCATTAGAAGAGCTGGTTCATCATCTTCCTGCTTCGCCAAATTTGCCTTCATCTCCCTTTTGTTAGGCTCTAGACATTTCTTTGCATAGTGACCCATAGTATTGCAGTTGTAGCACTTGACCTTGGACATATCCAAGTTCCGTGGCTTCTGCTCGTCATATTGATCACCTTTGCCGCGCCCTTGTGGCTTGCCTTTTCCTTTGCCCTTTTCTTCGTTCCCATTGTGCTTCGAGTTGCTTGATCCTTCGCCATCATGCTTTCCTTTGCTGCTTGGTGCTTCCTAGTCAGTGCGTGAGTAGATCAATTGATCGCTGCCTCCTCCTTGGCCCTTCTGACAACCATGAGAATTCTCTTCCCACGTCCGCAGGCGCCCTATCGCGTCCGTTATGGTCATACTCTTGATGTTGGTAAGCTGCTCAAGCGTGCCGATTATGTACGCGAATTTATCAGTCACCTAGCTAAAAAACTTTTCCACGACATCCACTTCCTCGAACTTTGCACCGAGAGCGCGGATCTCTCCCGCCAAGGTGGTGAGACGCATGGCGTAGTCATTCACCGATTCCGTTTCCTCCATCTGCAACTTGTGAAGTTGACGCTTCAGCACTTCTGTCTGAGCCTTCGTGACGCGGTCTTCTCCAATCCTCATCTCCTTGAGTGCGTCCCATGCCTCTCTTGCCGTCTCGAACTCCGCCAATGTCATCAGCACGGAATCCGGTATAGACTGGGCTATGGTGGCCATGACACCTTGGTCGCACTCGTCGCCGACCTCGTCGTCGGTGATTGCCTGCCACACTCGGAGCGTTCGGAGAATAATATTCATCTTCACCGTCCAAACACCGTAGTTGGTGTCGATGAGCTGCGGGTACTGCACGGGGATGTTGCGTTTCCATGACGTTGGCACTAGTCGTCCCACTCGTTGCCGTCGTCGCCTTCTTCTTCAACTTGTCGTCGCCCTTGTTCGCTTTGGAGCCGTTACTCTTGCTGGACTTCGAGTCATTGACGGAGCTCTCTCCGTCGCTTCCACCCATCGTCACGACAAGAACCTAGGCTATGATACCAAATGTTGGTTTTGAAGCACCAAAACGATTCAGCCGGCGGCGAAACACACATGTATGGCGTACGTTGCTTTTGAAGCTAGTAGCTTTGATCGATTCCGATTGTTCTTGTACGTGAGAACTAGCTAGCTCTTGGCTACTTGTACGTGTATGTTGCGACGGAAGTAAAGCGGATCGGAAAAAGATTTGATTGCCACATGCACGTCTCGTGGCTGTCTTACTCTTTTCTATTTCTCTTTGTGATTTTCTGTTAATACAAGGTGTAGCTCTACGGGGGCTTTTATATACGTCCACACAGGACTAGAAGATTAGATTGGGACTAGAACTCATAATTCTATTAGGACTCATACTTGCATCTAATCCTACTTCTATACGTACTGTAGCAACTAGGTTACTTTCTACAAGGACTCGACACTGTGACTACTTAATTAGCAGATTCTGTATGATTAGTGGGATATTTAGTAGTGCAGTTCGTATGTGTGTCTCGACGTTGTAACTACTTGGGACCAGCTCGTATGAGTCTCACGTGAGAGAGATTCCTCTATAGAATCAAATCATAATCAAGGATGTAGAGGGCTAGCACGAATCTGTAGTTTAGGGATCTTAGTTCTGACTATTTAATTAGGAGATTCTGTATGATCAGTCTGGACTCTGAACCTCCTACCTATGTGAGCTGAGAGAACCAAACGCCGAGCATAGTGACTGCCTAAGCAATGAAGAAAAATACTACTCCCTTCGTTGGAAATATAAGACATTCTAGCTTTGTGAATCGAATGTATCTAGACATCTTTTAGTGTATAAGTTCACTCTGAACCTTTCTGAACCTATACACTAAAAGACGTCTAGATACATTTGATTCACAAAACTAGAACGTCTTATATTTCTGAATGGAGGGAGTATGTCATAGTGATCAATTTGTTCAATACTTACATTAAAAGTTTTCATGTACTTAGACTGAATCTATCAAGAGGCAACCAATATGGCACAAATAACAATATGGGGATCCATGTTCTTTGAAAACAGTAGAGCAAAATAATGTCATTCATAGACAACCTGAACAATGAAACACCATGTACTTAGTCTGAATCTCTTCATGTCAGATAATAATACTCAGGCTGAATAAATTGTGATGAACACAATGTCAGTACTGCATTTACCCACTTTAATCCCCTCATGTGTTAAAGCTAATTAAACCAAAAATGGCCAAGCTAACCAAGGGAATAAAAGGCCAAGAAAACAAACCGCCCTTCCGGCCCGGTACAGAGCAGAACCCATCGTCCTCCCAACATGAACTACAGAACCAAAATACCCCGATATGCACTAATAGCGCTGTCAGACCCAAGATTATCTCCGTCGTTGCTGCAGATGCTTTGGCTAGGAGGGGCTTGGGGTCCACTTGGTATCGGGGGCCCGGGGTGGCCACCCCTCTTGCCTCCCCTCAGGGCTGGCCCTGGACACATGCGAGAAGGTGAAGCTGTTGGGCAGTAGGCCCACTCCGGCGCGGACGAGGAAGCGCGTGGATGCGAGATTCGCGCGGTGGCAAGCGGCGGAGGCGCAGCCGGAGTCCGAGTCGAGGCGGAGGCCCTCGTGGAGGACGGCGCAGGCGGTGCCGCTACTTCTCCACGCCATAAAGCTGTGTGCGCTCCCGCACACCCCTCCGCTGCCGGACTTGAGACCTCGGTGGCTTGGAACCGCTTCGATCTAGATCAGGTGCAAGAAGAAGGGGAGAGAGAGTAGAGGAATGTGAGGGCTATCATGATGATAGAGATACCAAGGGACTGGACAGCAAAAATACCCACGGTACAACAGGGAGGGGAGTCGTTGACTAGCTCACGAATCTAAAAGCGTTTGGATGGCTGATTAGGCTCTGATACGTAACGACGTCGGTAGAAACAAGTTTTCGACATGAACGACCAATGCTGCAATATAGTGCCCTTCACCGAGGAGATGAAACTGAAGCACAGTGAGGATCGCTTCGCATTCTTTCTTCCCCTACTTCTTTGTCCGTGGACTCCGTGGAGAACCCCTAGTCGATGGAACCGGCGGAACTGAAATCTGCAAGCCGTGGGCTAGATCGGAGCAGCATTAGATAATATATTTCTAGAAGCCATTGACTAATATAATACTTTTATCCATTGCCAAAGATCATATCAATCTTTTTCTGAGAAACTTTAATGAATTTGGTAAAACGAAAGATGATGTTCTAACCTTTTGGTCCTTGGCGCATCACCATGGTTGAACAGGAAACATATCAGCACCATGCCACGGGTCTCTTACTACCACTGAGAACTGTGTTGCTTCCTGTCAGCATACTCATTGACTGACTACTCCTTGCCTCGACAGGATCAGAAGATAGCCGAATGCATTGATGCCAAATAACATGGTAAATCAGCTGCGGTGCCAGTAGTTGGTTGCAGCGTTTGAGATCGCCTTCTCCAGAAGGCGGCTTCCGATAAACATCAATCTGCGGCAGGAAAATGAAAGCGGAGAGGCCTGTAAAACGGATTTAAAACCCACGTACGATATGCAATTCGGTTTCTGCGTGGTGGGCGAAAGAGATTCATGGCAAAAGTACTGCAGTAAGGTAGAATTCCATAGTAGTGCTCATACTAAAGGATGTCATACATAATTGTAAAACGCATGTATTTGACCCAATGATGTCCATGTAGATCAGCTAGGTGCTACATGCCCTTTCAAATAAAATAATATGCACATACTATGTTGTCTTTCTCGAGCACATTTGCAGAAACAGCTTATGTGCGCCATTGTAACCTCACAATAGGGGGAATGAAGGTGTTGCAAATCAGTGATGGGATTAGGAAGAGATGTTCGATGAAGGGAGTGGAGACAACCATCTAACGGTGACTCTTAGGCCCGCTCCCCTCGCGTCGCCTCCTCCAGGGCGACGGGGGGAGCCAAACCCTAGCCCGCCGCCACCCCCTCCCACCTCCTCCCTCCCCCTCGCCGTCCCCTGAGGCGGCCGCCGGAAAGCCGCGCACTACGCCGGTGATGGGGGGGGGGGGGGGGATTCGATGCTCATAGCCAGGGCTCAGGGACCTGCACCAGTGGCCAGTGGCACAACGGCGCGCGGCGAGGAGCGGCGGAGCGCCCCTGGGACGTATGACAAGCTCGCGAGCAGGGCTTGGGCGGTCGCGCGGCGATGACAGGGGTCCTGGGCGTGGGCCGATTTCCTCCTGCAAGGGCGGCGACGCGACAAAGTTACGATGCGCGTGTGAGGAGCAGGAGTTGCTCCACCGCGCGGTGTAGGGTGTTTCGGTGACGATGCTAGCGCTAGTGGTTGGAGTTGGCGTAGGCCATGGCGGCGCGGGTCTGCCGGCCTCGATCTGGGCCCTTCGGGCCCGATCTGGGCCAGGAGGAGCCCCGACCGGTCTGGTCCAATGCTCCTGGGTGATGCCACCTCCCCCCTCCTCACATGTCCTCTTTGGCTCCGAGCGCAGCATTGTTGCTGCTTCTCTGACCGGCTTGAGTTGAGTCCAACGCCAGCTTGGTGTGGCGGCTTGAGGTGTCCGTGTGGCGCCGGTGGTGGGGTGGGCGGTGTTAGGTGGACGGCGATGCATCTCTAAGACGGCTGAGCGCAGACCTGGTGATGTTTCCTTCAATGACGGAACCCAAGCCGCTTGTGGCTCGGTGGTGCCCCCACTCAGGTGGCTTGTCCCCTTGTGGGCATGGCCGCCCCCGATATGGCGCGCTAGACGTCCTGCCGGTGGGGTGGGAAGGGACAGCACGGGAGCTCCTCGCAAAGAACGAATGGTTTTCGGTTGCGGTTTTAAGGTATCATGCTCTAGGCAAAAGCCCTGCCTTTCAGGGCCGGTGACGGCGATGCCTGAGGGCGTCGTTTCCTTCTAAGGCGTCATCGAGGAGTTTTGGCACCTCCATCGCCTGGGGTATCAAGTTCCAGGTGAAAACCTCAGATTTGGCTTGCCATATCGGGTGACGACGGCGTCTTTGACGTTGTACCCTCCTTGGAGGCGTCATGTTGGGGACTTGACTCTGGTTCGGGCAGTACTTCTTCATCAGGAATCCTAGTGCTGGCCACATAGGAGGCATATTTTGATGTTGGCATGTTGGCCTCTCTAGTGGTATCGTGATGGCTTGCGCGTTGAGGGTCTTCCTTAGACGGCGTGAGCGAGCCTCCAGATGTGTAGTGGTGGTTTGGCCTTTGTGCTTGATGGCATGCTAGTGAATACTGCACACTCGTGTCTGTTGCGGTTACTGGGAGGTAGTCGTTGTGCCAACGGTGTACCTCAGATTTGGGCTGAGCCCGGAGCAGCAATGCGCCCAGCTGAGCCTTTGTTGGCTCGCGGGATTGTGGCGGAACGTGTCTTGGCTGCGGATGGCAGTTTCATGGTAATATCGATATTTCACAAGCACCACGACTTTCATTGGCAAGGGTTCTGCTTAGCAGAGGAGCTTACCCTGTGGCGTCTTGGAGAAGCACTCGACGGTTTCGGCAGTTTAGGCGTAGTCTTGTTTGAGCATTGGGTGTGTCGGCCTTTCTTAGACTTGTAAATATGGGGGTTCGACCTTTTCTTAGGCTTGTAAGTTAAAATCCTTTTCTATCAATAAATCAAAACGAAAAGCTTTTTGCATTCTCGTGAAAAATGAAGAGAGTGGAGACGCAAGGTAAAATGCGAGCTATACCTGAGGACGGTATACGTAAGGACGGTGTGATGACTCAAAGGACATCTCCAGACATGTTTATGGATGGTGACTTCCATGGCAGCACCATTTGGCTTGCCATTACGCTGTTCACCATCTTCCTCCCTAAAGAACTAGAGCTAGGCACCGGGCTGCTGGCCGTCGTCCTCCTCGACAAACTGGAGCCCAGCGCGCTCTCGGTATCGCCAGATCCTCCGCCTCCTACTCCGCCTTTTCTGTCTCGCATGAGCCGGTGTCCCCATGGCCTCAATTAAATAAATCCATTCACCAAATAGTAAGCATGGAACCAATCTACGCATTGGTCAACTGTACCTACTTAGATGAAATAGATCCTACGATATACGTAAACCATCCATCTTAGCCAGCATACAAACTAAAAATGATTTGCAGTCTACAATCTAAAATTGAATTCTTTTTCTCTTTCACGAAATCCAAGAAATAAGAACCTAGGAAATCTAGGAAGAGCAAGGGGGAGAAGAGGATGATGAGAGGCTTACCTGTGAATCCGACCTAGTTCAGCTCAGATCTCGAGCTCCGCAGCTATGTGTGTGTGGGAGGGGGGAGTGTGGTGCAGTCTCATGATCCCGAGAGGTTGGTGGTGGTATGGGACACACGCACGTGACCCGCACATCTCCACCAACCCTCCGCCTCCATATCCTCGATCCTCCATCGCCGTTGCCTACTCCTCTCCCCTCCTTCCCATGGCACCGCCACCAGGATAGCCGGCCACCTCTCTCCTAGCATCGGCCGCGACCCCGTTTGCCTCCTTCCTCGAGCGTCGTTGGCCTCGCCCCCTCATGGCGTCGCCCCAGAGCTCCACCCCGAGCTGCACTACCCAAAGCCACCGTGCCGCTGTTGCAGGCCAGGTGCCGCCTTCCGACCCTGCTTCCCGCCCCCTGAGCTCCCCTCTAGCTCCCAACATGAGCCGCGTGAGCTCGATGCTGCCCCCAGCGCGTCTTCAGCGCCTCCGTCGCCCATCCCCGGAACCACGCTTCCCTGACGGACACGGTAGTGCCCTTCTCAAGCGCGACCTCCGCGACCTCTTCGCTCGTCTCCGCCATCGCCTAGCGCCTCCCCGCGTGGCTGTCCTTCTCTAGTGCGACCTACGCGGCCTCGCCGCCTCGTCTCCGTCATCGCCCAGCGCCTCCCCGCATGGATTCCTTTTCACGTGCGTGCCCTCCTCGACCTTTACCGGAGGGAGAGGGAGAGGAGGTTAGGGAGGAGGACGAGAGGACGAGCGGGGGCTAGGAGGAACCGTATGGGGACGATTTAGTGGGCAGCGGCTAGGGTTTTTTACATGGGTTGCTGCTTCCCCTTGCGCCACGCGACTGCCTCTGTGCTCTCTCTGTCCCCAGCAAAATGCAATGAAACTAAGTAAGCAAGCCACTGGGTAGTGGGGCCAGTGATAAGGAGGCCCAGCAGTAATGAGGCCCGTTGGAGACGCAAACACGAGGAAGCACCATTGAGTACGCTTAGCAAGTCACGGTCGAAGGGTAGAAGAGTCAAATAGATGATGGATGGGCCAGATCCGCCATGGGAGGACGATCGGACGGCTCCCATGTGCTGATCACTGTGAGGCCTCCCAGGGGGTGCCCCTATTATACCTTTAGATGCTTGTAACAAAAATTAAAGAATCTCACTTGTGGTGTCTTGCCGGTACGAAGGCCTTTAGTAGTGTAATCTTTCGTGGGTAGTTGTTTTATGTTGGTCTTGGTCTTTGCCCAGGCCCGGTCCACACTGTTTTGGGTCCAGGGGCAGGAGGACAATAAGGGGCCCTTGTTGAGACAAATGCACATCAAATATATATATTTCAAAAACAAAAATATATTTATTTTATTATAGTATAGAGTGATGAACTCTAAAATCTAAAATTTATAGCACACCAATTTATTTCTATCGGTCAAGAGAACAATATCATGATAGTGTGGACTATGTATAGTTGTACAAAAGATTGTTTTTATGTGCGCCTATGTGTGCCAAGGGAAACTATGACTTTCTTCTACTATGGATACCAAATAGTATGTTTTCAAATTTGATTGCTCCTTGAAATTTTTGTGTCATCCATAGGAGAACTAATTCTAAATAAAATCAACTACGCCATGAGGGGGTCCTGGAGGCGTGCGGAAGAGAGGGGTGTGAGACGTACGGTGTTCCGGGACGGTGAGCACACAAGTTTACCCAGGTTCGAATCCGCCGGCTTTGGACGGATCCTAGTCCTGCTAGCAATCCAGTAATACGGTAGAGCCGAAATATGGGTTACAAGGGTTCGCCTGTGCGACTTGAGATTGTGATTGTAAGGGGTTCCCTAAAGGCTCTCCCTAGGACGGCTTATATAGATATCCGGCCTAGGGTTTACAGGAGAGATCTATCCGGCTACAACTAAGAGTCGGTTACAGAGTACATCTTGAACTACAAGTAACATTATGGGCCTATGTCGGTAAGTCTTCTGGGCCTTCCCGTAGCCAGATTGGACTCTGTCTCTTCTCTCTGACTGGGCCGCCCGTGAAGCAAAGCTCTAACCCAAAGTGGGCCACCCTGGTCAGTGAGGAACTGTGAGGATACCCGGAGAGTATATCCCCAACATCAGCCCCCGAAAGTCTCCAAGATCCAAAGTCGGATTCATCATCGTCTAGCTTGATTTTCAGCTTGTAGAATCTTGAAGGGTTCCTGAAACTTCAAAACAAAAGATACGATCCGGGTCTCAAAAGTAAGTCGGACCTATTAGTACGTTATTCAGATTTTCCAGCTTGATATTCAAACTAAGACGGATCTTGGTCTTTGACGTCATCTGACACTAGTCATGGTCAAGTCACGTCTTCTGACAGACATCCTGTCAGCACGACCGTTGGTGGGTCCGCCGTTCGCGGAACCGAGACGCCGTTTCAATGCATGCGTGGAGATCGAGGCGGCGTAATCGTCGTGTGGGGGCTTCCCAGTTCTTTCCACGACGCGTGGCGTTTACAATGTGCCATTTGCACGAATCTTGGCATGGTTCGGTGGTTATAAGGGGTGAGGATTGCCTTTCCCTCATCTTCTTCACCTATTCCGGTGTCGTTTCCTTCTCCTCCACTTCTCCCTCGCGCGTAGAGCTCCTTTGCCTCCAGATTCCCAGCGCCGCCCATCTAAGGTCACCGGCACACCGGAAGAATGGCTTCTTCATCATCCGGCTTGTCTAGAGCCGCAGCGGCGGTGATGGCAGCGACGACGGCAGAGAAAGAAAGCAATCGCGGGGTCTGGATCACACGCGTCCTTGACGACACCAAGTTCAGCGGTGTGGAGAGCGAAGGACTCCTCCGCGCCGGCGACTGGCGGAGCGGTTTCGGCGAAACCATCCCCAACCGACACACCGACGAGCGGGTACACTACGGCACCCACCTTGACAGAGGTATGTCTTTCCCTCCCTCAGAATTCTTTTCTGAGGTGATAGATCATTATGGCGTTCAGCTTCACCATCTCCCCCAAACTCTCTTTTAGAGAGGAGCGCCTATGCGGCTTTGTGTGGGGGGTATCTCGGCATTAGGCCAAGTCTCACTCTCTTCCGGTTTTACATCCATGTCCGGAGAAACTCTATCACTGCCGGTAATCCTTACATTACTGGCACAATTAGTCTTTCGGTTAGACGTAAGCATGTCTATCCTTGGATTTTAGCTAGTGAGTTGGTCAAACAGTGGCTGGCTACCTTCTTTTATCATAAGGATATTCCTGCTCCCGGCAAAGCTACTGCTTTACCGACTTTCATCGATGGAGCCACCATGCCCCAAGCATCCTGGGACGAGGTTCCTCCAGCTCTCAGCGACGATCTGCTCCTCGCCAAGAGGCGGATCGAGTATCTGATGAAGCACAAGGGCCTAAGAGGGTCTGACCTGGTCCAGTGCTAGATGGCACGCCGGATCCAGCCTCTCTAGCACCACGACGACCAACTGATGCATTCCATCATAGCGTCAAAACAAGACTCCCTCCACATCAGCCCCAAGGCATTAAAGTCACATGACTACATAAGCCAGATCAAATGGCTGATAAAGGAGCGGATCCAGAGAAAGATTCCGGATTTATCTATGGACATGCACACAACGGAAGACCCTGCAGTGCCGGTAAGCTTTGAGCAGTAAACCCTTTTTATGTGTTTCACCTTTAAGTTATTTCACAATACTGAGATATTATCTTCTTTTCAGCTTGCCAACCTCCCCGAGTCGGAACTGGCTCCTATCGAGGGATATCCTCCGGAGTTTTCTCAGGAGGAGGAACTGGTCCCACTGCCGGACGTTGTGCGTAGGAAGCGTAAAGCTCCGATAGTGGCCGTCGGCACAAAGGAAGTGCCAGTTGTGAAGAGGTAACTTTCCACACAACTTCCGCCTTTGTACTTTACCGGTAACTTCTTCCGAGATGTAACGTTATTTATTCTATTACTTTCTCAGAGCTAAGCAGCTCGTCAAGGGCAAGGGGAAAGGGAACATCTCGAAGCCCCTGCGTCAGACGAAGCTAACCATGGCTTCGCCTGCCACAGCTCCTCCGACTCCTACCCCTCAATCTTCTGCAAGACCGGTGATTACTCCATCCCCGGTTGTCGCAGAAGATCCGGCTCCCTCAACAGGGCCAGCGACCCTTGAGTCGCAGACTGACACCACCATGGGCGGCTCAGGTTTTGATAAGGGTGAACCCTATTTGGGTAATGATCCCTTGGCAGAGACCTTCGCCAAAAATATCCTGAACAATCCGGGACTTGCCAAATTCGGTTTGTCTCGGAAATCTGCGGAGGAAATCCAGCGGCTGGCCCAGCAATGCATGGAAAGCCGTAATCTCTCTACCAAAGAAGAAGCACAAGAATCGGAGGACGTCAAGTACTCCGAACTTCTTGAACAAGTCCGCCTTCTCGACGAGGGACTAAGAGCTGGTGTTCTTCCACCACCTCCGGTTATTCCACTCACCGTCGCCGAGAAGGTTACTACTGAGGTGAACATGTGCCTCAGCAAGCTCACACATGAACATCATGTAAGTCGGAATTTCAACTCACGCTGTATTTTATGTCATATCCTCTAGCCCCCAAGCATGAAGTTGGACAGTAGATCCGGGTTTATGCTTCATTAGGATGCCAAAGAATGAACTAGTATAGCCCCCAAGGCTCGTGCTGATATTAGCTACAATATAGCCGGAGTCTTTAGTAGACTTCTGACTCTGGGTATTCTGACTTACAGAAAGTTAATTCATATAACCAGGAATTGTTAAAGAATATCTGCAATAAGCGGAGATAGATCAAAGCTCTTCGACTTAAAAATGCTGAGCTTAAAGTTTCCAAGGATGAGGCCGAAGGTGAACTTTCCGAGACTCAATCCTTGTCTTGATTTTTCATAGTCGAATATTTTTTGTTGAACTGTTGTTCTTTTTGACTTACAGCACTGGTGAAGCAGTCCTGTGCTATGATCGAAGAGGCCGAGAATCTGAAGACCTTGGTGGTAGAAAACAAGGATCTCCGCCAAGAGCTAGACCAGCTTAAGGTGGATCACGAGAAGAGCATTGCTCAAGTTCTCGAATCCTCCTCCATGGCCACCGTGGAGCATGATCGCAAGATTGCACTCCACAAGAAGAAAATCTCAAATCTCAACGACGAGCTATTTATAGAGAAGGATATTTCCAAGGCGCTCTGGGCTGAACTCCGGAGTCTTCATGAAGAGAAGACCAAAGTTGATGACGTCATCTTTGGTATGTTTCCATCTTTCTGACTTGTCTACATTCTTCGACTCTTTCGATGTCGGATTTATTTATCTGTTTTGCGTTATATCCATAGGTCCTCTGAACTTGACGGACTCCACCTCTACCGAGCCCCGCACCCACCGGCTTACCCAAGTCGGTGATTTGCTTCATGACTTCCGCCAATCCATTGAGGATATTGGCGAAGCTCTCAAGGTTCTGAACATGCATAGCATGTCCAACTTTCAGGTGCGAGACAAGGCAATGGAGATGCCGTAGCTCGTCCGGGACTAGAACATGTCCTACGCGCGATCAACGGCGCAGAACGCCCTCACAATGGTTATGAGCCATCATGGAAGCATGGAAATCTGGCAAGTAACCAGAGGGTACTGTAAGGTGGACGAAGACGGACAAGAGCAAGACATCGAGGCCATAATGGACTCCTGCGCCGGATATGGGTGTCATGTAGCTGACTTAACCAGCTACGACACTCCCTTCTTCAACCGCGTGGACACGCCACCTCCGCCTCCCGAAGAAGCAGCTTAAGCTTCCGACGATGAACAAACCACATCGGATTTGGACATCTCGGATCGTTATCAGATTGCGGCTAATGTGTCCAGCGAGCCGGCAACTCCTACCTCTTCTCCTGCATCATAGATTATTAGAAACCAATGTGTTATTCTGAAAACGTTATGGGTCTGTAAATATGCAGTATGATACTTTTGCAAGTGCTAAGTTTTAATCTATTCAGCACTTTTGGTTTAAATTTTTGTGTGCCTAAAATATTTTGCATAAGCACTTGTACTTTTTTGCCTGTACTTATCGTTTATCTGGATTTCTACCTCCCTTTCGTGAGCCGGCTAAACTTTCAGCACAGAAACTTTGCTGAGCAACGGAGCTCAATTGCTAAACCAGTTTAAACTCGGAAACAAAGCCGGCTTCTAGTACGAACAATTCACTACTCAGAAAATACCCGCATCCGGCAATCGGACAAGTAACCAAAGTAAATACTACAAACTTTAGAGTTATACCCGAGGCTAGCAATTTTAGAATCGAAAATCTAAACCAGAACAAACATGAGCATAAATTACTTTCAAGCATTCTAGGATTTTCGACTGTGACATGATCATTCGGAAATAAGATGGTAAAAACTTCTTAGAAAAAACTTGAGGCAACCAAGACTTTTATTTCTCACAGAACATATACATATATATGATTACAAAGAAGGATAAACTAAGAATAAAAGGCACGTAGCTGAGAAATATTCCACGGTCTGTCTAACTCATCCGGATTTGTACTGCCTCCAACTCTCTTTCTCTTCTTAGTAGCAGGTCTTTCTTTGACTGGCCTCATATCAGTTAGGTAGTATGAACCATTGTGCAATACTCGACTAACCAAGAAGGGCCCTTCGCATACTGGGGAAAGTTTGTGCTTTCTTTGTTGCACAAGCCAGAGAACCAAATCGCCCTTATTGAAAGATCTGTTTCTGACTCTCTGGATATGATACTTGCGTAACTTCTACTGATAGGCTATTGATCTCATTTCAGCAACGACGCGGAATTCTTCGACTAAGTCGAGATCATTTTGTCGAGAAATCTCGGCATCCTCTTCGATATACGCGGCCACTCTAGGAGAAGTGTGAATCAAATCACTAGGAAGAACTGCTTCTGCGCCATAGACCAAGAAGAAAGGTGTATATCTGGTTGACCTGTTCGGAGTTGTTCATAAACTCCATATTATAGAAGGTAATTCCTCTGCTCAAGCCCCCGCAACACGTCGTAGTGGTGCTTTGAGTCTCGGTTTTAGGCCTTGTAGGATTAAACCATTTGCTCTTTCGATTTGTCCATTAGCCTGTGGATGTGCGACTGACGCAATGTCAACCCGGATATTTTGTTCGTTGCAGAATTTGGCAAGTTCCCCCATAGAGAAATTACCCGCGTTGTCCGTGATTATACTATGCGGATAACCATACTAGATTATAACATCCTCGACAAATCTTTTGGCTGTTACTCCATCACAACTAGTGACGGGTTTAGCCTCAATCCATTTGGTGAACTTATCCACCATCACTAAGAGGTGAGTAAATCCACTTGGAGCCCGTTTAAACGGTTCTACCATGTCAAGCCCCCAGACCGCAAAAGGCCATGTTATAGGTATTGTTTGCAGCTGATCAGCCGGAACGTGACCTCGGATTATCTGCCGGCTCAGAACTTCGTCTTCGGGTAATTTGCCCTCTACCAAATAATCGAGGTAGGGTTGAGTCCAGCTAGGAATTAAAGCTAGAACTGATATTAGAGGTGAATCGGATTTGGTCGGATATTCCTTGTCCAGTCCCTTTACTGAGGGAACTTTGAGGTGCTCTAAAAAAGCGCCATCCGGGACCTCTTTCCGTGCAGAGCATATTCGAGATAGTGCATCTGCTTCCTCGTTTTCTGCTCGAGAGATGTGTTGAACCTCAAACCCTTCGAACAATTTAGATAAATCATCCACGATAGCTTTATATGCTGCCATGTGTTTATTTGCATTACAAATATCCGACACTTGCTGAGCAACAAGATTCGAATCTCCGTAACACATCAAACGTCGGATGCCAATATCTTTAGCAATCCGGATTCCATGTAGCAGTGCTTCATACTAGGCAATATTATTTGTTACTGTGAAGTGGATCTGCAACACGTATAAAAGTTTATCTCCTTGGGGTGATTTGAGCACCACGCCAGCCCGTGAGCCCCCGCGAGCCTTAGACCCATCAAAATATAGAGTCCAATATTCCGACTCAGGGAGGGTCATATTCTCCTTCGTCCCTGTCCAATCAGCAACAAAGTCGGCAAGGATTTGGGATTTGATTGCTGTCTGAAGTTTGTACTCAATATCGAAAGCTGAGAGCTCTATGCCCCATTTGGCGACGCGTCCTGTGGCATCACTGTTGTTGATTATATCTCTCATGGGAGCTGTGCTCACCACGGTAATTGGATGTTCCTGAAAATAGTGTCGTAGCTTATGAGATGCCAAGAGCACACCATAAGCTAGCTTTTGATAGTGTGGATACCGCTGTTTCGATTCTATCAAGACCTCGCTGACAAAGTAGGTCGGACGCTGCACCAAGTGTTCCTGATTTTCCTCCGGTCTCTCCACTACCATGACAATACTCACGACTTTGTTTGTCGCAGCAAGATAGAGCAACATCGGTTCCTGTGGTTCCGGGGCTGCAAGGATTGGAGCAGATGAGAGTACTTTTTCAGGTCTTGTAGCACAGCTTCTGCTTCGTCGGTCCACACAAAATCCTTGGTCTTTTTCAGGAGTTTGTATAATGGTGCGACTCTTTCACGGAGGCGGCTTACAAACCGACTGATTGCGGCAATGCAACTAGTTAGTATTTGTACGTCTTTTAGGCGGGTTGGCCTATAAATATTGAGTATAGCCTTGATTTTGTCCCGGTTCACCTCTGTGCCTCTTTGAGACACGATGAAACCTAACAATTTTTCGGCTGGGATTCCAAAGAAGCATTTCTTCGGATTAAACATTATGTTGTATTTTCGTAGATTGGCAAACGTTTCCTCCAAGTCAGAAATTAATGTTTCCTTCTTTTTGGACATCACCGCAATATCATCCACATGTGCATGTATATTGCGTTTGATTTGATCATGGAGGCAACGCTGCATTGTGCGCTGGTACGTAGCTCCTGCGTTCTTTAGACCAAAGGGCATCATAACAAAACAGAAGGTTCTGAAGGGGGTTATGCATGAAGTTTTGACTTTGTCAGATTCCTTCATCCGTATTTTGTGATAACGGAATATGCGTCGAGAAAACAGAGGAGTTCCGAGCCTGCCGTAGAATTGAAACTGGATCAATCCTAGGCAGAGCGAACGGATCTTTGGGGCAAGCCTTATTCAAGGCAATATAATCAACACACATCCTTAAATCAGTGGTGTCCTTTTTAGGGACCATTACAGGATTGGCCGACCACTTAGTGTGGATGACCTCTTCTATGAAACCGGCTAACTCAAGGCGTGCTAGTTCCTTAGCTATTGTCTTATGCTTTTCATCGCCAAACCATCGCAAGGACTGTTTGACGGGTTTAGCGTTCGGGTTTACATTTAAAGAGTGCTCGGCAAGTTCCCTAGGTACTCCGGTCATGTCAGATGGCTGCCATGCGAAGATATCTTGATTTGATTTGAGTAACTTGAAGAGCGCGCTTTCCTATGTGCTATCTAGGCCTACACCTATCTGGGTCACCTTGGAAGGGTCATCGTCCTTCAATGGCGTCTTCTTCGTCTCTTCTGATGCCTTGAACTCCGGATTCGGCCTTGTCACCTCCTTCTTCGTTGCGGGCATCTCGGACGGATCTATGCTCTTCTTGATCTCCTGGCACTCCTAGGCGTGCAGCACGGCTTCAGCAAAGGCGGCATTTCCATCCTTGCACTCTCGCGCTTTCTTCGGGTCTCCCCTAATGGTGATCACGCCGTTGGGACCTGGAATTTTCATCATATTATAAATGTAACACGGACGAGCCATAAAAGCCCAGTAAGCCGGACGTCCGAATATAGCGTGGTACGCGCTCTTGAACGGGACCACTTCGAAAGAAAGTGCCTCCGTCCGATAGTTCTTTGGAGTTCCAAATGTAACATCCAAAGTGATTTCTCCCAGGGAATTTTCTTGTCTTCCTGCGACAATCCCGTGAAAGATCACAGAGCTGTGGTTCAGCTGGGTCTCCGAGATCTTCATCCGGCGTAGCGTTTCGACGTATAGGATGTTAATGCTACTACCACCGTCCATGAGAGTCTTGGAGAAACCATAACCGTCAATAAGTGGATTGACGATTAAGGCGTATTTTCCTCGCCTGTGCAACTTAGGCGGATGATCAGCGTGGTCAAATATGATTGCCACTTCCGACTAGTCCAAGAATTGAGGGACAGCCAGAACTGTTGCATTGAGCTCATGTAGAACTGCTTGCTTGACCTTTGCTGGTTGAGATCCGAGGAAGGTGACGCAAGTGTCTTTCTTGGTCAGAAATTTATTCTTCCCTTCCGGCTTGGGATTTGAAGCATCAACTTCCTCCATGTCGGAATCTTCCTTGGTCTCTTTATCCTTTTCGGGATTCTTCTTTCCCTTCTTTCGCTTAGCTTTGTAGCCAGCGGTATCATCTCTCTTAATGTCGTTATTGAAACGACACTCGGTGTTTGTGTGGGATGAGCCCCCATTGGCGTCTAGGTGATGCACACATGGGTTATTGGCAATATCGGCCCAAGAGTGGGTTTTGCCAGGCTGCTGGTCTCCTCTACCTTGAACTCTTGATGTCCCACGACCGCGTCCGCGGCCACCGCCACGTCCTCTAGACCCGAAAGTAGCAGTAACTACTGCCGTTTCCGCATTGGGTTTTTCTTCCGAGGTATTCTTGCGCTTCTAAGCTTGTTGCTTTGGTTGTTTTGCCGACCGTGGCACAACCAGGGCGTTGAGTAATCCCTCTGCATCGTCATCAGCATCTGCATACTTGCTCGCTGTTTCCATCATGTCTCCCAAATTAGTGACTTTGTCGCACTTCAAACGATGACGTAGTAAACCAATTGGGAGACCTGCAATGAAAGCTTCAATCGTAGTTTGGTCATTTACTCCTTCACAGGAGTTCTTGGTGTCGATCCATCGTCCGAGATAATCTCGGCAAGTTTCTCTGGCTTTCTGGGTGCAACGCTATAGGTCTCCAACCGTACAGGGCCTCCAGTATGTGCCTTCGAAATTCCGAAAGAACACACTTTGCATGTCATACCAGTTGTGGATGGTGTTCTCTGGAAGTTCATTGAGCCATGATCATGCTATCTTCCGCAACATAAGTGGGAGATATCGGGTTGCGACCAGGATGTTTCCGCCTTTGGCGATACATCAAGCTTGGAAAAAATCCTGTAGCCAAGTATTTGGCCGAGCTATGCCGTCGTAGGCCTGAATATGTCTTGAGATAGCGAATCCTTCCGGGAATCTTGTATCTCTTATGCGTGGTCTGAAACATTTTGGGCCCACGTATATGTCATCGTTTTCATAGCATTGCGCCTCTATATTGGAGTTGAACCTGTGTCTTGCGTCATTTGGTGATAAAGATCGTCCTGAATGACGGCTATGGCTGCGGTGCCTTGGAGCCGGACTTCGGCTTCTGCCACCACCTACTCCACCACAACGCCTCCTTGGCCTCCTTGGGAGCCATTGTGATGGCTACTTGGCGGAGAGGGTGGAGCAGCTGCGTTATTTCTGGCTGATCGCCGGCCTCCATCCGGAGCGTCATTATTCCGGTTCTAGGGAGGGTCTTCATTGTGACGAGCCCCCTGTCGGCTTGACTCGACGTGGTTTCCATCGTTCCTTCGTCCGTTACTCCCACAATGGTGGGGCTCAGCCGGACGGTTTGTAGGTCTAGGAGGTGGCATCCTTTGACGGTCCTCCTTCCGACGTTTCTCTTTGTCTTCTCCCCTATGATTGTTCGAATCTCGTCGGGGAGGGTTTCTCAGAGACAATGTAGCAATTGCTTCTTGCTCGGCGGCTGGAGCGACTTTGCGCCAGTGACGTGCAACTCTGTGATGCTGTCCTGATGATCCGATTCTAGAGTAGTTATCTTACCGTCTGTCAGAACGGTGATGATGTTCTGGAACACGCTGGGGCCTTATATCATTCCAGGCTGAGTCCGCGTGGCATTGGTCGGATTTGGAGACCAGTTTTCCGCTTCCGGATTTCGCAGCCCTTTGCTGTTCCAGACCCTTGGTGAGTAGCTTGATGCCCAACCGAGCCTGCTCTAGGCCTGGATTATTTGACAAGATATCTCGAGCTACAACAGTGTTCTGTACCGGTGTTGGATACACCAGATCTCCTTTGCTGTCGAGACAAGGCATCCCTGGGTCTCCTTCGAAGAGAACCTTGTGTACTTCCGAGAATTGTCGTCACGTGTGTGACGTTTCTGGGTCTTCTGATGCTACCGAGAGATGTACTTCTCCGCAGTTGCCATGCGTTTCTTCTCTTCCTCGATGTTTTTGGCTCCATCCAGGAGGTCTTGACGACGCGCTTCTAGGGCCTGGGCCCTTTTGTCCAGCTCTTCGGCAGTAAGTTCTGCAGCTGTAGGGACATGTGTGGTTAATGCCGCATCGATGAGTTTACGCGCACCTTCAGTGATCATGTGTCCATCCACCGACTCTTCTTTGGGCTCATCTGGGATAAGTGCTCCATTCGAGTCTTCCTCGTATTCCTCAGCAATCACTTCCTCTGGCGGAAGATCTTTTTGCCGGGGTCTTGTTCTTCTTCTTTGCCTTCTTGGTAGCGTCGGTAGCAAAGACGGCTTTGGGTATGTTTCCCGAAGTCAAGCTCTGATCGGTACTTTTGGACATCTGGACCTCGGGATTATCTCCGATTTCCATGTCATCCTGCACTTTGGGAGAGTTTTCCCGAGATCCTTCATCCATGGCTTCTTCTTCCTCTGCAGCTTTGGAATTATACTCCTCTTCATACTCCGCGGAGAACTTTCGGAAATCTGCTGATGTCATCGAATCATCCGAGGATGTGTACGTCGGCGTTTGTTCCGATTGCCTCCAGAACTGAGTCGGTGTTTTCTCCAGCATCAGCAGAGCCGAATCCAGATCCAACATATCCGATGAAGTGTGACGTGTGGGTCCTGAGGTAGTTGCGGCTTTCCTCGTGGGCTTCCTCGAAGATCCTGACGGTTTCGAGAACCTCATCCACGCTTGCGTCTTGTAGTATCATGCGCGTATGCCTCAGGAATGGTCGATCTGTTCCGGTGTTGGCAGAGCCAGAACCATGGTTGTTACTGTGCTCCTCTTGGATCTCGACCTCAGCAGTCAGATCGATCTGGGATTTGACCTCACCTAGGAGATCCACTCCAGATTTGACTTGAACCACAAGATCTGCTTCAGGTTCAACTTTCTCCACTATCTCCGCGATTGGTGCGGGCTGGGTGGGATTAGTGGTTTCTGAGATTCAGAACTCTGCCGCCTCCACGGACAAAGGGGACCCAGAAATTTCTTCTGGCTCTATCATCACCGCTGGGGTGGGTGGGACAGGTTCAGCAAAGCCAATATAAACATCGATCTCTCCAAAAGACATGATGGTGTAGGTGGTCACAGCTTCCCTAGCCGGAATCCAAGTCTCGTCGAGAACGATGAGAGGGATCTCGCTGGTGTAGAGGATGTGACCGACGACGATAGTGTCGCCGATTCTGATTCTTGCAGATTCCGCTCGGAACGCAGATCTGAAGCTCACTTGCCCATGGTGGGCGCCAACTATCGTCGGATTGATGACAAGTACGCTATGAGGGGGTCCTCGAGGCGTGCGGAAGAGAGGGGTGTGAGACGTATGGTGTTCCGAGACGGTGAGCACACAAGTTTACCCAGGCTCGAATCCGCCGGCTTTGGACGGATCCTACTCCTGCTAGAAATCTAGTAATACAATAGAGCCGGAATATGGGTTACAAGGGTTCGCCTGTGCGAGTTGAGATTGTGATTGTAAGGGATGCCCTAAAGGCTCTCCCTAGGACAGCTTATATAGATATCTAGCATAGGGTTTACAGGAGAGATCTACCGGCTACAACTAAGAGTCGGTTACAGGGTACATCTTGAACTACAAGTAACATTATGGGCCTATGTCGGTAAGTATTCTAGGCCTTCCTATAGCCGGATTGGAGTCCGTCTCTTCTCTCTAACTGGGCCGCCCGTGAAGCAAAGCTCTAACCCGAAGTGGGCCACCCTGGTTAGTGAGGAACTGTGAGGATACCCGTAAAGTATATCCCAAACAGCATTCTATCAGTTCATCTATCTTTTCTCTTTATGCATATCGGATAAATACTTTTTACACCCTCCGTCCCAAAATAAGTGACTTGAGTTTGGCTAGATTCGCATGTATGCACGTACTAAACATGTCTTGATACATCCAAATCTAGACAAACTCAAGTGACTTATTTTGGGATGGAGGGAGTACAATACATACCCCCAAATTGCATAAAAATCGTAAATACAACAAACAAAAGAACCTGGATATGACTCAATTTGGATGTAAATGCTTGATTTGCAGGCCACAACAGTCAGAAGGAACGAGAAGACCACACCTGATCTGAATTAACTTTTTACTATGAACAGGATTGCGACAAGGATGAATACATACCATCTCTCAAGTCTCAAAGATTTCTCTGGTAAGAAGGATGTTGAATGGAAAGAGAGCTGGTTTGGGAATAAAATTGCGTCGTTGGTTTCATTAAAAGCTGGTTGTGACCTTGGAATCGAGGAGGCACTGGAGCGGCAGTGCTGTTTCTGAGGGAGGGTGGGAATTCTGGCGAGGGCAGCAGGAGAGGAAAATGATGGAGACCTATCCCTAGATCTAGTAGCAGCGTTCAATTAGTTTCCCCATGAGTTCTATTCCTTGACAACGTGATGAGATGTGCCTTTGCATCATCTGATCTTGGCCTCTTATAGATTTCTTGGGCCTAATTCAGGAACATACTACGTGTACAACTATAGAAGTACTCCATAGGATGGGCCCCTACCTGCCGACGCCCAGGGCGTGCGCCCCGTTGCCCCGGCCTATGGTCCGGCCCTGTCTTTGCCAGGACATGGTTTGTAGCACTATCTAAAAACTTCTCCTTAATAATCAATAAAAATGGCAAATCTTTTGCCTTGTTTAAAAAACTGCATGGTAGGGCAACCCAAACTGGCATCAAGTGTTCGTTTTGGTCTTCATGTACATGTGGACTGCAAAATCCACCATGCAATGGGGCGATCCAAACGGACACGAGGTCCCGGACCAACACATTCCTGACCCAAATTTGCACTAGGTTTGCGGTCTATTCGTGTCCGAGCGCAGCCTCCTCTTGTTTGCGACGGGCCGCCCATCAGCTGCGAACGCACAATTTCCACCCTTCCCCTCCCATGGCGCTGCCATTACAAGCCCTAGCAACCGATGGAGACCACTTCGCCGCTACCAATTGCCACCGCCACCGAAGCCACCGCGGTCCTCCCCAAGCCAAATAAAGAGAAGACATCAGAGCAAACAACACTTCAGAGCCATAAGAGGGCTGGCTAGAGGGTAAACGTGAAAGCACGAGCGGCTACCGCTGCCCAGGCGAAAAGAATGACGGCAGTACATGCCCACGCCTTCAACGAGGCCATCACTTCCCATGCACAGGTCCTCACAGATAGAATCAATGAGGGGGAGTTGGACGCAGTCATCATTAAAGCCGACATTATTTTGGCTGTGGTGAGATCGACAACTTCCTTTGCCCGATGGCCACCTCTGGCCACATCGATGTCGAGATGTATTTTCATGGCTTGTGACTGTCATGTGATCTTGGGATGTGGCCTAGTGGGCCAGGGGCCTTGTAACGTAGCGATAGGTGAGCCAACAGAGAAATGAGTACATATATAACGGGGATACAGTCATGGGACGGTATCGATTATGACTATTATGAACTATCCTAAACCTATCTCTCTGATTCCCTAATCCCAGGTGCTTCCGTCCCTTGCCCGAACCCCAATTTCCCTCTCAAATCCCCCTTCCTTAGCCGAGATATCCATGGGTTCGTGACAAATTTGGTATCAGAGCTCCATCCTATAGGAATTCGCGCTGGCGCCGAGAATAAATCAAGAGCAGATGGCTCAATTCCAAGAGTAGATGACGGCCACCATGGCTGAGGTGTCGGAGCAGAACCAGGGCTTGAACAACATGATGAAGTTGCTGTTGGATGGGTTCAATGATCTCAAGGCAAATCAGGTCGAGACGCGCAAGGTGATCCACGACAACCGATCTAGGACAGACGCGATGGAGGTGCAAGTGGTGGAGTTCGAGCAGTGATCTGCATCCGGTCCCCCAACACTGGTTGCCCCGTTGGACCTGAATCTGCTACGGGAGGCAGCGCGTCCAGCGATGGCACTGGCGTCTGGCGACTATGGAATCAGGTCTCACGACCGCCTCACTCCACATCTATTCTGGGGTGATGCTCCCGATATCCTGGGGACCGGTTGCCAACCCCGGGAATAGGTGCGATTCCTTTCGTGCCTTTGCAATTGGGTTTTGTTCGCAACCACGGTGAAGAGAGAGATGACGGGATTCGTGCTCCTGCTCCTAGAATCAAGTTTGCCAAATTTTATGGGGATACCCTGAAATTGTGGTAGGAGCAGTGTGAAACAAATTTTGAGGTGTTCCGTGTTCAACCAAGTTTGCACACTAGGTACGCGACATTAGGGTTCCAAGGCAATAATGCTTTGTTGTTCCAAGGCGTAGAAGCTAAGGGTAGAGTGGAGGAATGGGACACTATGTGTCAATTGGAGCATGAGTATTTTGGTAGAAACAAACAAGCAAGTTATAGGCATCAAATGCGTGTGTTAAGGTAGATAGGAAATGCCTCTGTGTATTGGGAGAAGTTTTCTAGGCTTAGACACCAATTATTTCGATACAATCCACATTTAGATGAAGGGAATTTTGTAGATGATTTCATTGCTAGGCTGAGAGACAAGATTCGATCTGCAATTTGGTTACATAATTTTGGTTCAGGATTTGGAGACTGCGCATTTTCTCACTTTATTGCAGGAAGAGGAGTCAGTGCCAAGTAAGAAGAGGTCATATTCCAAGCAAGAGTTCAAGGATTCATGCAAATCTAAATGGCCATCTCACTCAGATGATGGACATCACAGTGAAGCTAAACATGAAGGAATCAAATCAGAAGAGAAACTTGATGCTCTGAAAGCTTTCAGGCGCAGTAAGGGGTTGTGCTTCACTTCTGGAGAGAAATGGAGTCGAACACATAAATTTCTAGCTCAGGTGCCTCTCCACATAATTGAAGAGCTCTTGGAAGTCTTGCAAATTCAAGATCAGCATGAGTCTCTCAGCGGCTAGAATTCTGAGTCTGATGAAGAACCTATGATGCTACTGTGTAGTGTGTCTGATGGATCACAACGACGCAAATTTTCGTTCAAGCTACATGGTACAAGTGGCAAGCAACACATCTTGATATTGGTTGATTCGGAAAGTGTATCCTCTTTCATCAATGAGGAGGTGGTTGAGACACTCTAGTGTACTCGCAAGCAAATGCCAGCGTCTACATTTGTAGTGGCCAATAGGGACAAGATGTAGTGTGATCAGTTTGTGCCCCAGCTAGAGTGGGGAGTACAAGGACAGTTATTCCAGCAGGACATGAAATTTTTGCCATTAGGCTGCTATGACATGATCTTAGGCAGTGATTGGCTGGATGACCATAGCCGCATGTGGGTGCATTGGAAACGCAAGGTGATGAGGTTATCTCACAAAGGGAGATGCATCACACTTCATGGGGTGCAGGACAATACTCGAATCTGTCGGCAAGTGCAGCTTCCAAAGTTACATGGGCTTCATCGACGTGGAGCCATATCTCACATGGTTCAATTGTGTTGGAAACCTGACGTATTCCAGGTGGATGTGGTCGATGAAGATGCTATAAGCAGCTTAGCTCCTAAAATTCAGTAGTTGATTGAAGAATTTTCACCAATATTTGCTTCACCCATTGAGTTACCTCATGCTCAATAGGTAGATCACAAGATACCACTAGTGGCTGGAGCTCAACCTGTGAAAGCAAGACCATATAGTTACACCCTTCAACAGAAGACATAAATTGAGAATCAAGTGAAGGAGATGCTCGCAAGTGGAATTATTCAACATAGTGTAAGCTCATTTGCGTCGCTAGTGCTCTTGGTAAAAAGAAAGATGGTACTTGGCGGTTCTGCGTGGACTACAGACAACTCAATTCTCTTACCATTAAACACAAACACCCCGTGCCCATTGTTGATGAACTTTTGGATGAGCTAGCTGGCGCTTAGTGGTTCACTCAGTTGGACCTCTGGTCAGGTTATCATCAGATACATATTGCTGAAGGAGAGCAGCACAAGACAACGTTTCAAACACACCATGGCCTGTTTGAATTCATGGTCATGTCATTTGGCCTCACAAACGCTCCAGCACCAATCAAGTTTTTGATGCTCTATTAAGGAAGTGTGTGTTGGTATTTGTTGATGATATACTGGTTTACAGTTAGACTTTTGAAGCTCATCTGACCCATCACAGAGCTATGTTCACAATTTTGCAACAAAATCAGCTGTTAGTCAAATTCAGCAAGTGCTCCTTTGCTACTTAGAAGCTGGAATATTTGGGACACATCATTGGGAAAGATGGTGTGGCCATAGACCAGAGGAAGGTGGCAGCTGTTGTGAATTGGCCTACACCCAAATCAGTGAAAGCTCCACGAGGTTTCCTTGGCTTAACTGGTTACTATAATAAGTTCATCAAACATTATGGCATTCTCGCTCGACCCTTGACTCAATTACTCAAGAAAGGAGTTGTTTACTTGTAGGGGACCGAGCAAGAAAAAGCCTTCCTACTACTCAAATCAGCCATGGCTGAATGCTCTAGTTTTGGCATTGCCTGACTTTGCTCATAGTTTTGTGTTGGATACAGATGCGTGTAACGCAGGCATATGAGTGGTATTTATGCAGCATGGCCATCCAATGACATTCCTTAGTCAGGCATTATGTCCTCGCAGCCATACGCTTTCCACCTATGAAAAGGAATGTATGGCTATCATCTTGGCGGTGGGTAAATGGCGATCTTATCTTCAACACAAAGAGTTTGAAATTTTGACTAATCATCATAGTTTGCTGCACCTATCTGATCAGAGATTGCTTACAGGGTTACAACACAAAAAATTTGTTAAACTGCTCGGCTTGCAGTATATGATCAAGTACAAGAAAGGCTGCACTAATGCAGCAGTAGATGCTCTGTCTAGACAACATGAAGAAGGTACTGCGCATGCTATCTCTTAGTTATCTCCAACATGGATGAATTCTTTGCAAGATGGTTATGATGATGATAGCCATGCTAAGCATTTGGTAAGTGAATTGAGTACGGTTGCTTCCCACACTAATGAGGCAGGATTTGCTTTGCAAGATGGATTGCTGAAATACAAAGGGCGCATTGAAGGGAATATGCCCGAGAGGCAATAATAAAGTGGTTATTATCTTATTCCATGTTTATGATAAAAGTTTATTTTACATGCTATAATTGTATTGATCGGAAACCTCAATACATGTGTGTTTAATAAACAAAAAGGGTTCCTAGTTATGCCTCTCTTATAGACTAGCTGGTTGATTAACAAGATGATCAAGGTTTCCTGATCATGGACATTGGATGTTGTTAATAACAAGGTCACAACATTGGTGGAATGATGTGATGAACATTCATCCGAAGTATAGCGTTACGATCAAAGTCATTATGTTTATATTGCTATAACATCATACGAAGTAATCTTTATCCTTAGACCATGAGATCATGTTAATTGCTAAAACAGAAGAGTATCTTGATAACATCAAACGTCACACCGTAACAGGGTGACTATAAAGATGGGTTCAGTGCTACGAATGTGTTATGTTGAGGCTCATGGATCAAGAGTGGAATTTGTCAATCCCGATGACGGATAGATATACTCTGGGCCCTCTCGGTGATATCACATTGAAATAGCTTGCAAGCAAGTGATGTGATCACTAGAATGTTATATCACGGGAACGAGAAAAGAGTGCATGTCAGTAACGAGATCAAACTAGGTATGGAGATACCGATGATCGAATCTCGGACATGTAATATATCGCGATACAAAGGGATTTAGTTACAAGCGTTAAAGGTTCTCACGATCACAGAAGTCATCGTTGAATGTGTAGGAGTCAGTACGGATCTCCAGGTCCCGCTGCTGATTATTGATCGGAGAGGGGTCTCGATCATGTCTGCATTATTCGCGAACCGTAGGGTGACACACTTAAGGGATACCGACAATATTTGGAGCAAATATGTTTCAGATAAATATTTAAGAAAGCGCTTGAATTATTTCAATAGACACCGAAACTGTTTCGGGTGAAATTGCTGAAATTGGTTCTGCATGTAATATTGAAATATTGTAGGGGGTTTTATGTGAATGTTTGTTAATTAAAGTAATTAACAAAATTTTAAATAAAAAAATAATAAAAGAGTTTTATTAAATGAGAGAGCATTAAATTTAGAGAAATTTAATGCATTTAAAGTGGAGACTTTAAAAGGGAATGTGAAGAGGCATTTTAATGTGGAGGGGTTACCACCACATGAATGGAGGAGGTGAAGAGGCACCTCCTCCATGCGCCGGCCATGAAGGAGGGGCACCCCCCTCCTCCTATAAAAGGCCACCCTCTCCTCACTTCTCACACACACCTCCTTGTGAAGGATCTCTCTCCCCCTCTAGTATTATTCCCCCATGGTCTCGGATTAGCGAGATACATGTTCCCGGTGGCTTTATCTGGAAAGGAGTTGCTCCTTCTGCTGCTTTACTAGAGCGAGGGACGGAGGTTGTCGGGGTACCGGACGTGTGTGCGATCACGGATGCACTGCTGCTTTGCGGTGCTGGACTTGGTGGTGCCGGAGCTGGATCTGATGGACGTGCTAGAGCCGGTCCTGCTGAACTTCCTCACGATCTTGAGATCGGCAAGTGTACGACTACATCAACCATGAGTTCCTACTCGTTAACAAAACTCGTTGTCTTCGAGGGTAAGTTCTCGTTGGATGTATGTCCACCCGTTGCTTTGTACCTAGTAGATAGATCTTGGCGTGTAGTTCACATCGTAGGAAATTTTTTGTTTTCTATGCTGCGGACCCAATAGTGGTATCAGAGCCTGATCTATGCGTAGGTGCTTTGCACGGGTAGTACACATATGTTTATATGTGGGCGATGATGATCATGTTATTGCATGTTCTATGTATTTTGGATATTGGTGGCATAGTGGGATGAAGCGGCCCGGACCAACCTTACATGTCATCGTACATGAGACCGGTTCCACGACTGACATGCAACTTGTTTTGCATAAGTGACTGACGGGTGTCTGTCTCTCATACTATAGTCAATATCTGATTTACAACGAGTTGCTAATAACTTGGTTATCCGTGTTGTGGTTCATGTTCGTAGGTAAGACCGGTTCTATCTCCGAAAGCCCTAAGCCACGTAAAACTTGCAATTGATAAATTAAAGGCGTCTAGTTTAGATCGTTGCTGGGCTAGTGTCTTGATATGGTATTGTTGTAAGTAGATGTATGATACATACTCTTACAACACACTCAACGTGTAAGTTCCATAGACCTTGGCCTTACACACTAAGGAATGATAGAGATCATACCACGATGCAAATGATAGAGATCAAATGCATGGACCATATCATCTCACTTTACACATTAGATGTTAGCATCTTATACTGCTAGTTTGGCGCTTTCTGTAGCATTGTAAGATGATCCCTCATTTAGATATCAAGATAAAAATGTGTTCTTCCTTAAGTATACACCGTTTTGTGGATCGTATTTCGAGACATCACGTGATGATCGGGTGTACTCGACTCTACGCTTTCATACAAACGGGTGTAAGACAGTTTTTTACACATGCGAGTACTAAGGTTCTTACTTGGTGAGCCTAGCATGTACAGACATGGCCTCGGAACACGGACCGAAAGGTTAAGCATGAGTCATATAGTTGATATGATGCCCATATAGATGCTCGCCTTTGAAGCTACATCAACTCACGTGATGATCGGACTTGGTGTAGTGGACTTGGTTCATGTAATCACCAAAAAGACACGAGGGATGTCGTTTTTGAGTGGGAGTTCATTTCTAATTTGGATTAGTCGAACAAAATTTGTCTTAAATTAAATCAAAGTGAATTTGCATAGTTTGTTGTAGTCATTGGCATTCGTTTTCTACCTTATGCTTAGTTTTTATTTGAGATAATAGAACTATAGAATTCTGGATATTTACTTTACGAACTGGTATCGTATTGTTTTGAATGTCAATTTAAAGTTTATAAGTCCTATTGCAAACTTTCAGCAAACTCTATTTACTCCATGAAGTCTAATAAGTAGTATTAAATCAAGAGTAAGAATTCCAATGTTAGTATCTAAAGTATCATGTTTGCCTCCATGATTATTGATATTCAAAAGTTGTTTTAATATCAAGATTATATTGGAGCTGAAAATTGTTTCAGAAACCATCATGTGTGAAAGATATTGTGATATCTGAAACAATGTTTTTGGTTGCATTATGATAGAGTATAATTTAGCAAAATACATGTTCTCATATTGTATGAGAATTTGTGAAGGTTGGAGATGCTAGGCATCCGAATCTACCAAAAAGGATTTGGGAACTGATATTATACTCGCGATTCATCCTTATAGGCTATAGTAGCTTGATCATGAAAGTTGTCATGATAAGGATGAATAGAAGATGTAAGTAAAATGTTTACTACACTAATAGATTACTAAAGAATGGATTTTTGAAAGAATGCCAAACATTTGATGATGGTGATCCACTTCAAAGTGCAAGTCCAAAGGTATTAGTATTTGACTATATACAAGCTTTGTACCATTTGTCATGTTGATGACACCACTATTGATGTTGATAGATTCTTTTAAAAGAAAGGGAATTGCTAAAAGAGAATCTATAAAATATTTAGCAGAAAATAAAAGGTTGGAGATGTCCAACTTGGGTATATAGAAGATATACATGTTATGGTTGTATTCCTTGCTTATTAAACAATGTGGTTCTTAGGTATTGGATACCGAATTGGTTGGTATGAAGTGTCATACAGGACAACGCAATTCATGAACTGCAATGGCCTAAGTAACTAGCAAGAGAATAAGTGATGGTGATCATCGAAAACAAATAAAGTGTTATTGTGCTTTTTCGTTGTCGTCAAACCTAGCCTTCAAGATTTGTTTTAATAATTGTTATTTTCTTCCGGTATTACGAGAACAATGGTTATTCAAATAATTACCGTATTCCATAAAGGATGGATGAACTTTTACAAGTCTAGTGGGAGAAATCACATCCATAAACACTATTGCTAAAATGTCGCAAGACAAATGATTGAAAGATCACTTATGAATTGATATCGCTGTTTAAATTATATTGGAAAGAAAACATGAAGAAACTCCGTGTTGATGGATTTTTGGAGTCTTTGATTTTGATCAATTGACGCATGTGAGACTTTCCTCGAGATAATTGAAACTCCGTCCATAGGCCAGAGAGGAACGGATGACTAGATTATTGGAAATTGTGCATGCTGATGTGCATAGTCCATTATGTGTAGCCATATGCAATGGATCTTTTTGCTTCATATGCTTTCTTCGAAAATTTGAGTGAATATATCTGTATATCTAGTTAATAAGGAAGAAGTATGAAACATTTGAAAGTTGTTCAAAGACTTTCAAGATGAAGTGAAAAATCATTGTAACAAGAAAATAAAGAGTTTATGGTTCGATCATAAAGGAAGATATTTGAGTTACATATTTAGCAAAACACCTAAGATTTGAGGAATTGTTCCATGAATTTGGATTTCCTGATAAACCACATGAGTATGGTATGTTCGAGAGATGAAATCAAACCATGTTTGACATGGTAAGATCAAAGGTGTCATTTATAAAACTGCCATTATGTTTTAAGGATTGAAGCTTTAGAGACTATCGCTTTTACACTGAAAAGAGCACTATCGTGATCCATTGAAATGACACCATATGAATTATGGTTTGGGATAAAACCCAAATTGTCTTTTCTTAAATTTTGGTATGCTATGCATAAGTAAAATGTTTACAACCAAAGTCGGATAAGCACGTCTTTGTAGGTTATCCCAAAGAATTTGTTGGGAATTTCTCCATAACACCGAGGACAAAAGAGTTTGTTACTTGGAACGTCAAGTTTCTTGAGAAGGAATTTTTCGTGAAAAGTTAAGTGGGAGGACAATAGAACTTTGATAAGGTTGTTGAACCTTAGTTATATGTGCTAAGTAGCGCAGCGCCGGTAAGTGTCCCGGTGGCAGCCACAATGCTCATGGCTCTCGCGATTACAAAAGGTGTGATCTCGGAGATTAGAGTTCCTATAGAACCATGTGGGTCGGTAAGAATCAAATAGTAAGATTTGATAAGCAAGTCGTTATTGTTTTGACAATGATGAACCGACTACATGCACAGAAGCGATGATGGGCCCTGACTCCATAAAATGACTAGAAGTCATAGAATCCATGATAGTATCCATACACGAGAAATCAAGTTTCTGAACTTGGAAGACCCTCCGGAAAGGCGTGAAGCCTATCAGTCGTGTTTGGATCTATAAAGAAATAAGACATGGATGTTTAACATCTATGAAATAGTCGACATGTCGGAAAGAAGTTTACGACAATGTTCAAGGAGTTGACTATGACAAGATTCGATCTTTCATAGCGATATTTAGTCTTGACGGATTAATGTAGCAGCCACTACATATAATTTGGTATATGCAAATTGAATAAACAAAACAATGTTCTTCTAATAGAACGGTTACCTAGTACGTGTACATGACACGGTCCAAAGGGTTTTGTTAATTCAAAGGGTGCTAAAAGGGCATGCAAACTTCAATAGTTGAAGTAAGCATAGCGGAGTTGGAATCTTCACCATGATGAAACTGTTAAAAGAGTTTAAATTCATTGGAGATGATGACTATGCTTGCATTTGCAAGAAATTAAGTAGGAGCGCTGAGACATATTTCTAATACATTATTTAGAGGACATATTGTTGATTGGAAATGATGTATCTTGTATTGACACAAGTTAAAATTTTCATTAAAATAAGATTTCGGTGAAAGACTTGGGCAAAACCGAAATATTAGGCATCAATATCTATATGGATAGATTAAGGCGCTAATATGGTTGTGCCAGACATACATATATGAGATTTTGAAAGGGTTCACTATGGAAACAACAAGAAAGGTTCTTGCTGCAATGAAAGGATTGTTTCAAAATTCAAGTGTTTCAACACTTGGTGAGTAAAATCACATGAAGATTTTGATCGATTATACCATGATATGTATATATCCAGAATGTCCTATGCTCTTAATGTTATGAGCACATACCAGAATGATTCATGAGATGATCATTGGACGATAGTAAAGATATTCTTATGAGCTTTGGAAGAACTAAGAATATATAATGTATAAGTGAAAAATAGTTAAATGTAGTTCATTGTAAACTGTTACATTGATACTAGTTTTGTCACAAGATACAAATTAAATTTATCTCAATTTAGACTATGGGTGGCACAATGTAATGGAAAGGATGTTCCATGATGGATTTTGGATTAGTTCCAAAGTTGAGACATTGTGACGGATACTACAACAAAAGGCTAAGTATATGACTGCTATAGTAGCAGCATAGGAGGGCATTTGTGTTAAGTAGTTTCTTATCAAACTAGGTGTGGTTCAAAGTGGGCTAATACTATGAAGATATATTGTGTGACAATAATATCAACATATATTAACCGGAACGAACTAAAGGTCTCACCAAAGGACCAAATTGAAATGGATCGTATGGGCACCTAGGGGGGGGGGTGAATAGGTGCTACACCAATTTTTAATTCTTTTTCAATTTTAGGCTTAGCACAAAGGTAAATTCTCTAGATAAACTAATGCGTGGAATTTTCCTATATGCAAACCTATCTACTAGTGAGTATAGAGCGAGTGGAAGAGGAACGAGTGAACCGAAGTGAAGCACGCAGAGACACATGATTTGTTTGACCGCAGTTCCTTCCTTGTTAGGGGAAGTACGTCTGTGTTGGAGGGGTGGGCGGTACTAAGACCACCACGCCACAAAAGGCCTCACCCTGTTCTCCGATGGATCTCGCCACAACAGGCCTGATCCACCTTCCACTATAGGTACCCTTCGAGGCGGGCACCAGCGCCTTTACACAACTAGCGGGGCAACAACTCCACAACAACTTGGAGGGTCCCGAAATGACAACAAGCTGCCACAAGAATAAAGTTGTCAAATACAATAACAAGATCTAGGTATTAACAAGAATACTAGATCAGGGATTTCTCCAAGTGAATGGAGAGGAGTTGAAGTGCTTGATTCTTGATGTTGATGATGAACTTCTCCTCCTTCAATTCCACCAAAGATCAAGACCTTTGGGTGGTTGAAGTGGGATATCGAGATTTAGAGCTCTTGCACAAGGTCTGGTCAAATTCGAGTGAATCAAGAGTTCTAGACGTTGGGGAAGAAGGGGTACTTATACCCCCTTCCAAAAACCAGCCGTTGCACACTTTAGGGGCCGGATTATCCGTCCCAAGTGAGGGTCGGATTATCCGGTCTGGGGAAACACTGCCCCAGACTCGGAATATCCGGCAGATAATCCGCCCCTCACAGTGATACGCGCCGAGCTTGTCCTTGATCAACTTCTGGGGGCCGAATTATCCGGTCCTATGCGACGGCCGGATTATCCGACCTGGGGAAGAAAAACCGCCCCAGTTCGGATTTTCCGGGAGAAAATCCGACCGGATACCGAGCGACGCGCCTTGGCTCCTTTTGCTCGAAAACTGGGGGCCGGATTATCCGGCCCTTGCGAAACCCGGATTATCCGGCCTGGGGAGGAAAAACCGCCCCAGTTCGGATTTTCCGGGAGAAAATCCGACAGGACATAGAGCGACACGCCTTGGCTTCCTTGAGAGATGAGGTAGGCCAGATTATCCAGCCCTTGGAGGGGCGGATTATCCACCCCCCTCAAAACTTCCTGCAGACTTAGCACACATGAAAAGTCTCCATAGTATTGTTATCTAACACGCAAAACAAAGGAAAACATGAAATGTTCTTTCAGTCTCCCCCTTTTTGGTGTTAGATGACAATACCAGGATTTGCAGGAGAAAGACACAAGACAAACAGTGATAACTATGAAAGGGACCCCCCCTCCTCAATGTGTGCATAATAGAGTTTTGGATTGGAATACAAATGCACACAAATAGGTGAATCTATTCCATAGACATAAGGGCAAAAGCACATACCACCGAAGTAGAGAATAGGCATCCTTGACAAAAATCACAATTATTATTGGATAACCATTATGAGCGCGCGCCTTCCGTGATAAACCTCCAGCAATAGGATATGAATAGATATAGCCATGAGCATAATCTATGATATGAAGTCCATAGGTATCATCCAGATAACCACATAAAGTCTCAACCACAAAACACAAACCACGAATTTAAATGTTCACGCTAAATGGGCATAAGCAAGAAATAACGAATAACAAGTGCAAGTGCTTATGCCTGACCCATGCAAATTCACGGACAACCTAATAGAACTACTTCTCCCCCTTTGGCATCAAGACACCAAAAAGGGAGAAGAGCGATGCTAGCGCCCCATGGGATCACTCATCATAGTCCTCGTCCTCGTCCTCTTCTGCATGCTCTTCCTCATCCTCATCCTCAAGTTCCTCAGTGTCACCTTCCTCATCATCATCATCAGCAGCAGGCGCAGAGGGGAACAAGTGATGCTCCAGCTCACCATAGTTCAGCCCGGAGGAAGAGTCCCACCGAGCATACAGAGTGGGAAGTGTAGGAGCCGGAGGAGCACCCGAAGCGCCAGACACGTGGTGGAGAATGAGCTGCTGGGAGTGAGTCAACTCATGGCGCTGCCTATATGCCTCGTACTAACCCTTGCGCGTGTCCACGCCCGTGCAAAGAATGTGACGATGGAACCAGTTCAGCTGCTTGATCTCACGGGCCACGGGAGGCACTGGGGGCCGGCGAGCATCCCTCATGAGGCCCTCAGGAGCAGAGGAGGGGTGAGCAGTCTTCCGAACCTTGTTGTATATCTTCTTGGCCTTGTGCACTGAGTCAATGTGGAACTCCTCGGCAGGAAGTAGGTGGCGGATGAGCATCATAATGTAGGGCGCATAGGGAATGGACAGACAATTGAACATAGCATCACACAGCTCATGGTAGATGAAGTCCATGACATCCAGCCTGTACTGCACTGACTTGTCCTCGCAGGAGGCAACCTCATGAGAAAATTGAAGTAGCTGAACAAGGTGACCACGGATGCTGTCATTGTTGCCCCCACTCGGTGTAATAGAGTCACAGAAGAGACCCACGAAAGCAACATAGATGGGGGCAAGACCAGCCACAGTACCGACAATTCCATTGTCCAAAGTGCACGGAGAGAGAGCTGCATCCTTGTTGGGCTTCAACTGAGTGATGATGCGGTGGCCACTGGCTCTATCCTTACCGCAGAAGGAGTACCCCAAAACCTCAGCAAACATGTGAAAATCAGCATTCATTGGCCTATCATGAGTCATCCACTTCATAGTGCGACGCTCATCCCCACAAATCACCAAAGTGGAGAAGAACTGCTTCACCACCTCAGAGTCAAAGGAGCACTGGAGAGACATGAGATGGTGCAGCCCCATCCTCTCAGCCACATACATCGCATCCACAAGATGCGCCTTCTCCAGGGCATCAGCAAGTACCAGAGGGTGCATAGGCCTAATGTTCAGCCTGGCATAGATGTCTTCATAAATCCCCTTCTGTTCGGCACACCAAAAGCGGGTATACCCCAGCTCATCATCACGAGGCAGCTCAGCAAACAAGTCACGGTGACGGATGGCAGAGAAGGAGACTGCATCCAAAGCCCTATAGTTGATCTTGGGCTCCTTTCCCTTCCTCTTGGACACCCCCTTCCTAGTCCTCTTGGATTGTTCAGCCATTCTCCTCTCTTCATTCTTCCTTCTCCTCAATTCAACTTCGTCCACTAGGTTACCTTGACCATCGTCCCAAAAGTACTTAACGCGAGGACGGTGCTTGTAGGTCTTGGAAACACCTGAACCACCTGTGAGGAGAATAAGGGCGATAGCAAGGGGATAAGCATACACACAAGTCTAGGAGAGAGCATGGAAAAAGTAGTCAAAAAGTTCATAGGACAAAACTACTCAATGCATACACATAGTGAAACTGAAGCATAATTGAATCTGTCAGGATGGATTATCCGGCCTGGCCAGGGGCGGATAATCCGGCCCTGGCAGAAATTTTTGATTTCACCAAGAATGCATGCAAAAAAAGTAGATCGGGCCTAGAAACTGTAAGACTACGAGTTCTATGCGAAAACACATCCTTCTAGACAACGTTCCACCCAACAAGATACACATCTAGCCAAAGATGGGGAGAGAGGGAGTTACCCTCACTCATTGGAGGAAGAACACGGAGGAGAAGGTACCCGGAGGCGCAGAGAAGAAGATCCTAGGAGGCCCGGAAAATCCGGTGGCCGGAGAGGCTCCGGGGAGGGTGAGGGGCGCCAGGCGGCGGCTCGGGAGAAGGAGAGGGCTGGGGGAGAAGTGCTGATCGATATGAGCCCTCCCCCCCGAGTCCTGCCCTTTACGATCGAATCTGCCAGGGCCGGATTATCCGGCCAACACTTGGGCCGGATTATCCGGCCTAAATTCTAGGATTCTGTTATAGACAGAACCAGGCCCGCGCGTCCCCAATCAACACCCCCACAAGGTGTACAAGGGACTTGTGTGCAAGAATAGATGGCTTAGGGGTAGGGAAGGCTTAGGATAAGAAAGCCAAACTGAGATGGTACTAGACACTCAAAATTGCAAAATCCAAATCAAATAAAAGACAAGATTGAGTGTGATTCCCATAAGAACATGAGAGAGCAAAGAACATCCAAAAAGATCCAATTCTCCACAAGGGAGAGGGCGGTGGCCGAAGCCACCTTGTTGGAGTGTATGGTGTGACACCGCGAAGATATATCTTGGGTTCACGACCAATACTCATCAATAAGCTCACATATCACAACATGATATTAAGAGAAATGATATGACTTGCTATTGGCATTATGGGGGGGAGGGTTAGCCCAATAAGTTAGGACCACACTCCCCCTATATCCATGCCCACACCTAGACCAAACAAGGATTGAGATGTACGAGTGAGTGCATGGGTAATCAGGACAAGCTCCCGGAATCAATGATATTTAGCTCATTCCTCAAATAGCAGAATCTTGCTTCATCAAGTGGCTTTGTAAAAATATCCGCCAGTTGGTTCTTCGTGCTCACAAAAGATAGATCAATATCGCCTCGAGCAACATGGTCACGAATAAAATGATTCTGAATCTCAATATGCTTCGTCCTTGTGTGATGAACTGGATTGTACGCAATTTTGATAGCACTTTCATTATCACATAAAAGAGGCACTTTGTCACAATTGACACCGTACTCCTTTAAAGTTTGCCTCATCCACAATAATTGAGTACAAGCGCTGGCAGCAACAACATATTCAGCTTCGGCGATGGAGAGAGATATACAATTCTGCTTCTTGGAGGACCAACATACAAGAGATCTTCCCAAGAATTGACAAGCTCCAGAAGTGGATTTCCGATCATCCTTATCACTAGCCCAATCTGAGTCAGTATAACCACATAAAGAGAAATTGGAGCCCTTGGGATACCAGAGACCAAAGTTGGGGGAATGAACCAAATATCGAAAGATCCTCTTGATCGTCACTAAGTGGCTTTCTTTAGGAGCTGCTTGATACCTTTCACACACTCCCACACTCAACACAATATCGGGTCTAGATGCGCAGAGGTAAAGAAGAGAGCAGATCATGGACCGGTATACCTTTTGGTCCACATCTTTACCATGAGGGTTGAGTTCGATATGACACTTTGTTTGCATCGGAGTAGCGACACCATTTAGATCCGTCATCTTGAATCTCTTTAGCATGTCTTGGATGTACTTTGCTTGATTAATAAAGGTTCCTTCTCTAAGTTGCTTGATCTCGAATCCAAGAAAGAACCGTAATTCCCCCATCATAGACATCTTAAACCTGCCAGTCATAAGCTTTGAAAAATCATCGTTAAAAGCTTTGTTAGTAGAACCAAAGATGATATCGTCTACATATAATTGGCATACGAAGAGCTCCCCCTTAACCTTCTTAGTAAAAAGAGTGGGGTCGATTTGCCCAACTTCGAAGCCACGATCTAACAAAAGCTCTTTAAGGTGCTCATACCACGCACGTGGGGCTTGTTTAAGGCCATAGAGTGCCTTATCAAGTTTGTAGACATGGTTCGGGAAGTTAGGATCTTCAAACCCCGGGGGTTGCTTTACGTATACCAACTCATGTAGAGGACCGTTAAGGAAGGCACTCTTGACGTCCATTTGCTGTAACTTAAAATTGTTATGAGCAGCATAAGCAAGTAGGATACGGATGGACTCAAGGCGAGCCACAGGAGCATAGGTCTCGCCGAAGTCGATGCCCTCAACTTGGAGTAACCTTGTGCCACAAGTCTTGCCTTGTTCCTCACAACAATGCCATTCTCATCTTGCTTGTTCTTGAAAATCCACTGAGTATCGATAACATTGCGGCACTCTTTGGGTTTCTCCACTAGTTTCCATACTTTGTCGCGCTCGAAATTATTCAATTCTTCATGCATAGCAACAACCCAGTCTGGGTCTTCAAGAGCTTCAAAGACCTTCTTAGGTTCCACCATGGAGATATGAGCTTGATGCTCACCAAAACTGGCCAATTCTCTTCTTGTAGACACCCTTCGTCGAAGATCACCAACAACCTTGTCGAGAGTGTGACCCCTCAACTCAAGGTTATGATCAGCCCGAGCCTTGTGACGAAGTTCAATAAGTTTGTTGTCTCTTGGTGGAGGAGATTCATCACTTGAGTCTTCATTGGAAGCATTTTCTCCGCCTTGATCAGTAGCCGGAACATCAGTAGCAGGTGGTGGAGACGCATGCCCTTGAAGTGAATCCGTAGCCATAACAGGAGCCTGTAGAACTGGAGAGTCAGGGCCGGATAATCCGGCCGATGGAGAGGCCGGATAATCCGGCCTGGGGGTACTTGCAGCAGCTTCATCAGGAAGCCTGGGACTTGCTTGAACTGGCGAGGAGCCGGATAATCCGGGGTCAGCCGAAAAAATCCGGCCTGGAGCTTGTATTGATATCTTCACCACCAGGAGCTGCATGGTCAGCTGGAGTGGGGTGGCCGGATAATCCGGTATCCACCGGAAAATCCGGCCTGGAGCTTTCTGAAGTAACTTGACCTTCAACAGTTGATGGAGATGGTGTAGAAGTTGCCCCCGTGGTTGGAGCATGTTGCGTATGTGTAGATGAGGGCTCTATATGAGTAGAGCATTGTCCTTCCTGGTCCGCCACAAGGGGTTCCTCAATGGGGCGGAAGAATCCCACGCCCATTCTTCTTATGGAATCTTGGGGTATTTCAACATCTGCATCACAAACACCAACTTGCTCCACACGGGAACCGTCATTTTCCTCGAACACCACACTACAAGATTCTACAATAGTTCCGGAGAGCTTATTGTAGACTCTATAAGTGTGGGATTCGGCACCATAACCAACAAAAATACCTTCTAGAGCCTTAGATTCAAACTTAGATAAACGAACTCCTTTAATAAGAAAGCAACACTTACACCCGAATACCCGAAAGTATGAGATGTTTGGCTTGTTACCGGTAAGTATTTCATACGGAGTCTTGTCCAAAATCTTGCGGAGGTATAAACGATTGGATGAATGACAAGCAGTAGAGATTGCTTCAGCCCAGAAATTATATGGAGATTTGAATTCGGCCAACATTGATCTCGCCATGTCCATTAGAGTTCGATTCTTCCTCTCGGCTACACCATTTTGTTGAGGGGTGTATGCAGCGGAATATTGATGTCTTATCCCCTCTTCACTTAGGAACTCATTTAAGGTGTATTTCTTGAACTCCGAGCCGTTATCACTCCTTATAGCCAGAATGGGGACGTTGTGTTGACGTTGAACCTCGTTGGCGAAGTCGATGACAGTTTGTTGAGTTTCACTCTTCAACTTGAAGAAATAAACCCAAGTGTATCTTGAGTAATCATCAACAATCACTAGACAATACTTCTTCACATCGAGGCTTGCATGAGATGGAGGTCCGAAAAGGTCCACATGAAGGAGCTCCAAAATCCTTTTTGAAGAGATAATAGTTTTCCTTCGATGAGGAGAATCATGCATTTTCCCTTCAACACATGCCCTGCAAACACGATCTTTGGCAAAAGAGACATTTTCTTTTAGTCCAAGAATGTGGCCACCCTTGTGGAGACTTTGCAAAGTTCTCATATTGACGTGGGCTAGTCGGCGATGCCATAGCCAACCCGCGTCAGCCTTTCCAAAAAGACACATCGGACCTGTACTGGTTTTCCCCGAAATGTCCACCACGTACAGGTCGTTTTCGACATATCCCACGAAAGCGACTTTTAGAGACTTGCTCCACAAGAGTACCACTAAATCAGCATCAATGTAAACTGCAAAGCCCGTCTTACCAAGGGCATGAACTGAAAGTAAGTTATACCCGAGGGTCTCAACAAGCATGACGTCCACGAGAGAGATATCGTGAGTCACCACAACTTTGCCGAGACCCAATACCTCAGATTTTGACTTGTCACCATAGGAGATGGTAATGTGATCAAGGTTTGGCCACATCTCCATGATGATCTCCTTTCTTCCGGTCATATGACTCGTACACCCGCTATCGAGTACCCATTTAGAACCACCGGAAGCATAGCCCTGCAAGAAAATTACTTCTTGGTTTTAGGTACCCATTTTTCAATGGGTCCTCTCATTTTAGTATCAAGGGTCTTGGGAACCCAAATAGACCAAGGAATGTAACAATCATAAGGCCCTACATAACTAGCATAAACATCACCATAAGAATCACAATATAGTTCGAAGTTAGGATTATTGATCCCTGCAAAACTATCATAATTAGTCTTGTCATTGGTAATGTTGCTAGTCTTCGATTGAGCAGTCTTGTTCTTCTTCTTCTTGTTCTTGTTTTTCTTTCTCTTTATCTTGGGTATGTAACCAAGACCTTCTTTACTGTTGTTTGTCCTTTGCCTGCTCAGTATCTCATCAATAACCCCTTTACCTTTGTGTTGAGAACTCCTTGCAAGATCTTCTTTTCCAAAGGATGAAGAGGAGATACTTGGCACATCATACCGTTTCAATTGAGTTTGGAGCTGGTCATGAGACTCATTTAGAGTAGAATGATCACTCTTCAATGCCTTGTGAGCACTTTCAAGATCATCAAACTTCTCCAAAAGTCTAGCATGAACAACTCCAAAATCAATCTTTTCTTTCTTTAGTTTCTTTACCTTGGTAAGAGCATGGTCACGTTCTTTAATGAGCTAAGCTACAGCTTCTTCTTGTGACTCCTCTAGGGATTCGAGTCTTTCTTCTAAAGAAACTCGAGTTTCCTCTTCCTCTTCCAAGGCATTCTTCAAAGAGGCTATCTCCAAGGCATCTCCTCTTTCAATTCTGCCCTTTTCTTCAAGGAGATCTTCGGCTTGAGCAAGTTGACTCATAAGAGCATCAAAATGGAGTTTGTGCTCACCTTGTACGTTAGTGAAAAAAGTATCCAAGGCAATAACTTCCTCTTTCATTTCAAGACTGTCATGATCATCCATATCCAAAATTATGTTAGTCTTAGGAAATAAGGAGTTAGAAGTCGATACCTCGGATCCTCTTGCCATTAGACAAGTGGCGTTGTTGTTGATGGCGTTCTCGTTCGGCGAGTCGAAGAGAGAGGAGGGAGTCGATGTGGTGGCTATAGCAGCCACTTCGCGGGAACTATCATCATCCTCTTCATCTTCACTTGCGGAGGAGTATTCCTCTTGAGCTACAAGGACCATCTTGGGTTGCTTCTTGAAAGGGCCATTCTTCTTAGCAAACGGCTTCTTCTTCGGAGCTTTGGATTTCTCTTTGAGAATGAGCCTGCCACCATTGTCTTCTCTATTTTGATAAGGACACTCGGCTACAAAGTGCAGTCTATCTCCACAGTTGAAGCAAGTTCTCAATCTTGGGCCACTTTCTCTTCTTCCATTTGACCCATTCTTGCGCTCAAGTTCGGACTTGGCTTTGGCAGGGTCCTTCCAAAAGTTCCTTTCATAGAATGCCATGTACTCACCATGAGCACGTTTGACCTCATCGGGGCAGTCCATGGATACCCTCTCAAAAACTCCTTCATCGTCCTCTTGCTCAACAACATTGGCTTTGAGAGCCACATTGACACCCTTTTGCATTCCAATGGCCCGAGCACGGGCATCTTCAGCATTCTTTGCCGCCACTTTGAATGACGCCATTTCTTGCATGACTTCATTGGATGTCATTTGATGATAGTTGTGTCTACCTTGCAAGCTCTTCAAATCCGTCGGTTCGAAAGGCATTAAGGCACTCACATACTTTCTTTTTATCCATGCATCATCAATGTGAGTGGCCCCATGCTTCCGAAATGTTGTTGCGATGCCCTTGAGTCTTCTATACATGTCCTCATGGTTTTCACCATCCAACATGTAGAATCCCTCAGCTTCGTTACTAAGGGCATCATACCGGTTTCTTCTCATGCTTTCATTTCCAACAAAAAGGTCCATAAGAGCATCCCACGCCTCTTTAGCTGTGTTGAGATGTTCAATGTGTGGCATGTCCTTGGGACCCACACCCAGCTATATCATGTGGAGAGCAGTGGCATTCAACTGGCTATCCACAACTTCCCTTCTTGTTAGATTGGTTTGATCTCCAATATGAAGACCTTCTTCAATAATCCTCCACAATTCAATAGAGGAGCTGCAAACATGAGATTTCATTAGAAATTGCCATTGGTTAAAAAAAGATGCAGTGAGCTTGGGTGGATCACCCCTATTGTTTATATGAGGATGAGGGATAGGTGGGTCGGGGGAATATACGTGGCGAACCGCACTATATTCCTCCTTACCATTTCCCTTTTTGGAGGTGGAGCCATTTAGTTTTTCACCTTCCACATCATCATCCTTGGATCCGGTGTTACCCTTTTCCTTAGATGATGGTGTGGGAGCCTCAGAGGAGGATGGAGATGGGGCTATGGATGATGTAAGGCGAGCAATCATTTGATTCATCTCCTCCATCTTTGCCTCAAAGGATTTCAACAAGGTTGTTTCCAATGACTTGAGATCATCCATTGTGACCTTATCCACAGCCTCATTTCCATCATCCTTGGTACCCATACTACTCTTAGGCGGTTAAGCCCGAATTAAGAGCCGGGGCTCTGATACCAATTGAAATGGATCATATGGGCACCTAGAGGGGGGGGGGGGGTGAATAGGTGCTACACCAATTTTTAATTCTTTTTCAATTTTAGGCTTAGCACAAAGGTAAATTCTCTAGATAAACTAATGTGTGGAATTTCCCTATATGCAAACCTATCTACTAGCGAGTAAAGAGCGAGTGGAAGAGGAACAAGTGAACCGAAGTGAAGCACGCGGAGACACATGATTTGTTTGACCGCAGTTCCTTCCTTGTTAGGGGAAGTACGTCTGCGTTGGAGGGGTGGGCGGTACTAAGACCACCACGCCACAAAAGGCCTCATCCTGTTCTCCGATGGATCTCGCCACAACAGGTCTGATCCACCTTCCACTATAGGTACCCTTCGAGGCGGGCACCGGCGCCTTTACACAACTAGCGGGGCAACAACTCCACAACAACTTGGAGGCTCCCGAAATGACAACAAGCTGCCACAAGAACAAAGTTGTCAAATACAATAACAAGATCTAGGTATTAACAAGAATACTAGATCAGGGATTTCTCCAAGTGAATGGAGAGGAGTTGAAGCGCTTGATTCTTGATGTTGATGATGAACTTCTCCTCCTTCAATTCCACCAAAGATCAAGACCTTCGGGTGGTTGAAGTGGGAGATCGAGATTTAGAGCTCTTGCACAAGGTCTGGTTATCCGGTCCTATGCGATGGCCGGATTATCCGGCCTAGGGAAGAAAAACCGCCCAGTTCGGATTTTCCGGGAGAAAATCCGACCGGACACCGAGCGACGCGCCTTGGCTCCTTTTGCTCGAAAACTGGGGGCCGGATTATCCGGCCCTTGCGAAACCCAGATTATCCGGCCTAGGGAGGAAAAACCTCCCTAGTTCAGATTTTTCGGGAGAAAATCTGACTGGACATAGAGCGACGCGCCTTGGCTTCCTTGAGAGATGAGGTAGGCTGGATTATTCGACCCTTGGAGGGGCGAATTATCCGGCCCCCCTCAAAACTTCCTGCACACTTAGCACACATGAAAAGTCTCCATAGTATTGTTATCTAACACGCAAAACAAAGGAAAACATGAAATGTTCTTTCACAAATTTATACAATGCCATCTCATTTGAGAATGAGTAATGCGTAGAGACGCAAAGACATGCAAATACACACGGACCTGAAACTGTCAGATCCGGAGATTATGTTAACCACTAGCAATCGCGTATATGCAACACCAGAAAGCCATAGGTGTTCAATACGCAAAGTTTTTCAAACTAGATTATTGACTCTAGTGCAAGTGGGAGACTGAAGGAAATATGCCCGAGAGGCAATAATAAAGTGGTTATTATCTTATTCCATGTTTATGATAAAAGTTTATTTTACATGCTATAATTGTATTGATCGGAAACGTCAATACATGTGTGTTTACTAAACAAAAGGGGTTCCTAGTTATGCCTCTCTTATAGACTAGCTCGTTGATTAACAAGATGATCAAGGTTTCCTAATCATGGACATTGGATGTTGTTAATAACGAGGTCACAACATTGGTGGAATGATGTGATGAACATTCATCCGAAGTATAGCATTACGATCAAAGTCATTATGTTTATATTGCTATAACATCATACGAAGTAATCTTTATCCTTAGACCATGAGATGATGTTAATTGCTAACACCGGAAGAGTATCTTGATAACATCAAACGTCACACCGTAACAGGGTGACTATAAAGATGGGTTCAGTGCTACGAATGTGTTATGTTGAGGCTCATGGATCAAGAGTGGAATTTGTCAATCCCGATGACTGATAGATATACTCTGGGCCCTCTCGGTGATATCACATTGAAATAGCTTGCAAGCAACTGATGTGATCACTAGAATGTTATAACACGGGAACGAGAAAAGAGTGCATGCCGGTAACGAGATCAAACTAGGTATGGAGATACCGATGATCGAATCTCAGACATGTAATATATCGCGAGACAAAGGGATTTAGTTACAAGCGTTAAAGGTTCTCACGATCACAAAAGTCATGGTTGAATGTGTAGGAGTCAGTACGGATCTCCAGGTCCCGCTGCTGATTATTGATCGGAGAGGGGTCTCGATCATGTCTGCATTATTCGGGAACCGTAGGGTGACACACTTAAGGGATACCAACAACATTTGGAGCAAATATGTTTCAGATAAAGATTTAAGAAAGCGCTTGAATTATTTCAATAGACACCGAAACTGCTTCAGGTGAAATTGCTGAAATTGGTTCTACATGTAATATTGAAATGTTGCAGGGGGTTTTATGTGAATGTTTGTTAATTAAAGTAATTAACAAAATTCTTAATAAAAAATAATAAAAGAGTTTTATTAAATGAGAGAGCATTAAATTTGGAGAAATTTAATGCATTTAAAGTGGAGACTTTAAAAGGGAATGTGAAGAGGCATTTTAATGTGGAGGGGTTACCACCACATGAATGGAGGAGGTGAAGAGGCACCTCCTCCATGCCCCGGCCATGAAGGAGGGGCACCCCCCTCCTCCTATAAAAGGCCACCCTCTCCTCACTTCTCACACACACCTCCTTGTGAAGGATCTCTCTCCCCCTCTAGTATTATTCCTGCATGGTCTCGGATTAGCGAGATACATGTTCCCGGTAGCTTTATCTGGAAAGGAGTTGCTGCTTCTGCTGCTTTGCTGGAGCGAGGGACGGAGGTTGTCGGGGTATTGGACGTGTGTGCGATCACGGATGCACCGCTGCTTTGCGGTGCTGGACTTGGTGGTGCTGGAGCTGGATCTGATGGACGTGCTGGAGCCAGACCTGCTGGACTTCCTCACGATCTTGAGATCGGCAAGTGTATGACTACATCAACCACGAGTTCCTACTCGTTAACAAAACTCGTTGTCTTCGAGGGTAAGTTCTCGTTGGATGTATGTCCACCCGTTGCTTTGTACCTAGTAGATAGATCTTGGCGTGTAGTTCACATCGTAGGAATTTTTTGTTTTCTATGCTGCGGACCCAACACGCATATGGGTGGGCACCAATATATTGGCACAAAATCACATCCTTCAAGCTTTGCATAATAGTGCAGTGGGAGCACGAGCTACATATGAGCGTGTCAAACAATTCTTTGCCAGGCCATATCTGAAACAAGTAGTCAAGCAATACGTCAATGAGTGTGATGTTTGCCAACAAGCAAAACTGGAGCATGTCAAGATGCCAGGGACACTATAGCCATTGCCAGTTCCTACTCGTGCTTGGGAGATGATTAGCCTTGACTTCATTAAAGGTCTACCGAAATCTCACAAAGTATGATGTGATTCTGGTAATCAGTGATCGTTTCTCTAATTATGGGCATTTCTCGCCATTGTCACACCCCTTTACAACACTTCAGGTGGCTCAATTGTTCATCAACAGTGTCTATCATCTCCACGGCTTGCCAGAGGTAATCATATCTGATAGAGATCGCATTTGCACTAGTACACTATGGAAGGAGTTGTTTCGTCTCTCAGATACTACATTACACATGAGCTCTTCATATCACCCGCAAACTAATGGACAGACCAAACGACTGAATCAATGCTTGGAGTTGTCTCTGCATTGTGCTGTTCATGAGTGTCCCAAGAAGTGGTATGATTGGTTGCCGTTGGCTGAGTACTAGTACAACATGACATACCACTCGTCCCTGGACCATACCCCGTTTGAGGTTGTTTATGTCAGAAACCAAGACACCTGGGTATTGGGAAAGGGTCATCTTATCAGTCACCAGACCTGGAAGCATGGATGGCATAACATGCTTGCATGGTAGAAGTGCTTCGTCAGCAATTGCTTCGCACTGAGCATCGTATGAAGGTACATGTAGACAAAAAACGTCCGGAATGATACTTTGAGGTTGGGGATCTTGTCTATCTGAAACTGCATCCTTTCATCCAGCAACCAGTGGCCAACAATCCAACCATAAGCTATCACTTCGCTACTTTGGTCCCTACAAAGTTCTAGCTCATGTTGGTGTAGTGGCATATAGGTTGGAGTTGCCAGAATCCAACAAGATTCATCCGGTGGTCCATGTGTCCTTGCTCAAGAAGCATGTGCCTATGTCCATGGTGGTGGAAAATGATAAAGCATTGCCAACGACTAGGTCACTGCAACCATCAACATCGGCGATGACACCTGCAGTGTCGGCATGAGGGCATGCCAGTTTTGAAGAGGGAGGAATTGTGACGGCCTATGACTGTCATGTGTTCTTGTGCTTTGGCCTAGTGGGTCGGGGGCCTTGTAATGTAGCGATAGGCAAGCCAGCAGAGCAATGACTACATATTAACAGGGAGACAGTCGTGGGACAGCATCGATTATGACTATTATGAACTACCCTAAACCTATCTCTCTGATTCCCTAATCCCAGGTGCTTCTGTCCCTTGCCCGAACCCCAATTTCCCTCTCCAATCCCCCTTCCTTAGCCAAGAGATCCACGGATTCGTGATAGGTATCTACCCGGCAGAGCACCCACATGGAGGACCGATCGGGCATGAGTATGTGAATCAGTGCAACATGGCATGAGCTCCTCGCCCTAAGGAAAGAGCTCACAACACTCTAGGGTGATCATGCCTGTCTAGTAGATAAAGCGACCGACCTGACGGGTTCCCAGGGGCGCTCGTGGCCCGAGAGCTGGAAGCCAAAAGTCGAGAAGTAGTTTTGTAGCAGCAACTCGACGCCCTGCGAACGAACATGCCCCGGTTGGTGGGGGTGGTCCATCGCTTGACACATCGCTTGGAGAAATCCAATCAGGAGGCTGCGAACGCATCACTCTCCCTTTGAGTGGAGCGGGAGTGGCACGACACGCAAATCACTACAAGAAAATTTGGCTTTTACAATGAATGATTTTCGTGGTTAAAAAGTGTTCTGCGACGGATGACCTCTATGGTAAAAGCCCCGTCACCAAAAAATCTACCACGATTTTTCCCGACCGTGGCGGATCGCACACTTCAGCCTTGAAAACGCGTGTCATGGTAGATCGGTTTCACCAGCCCCGTTGACTGCTGGCGTCATGCAAACTACCATGTGGCAAGCGTCGTTAATGGCCGGTTGCCACTGTTAACGGTCAAAAAAACTGTGGTGGAAGCCAAGACCTGCTAATTATTAAGTGGGTCAACCCATGCAATAATCCCAATAAGAAGATGACCCGTTAATGTTTCGGCCTGTCCGAGGCCTGCGCTTGTTGAACAGTCCCATCACTTTGCAGCCTAGCTATGGCCTGTTAACTTTTCGGTTTTTTCTTGGTCCATTACTTTGCGACCCATTTGAGGCATGCGCCACTTCAGTCCGGTACTGCTAAGGCCTGCTTTAGACCCATCAATGTTCTTAAAGCCTATGGTTGACCGCCCACTAAAGGCCTATTTTCGAGAAGGTTCATTACTGTTCTGGCCTTTTACTGTTCGAGCCTACCTGTCGCGGGCTGCTCACTAACGGTTTGTGAGAAGGTCTTCTAATGTTCTGGCCTTCTACCATTATGGCCTTTTACAATTCAGGCTTGTTAATATTCAAGACTTTCACTTTTTAGGCCCGTGAGGATGTAGGCTTTTTACCGCTTTGCAACCTGCTATTATTTTGGCCTTTTTACTGCTCTAGCCTTTACTGTTCATGGTGCCCCTTTCAGCCTTTTTACACGTGAGGCCTATTACTATTATAGCCTTTTACTGTTACGGTCTTTTACTATTTCAGTGTTTCTAATGACCACACCAATCGCAACGATCAAAAAGGCACGTACGGACCATCAACCAACATTATTTACCATTCATCATCGGTTCAGTACAAAACAGGCGAATACCAAAGCCCAATCGCCCAAGTATGGTACCACCTACCTCCAGGTGGGGACATCATCAACTAAATGCCTACATGGCCTATGCAATTTACCTAGATATTACATTAGTTGCAAACTTCTTAAAATTATTACATATCATCAACAAATTGAAGGGTATGAAAATCCAGCATTTCAGTTGCCAATCGAGATTGAGCCTTCTCAATTTGCTTTCTCAATCTATCAACAACAGCTCCCTTTGACTACGGGAGACTGAAGGACATAAGCCCTAGAGGCTAATAAATAACGTTGTTTTATAGTTATATCTCTAAATGTTCATAATAATTTTGTATCATGCTATAATTGTATTACGAGGGAATATTAATACAAGAGTGGTATATAAACAACAAAGTCCCTAGTATCCTCTAGTACTAGTTCATTAGGAAGACGATGATCGAGGTTTCCCGATCATGGACTTGACATAAAAGTAGTCACCTAACAATGAGGTCACTTAATGAAGTGATGGACGCACCCAACCGTAGAATTGCAATGTGATCCAGTCACAATGTTCAACGTTGTGATATCTAGCAAAGTGTAGTAACTTAATCCTTCGACCGTGAGATTATGTTTAATCACTATCTCTCGTGGCTGCTTTAATCACATTAACCTTCATGTCCGTAACTAGGTGACCATAAAGGTGTGTTTTAGGTATTCTAGAGGAATGGTTGAGGCGTATGATCGAGATCGGGATTTTCCTATCCGAGTGATGGATATATACTCTGGGCCCACTCAGCGAGACTACATCAATGAGCTTGTAAGCATGTGACTAGGTCACAGGGATGTGATATCACGAGAATGAGTAAACGTGTTTGTCGGTAACAAGATTGAACTGTATACAGATACATGAGATTAGGTCTTGGACAAACCATGTATCGTTGTGAAAATGGAGTGAGACTCGATGTTTAGAAGGTTCAAGCAAACAACCGAATCTATGGGATGTGCAGGGATCATCATGTGTTTCTAGATACCGCCCACGATCGCTTGATTGGGGAGATGTATCCTTCATACCTAAACATTCTAGAACTGTATGGGTACGACACTTAAGGGTAATCGACGCTGCAGGTTGATCTACTACCGATAGAGAAATGGGAAGAGAGAACCGGAAGTGTTCTAGAGCGAATACCGAAGTGTTTGGAGTCTATTCAAAAGGAGTTTTGAATAAGGAGGAATTACATAATGTATTTAATATTAATTATGAATTAATATTAAATATATATTTATTTAAATAAAAGAAAATAAAAAATTCCCCACACGGGCCTTCCCTAGGAGGGAAGAGGGCCTAAGAGGGAGGAGCCAAGAGCCACAAGGGCCATGCGGCTAAGGGTGGGAGGGCTCCCACCCTGCCGACCCCTTGGTGGGCTTGGGAGGGCAGGTGGGGCCCGTCCCCACCGCCGTCTGGCCCCTTCTCCACCTCCTTCAAGTGTTTAGTCCCAACCCAGGACTTGGAGGGTGGGATTACCCTAGTTTTTCCTATATATAGGTGTGCCATACACCCCCATTCCTCAATCAATCAAGTTTATCAAATTGGCATTAGCCATTCTCTCTCTCCCTCCCTATCTCCGTCTCTCCCTCTCAGTGTGTTCCCAAGTTAGGAACATGGTACACGAGGTAGAGGTTTCTCCACCTAGCGCATGGTGTCGTGCCACCGGAGTCGGTTCAGATCTTCTTCTTCTGCTGCCTTGCTGGACCAAGCCCCGGGAGACGTCGTTTACACCATAGCATGTGTAAAGCTTGATGAAGCACCACCACTAGTGATGTTATACGCTATAAGCCTTCTAGACCCTGAGGTCTACGACGCTCGGCTTCATTAGCAACATTTGTGCAAGAATGCAATCCCTATTTTCAGTCTTCAAAGGTATGATCACCATATCGTGCTCGTTATTGTACTTCTCCATACATAGATCTTGGGTTGGTGCATTCTTGTAGTAGGATTTTTTTGTTTTCTGTCATCCCCATCAGCAGCTACATTGGAAAACCACCTTCAGACATGATCTTGCAACCCCTCTTTGGTGGCAATAGCAATAATTGCAGTCTGAAACTAAGTAATAATAATTTAATACAACAAATAAGGCAAATAAACAACCCTCTTCATTATCAAATAACTTGAAACTACTCATTTGACTAATGCGACGTGATCTATGAATTGGAGTTTACTAGTGATGATGCATCTCGTCCTAAGGACGTCCCCACGTCCTCACCACCTAGTCCCCCAAGTGGACCAATGTCGCACGTTCGAGCCAAGCTCCTACAAGCTAAGGTTAACTCGCTCATCTCCTCATTTGATTTCGATACATCCTTGGATGGCTTGCAACTTCATGCAACTACACTGTGCATTATTAGCTACGAAGCCCCGACGCATCAACAAGCCCCCTCGGAAGAAGGACCTGGAGCAGGACAAGAAGATGATGCAACAGATCGAATTGGATTAGTCACAATCAAGATCGCAGGCTTTCTTTGCTTCTAAATCGATAAGGATTCGAGACCAGGACTCGGCGAAAGCACTCTGCTGGGCCGACACTGACACTGAGAGACGAAAGCTAGGGGAGCAAATGGGATTAGAGAGGCTAAAGCCCCGGAGTCTCTGGCCCTGAAGCCTAGAGTCTCTGGCCTCCAACCCTAGAGTCCTTGCCCTGGACTCTAGACCCCTGCCTGGAGCCCCAGTACATCTCCCCGGAGACAGAACCGGAGAGCGACGACTACCATAGAGTCTTCGCACACCCCAGAGTCTCTGGCCACGCTGCACTGGAGTCTCTAGCCCTCCGCACCGGAGTCTACGCCCCAGGACTCTGGACAGGACTCTGGGCCTCTGCCTAGACCTCTTTGTACACCACCCCGGAGTCTGCCCCAGAGAGCGACGCCCTGCCCGGAGTCTCTGGCCCCTCGACACCGGAGTCTCCGGCCTATGTGATGACATGCATGTTAAGGCCTTTTGGGTCTGTCCCATGTAACCCCAAATTTCGTCCCAAACTTCTAGTTTTATTCCTAAAATACCCCTGTTTAGTTTTTGGCCTATATATAGACCACCCCCTCTATATTGTAACCCTAGACTTGGATAAGTGAATTAGAAGAAACCCTTGTGGATCTATCTAGTTCTAGTCTCATGCTCCTTGACAAGGAGCACCAATTATCCCCCAACATCTTGAGCTTTGCATAGTGCATTCAAGTTGTACATGGCCTTGGAGTCAGTGTCCCTTCTCCAAGTTGTCAAGATGTCACCAAGCCTCCCGCTTGCCATGGGCCGTTTAGAGAGAGAGTGTCCTTTCCCGCCACCAATCCTAGGGATTATGTCGTACTAGTTGCCGCTGGCATGAGCTATTGGCTTGTATCATGTTTCACATGTGTGTTCAGCGAGTTCTTCTTGTGTGTGTTCGTGGATTTCATCCTCTCTCGCACCCCACTCGCCTTCATCTCGATTTCCACGGGGGTTCGTGAAAAATTAGGCAACCCTAAGGGGTCAAACCTAACAAATTTGTATCAAGAGCCTCGTTGATCATGATTTTCCCCACCAATTTTTCTTTTATCCACCATAAATTCTAAAATCCCCAAAAAAGAGCCCAAAAATTGCCTTTGGACCGATCTCTTGATTTGGAGTGTTATTTGTGGTTTTGATCCAACCAAATCCTTTCTAAGGTGTTGGTCCAGCTTTTGCATGTGTTCCCCAACCCAATTTTGGCCAATTTTTTGCAGATTTGAGGCCCCAAGGCGTGGATTTCCGCTCAAGAACACGAGCAGTTCAAGTAGCAGATTCTCGACACCAGAGTCTATGGCCCTGAAGCCTAGAGTCTCTGCCCCCCCGGAGTCTCCGGCCTTGATGCCTGTTTTTGCACAGTTTTGCCTCCTTTTCGTCTTGGCTAATCTTCCTTTGTTTGTTTGTGTCCCATGTGCGTGTCAGTAACTAACAACAAGCTTCCGCAACAACACAGTCCGTGCTCTTTGACACCACGGAACCCGAACATCCTCCCGCACCACCGACGACAAGTTCATCATCACCAACGAAGGTATAACTTGCATCACCTTGTTAACCCATATCTTCCTTTGCTAGAACATTATGCATTTGTCCTTGGATAGTGAGAGTGTAAGAGCAATAACAAGAGTGAGTTGGTAGCATCAAAGGAGAGCAAAAATAAATAAAAGAAAAGAAAAAGATGAAAAGGTACAAAGAAAAATAAAATAGTCTCCCATAGCATGAGAGAGTCTCAATCTTGTAAGCAAGAGAAATAAGAGTGCACAAGGCAAGTGCACAAATCTGTTGCTCATTTTTCTCTTTGCATACGGGCCACCATCTCTCCTTGCATTGGCATGACAACCGAGCTCAGTCTTTGTTAGAACATTTTGTTGCTCATTTTCATAAGTCATGCTAATCCGAATAATCCCCACATGTGTGTATAGTAGTAGGTTCCGTCTCCCTTTTGAGTTGTTGACCTTTTCCTTTGACTTTAGTTTTGTTGGATTTTACGCACATTTGACTATCCTCTTAGTTTGGTTGTTTCTTTGGCATTCCACCATCCTAACCTTCCACCAAACGCTTCTGAGAGTCTTAGTTATTTCTATACTATGAGATTTCTTTGCGATTTCACTTTTCAAGTTTATAGTTCTCACGTGTGGCTTCTAGTTGGATAGAATCCCCAAGGTGAGGTAAAAGGCTAACCCCCACCACATTACCTTCCATATACAATCCTTGTTTGTCTTGCATTTTGGATATGCACGATGAGGCGAGCCAACCACCTCCCCAAGAAGAATAAGAAGGACCGTACATGACACGAGCAAGCCATTACATCATTCGCCAAGAGTTCCGTGACCATTGCAATGCCCTTGAGATGCGCCAAGACGAGCAATTCGGAGAAACTCAAATGGAGTTCAAGAGCATTGACAACCGCTTCGATGGCATCGAAAGGAAAATGCATGCCATGCAACACAACTTTGGGCACCAAAATGAAGTTCTTCAACGTACCGTCACTGTGACAAATGACACACTTCAACGCTTCATTAATGGAATGACAAGCAACACAAGGCCGCGTTCTCGCGCACCAAGCTCTTCAAGGCACCATTTGAGTGCGTCAAGCTCGTCACACCATCGTTCTCCTCATCGAAAAGACCTTCATGCAAGTGCTCCAAGACGTAATGAAGCCCCCGTGCTTGAACCCGTGAGCTATTCGTAATATGTACCTTCTCCACGGCACGTCGCTACGCAAGTTGTGATGATGATTTTTCCTCAAGGCCTTAAGCCAGGCGAGACGAACACCATCATCACGCAAGAGCACTAGTGATCCAACAAGACCAACCACGTGAAGAACCACAAGTGGAATCTCGAGTGAAACCCCAAGTTCACCATTAACACCCGAGAGACATTCTCTCAACAACAAGTGATGACCCCAACTTCGAAGAACAAGCTCGTTGTAAACGTGAAGCTCTTAAAGACCATCCTCTTTGTCATCGACATCATGAATGTCAACACCGACACCATGGTCACCATGATGAGCCTCCTCCACCACATCAATACATGGAGAGTCACGTGGTACATGTGGAGCAACTCCTACCACACCAAAGGCTCAAGACCGTGAGCTTCATCAAGAGGACCAAGTACCTAACCCATGTCACCAACTGAGGAATGAGCCCCCTTCACTCACAATTGCAGCAAGAGGCTCCACATCCTCTTAAATCTCATGAGGCCCAAGCGCCTCGACCTTGTCCACGACCGTGCCAAGAGAAAGAGCAAGCTCGTCAACAACCGCGCCAAGAGCAAGCTCCACAACAATGTCGTGAGGACCAAGCTCCGCCTCCCCCAAACGCGGCTTGACAACCGCAAGTGCGACAACAATATCACGAAGCTCATTGCAATGATTGCATGGAAGATGAAGACCATCAATATTATGGAAACTGTCGCTACCGTGACCGCAATGAGGAAGAAACTTTTGGCAAGCTAAAGTTCACCATGCCCAAGTTCACCAATTCCAATGATCCTGAAGAATACCTCTAATGGTCACTCAAGGTCGACAAAATATTTTGCATGAACAACTATAGTGACGAGAAGATGGTAGCCATGGCCTCGCTTAAGTTTAATGATTATGCCAACCTTTGGCGGGAACAAGTCCAAGTCCCTCGTGAAGCAAGAGGAGAGCCTCAAATCAACACCTGGCATAATATGAAGGCTCATATGAGATCCCGCTTTGTTCCTTCGCACTACACGTGCGACCTCTTCAACAAGCTTCAAATGATTAACCCAGGGACAAAGACCATGGGAGAGTAATTCAAGCAAATGGAGCTCAACATGATCTGTGCCAACATTGAAGAGCACAAGGAGCAAACAATGACACGTTTTCTCATTGGTTTGAACCATCCAATCAAGCGCATCACCGAGTTCCAAAATAATTACAACATGGTTGAGCTTGTCAATAATACAACAAAGTCCAAGCGTCAAGTGCAAGAGGACATCAAATACAACAAGCCCAAGACGTACTTCACCTATAAGAAAGATTCGACCGCTACAACAACAAACGTCAAAGGAAACCCCTCAAGTACATCCAAGCCTCCTTTCAAGCCCACACTTCCTCAAGGAAAACCTCCCCCAAGTGGAAATCAAACCATGGATGACCCACCATTCAACGACGAATGCTACAAGTGTGGAGGAAAAGGACACAAGTCAACCAAATGTGGAAATACCAAAGTCTTGTTCATTCATGACAATGGAGACGAGGAATACTTGAGTGAAGATGAATTTGATGCACGAGTACAAGAAGCAATGGCAAGGTAACATGTGGAAGATGACCAAGAACTCCTCATGTGTGAGAATGACACAAGTCCATCGCTTGTCATCACAAGAGTCTTGAACACTCAAGCCCAAGAGCATGAAGATCAAAGATCCAACATCTTCCAAACACGTGCCGACATCAATGGGAATCCATTAAAGTTATCATCGATGGAGGGAGTTGCCACAACCTTGCAAGCACCGAGTTATGTGAGAAGCTCATACTCACCCTCTACCACACAAGAACCCATACCATGTCCAATGGCTAAGTGACCAAGGGTCCGTGAAGATCAAGCACACTGTCTCGGTAACATTCTCAACTGGACCATACAAAGACACGGTGGAGTGTGTTGTGGTTCCCATGACAGTATGACATATGTTGCTTGGTAGACTATGTCAATATGACAAAGGTGCTCTACATGATGGTCGCACAAATGTGTATACCTTCAAATGGCTTAACAAGACATGTGTTTTGCAACCGATGACTCCTAGCCAAATAATTGCGGATAATGCAAAGGCTTTAGCGAGGGTGCAAACCACAAAACCACATTGTGAGAAGAGTGGTGAGCAAGAGAACCACCATATAGAGAGTGAGATACAAAAGCCAAATTCAAGTGGAAAAACTAAGAGTGTTCTTCTTGCCACCAAAAGTGAGATGCGAGACTTGCACCGTGTCCTCATTTGCAAGGGACTAGCGCAAGAAACTAATGACTCGACAAATGTTCCTCCCTCTTTGATGGCTATTTTGCAGGAATTCAAGGACGTGTTTCCCTAAGAGCTCCCACATGGACTACCTCCTCTTTGCAGAATCGAGCACCACATTGACCTCATACCCATCGCACCTCTTCCAAACCACACCGCATACCGAGCAAACCCGGAGGAGACAAATGAGATAAGTGGCAAATCAACAAACTCGTCTCCAAAGGTTTGATCCAAGTAAGCACTAGTCCAAGTGCGGTACCCGTGATTATTGTCCTAAAGACGGATGATACGTTGCGGTTATGCATGGACTACCGTCCAATCAGTGCTATTACCATGCGTTATAGACATCCTATACCACGTCTTGACAACATGCTTGATCAGTTGTGTGGAGCTACTATTTTCTCCAAAATCGATCTTCGCAGTGGCTACCATAAAATATGCATGGTAGAAGGTGATGAGTGGAAAACTGCCTTCAAGACCAAACTTAATGGTTGGTCATGCCTTTTGGCTTATGTAATGCCCCATCCACCTTCATGTGCCTTATGAATCATATTTTGATATCTCTCACTGGAAAAAGTGTTGTTGTCTATTTTCACGATATTCTTGTTTATAGCAAGTTGCTTGAGGAACATGTTATACATGTTAAGGAGGTTTTTCAAATCCTTCGAAATAAGAAGCTATATGCTAACCTTCCCAAGTGCACTTTTTCTAAAGATAAGTTGATTTTTCTTGGTTTTGTTGTCTCTTCAAATGGTATTGAAGTTGATGTTTCTAAAGTCAAAGACATAAGAGGTTGGCCCATTCCCACAAATGTGAGTGAACTTTGAAGTTTTCATGGTTTGGCCGATTTCTATCATTGATTTGTGAAAGATTTCTCTACCATTTCTTGTCCTCTCAACGAGTTGAAAAAAAGAATGTCACCTTCGTTTGGGGCAAAGCACAACAAAAGTCCTTTGATGAGCTAAGAAATAGGCTCACCGAAGCATCTCTCCTTGCTTTACCAGATTTCACAAAAACTTTTGAGATAGATTGTGACGCTAGTGGTATTGGCATTGGAGGAGTCCTTATGCAAAATGGGCGTCCTATTACCAACCATAGTGAGAAACTAGATGGCGCACGCCTTAACTATCCGATTTGCGGCAGATAGCTTTTTTCCTTAGTTCGTTCCCTTCAAGTATGGAACCACTATCTTTGGCCTAAGGAATTTATCTTACATTCTGACCATGAGTCATCGAAATATCTCAAATGCTAATCCAACTTGAGTAAAAGTCACACTAAGTGGGTTGAGTTCATGCAGTCATTTCCTTACATCGTCAAGTATAAGAAAGGCAAAGTTAATGTAGTTGTGGAAGCATTGTCTCGCAAGAACACAAGCCTTCTTATGCGCCTCATAGTAAACGTGTTGGGTCTTGATGACATAAAAACTTTATATGCTCTCGACCCGTTGTTTGGACCAATATTCGCGAAGTGTGTCAGAGATGTCTCCCACAAAGGGAACAGGGGTCCAACGAGCCCTGAGTTCGAGCAGGGGATGAATCACATGCTTCGAGCTTCTCGACAACAGTGAAGATGACAACAAACACGCACGGAAGAGAGGTTGACACAGGTTTTTTACCCAGGTTTGGGGCCCTCGTGAGGAGGTAAAGCCCCTAATCCTGTGTGGTTCAATTGCTCGTGTTGCTTTGCAAGGGTACAAAGGTGAATCAATGTCTAGGGTTACAAGTCCTAGGAAATCGACCAGTTCTAATGTAGGGGAATGCCTCCTTTTATAGGGCGGCTATGCCTCTTCCCCCACCCACTAGGTGGGAAGGATCACCATACTCCCGCCTCTCAAGGACCTGGTTTACTAGACTACTTTCATTGGACTTGGTCCTCCTGGCCTTGGTCGCCTGCCAGTCCTATATAAACTCGGTCCACCAGACTCCATCCTCCACTTCCCCATGTCGCCCTTGTCCCCTTAGCACCAAAGTGGTAAGGAATAGCTGTCATGGCTCTGCTGACGTCCTTAGCATCAATACACTGGTTGGTGCTTGGTCCTTCCCTTCTTTACCAAGGCGACACGGTCCTTCCTACAAGCGCTTGTCTTCTTCCTCCGCACTATGGCGGGGCTGTAGGTGCGTCCCACTGCCATGACCCTCTCGAGGTCTTGTCGGATAGCTCATAGGGTTGGGCCTTGTGTGAAGCAGAGTTGAGGACACAGTGACACCCTCTCCAGGCGCCAGTCTTGCTCTTCCCTCACGAGGCCTTTCACCCCTCTCATTGTCGCGGGATTTGGACGTGACCCCTTTGGTGGGCTTGTTGCCCATAGGATCAGGGTACCCTGGGTAACAGGACTCCGATAGTAGCCCCTTGGCGCTTGTCGTGCGCATGCCCTTTCGTAGGCAGGAAGGGGCAAGGGCCCCAACAGGTCGGTGGTCCCTACCCTGGGAGAGGGGGGCGATCTACGTATTACTCAGCTTCTTGACATATCTCCATCGTGCATTCGAGTCATGAGACCCTTAGGCTCCATTTGGGGGAGGAAGGGTTCACTCGCCTCGGGAACCGCTTCCCACGACGCGATGGTTAACTATGGGCGCCTGCGACGCATGCCACACGTCTATCGTAATGATGTCACATCCCAATTTTTTTTTTAATTTTGAAATGTGAAAAATCAAAAAAACAAAGAAAATAAAGGATGAAATTTAGGGGGAAAGGAAACTTTTTGTTCCTCCATTGGAACCTTACTTAAACAAAAAGAATTTTGAATGAGGAAGTGATAAACAAATTATCGAAATATAAAATTCAATCATCCATGACATGTATCTTGTCAACCTCTGAAGAAAAAAAAGATAGACCGAAAACCTAAACACTAATAACAGAAATCACCATCAAGTTTAATACAAGACTATGGCTTTGTCCCATATAAAAATTTAGCAAGAGCATTCCTAAGATCTATAAGGAAAAATAACAAAATTACAAAACCATAGGAATTGGTTTCACACTATTTGGAGTCATAGATAAAAATATATGGTTTATTTAAGAAAGGAAAAGAAATAAGAAAATTCCAAGGACAATAAAGCACCTACCAAAAATCAATAACTAAATGAAATAAAATTATTCTTAAATGGTTTATAAATATAATTATTAAATAGAATTATACAAATGATAATCACCTTTTTGTTTTTTGAAACTATAAATCAAAATATATAATTTATTTGGTAAAGAGAAAAAGAGATGGGATTATATTGCAAAGTCAAGATAAGCCATATCTAAAATCCATGCCTAAATGGAAAAAATGTATATTTAAATAACATATAATGGTAAAGAATTAAAGAACCATATAGGCCAAAGTAAATATTTATAAATGATATTGTTTGAATTGGATAATAAATAAGATAGATAATATCCTAAAATAATCTTGTTGATTTTACAAATTTTTGAAAATTTAAATGGATCCATTTAGAGCTCTAAAACAAAAGTTATAAAAGAAATCAGAAAAAGAAAAAGAAAAATGAATTAGAAAAAAGAGCTGACCTAGCCCAACTGCTGCCACCTGAGAGCATCCCAACCCACCCAGCTATCCTTTCTCTATTTTTTTCTCTTCATGTTATTTTTCTTTTGGGCCTCTTCTTTTTTCTTGGCCCATCTAGACCAGCCGGACCGAGTCTCGTCTTCCTCCTCCTTCACCTACACGTACACAGAGCAACCATTTCATGGTTGTACTCCTTCCTCTCTTCCCCCATCAATTCCAATGACCGTTTCTTCTCGAGCTCAAAACGAAAAATGTTTATAATCAAGTGGAGGTTCCATTCAGGCCATTCGTTTCTCACTTTAGTGCCTTAATCTCTCATATTAATCCGGTGCTCCGAATGCCACCCGTTGGCATACGTCTCCCAATCTCCCTCCTCCTACCATAACAACGTGAACCGAAGAGAGCACCATCTTCCTCTCATTCTCCTCCATCATTTTGATTCTCAAACTTTCTCGAGAGGAGGTCTATAGAACTCATACTGATGATGCCAAGATCAGCCAAAAATCAGAGTTCATCGTCAGATCTTGTCATGCACGGTGAGAAACTTGTCAATTCCACGAACAAGAATACTCTCCTCATCGTTGCCTACCTACAGGACATGGTGGGACGATATTTTGTTTCCGTTGGTCGAGCCACCCGACGCCTCCGCGGCTCCAGCTGTGGATTGGCACTGTCTTTGAAGACCAGCAAGCTCCCCATCATGTCCATGAGTACCGCCTCGACGTCCTCTACGCCATCCACGTCTTCTTCAACTCCGGATACGGTCCTAGCGACGAGAACGGCAACGCCAAGCCCGTGCCCGCTATTCCGGCGATCTCTCCGGTGAGCTATTCCGGTGAGCACTCCTTGTCCATCCGATATTCATATAACGGTCAAAATCAGATCACTTACCGAAGGGGTATCCTCCAATCAGATTCTGCCAAGTGTCATGTCTATTTCTATTTTCGGATTTTTAGGACATAAGAACATAGGAACTTGCAAAAATCATATCTTTAGTTCTGTTCATCCAAATTTAGCAAATAATATGTATATGGATTCACAAAAATGAGTAGAACACAGTAGAGCAACAATTCGGTACTTTTGTGATGGTTAAAATCACGTTTTATACTGAACCATTCGTGGAGTATTTTGAGTATAAAAATTGTTGTGTAAATTATTTTTGAGTGAACCCTTTTGCAAAGGGTTGTAAATTTAATCCTCTGTACTGTAGGATCTTAATCAATTTTTATTTTAGTACGTAGGATTTTTGTAGCATCTGTTAGTCAAGTGTGGCTTATTTTAGTGTTATAAAATGTTTTAAATAATCTCTTTGCACTAAAATTATTACAATTAGCATACCACTTATATAAAGGACCAGTAGGTGTTTGTAGTGTTCATAACCTTGTTATAACAATTTTTACAATAAAAATTGCCTTCTTACATGTTTGCATATTTTGCATGATTTTTGTATTGCCATTAGTGTTGATTTTGTGCATGTTTGTCTTGGTTGTTTTGTTTTATAGATTGTGTAGATTGCCAAGTGTGTTACTGCGAAGAGTGTACCAATACGACCAACTACTAAGGAAAGTGGCACTATCATCAAGTCCTATTGTTTTCATTATACTTAGTGAATTTTTGTAGTATATGCATGATAGACTATATTATTATGCTATGCTATATCTCCTATGTAGAATAGGGAATGATAGTTTCTACTTGGTAGGTGAAACATCATAAGATTAGAAATGCTTGGCCCTGCTATAGTTTTTGGGGTGGAATATTATATTATGATTATATGGAGTATTGGAAAATATATGTTTTCTATAATAAAACAAGTACTTAATGAAACACCTGGGTGGAAATGGGACTTGCTTGGATTATGTTGAGTGGTTACTCAGGGACCATATCTATGGTCGGCTAGTGTATCGCACTTGTAGATGGCCACCTAGGAACAAAGAGATTGGAGACGTTCTTGTCGCGAAGCTTCTAGTGCAGCCACATGGCATATGGGCTCTGCCTTGACCGACTAAGTTGCGAGAACTCAGCCAGACGGACAGCGGGTGGTAGTGATGATAGGATGTAACGCGTACGTGGTGGTCTGAGGGATTGCTTCTAAAAAGTCTCGTCTCGATGCATGTCGAGTCTTGTGGGAAAACTGCACCACCTCCCGAGAGGGTAAAACTAAGTACTTAGCCATGTCCCCAGTTACGGACAACTTCTGAGCCTCATGACAATGAAGCAGAATCAAGAATCTCATCATTCTAATTTCCTAAGTTAAAATTTGATGGGTGAACAAGGGTTGTTGGTTCATTGATTTCTATCAATGGAACCTAGGTTCACTGACTTCTATCAGTGGTACCACTATGTTGTGATTGGAAATATTACCTGGAGGGTATCCAGTGTAACTTAGTTGATAATAAGTGTTGCAAACTATTTATAAAAAGATAGGAAAAAACTTTCTTGCTGCAAACTAGCCAAAGCTCTACCTGGCCAGATATGTATGTAGTAATAGGTTCTACTTTATATCCACATACTAGTGACACTTGCCAATACAATTCAAAATGTATTGACCCTTGTGCTGTAACTTATCATGTTGCAGGATTATTTGATGATAGTAAAGTTTGATGAGTAGAGATTACGAGTCTGCACCCAACATGTTTGCCTGTGGCACATGAAGATGAAGGACTCCATGCTTTATAGTTATATCTGCTGCTTTGTAATGAGATAGCCATATGATCTATGTAAGTTGTAATGAACTATTTTTATTCCTGAATATGCGATGTAATATGACCTTTGTTTCTTGATATTACATCTTAAACTGTGAGTGCTAGCTATTCGATTCAGGGACTAGCACTATAAACACAGGGATCTGCACCTTATCGGGTTCGGGTTGTGACAAATGATGCCATACTTTGTCTTGTTAAATTGGGGATCGAGTTCCATGCCTCCTTATCAACTCCGCCTTTCTCGACTCCCCGACCCTCCCTCTCTGTTTCAGAGTGCTAAAATTCCTCTTATCCCCATGGTGCCCGAGAGGCTCTCTGCAGGTGATAAAGGTAAGGCGCCGGTGATGGACGAGGCGGAGGCCCTGCCTGTGAAGCGTGATCGCAGGAGGCCTCGCGGTAGTGGCCGTGGGATGTGCGGTAGCCGCTTGGTAGCCGTCAACGCTTTCCCTTCCATCCGGGCCGTCATGACTATGGAGGGAGAGACATCGTCACCACGCGGTCGAGGGCAGCCACATGGGCTCGGGCGTGAACATCGTAGGGGGCACGTTCAAGGGGCCGGGGGTGTCTCGGAACCCGTGCTGCTTCCCTCTCCACCTCCCCCACTGATCATGATCGAGATTAAGGACAACTCCAAGCCCCCGCGGGTCATCGACTTTGTCCACCCTCCTTGGGAATCCTGATTGGTTCGCGTGGGTGTGGCTTCCGCAACCCTTCGCGCTTGGAATGGCTGACGAGCTTGCCCCAGAGTTACTGCTGCGCCATTCTAGTGGCCACGAGCGGTGGCAAGTCAGCATGGAGGTTCACTTGCATGAAGAGATGTACCTTACTAAAGGCCAGGCCTGCTTCCTCATGGAGCACTACATTCGTCCAGGCTCGATGCTCCGGTTCCGCGATGCTCGTAGGGCCTTCTCTATGGCCATCTACAATCTGTTGATGTGTCGCGTGGCCTACCCGAGCCACCTTACGTAGACTGGGGTGGAGCCGTTGCCTGAGAAGACGCCACACTGCAGGGAACGCTGGTCGCCTGGTGGTGGTTTTTGTGCCTTGGTGGTATTTTGCCTCCTAGATGTGGATGTAATGAACTTCTTGAACCGCTTCTCCCCATGGTTGTCTTCTCCGGTGTGTGTTACCGATCTTGTGTTGTGTGCGGCCAGCCCTCGAGCCTGGGTGGCACCGCTATGAGTCAGCGGGGCGCTTTGGAGGGTGCCGCGATCGAACTGCCATAGCCACGACGTGTTTCGACCTTGTTGCCGATCTTGTCCGTAAGCTCAGTGCTCTAGATCTGGTCATCAGGGAAGATGTTCTCGTGCACTATCTTTGTGATCCTCCCGAGGGGAAGACCGTAGGGCGGCCGTGCCGCCTCACGAGCCTCTCGAGGGGGAGACCGTATGGGCTACCACTCAGCCTGTTGGCCCTCCCCATTATCTCTTGAGGAGAGGATGGTATTTCGAGAAGAGAATGACGTGACAACATACGGCCCATCGGTCCTTTGAGGAAAGGGACCATGGAACCAAAACGTGGGCTACCGATGGCTCCCGCATGTGTCTCGTGAGGGGGAATGTTCGTTTGTGGTACCAAACATGGTGGGTTAGCGCACCGCGGTACCCGAGTTGTCATCAATTGCGCGGAGGGGCCATAGTAGAATCATCAATTGTCCAGAAGGGCCAAATGGATGTGAAATACAAATCTAATGGCAAAACGGTCGTTTGAACCAGACGAAAAATGGTTGAACTCAAATACCACCGTTAGGTCAATTCTTCTTGACCCGCCATGTCAGTATTCCCCGTTATCTTTTGTGGTCGTGGACTAGCTTACCCCTGCGTGGACCAGATCCCTGAGTGGACCAGATCTATTTCTTTGCTCTGGTCTGGTCTTCTCTCCTACTCCCCTCCCCATAACATTTGCTCAGCTCCGGCTGCTCGTCTTAGATCGGATCTCACACTTGCTCTAATTTTCATCCCCGCCATGTCCGGTCAACCTCCCATGCCTCTAATCGAAGCTCGCAGCCGTCGCCGTTGCATCGTCCGCCATATCAGACCTTCGCGTCCCCGGACTAATATCTCGCCTCTGGCTAGTCCTTCTCGCACGGCGGAGCGTGTCCCGTCAGGCGATCCAGGCCGGCGACCGGCCTCAGGAAGTTGCGTGCTACCGCGCACCCTAGGCATGGTAGCCCTGGCACAGAAGTTCGATGACCACGCTCTCATGGTCACCGTGCTGGGCATCCGTCCCGCCGTGTCACCGACAGAGTTGATGTCGGCTTTCAGGTCTCATTTTGGGATCAGACGAAATGAGGTCAACATTGAGATATGCATGTCGCCATTTGATTTTTTCGTCCGGTTCGAGCACAGCTCAGACACCGAGCGCATTCTGCATTCATCCCGTTCTTTCGAGTGCTGCGGGGAGAAAATGAGCTTCATGCGTTGACATCGCGCCTGTGGGTGGGACGATTGCTTGGGGCAACTTTGTTTCTTCTCCAAACTCGTCTTTGACGGCCTCCCATTGGATGCTTGGGAGCCGGAGGCCCTCAAGCAGGTCGTCAGTAGCCTTGGCGATGAGCTGGTGGAAATCGTGCCACCGAGCGACATATGGGTCATCGAGGTAAAGGCGTGGCTGAAAGATCCTGACGCCGTTCCTAAGATGTACGAGGTGCAGATTCCAAGCAGGGCAGGGCGACAACTTTGCTGGAAGCACCCGATCATCATCCACCTAGAGGAGGTTCTGGAATCAGAACATGGCATTCAGGGCCCCGAAGAGGCTGCCAGAAGGCGTCCTCGTCGCCTGTAGTGTTGGCCTGGAAGGATCGATGGCACAGGACCACCACCGTTTCGCGACAGCGCACACAGTTTCGGTGGGGAACTAGGCTTGGACGAGCTGGTGGTTCTGATTTCCCTCGAGTGAATATAGAGCTCTAGTGAATTGCCGTGGTATGTGTGGCTAATGAATTTGTAGTATGGAGAGCGTAGCAGGAAGTTAGCATCGACTAAAAATGTGTAATAGTTTAAATCGATGTAGTACGTGTGTGTAATAGTTTGAAGTAGTATGTGTGTTTAATAGTTTGAATCGATTTAGTATGTGTGGGTAATGAATTTTATGTAGTGTGTGTGTAATAGTTTGAATCGATGTAGTTGAACACCGTACTTTATAATTTCTGTGAATAACCAAGGACAACCTCATAAAAAGAGGGTGGTCGAGCAATGAGCAATGTCAATTCTGTGGATGCCACAAAAATGTAGTCCATCTCCTGTCCAAGTACAAGGTAGCTACATTTGTAACACGTTGAACTACAGGACCATTTTGTAGGCAACACAAGAAAAAGGAAAAATGGTTTACAACACAGACAGCAGACACAAAATCTATAGTCTGGGATAAAAAGATGTCAGTTAACTGGATTGAACCACGACTAGAAATTGAGGGAAATAGATACTTGATAGTATTTGCTTACAATAGTAGTACTTCCATACAAAAGGGTCTTATACCTGCACAAAAGTGGGCTAAACTTCCTACTAGTTTATAGAACAATTCATCAACATTTCATCTACAAAAGCCATTCTTCAGTCTGAACTTAACTATTCTACACTGTAGAAACTACAGATCTCCACTAGAAAAGTTAGCTGGCCAATTGCCTTGAGACGACATAAGTTCTTTGATCATTTAACCCAAACTGGTCTATTGCCTTCCCGCCTAACTACAAGAAATCTGTATCGTTCATGCACGAGCAATTTGCGTGTGCCAGTCCCGGTTCAGTTGGACCATCTGCGCCGCCGCAACGATTTCTTCAAAACTGAAATTCGGCATCTTCTTCTCGGAATCGTAGGTCCGTGTGAACTCTAACCTGAATTCTGGGGCTGAGCTGATGCCCGCCGCCGGCTCCGACTGTCGAACAATCCAGTATGCTGAGTGTAGACGCTTGGTCACCGTCACGGTACGACCTTCGATGGTGCGTAGAATGGAGCGTCTTTGCCGCAGACGGCGTGCTCCCAGCCTCCCCCACTGAGGTAAGGTAGTCCGCGCCGAAGCGTGGATGCGAGAGTTCCTAGATCTTGGTGCTGCACTGTTCGAGGGTGTGTACCCTCGGCGGCATGCTCTTGTGAACAATTTGATACGTACCTTGTTCCCACTGCCTAGAGCATGCCGTAATGCCGCCGCGCGATTTCTCCACATCGCTCTCTTGGCCCTGTTTGCCGCATCTGGCACCGACGATGCCGCAGTCGCCGCCGCGGCCGATTCGGCATATTCGGGGAAATCATCCGCCTGACAGGGCAATGGGAGACTGACCTTGAAGTAGAGCTTCATGGCCTGCCTTAGAGGGGCTAAATACCCCAGTTTCGGCAGCTGTCGAGGCGGCGGCGGCGGCTGCTTAGGCGGGGCCATGTTACGCTAGTTGGTGCGGTGCGGAGGAGCTGCGCAAGGTGAACGGTGGTTAGTCGGAGAAGGGGAGTGAAAGACTGACAGTAGGTTTGGACTACGGGCACGCGTGAAAATAACCATTTCCCATTTCCTTAGAGGATAATAATTCGACATTCGTTGCATTAACAGCTCAATCTTTATTTCCCTTCTCAGCATAAGAGTGCGAACATATTAAAAATATTGGTCGTGGCTATCCACCTCATCGGGCAATGTACCAGGACAGGTAGGAGACAGGACCGAGTTTCATTTTAGAAATGTTGACGACTGTGCCCTTATGTTTATATGATATTATTTATATGCCACCATGTACCGTCGATTATAGCAACACCATCAGAAACAGGGGATAATGACGTGACGTGTTTTCTTTTTTTAAAGGGCATCAGAAATAGGGGATGCCGACGTGGCATGTTTTCTGACTGGCGGGCTCGCCCCCTGCACCTTTGACGGCACACATCCCAGGTTCGAGGGCTGGTGCCGCCCACCAACACATTATTGTGCAATTTTCTATGTGGAACCTGAATTCCGGCGCTGAGCTGATGCCCATGTCGAACACAGAGAATTCTGAAAGAAGCTACTAAAAATAAATACTTTGAATTCTGAGAGTACTAAAATTAAGTATATTACAATTTTGTCTGAAAGGTAATATGCATACTGCTGATCGAAATAATATAAATATAGTACAAATTTGTACTTCGAAAAATAGACCTAAAAATGCTAGCAAATAACCTAGGATGAATATAGGATTCATTCTCCCCTATATATTTCGTCATCATCGGCTAACGCGTGCTACAACACATGTTCAGAGAACTCTCTCCGTCTGTATTGTGCTGCCAGTATCTCTCTCCGTCTGCATTGTGCTGCCAGTAAGGCCTCGGTGTATGTTCCAGACTTAAGCCATAGATTACCATTTTTGGTTCCTTTTCCCAGGCTTGAACCTCATGATCGTATAGTCTGATAAAATTCCTATAGTATATGCAACCGGGTTTGACTATGAGGTGTAACCTGGTATCAATGGAGATAGACCGATTATAACCAACAAAGAGGGAACGACTTCCAATGTCACCGACGGCCTCGAGAGAGAGGTTCTCCGTGTCCACCCGGTACAACACCGGTTGCCTTTGGCAAAATCCCCGTTCAACACAAGAAGAAGATCACCATCTGACTCCACAAGGTAAAATTTGTAGGTTCCATGTACCTGTTCAAAGACTGGGGCCGAAATTATTTTGGCCATCGTGACAGTGCTCACGCGCTTCTCTAACTGGATGTTGGTCGACAAGATGTCTCCATTCTCATGTAACTAGCACGGTGGCCCTCGGAAATGCGAGGGCATCATTTTTAGAGTGTCGAAAGTGTTATGAAGCAATTCTACATAGATATAAAATTATCTGATAGAAATAATACAGCTATATAGCCACCTAATTTGTTCTAAAAGAATATCTCACATTCTCATTCATTAAGATCATCTTTAATTATGAACTAATGATCTACAAAATGCACGGCGTCAATTTCAATATACTTCTATATTTGTGACTTTGTCACAGTATAAAAATAACTTTACACGTAGCTAGACAAAATGTTGTATTATGACATCACATCCCTATGTAGAGTGGAAGTGACTCAAATTTATGTTACATCCATGTATACTTTTGAATATGCATGTATTATAGTCCTTTTTTATTACCGCACATTAATAATTAAGGTTCAATCATAATGATGGCTATATAAACTTGATAAAGTTATGGGAACTATCCGCCACAGTCGATATATTTTATTAAGATATTGTCATAGCAATAATTTGGTGATGTTTATATATATTTATGAAGATACACCAATTGTGGCGCATTAGCTAATAATAAGATCCACCCCAAAAAAGCTTGTATTACATATAGACACGAAGGAGGTTCTACATGTAATGGTTGGATATTTTGCTACAGTTTTTAAGATATCACCTCATTGTTCCTGTTCACCGTGTATGTTTTAAACATAGGTAGATATGGGGTATGTTAATGTTCCATTGTAAAACCTCAATAATTAAAATGAAAATATAGCAGTACAAGTACATGATTTTTACCAATATTTTCCATGGGTTTATATATTACCGATCGAATTATTTAATCGTTTGGATTGTGGGACATCAACAATTTCTTAAAAAAGTGGTTACTATAAAAAAAATTCAACATAGATAGATACAAACGCAAAATGCAATATATTAGAATAGGAAAAAGAACTTGGATCCTCATCACCGGGTGAGGCTGTCGAAGAGATCGACCAGGAAATCCTGGAGCTCTTCTATACCCTCCAACCGCCTCCTTTCCTGCCAAATCAAACGATTTTTTGTCTTCCCGCGCTGCCGATTCGACCGATTCTGTTCCCAATGGATTCATGGTGTGATTAATTACACGAATATTGAAGGTTTGGAGCAACGGCTTAATTATGTGAATCGGAGATATGGAGCGGGCGCTCAGGATGCAATTAAGTGTCGAATTGATATTGCATTGATCATTCAAGAAAAAACTCTAAAATAAAATAATGTTGTGCTAATTAACAGCAGCATGCACCATACCAAGGTTTTTTGTTTGATTCATCAGCTATAGAACTTCTAACTTTCAGCGTTGAACTGATCGTCTTCGTCCGGCATGTATAAACTTTAGAAAAAACAAAATAAAACTAATCACCGAGCATGTACTTGCATATGCTAGAATCCTGAAGACATGATGACGACTGAGGCTGTACCCCGACGCCGGATTGCTCACTACGGTTGCTCCCGCTAAATCTGCAGATTAGCAATCGACTGACTAACTGAGGCTAGCCACCGGTGCCGAATTGCTCACTTCCATTGCTTATGTTCGAGCTATAGACCAAGGCGAGGATCCTATGGCTCCGATCTGGTCGATCGCATGCGATATCGTGGCAAATTTTCTCATGTTCGAGCTGTAGACTCAAGAGAGGATCCTGTGGTTCATAGCTTGTCAATCGCACACCAGATCCAGAAGAAGGCCTAGGCGTGTCGTCAGGGTGAGAACATGATAGAATATTGAAGATTTTCAACTAATGTGAGAATGGAATTATTGCATGGTAGAATCGTACACGCACCTTTGCAGCACATCATAAGATATCACGGATTCAGAATACCTAGCGTACGGTCCACATGTGCACGCATGCATGTAGAATTAAAATCATCCTTCAATTGTTTTGAACATATACATATACATAGGTAATCTCATCCCATGCTGGCAAAAAACAACTAATCCCATGAACAGCTAGAAAGAAAACAACAACTATAATTTATAATTAATTAAGATTCCTACAATCCTACTAATAAGCAATCTTAAAATCTAACAATCATGACGCTAACGTCGGTCAGTGAAAATTTAGTCAGTACACCTATTTATTATAGAGAATAGTTTGGCAACATCATATATGAAGTAGGCTTCGTTAAAAAAAGTGAAGTAGTCAAACAACACGGCCCAAGCTCATACCGAAATCCACCATGTGAGCAACTTGGGAGGGGGCAGACAGTATGTTCAATCTAGTTAGCCTTATCTCCTTGGCGTATTTCCATACATCGCATCGGCTCTATTATGAAGAAAAGGACGAACGTCAGACTCGACGCATGTGGCGGCAGTTGCGCAACGCCGTGTAAGCAGAGATGGCCTAGCGGCATTAGGGACTTAGTGTATCATCTCCATGACGGAAGTATTCAGTCTGAGCTAGCTCTGCCCTTTACCATGCGGCAGAGCTTAAATTGATCTTGCAAAAGTGCATCTGCGTTGGTGGTCTCGTATAGTCATACGTGCATGGGGCAACTGAAATTAAAACTATCCACTTCCATTAAAAAGTGAAACCATCCGGCAGCCAACCAAGATTGATTTGCATGTACCTGGTGTAGGTAGAGTCTGGCCAAGGGCGGCTGCTTGAGGACATAGGGTTTATTTCCCTATCGGTCGAATAAGCCATGAGCTTATTAACAGGTTAGGTGCCAAAATAGTGAAGAGGTATGAGATAAGTTATGCGGAGCATTGGTGGGTAATTTTTCTGAACTTTGTATGTAATTCTTTTTTTCTTTAAGATCCATCGGCTGCCATCTGCTTGATAGTTAAACTAATGGTTAGATGTTTCTGATTATTGTGGTATTTTCTAGTCTATTTCTCTAATTTCTGGTAGCCCGTCATGTACTTTTAATATATAATAGATGCATATACTTCCCCTCGGAATGTCGTCATGCAGACTAGAAGCATATCTAGAGGTGGCAAATACAATCCTTCTCCAAATGATCCATTGATTTGCCCCGTTGGGGTGCTCTCATCGGCCCATGCAATATGATCTGCATAATCAGTGCAAACGAACACCATCGTCAGGGACTTCGTCACGACGACAGATTGCAGAAGATCAGATGGTATGTGTGCTTGAAACTCAGTGTTAGACTTATGAGTGATTGGGTTCAGAAGCCGAACTTGGTACGGCTCCACCCTCTGAGCAAGCACGATGACGCCACGAGAAACACCGACAAAGTAGAATCTTTTGGAAGAAGAGGGCATCAATTAGCACTAAGATGTTTACAATGGAAAATACCAATAAATATCGGATGTGAATGTGAACCTGCGATGGACATCCATTAGATTTGTATTTAAGCAACGACCAGTGGCGAGGTTGAGAAAGGTGAAGTCGCCAACGTCTGGAAGTGTGTGATCTATCATGATCCAGTTGTTGAGATGGAATTCGGGCACCTTTAAAGTGCGGCGCCAATCGGTGCAGACTTCCTGACAAGCAGCATAGGTGTTGACGTACTCCTCTTTCTCCAGCAAGTAGTCAGCAATCTTGCGAAGTAGGTCGGCTGGGAGATCGGACCAGTTCTTCTTCATCCGGCTACTGGCCATGGCTTACGTGCAGGAATGTTTTGATAAAGGAAGAAAGAAGAACTACCACTACGAGGAGAAGAAGAAGAGGATAACAGACGAGGGAGACGAAGCGGAACTGCCACTGCGAGGAGACGAGGAGACGGGGGAGAAGAAGCGGAACTGCCAATTCAAGTTTGGATCAACGGGCTTTTTTTCGAACTAGCGCCTGAACCAGCCATGCACTGCATGCAAGTTTTGATCAAACAGACTGACATGTGGGACCTGCTAAAAATTCCGTGAAGTGCTCCTCATGCATAGTGCGATAACAGGTGGCATGTTTTCGGACTGGCGGGCCCGCCTCCTCCACCTTCGACGGCGCGCATCCTAGGTTCGAGGGTTGGTACCGCCCACCAACACATTATTGTGCAATTTTCCATGCTTTGTCGCAACCAGCTCCGCTCCGCTCCGCTCCTCTGCTCCTACCGCCACCACTCCACTCAGTCGTGCATCGCTCTCGTCGTCCCCTTGGGCCGTCGTCCTCCCGCTCTCCCCTCCTTGCCATCCCCTCACGTCCCCTCCCCTCCCCTCCCTGCCCTGTCTCCTTGCCGCCGCCAACAGCCTAGGCGCGTCTGGAAACGAAAACCGAGAGTCGGCCATTGGGTTAGGGGCCCAACGACACTAGTGATCCGGATCCCACTCAAAGATGGATCCTGCGAGACTTGATAGCACGGATATGGGTCCTGCGCGGCTGGAGAGCACGGAATCTCCTTCAAGTCTGGAGAGCACAAAGGACAACAAAACAGGGGGAGATGAAGGGGGGTGCAGAGCTTTGGAGGTATGGAGCCTGGAGAAGGTGCCGTGCGTCCACATTGAAGGGTAAGAACTATGATTCCTTTTCTGCATACCCCAATTAGCGTTTCTAGTCCCGTTGTGATGGCAATGATATGTGTTGGTAACCGCAGGACATCTGTACAGCTTGTCCTTGAGCATGATGCTTTCTCAAGCGAGCATGAAGGCACTGAAATGTGTGACGGTGCGGATGATGATGAGAAAGCATATCCAGACGTGGCTGCTGACCCTGATAGGATGGAGAGTAGGGAATATTTGGTTGATTCGAACTTTGAGCCTGACTATGGGACTGATGAGGAAGAGGAATGTGAAGATGTGGAAATGGGATGTGGATACGACGACGAAGATAGGCTGGTGATACACTTTGATAGGGACAATCCTACAATTGATGAGGGGACTGTCTTTGATAATGTGGAGGACTGCAGATATGCAGTTGCAACCTATGCAATCAGAGTTGGGTTCGAATTTATCATTGAAAATAGCGACCAAAAGAGATTTTGGGTGCACTGTAGGGAAAGTAATGTGTGTAAATGGAGATTACATGCATCTCCAATGCAGGGTGGACACCCATTTCCGGTTGCAATAGCAACATTTAGTTTCAGTCTTTCTCATATTTATTCTGCTGATAACTAGCTCTAAATTATTTGGATTATTATCAAATGCAGATCAAAGTAAACACGAAAAACACAACTGCCCTAATACTTCTTTAAGTGGTAAAACTAGACCAGCAACTACCAAGTGGATTGCTACTACTGTACTTGACTGGGTGAGGCAGGATCATAACATTGGACCTGCTGAACTCAGAGCAAAGATTAGCAAAAAGTTTAACGTTCTGATTCCTTACCACAGAGTCTTTGATGGGAAGGAGATGGCTCTAGACTTCATTCAAGGCAAGTGGAATGACAGTTTTCATATGTTGTATAGTTTCAAAGCTCAGGTAGAGAAAACATCACCTGGTAGTGTTGTTGACATCGATTACGAGGTTGTGAAAGGGAGAGAAAATGTCTCGAGGGGGTCAGGTATAAGCAGGCAGATAAAATATGCTTCAGGAGATGTTTTGTCTGCCTAAAGGCATGCTGGAAGGGGTTCCTAGACGGCTGCAGGCCATACTTGGCAATAGGCGCAACTTCTTTAACAGGGAAGTTCAGGGGACATGTTGCTTCTGCTTGTGCTTTGGACGCGCATAATTGGCTTCTACACGTAGCTTATGTTGTTCTTGAGGGTGAATCAAATGAAAGCTGGACATGGTTCATGCAGAGACTACGGGAAGTAATTGGTCACCCTGAAGGCTTGGTGATACACACCGGTGCATGCAAGGGTCTTGAGAATGTTGTTGATGTTGTGTTTCCTGGGGTAGAGCATAGGGAATGCATGCGGCACCTCGCTACTAACTTCACGAAGAAGTTCAAAGGAAAGATCTTTGGCGATCAGCATACACATACACCCCAAGGACGCATGCTACTTACTTGGAGAACATGTATGTAGTGCCAAAGGTGAAAAAATACCTTGAAGAACATCACACCAAGCTATGGGCCAGAGGCAAGTTTGGTGAGTTAAGCAAGGTGGATTTTGTTTGCAATAATTTGGCAAAGAGTTTCAATGATAAGATTTCGGGCATGAAGACACTTGGAATTGTTATTTTATTGGATGCAATAAGACAATGCATAATGGTGAAGATAGATTTAAGGCAAAAAATTTGTGCAAGAAAATTTTTAGGCCACAAAATAGTTCCAAAGGTGGTTATGTTACTGAATGCAAGAACCAGGGCAATGAGAATTATAAACATGAGGATGGTCAGAAGTTCCAGAACATTGGCTGAGATTTATGCAGAATACAAGCGTGGAAGTGAACAGAGGTACACTGTAGATATTGGAAACAAGACTTGTTCATGCATGAAGTGGCAGATTACTGGTCTGCCATGTCACCATGCAATTTACTTCATCTTAAAGCTTAGAGGCAACGAAGCTGAAATAGAGAACTATGTTGACACGTATTTCTCCATGACAAGTTTGCTGCAACTTATGCAGAAAACATACCACCTATGGCCGACGAAAATGATTGGGAGATTGTCGATCCAGGGTTCAAACTTCAACCACCAGTTCTTAGGAGGCCACCTGGGAGGCCTAGAAAGCTAAGGATCGAATCCTCCAACGATAAAGGTCCAAGGCTAGGAGCTAGGAAAAGGAAATGCAAATGTTATGGCGGATTCGGCCATATCAAGAGGTTGTGCAAAAACCCAGTTACACATGATATTGTCCCTGTTCACACCCCGGTTGCAGAAAATGAGGCTTCTTAGCCAGAACTGGCATAAGACCAACACGAAGACGGTGATGAGCACTCGGAGGAAAACGTACGTAAGCAACCAATTTATGAAGAAGTGGAGATGCCGGCGAGAAAAGGATGTGAAAAGAAACAAAAGTGTAAGCGGAACGGGGAGGAAAGGGCAAATAATAGAGGTGTATTAGAATATGAAGAAGTTGCAGGGGTGATTGAGGATGTTCTTGAGGATCTTTCGGCTAACTGCAGGAGAAATAATAAATCCCTGCCAATTTCATCTTTGTACGATTCTCCGGATGAAAGGTAAGCTTAAAAATTGTTTTATTTGCCATTTTATCATTTTTTTATCCTCATCAACTGATGCTTAATGCAGCGTGGGCTAGCAGACTAATAAGAGGAGCAGAAAGATGCAGGCACAGTAACGTCGTATGTTGAATTATATCATTGAAACTAAACTAGCCATGTCGTCTTTATTTGAATTTGGCGCATGCAACGTGTCTGTGATGGGGTCATGTGGACCATATTACAATTTTTTTTTAAATATTATTACATTAATTTTTTACCTGCGTTTGGACGCGGCTACTAGTTCCCATCTCTCTTGCATTCCCATCTCCTCCGGCGCACTCCAGAATTATGGATGTGCCATCAAGTAGCAGAGTCAGCATATTTTCCCATCAGGTGTGAACGCAATGACTTTGTTTGTTCAGAATTTGACGACTTTTGATTAGTTTGAAAGACAGAGAAACCTAAAACATGTATCTAGACATGTTTCGGGTATAGACACATTTATTAAATATCTAAAAAAACTAAGTCAGTTATATCTGGACATGAGTAATACACTATTACATCATGCTCGATCCCTTCTCCTCTAGCGCACTCCAAATTATGGTTGTGCCATCAAGTGTTGGGAGCAAAGTCAGCATATTGTTCCATCAGATATGCCAGGAACGCGCGAACTTTATTTTCAGGATCGGACGAGTTTCGATCGACTAGTTTCAAAGACAAAGACAACTAAAACATGGCCAACATATATATATTATGACGATAATGGACCATGACTCAAGTGACCCAGATCCAAAGAGCGCATTAAGATACCGTACATAGATGTAATTTATGCTTAAGTGGCCCTAAATGACTATGACACTCCCGCAGTCTCCATCATTGACAATGTTGTCCGCGTCGCCGCCAGCCTCCTCTGTGTCGGAATCGATGCCGACGTTCCCGGCATCATTCCTCCTCCTCATGGATTCTTCACGAGGATCTGCATCGGTAACGGTGGTGGTCGTACGCCCAGGCACTACCCAGAAGCGCTGCCTCCCTTCGGGTTGCGTAGATCCGGGTGGATCTCCTGCCGGTGGGTTCCGCATAGCCCTATCAACGCAACCCGCTCCTTCTTGAACAGCTTTCGACAGTACGCGCTCGTATGCGAGTACCGTGCCATTGCCCTATTCCGCTCTGATAGCTAGCGGTAGCGCTCATCGATCTGCATCGCCAACGCGTTGTCGCGCAAGAGCGGCGCGACAGGAACCCTGGCATAGCTGAGCTCGAAGCCGGCTGGAATCCTCGCGAACAGCGGTGCGAGTATGTCGTAGTGGGCGAACATCTGAGCCTCGTGCAAGCTGAGTTTGGGCCTCTCCCTCTCCATGGCGATGAAGGAACACGGTCTGATCTTCGGCCCTGAGGTTAAGGGGATAAGGGCAAGGACCTAGGCCTAGCGTAGTTGCCACGCCCAATCAGTTTGCAGAACAGACTTCTCGCGGATCGCCCTCGCGAAGGACATCACTATCGTCCACGCACCCCGATCCAACGGCGCCTAACAATCGGGGATCGGGTCTTCTAGAAGACCAGAGTGATGGCTGGTTAGCTCTGCGTCCCGATTTTTTGTGGCCAACAGCTGTAGTCGAAAATAATACACATTTCAATGACACTGGTGGATAAATATGTGGTCTCTGAAGAGAACACACATCCAATGACTCTAGCTGTGGTTCATGAGAAGAACACACATTTCAATGACACCGGTGGATCCATATGTGGTATGTGAAAAGAATAGTCATGAAATGACTCCAAGTAAAAAGAACACACATGCAATGACACTGGTGGATCCATAGTTGGATTGTGAAAAGAACACACATGCAATGACACTAGTGGATCCATATGTGGTATGTGAACAGAACACACATGCAATGACTTTGCTTGTTCTTAGTAACAAGAACACACATGGAATGACACTGGTTGATCCATGTGTGGTATCTGAAGAGAACACACATGAAATGACTCTGGTTGTTATTAGTTAAAAAACACACAGATGCAATTACACTGGTGGATCCATATGTGGTATGTGAAAAGAACACACATGCAATGACACTGGTTGTTGTTAGTAAAAAGAACACACATGCAATGACACTGGTGGATCCATATGTGGTATGTGAAAAGAACACACATTTCAATGACACTGGTTGTTGTTAGTAAAGACAACACACATGTAAAGACACTGGTGGATCCATAGGTGGATTGTGAAAAGAGCACACATGCAATGACTCCGGTTGTTGTTAGTAAAAAGCGCACACATGCATTGACACTGGTGGATCCATCTGTGGTATGTGAAAAGAACACACATGCAATGACTCTGGTTGTTGTTAGTAAAAGGAACACACATGCAATGACACTGGTGGATCCATAGGTGGATTGTGAAAAGAACACACATGCAATGACACTGGTGGATCCATGTGTGGTCTCTGAAGAGAACACATATTTCAATGACATTGGTGGATCCATATGTGATATGTGAAAATAACAGTCATGAAATGACTCCAGTTGTTGTTAGAAAAAAGAAAACACATGCAATGACACTGGTGGATCCATAGGTGGATTGTGAAAAGAACACACATGCAATGACACTAGTGGATCCATATGTGGTATGTGAAAAGAACACACATTTCAATGACTCTAGTTGTTGTTAGTAAAAATAACACACATGTAATGACACTGGTGGATCCATGTGTGGTCTCTGAAGAGAACACACATTTCAGTCACTGGTGGATCCATATGTGGTATGCGAAAAGAACAGTCATGAAATGACTCCAATTGTTGTTAGTAAAAATAACACACATGCAATGACACTGGTGGATCCATAGCTGGATTGTGAAAAGAACACACATGCAATGACACTGGTTGTTGTTAGTAAAAAGAACACACATGCAATGACACTGGTGGATCCATATGTGGTCTTTGAAAAGAACACACATTTCAATGACTCTGGTTGTTGTTAGTAGAAAGAACACACATGCAATGACACTGGTGGATCCATGTGTGGTCTCTGGAGAGAACACATATTTCAATGTCACTGGTGGATCCATATGTGGTATGTGAAAAAACACACATGCAATGACTCTTGTTGTTGTTAGTAAAAAGATAACACCTGCAATGACACTGGTTGATCCATATGTGCTATGTGAAAAGAACACACATGCAATGAATTTAGTTGTTGTTAGTAAAAAGAACACACATGCAATGTCACTTGTGGATCCATGTGTGGTCTCTGAAGAGAACACACTGTTCAATGACACTGGTGGATCCATATGTGGTATGTGAAAAGAACATTCATGAAATTCCTCCAGTTGTTGTTAGTAAAAAGAACACACATGCAATGACATTGGTGGTTCCATAGGTGGATTGTGAAAAGAACACACATGCAATGACACTGGTGGATCCATATGTGGTATGTGAAAAGAACACACATTTCAATGAATTTGGTTGTTGTTAGTAAAAAGAACACACATGCAATGACACTGGTAGATCCATAGGTGGATTGTGAAAAGAGCACAGATGCAATGACACTGGTGGATCCATATGTGGTATGTGAAAAGAACACACATGGAATGACTCAAGTTGTGGTTAGTAAAAAGAACACACATGCAATGACACTGGTGAATCCATGTGTGGTCTTTGAAGAGAACACACATGCAATGACACTGGTGGATCCATGTGTGGTATGTGAAATGAACACACTTTTCAATGACTCTGGTTGTTGTTAGTAAAAAGAACACACATGCAATGACACCGGTGGATCCATAGGTGGATTGTGAAAAGAGCACACATGCAATGACACTGGTGGATCCATATGTGGTATGTGAAAAGAACACACATGCAATGACTCTGGTTGTTGTTAGTAAAAAGAACACACATGCAATGACACTCGTGGATCCTTATGTGGTCTCTGAAAAGAACACACATTTCAATGACTCTGGTTGTTGTTAGTAAAAGGAACACACATGCAATAACACTGGTAGATCCATGTGTGGTCTCTGAAGAGAACACATATTTCAATGACACTCGTGGATCCATATGTGGTATGTGAAAAGAACACACATGCAATGACTCTGGTTGTCATTAGTAAAAATAACACACATGCAATGACACTGGTGGATCCATAGGTGGATTGTGAAATGAACACACATGCAATGATACTGGTGGATCCATATGTCGTATGTGAAAAGAACACACATTTCAATGACTCTGGTTGTTGATGGTAAAAAGAACACACATGCAATGACACTGGTGGATCCATAGGTGGATTATGAAAAGAACATACATGCAATGACACTTGTGGATCCATATGTGGTATGTGAAAAGAACAAACTTTTCAATGACTCTAGTTGTTGTTAGTAAAAAGAACACACATGGAATGAGACTGGTGGATCCATAGGTGGATTGTGAAAAGAGCAGACATGCAATGATACTGGTGGATCCATATGTGGTATGTGAAAAGAACACACATGCAATGACTCTGGTTGTTGTTAGTAAAAAGAACACACATGCAATGACACTGGTGGATCCATGTGTGGTCTTTGAAGAGAACACACATGCAATGACCCTGGTGGATCCATATGTGGTATGCGAAAAGAACACACTTTTCAATGACTCTGGTTGTTGTTAGTAAAAAGAAGACACATGCAATGACACTGGTCGATCCATAGGTGGATTGTGAAAAGAGCACACATGCAATGACACTGGTGGATCCATATGTGGTATGTGAAAAGAACACACATGCAATGACTCTGGTTGTTGTGATTAAAAAGAACATACATGCAATGACACTAGTGGATCCATATGTGGTCCCTGAAAAGAACACACAGTTCAATGACTCTGGTTGTTGTTAGTAAAAAGAACACACATGCAATGACAATGGTAGATCCATGTGTGGTCTCTGAAGAGAACACATATTTCAATGACACTAGTGGATCCATATGTGGTATGTGAAAAGAACACACATGTAATGACTGTGGTTGTCGTTAGTAAAAAGAACACACATGCAATGACACTGGTGGATCCATAGGTGGATTGTGAAAAGAACACACATGCAATGATACAGGTGGATCCATATGTGGCATGTTTAAAGAACACACATTTCAATGACCCTGGTTGTTGATGGTAAAAATAACACACATGCAATGACACTGTGGATCCATAGGTGGATTATGAAAAGAACACACATGCAATGACACTGGTGGATCCATATGTGGTATGTGAAAAGAACACACTTTTCAATGACTCTGGTTGTTGTTAGTAAAAAGAACACACATTAAATGACACTAGTGGATCCATAGGTGGATTGTGACAAGAGCACACATGCAATCGCACTGGTGGATCCATATGTGGTATGTGAAAAGAACACACATGCATTGACTCCAGTTGTTGTTAGTAAAACGAACACACATGCAATGACACTAGTGGATCCATATGTGGATTATGAAAAGAACACAATGCAATGACACTAGTGGATCCATATGTGGTATGTGAAAAGAACACACTTTTCAATGACTCTGGTTGTTGTTAGTAAAAAGAACACACATGCAATGACACTGGTGGATCCATAGGTGGATTTTAAAAAGAGCACACATGCAATGACACTGGTGGATCCATATGTGGTATGTGAAAAGAACACACATTTCAATGACTCTGGTTGTTGTTAGTAAAAAGAACACACATTAAATGACACTAGTGGATCCATAGGTGGATTGTGAAAAGAGCACACATGCAATGACACTGGTGGATCCATATGTGGTATGTGAAAAGAACACACATGCAATGACTCCAGTTGTTGTTAGTAAAACGAACACACATGCAATGACACTAGTGGATCCATGTGTGGTCTCCGAAGAGAACACACATTTCAATGACTCCAGTTGTTGTTAATAAAAAGAACACACATGCAATGACACTAGTGGATCCATGTGTGGTCTCTGAAGAGAAGAGACATGCAATGACTCTGGTTGTTGTTAGTTAAAAGAACACACATGCAATGACACTTGTGGATCCATATGTGGTATGTGAAAAGAACACACATTTCAATGACTCTGGTTGTTGTTAGTAAAAAGAACACACATGTAATGACACTAGTGGATCCATAGGTGGATTGTGAAAAGAGCACACATGCAATGACTCTGGTTGCTGTTAGTAAAAAGAGCACACATGCAATGACACTGGTGGATCCATATGTGGTATGTGAAAAGAACACACATGCAATGACTCTGGTTGTTGTTAGTAAAAAGAACACACATGCAATTAAACTGGTGGATCCATAGGTGGATTGTGAAAAGATCACACATGAAATGACTCTGGTTATTGTTAGTAAAAAGATCATACATGCAATGACACTGGTGGATCCATATATGGTATGTGAAAAAAACGCACATGCAATGACTTTTGTTGTTGTTAGTAAAAAGAACACACATGCAATGACACAGCTTGATCCATATGTGGATTTTGAAAAGAGCACACATGCATTGACACTAGTGGATCCATATGTGGTATGTGAAAAGCACACACAAGCAATGACTCTGGTTGTTGTTAGTAAAAAGACCACACATGCAATGACACTGGTGGATCCATATGTGGATTCTGAAAAGAACACACATGCAATGACAATGGTGGATCCATATGTGGTATCTGAAAAGAACACACATGCAATGAGTCTGGTTGTTGTTAGTAAAAAGAACACACATGCAATGACACTGGTGGATCCATAGGTGGATTATGAAAAGAACACACATGCAATGACACTGGTGGATCCATATGTGGATTGTGAAAAGAACACACATGCAATGACAATGGTGGATCCATATGTGGTATGTGAAAAGAACACACATGCAATGACTCTGGTTGTTGTTAGTAAAAAGAACACACATGCAATGACACTGGTGGATCCATGTGTAGTCTCTGAAGAGAACACACACGCAATGACTCTGGTTGTTGTTAGTAAAAAGAATACACATGCAATGACACTTGTGGATCCATATGTGGTATGTGAAAAGAACACACATTTCAATGACTCTGGTTGTTGTTAGTAAAAAGAACACACATGCAATGACACTGGTGGATCCATAGCTGGATTGTGAAAAGAACACACATGCAATGACTCTGGTTGTTGTTAGTAAAAAGAGCAACATGCAATGACACTTGGGGATCCATAGGTGGATTGTGAAAAGAACACACATTTCAATGACACTAGTGGATCCACATATGGTATGTGAAAAGAACACACATTTCAATAACTCTGGTTGTTGTTAATAAAAAGAACACACATGCAATGACACTGGTGGATCCATAGGTGGATTGTGAAAAGAGCACACATGTAATGACACTGGTGGATCCATATGTGGTATGTGAAAAGAACACACATGCAATGATTCTGGTGGATCCATATGTGGTATGCGAAAAGAGCACACATTTCAATGACACTGGTGGATCCATATGTGGTATGTGAAAATAACACACGTGCAATGACTCTGGTTGTTGTTAGTAAAAAGAACACACATGCAATGAGACTGGTGGATCCACAGGTGGATTGTGAAAAGAACACACATGCAATGGCTCTGTTTGTTGTTAGTAAAAAGACACACATGCAATGACACTGGTGGATCCATATGTGGTATGTAAAAAGAACACACATGCAATGACTCTGGTTGTTGTTAGTAAAAAGAACACACATGCCATGACTCTGGTGGATCCATGCGTGGTCTCTATAGAGAACACACATGCAATGACTCTGGTTGTTGTTAGTAAAAAGAGCAGACATGCAATGACACTGGTGGATCCATAGGCGGATAGTAAAAAGAGCACACATGCAATGACAGTGGTGGATCCATATGTGGTATGTGAAAAGAACACACATGCAATGACTCTGGTTATTGTTAGTAAAAAGAACACACATGCAATGACACTGGTGGATCCATAGGTGGATTATGAAAAGAGCACACATGCAATGACACTGGTTGATCCATATGTGCTATGTGAAAAGAACACACATGCAATGAATTTAGTTGTTGTTAGTAAAACGAACACACATGCAATGACACTGGTGGATCCATGTGTGGTCTCTGAAGAGAACACACATTTCAATGACACTGGTGGATCCATATGTGGTATGTGAAAAGAACAATCATGAAATGACTCCAGTTGTTGTTAGTAAAAAGAACACACATGCAATGACACTGGTGGATCCATAGGTGGATTGCGAAAAGAACACACATGCAATGACACTGGTGGATCCATATGTGGTATGTGAAAAGAACACACATTTCAATAACTCTGGTTGTTAATAAAAAGAACACACATGCAATGACACTGGTGGATCCATAGGTGGATTGTGAAAAGAGCACACATGAAATGACACTGGTGGATCCATATGTGGTATGTGAAAAAGAACACACATGCAATGACTCTAGTGGATCCATATGTGGTATGTGAAAAGAGCACACATTTCAATGACACTGGTGGATCCATATGTGGTATATGAAAAGAACACACGTGCAATGACTCTGGTTGTTGTTAGTAAAAAGAACACACATGCAATGAGACTGGTGGATCCATAGGTGGATTGTGAAAAGAGCACACATGCAATGGCTCTGTTTGTTGTTAGTAAAAGAGCACACATGCAATGACTCTGGTGGATCCATGTGTGGTCTCTATAGAGAACACACATGCAATGACTCTGGTTGTTGTTAGTAAATAGAACACACATGCAATGACACTGGTGGATCCATATGTGGATTGTGAAAAGAACACACATGCAATGACAATGGTGGATCCATATGTGGTATGTGAAAAGAACACACATGCAATGAGTCTGGTTGTTGTTAGTAAAAAGAACACACATGCAAAGACACTGGTGGATCCATAGGTGGATTATGAAAAGAACACACATGCAATGACACTGGTGGATCCATATGTGGATTGTGAAAAGAACACACATGCAATGACAATGGTGGATCCATATGTGGTATGTGAAGAAGAACACACATGCAATGAGTCTGGTTGTTGTTAGTAAAAAAAACACACATGCAATGACACTGGTGGATACATGTGTAGTCTCTGA